>CM070779.1:9229372-9931872 GCA_036346955.1 Dipus sagitta | reverse complement strand
TCTCTGACCAGGACAGAAGCGTACACATACGTGCGCCCACACACACACATGTAAACATGCCTAACAACCATACATGTAAAATAATTAAAAGTAAGGGCTGGAGAGATGGCTCAGCAGGTAAGTCATTTGCCTGGGAAGCCTAAGGACCCAGGTGTGATTCTCCCCAACACCCACATACGCCAGATGCACAAGGTGACGCATGGGTCATTTGCAGTGGCTGGAGGTCCTGGTACACCCATTCTCTCACTCTCTGTCTGCTTCTTTCTCTGTCTCTCTCAACTAATTAATTAATTAAAAGTTAAAGAAATGTAAAAGCAATTGTTTAAAGAATTACAGCTCAAAGGCTAGGAAAATCAGGTGAGTTTGGGGCTCAGAGATGTATCAGCTTTTAGAAAAAGAAATTTGCTTCCATGTGCAGAACTTTTTACTCCGACAAAGGAGTTTGGGAGAAGAAACTGCTGATCTCACACTAGTTTACCGAAGAGCATTTCGCAAGCTCCAGGCGTCCTGTAAACCTTCCCAAAGAGAAAGCCAGGTGTTTGGCACGCCAGATAATAATGTATGTACGAGAGCCGAGGCAGCCCGCACATTCCCAGGAAGACTTCAAAGTTCTATTTTCACATCAAAACAAACAAGGGTCAGTGGGTCTCCCTTGCAGCCTCTGTCTGTTGATAATTATATTTTATATAAACATATTCTGTGACCGTGGAAAAGGCTTCGTGGGCGCACAATGGCAAACGTTCTTCAAAACCGTCTTTAATTATTCATTGGGCTGTGCAATATTTTATGTTTCTTTTCACAAATGTTAATCTTTATTATTGCCTTCCTGGGGGAGGGGGAGGGAAGCGCGGGCTCAGAGTAATACCTGTTATTAAATGACCTATCAGAGCAACATGGATAAATGGGGGGGAGCCATTTAATTGTTTCCTATCTACAGTTTTATACAGTTTCTATCAAACTGAAGGGTAATTTTTTTTCAGTAGCTGCTTATTTTAAATGTACAAAACCCTTGTGTGTAACTCCATTAGCTGCCCTACAGCATTGCAATCTACAGTTTCCCTGAGGCTGTTGTGAAATATTGATGAAATCCTTGCTTTTGTGGCTTCCTGTGATACAGTAAACATTTGTCTGATGTTAGTTGAACGTGAATGGATCTGTTCCGAGCTACATCAGCAGTGACTTCAAAGGGAGCGAGGCTGGTACAGGATTTTATCAGTTTTTTTTTTCTTTCCTTCTTTCCTTTTCTTTTAACAAACTAAGGTTTCAAATCTTCACCATGATATATATATATATATATATATATATATATATATATATATATATATATGATTTTGGTTTTCCGAGGTAGGGTGTCACTCTAGCCCACGCTGACCTGGAATTCACTATGGAGTCTCAGGGTGGCCTTGAACTCATGGCAATCCTCCTACCTCTGCCTCCCGAGTGCTGGGATTAAAGGTGTGTGCCACCACACCCGGCCAGATATTTTATTTTTAAAAGTCCATTTCAAATGGTCACAGGCACCCAGAAAACTGCTCGTTAATCATAATGACACATGTTTTTAATCCAGATAAGTCACTCATTGCTTTAGATTTGGGGGAAGGATGTGTGCGTGTGTGTGCTATGTGTATGGTATGTGTATGTGGTGTGGTGTATGTGGCGTATACATGCATATGTGCAGATAGATACATGCACCTACGCATGCATGTGGTACTATGCCCAGTTCTAGGCACCCCTGGTGACCACCAAGGATGCCAGAGAAGTAACATGCGGTTACCTTCTTTAGAACTCACTTGTCCATGTGTTTCCTTCAGACAGGGTCTCTCTGAACCAGGAGCTGCTGTTTTCAATCAGATTGGCTGACCAGAGAGCCCCAGTGATTCACCCAACTCTGCTGCAGTCTTTCTCTCCCCCTCTCTCTTTCCCTTTCTCTCTCTCTCTCTCTCTGTGTGTGTGTGTGTGTCTGTCTGTCTGTCTGTCTGTCTCTCTCTCTCTCTCTCTCATATACACACACAGAGAGAAATGAGAGCCTGATTTTGTAAAGTGCTCCTGGAATTCTGTATTGCCAGAACTCCACCCCACAAGACCCTCCCATCCAGCCTCCACAAAAGGGCGCCGTGGGCGAGAACAAATCACCTCAGATGTCCGGTCTCTGGCGCCAACCGTTTGCATTGATCCTCATAGCATTCAGGAACAGGGTTCCTATTTACCTGCATTTTCCAGCCAAGTGGAGAATGCTTGCTCTCTGTTGAGGTTTATTACTTGTCTAACGTCTGGAACTCTCAGCATTAATGACATGATGGGCCCTGAACATCTGTGCTTCGGGGAGCCACTCTGTGTAGGGTAGGGCATCTAGAAACAGGTCCTGGCCACTTTTCCCCAGTGATGGTGGGATCTCCAGATACTGCCACATGTCCTCGAGGGCAGGGCGGGGCACACAGCTGTCCCCTTCTGTCCTGGCTGAGGACCAAGCCTCCACCTGACACACAGGCACTAAGCCCCCCATGATCACTGGCGGAGTGTAAGATGAACCCCTGGCAGCGTCGATTCTACATTGGTCTAAGCTTCGCACAGATTTTGTCCGGGCACAATTGCCATCTTTGCATTTCGGAATCCTCTAGAAACCGGAAACAGAACAGCAGTTTATTGAGCAAAGAAATCTTCAGGAACTAGCAGAAAGGGCTTGACCCTGAGGTGGCGGGGAGGGGAGGGGCACTGGGCTATGAAGCCTCTCTTGTCTATGGACGCTCAGTAAACCACAATGAACAATCCCCGAAGTGACGTCAATCAATTTTCCTCCCGGGGCCGTAGCATGCGGACGTACGGGTGACCCAGTCACTCACCTTTGCCCTGGATTTTCTGACAGAAATCCCAGCAAAATTCCTTGACGTTTGTATTTGTAACCAGCAAACACGGCTCAATGTTTGTGTAACTGACCTCCATTAGAACTCTTCCTAAAACAGATGATGTGCCAAATACCTGATTCCCACAGTGTAATTATACTTAATTAATTTAACAGTGGACCCCCCCCCATCTGCAAAGTTCTAGTCTCCATAGGGCTGGAGCATCTAAGCCTTGTGCTCTAGGGCCTAATGCCAGGCATATAGCAGGAAGTGTACTATTATTTAATTAAAGGCCTAGAGACATCTCGCTCCCACCTGTCTCGTTAGGAGCAGTTTTCTCGCCCCTACCTGGCAATTCAGACAAAAAATACGGGAGGGAGACCTACAGAACAGAGCCAACGAGAAAGACAACTCAAGCCCCACTCTCTCCTCCTCCTGATCCTCCATCCCATCCTCCCTCCACCCTAGCAGTGACCATTGTCCCCTCAACGTTATTCATATGCTTGTGCATGGGTGAGTGATACGTTGACATTAACCACAGGCAGATCCCACATCCAAGGGACCGTCACAGGGATAACTGGATGATGGAGAAAAATCCACACTTCTGGGGCTAGATAGATTGCTCAGTGGTTAAGGCACTTCCTTGCAGAGCCTAATGAGCCCAGTTCAATTCCCCAGTACCCACAGAAAACCAGATGCACAAAACGGCACACGAATCTGAAGTTCATTCAAAGCTACTAGAGGCCCCGGTGCACCCATTCATTCTCTGTCTGAAATCTTAAAAAATATTTTCTAAAGTACAAATTGGTTTTTAAAGCCCATGATTAGCCGAGCATGGTAGTGCACGCCTTTAATCCCAGCACTTGAGAGGCAGAGGTAGGAGGATCGCCATGAGTTTGAGGCCACCCTGAGACTACATAGTGAATTCCAGGTCAGCCTGGACTAGAGTGAGACCCTACCTTGAAAAACCAAAAAATAAGATAAAAATAAAGCCCATGATCACACGTGTCTGTGAGGGCAGAGCGCCAGCCCGTCCCTCTGCTTCACTCTGCCATGTGGGAAGCAGGGCGCTTGCTTGTCAGAGGAGCGGCGACATCATTTTGTTTCCACTGTCAGTAGTTCTGGTGTTGAAGAACCTTGTTTTCTGCAAGAGCCTTCAGCCCCAGACATGACTGCAGTCTATTTATGTTTGGCTAAAACAGAATAAACAGTTGAGGGGACATCATTCACACGGTGACAGGAGGGATCCGTGACATCCTGCATATACAAATCACCGGATGTCTTTATAACTAGCTCCGTGTGGGCGTCAATCCGGGCGCCTGCAGGAAGGCTCTGCAGGAAGGTGATTTGACTCAGGCTGGCAAGACAGACTGGGTCATCGGAGAGCCGTTCTTCAGGCTTGTCTGCAAGGCCAACACTACTGCACTGAGGCGGTCACATCAAGACATGGCCCTGGAGGCCTTGAAGAGGCTCTAAGTTTTGGGAACAGTGTGCAGTGGAGTTCCCAAAGAGGCCAGCCACAAAACACAACACGTGGGAGAGAAGGCCCACTCCCTGGGTTAGTGGTCATGACATTATCAAGGTTGGATACCTGTTCTTGTGTGTGTGTGTGTGTGTGTGTGTGTGTGTGTGTGTGTGTCAGAAGTCTCCTTTCAGAGTTTTTTAAGTCATCAACACCTCTTTCATGCCCTCCAAGGCTCAAGGAATATTGTGGAAGGGAGAGCAAAAAGAATAAGAGGCAGAGGATGGGGAGGAGTGCTGTGGAACTCTGTCTTCTGGGCATGGAACGGCCATCGCATTGGTGACCTCATGGTGACTGTCGTTACCTGCACAGTACTGGGCCTACAAACATTCCATCATGGACGGTGGAGGAGGCAAAATTGAAAAGGAAAAAGTTAAAAAGGCAAAGTAGAGAGGGCCTCGTTTGGAAGAAGAAGGGGTTCAGTGGAAGGTGGGAGGACTGGGGAGAAGGACAAGAGAAGGTAATGAGATGGAATTGTGATCAAAATACATGTATGCATGAAAGTTGTCGAAGAAAAAGTTTAAAGAAAGAAGCCATCAAGCTGGATGTGGTGGCTGAAGCCTGAAGGTGCAGGGGAGGCCGAGGCCAGCAGGCAAACTGCCATGAGTGTAAGTCTAGCCTGGGCTACGTAGCGAATTCCAGGCCAGCCTGGGCTACGTAGTGAAAACCTATACCAAAACAAACAAAACCCCCGGCCCGTAAAAGAGAAGAGATGTGGCAGCCAGTGTCTTTCCCTTCCCTCCTCAATCCATACCACCCTCTGCACAGAGATGTGGCAGACACACACCTGCTTATTGCTTATGGTTCGTTTCTCAGGGGAGACACAGAAAGGTTTACTGTGTGGAGGGTCTATCGAATTAAGCAACAATATTAGTGTTCCCTCAAATATGAAGTGAGCCGGATTCTGCGCATAAGCATCGTCTCCGTAGCACAGTCACTGGCCGGGCACCGCCTCTGCGCCAGTGTCTTCACCTCGTTCATCCATCCTACAATGACTGCATTTTGTCATCCCTAAAGGCCCACTCAGTGCTTCCATTTTACACCATGAAGAATGAAGGATGCTATAATTAAACCACGGCAAACGGCTGCCCCTCTTATCACTGAGAATTTCGATTTTATGCATACTGACTCTTAGACTTGTATCTAGAAAGATCTTCACAATGCAACACTCTGTGTTCATATAAAATGAAAAAGATGAGCAGAATAAACTGATTACGGCATCCCTGCCATAGCTCCCAACTGCCCCCTGTCAGCCATTTTAGATTGTAAGATTCACCTTAATTGTAAGATTCACCTTAATTTCTGAGATGATAAAATGTGAAAGAACACTACTAGAATCAGTGAAATGATGTTTGTAATGTGTGTACTGTGCTCTATGCACTTTTTTAAAAAATCCCAATAGTGCAGCTATGCCCACTACACCAAGTCCCTTCTTTGATGAGTTCTAAATGGCAGAGTCAAAAATTACACATTGAAGGCTGGAGAGATGGCTTAGCGGTGAAGGCGCTTACCTACAAAGCCAAAGGACCCAGGTTCGATTCCCCAGGACCCATGTAAGCCAGATGCACAAAGTGGCACATGAGTCTGGAGTTCATTTGAAGTGGTTAGAGACTCTGACATGCTCATTCTCTCTCTCTCTCTCTCTCTCTCTCTCTCTCTCTATTTGCCTCTCTATCAAATAAATAAATAAACATTTAAAATGTAAAAAAAAAATTACACATTAAGTCAGGCATGGTGGCGCACACCTTTAATCCCATCACTTGCGAGGCAGAGGTAGGAGGATCACTGTGAGTTTGAGGCCACCCTGACTACATAGTGAATTCCAGGTCAGCCTGGGCTAGAGTGAGGCTTTTCCCTACTTCAAAAACACAAAGCAAAACATATATATATATATACCTGTGCATCTCACACAAAAATTGCACATTGATGACTACGATGGTTACTCTTCGTTACTCTGGATTTGGAATCACCCAGGAGACATATTTCTGGGTGTGTCTATGAGGACATTTCCAGAGAGGCTGAGTCTTCTGTCAGCCTCAAACTCTTCACTCCAAACTGGAGGTAAACCAAGTATGGAGGCGCACACCTACAATGCTAAGACTCGGGAGGCTTGAGACAAAAGGATGGCGAGTTTGAAGTTTGAGGTCAGTTTAGGCTACCAAGTGAAATATGTACATATCCATCTATCTATCTATCTATCTATCTATCCATATATATGTATGTATATATAGGTATATGTATAGGCACATATATAGGTATATATAATATAGATAATATATACATATATATAAATATTAATATATGTTTAAAAGCCATATATATACATATGCATATATATTATACATACTTATATATATATATAATATATATTTTTATATATACATAAAATCACCTATCTCAGGGAGAATATTTCCAGACCAAATGTCTACTGCTCTCCATTATGCTAGGATAACAATGGGTGTGTAAAAAAAACTAAAAGGAAGCCTTTCTCTCATGTTCCCCACTAGCAAGAAAGATTTCACAAGATACGAGTTCTGTCATCTAGAAGCTATTTAGATCTACACTCCTTAAGCCGGTTTGCTTGAGTAATTAATTCAAACTTAAGATTGCATTGGTGAGATGCCCAGGATTTGAGCAACTGGGTTAGTTGAACATGAAAGGCCCTTATGGATGAAAGAGAAAATAAGGGCTGTTCTATTACAGCTCGAGCATGGGAAGCCGACGCGCTCACTCCCGATCGGTAAATCGGTCAGTCATATGAATATAATGAGCACGTCACATTGATTCACATGCAATTTTTTTCCCCACCACATGATTGTTTAGCAACACGGGCAGCAGCCAAACAGAGAATCCACGGTGGGTAAAGAGCCAGTGCATCCCTGAATCCTCACTGCACGAGCTGACCAGTGAGCCTTGGGAGTCTTAGGTCACGTTTGCTCTTTTTAAACGGTGTTATGTTGGGAACTCCGTCATCTTTCCAATTAAACTCCTTCCATGCTATCCCATCGCTCCTTTACTGACATGGCAATGTCTCTTATCAATCATCTCTTTATGTATTATTATTTTGTATTAATTAGTTTTGTACTCAGTGAACACAGTCAAGTTGGTACCGTTGTATTATGAGTTGATCAGGTGTTTTTAACTGAGCTAGTATTTTTATCCTTTTATCGTTGCTTTGTTATGCTCTGGATGCGTACCATAGTTGCTAACTTTCTTGCATGTGTTTGTCTGGGTAGTATGCATGCACATGTGAGTGTGTGTGTGTGTGTTTACGTATGTGTAGAGGTCAACATCAAGTGTCTTTCTCAATTGTTTATTCTTTGAGACAGAGTCTCTTGCTGGACTTAGAGCTCACAAATCCAGCTAGACCAGCTAGCCGGTGAGTCCCAGGATTCCCTGTCTCTGTGTCCGTGCTCCGGGACCACAGGGAATGCACCATGGCATGTGGGTGCTGGGGTTTGAACTCAGGTCCTCGTGCCTGTGTGGCAAATGCTTTACCCACTTAACCATCTCCCCAGCCCTTGAGCCACTTACTTTTTAAAGCAGTCTATCCTATCCCCATATCCTCCATAAGCGCTATACTTTTAATGCAAACTTTGTCTCTGAACATACATTGCATGCATGGTAACAGAAGCGCGTGCACACACGCACACACACACACACACACACCCCTCAGAGTGCATATCCTCACCAAGCAGGCATGGCAGAAGACTAGCACGCTGGCATGACGGGGGCTGGAACATGCAGCCCAAAGCCAGGGAGGGCACTGGCTCTGGGGTGTGATAAGCTCACTTCAGAACTGCATCTCCAGACCCTGGGGCTGTGAGGGAGTTGTTTCACTTCTTCTTACAGTCAGGCTCACGTTGCTGACAGAAATCACCCAACCAAGAGCAGATTGTAGGGGGAAAAGAGAGGTTTATTTTGGCTTACAGACTTGAGGGGGAAGCTCCATGATGGCAGGAAAAACGATGGCATGAACAGAGAATGGACATCACCCCCTGGCCAATATCAGGTGGACAACAGGAACAGAAGAGCATGCCAAACACTAGCAAGGGTGAGCTGGGTTTAACACCCATAAGCCCACCCCCCCAACAATACACCTCCTTCAGGAGGCTTTAATTTCCAATTGCCATCAGCTAGGGAACCTAACGTCCAGAATATCTAAGTTGATGGGGGAACACCTGAGTCAAACCACCACACTTCTAGAACTTCAAGATTCCTCATCTTTGAAACTAGAACTAGTGATGTCATGCCCACCAGTGGAGTGTCACGAGGCTACAGTAAATAACGTGTGCGCCACATTTATTAAGTGTCCACACTGACACGCTTTGCAGGCATATGGGATTCTAATGAAGTACCGTAGAAGACGCCATCTTCAGAGCAAAGCCGGGTCATATGGAGGTCTCAGAATCAATGCTCCTGATTGATTTCAACCGAATGGCTCTCGTGACTCGGAAGCCCAGCCGAACTCTCTGAGTCGGCTGAACAGTAGCAGAAAGTTCCAAACCAAGATGAGCAGCGTGTCATCCTCTGGTCTTTGCTCCCAACCCTGGATGGTGAGCATCATCTCAGTGTGTTTGAATAGGCTAATACTGAGCAGACACATCGGCCTTCATGGCTGGGAGGGAGTTCTTTGCTGCACATATGAAATACGGGGCGGAGGAAAGCTGCTGCCCCACATCTGGGAAGGACGAGATCATTTGTAAGCGGCTTGTTAAAGCATGCATCATTTTCCTGATCAGCGGTAGCGAGGCTGCAACTTCAGGGGCTGGTGCGATTTATCGTGTTATTATATATTTAGGGGCTTTTGGAAAATGCTGTTATTTAGTCAACCGACTGTGTATATAGACTATTTAAAACAGATTTTTGACCCAGTAGACTGTACCAGCCCCATCCATCGTCTCAATGAGCATGCAGGGACTCTTAAATATGCAGATTATTGACACAATAGACTATGAACACAGCTAACATGCACTACACGGGTACAGTGAAGTCACTGGGGGATGATGTGTCTCTAAAAAGCATTTTCAAGGCGTGCGTGGTCCAGGCTCTATGGGAGATGTGTGTAGAGGGGCAGGGCACTTTGGAAGGAAGTTTTTGGTTTCCAGAAATAGTGTTCTGTCATTAGCATTTCTTGGGTTTGGCTTTTATTTACTTATTATTAATTTATTTACTTAGTTTTGTTCTAAGGACCCACTAAAATCTTTCCCTTCCACTGGATGTCTGCCAGGCTCAGAAGCTATTTCCTTTGCATTCATGTAAATTTGGTTCTGTATTCAAAGTGGGTTTTCTCTCATCTACGTGTGTGTGTGCACGTTTGTGTGCGTGCTTATGGGAACAGGAGGTGCTCACGCGCATGTGTGCAGGTGCGTGTGGAGGCCGGAAGACAAGCATGGCTGTCAGTCCTCGGGAAGCACTGACACCTCTTTCGAGACAGGACCTTTCATTGGCTTGAAGCCCACCATTTAGGTTAGACTAACTAGCCAGGGAACAGTGAACCCCTGTCTCTGCCTCCCAGCGCTGGGGTGACAAGCTCACCATCATGCCTCGTATTTGTAGGTGGGTTCTAGGTATTGAATTCAGGTCCTCTTGCCCATGAAGCAAGTACTTTACCAACTGAGCAATCTCTCCAGCCCTTCAAAGTAGTTTTGAGTGCCATCTGTCAGACAGTGGGTCTTTGGTAACAAACAACAACAACAAAAAATAGTATCTTCAGTGAACTTCAGGAATTTACTGGAAAGAGTAAGGAGTCCTTCACGGGAAGGGGAGGAGCCAGTCCACTGTGAGGACCGAGGAAGAAGCAGACAAAGATGGTCTCTTAACCATCACCCATCTGTGAATCAGAGAGTCATGCTCAAATTCTGCAGAGCAAGAGTCTGATTGGCCAAGCTGGGTTATGTGGAGGGAAGAGGGACAAAAGGGAAAGAAAAGAGAAGGCCCTCATGTTGTTGTTTCGCTTCCCCACTATTTTTTATTATTATTAAGCATGGACGCATCATGTGTTGGTACCATCACTTCCCTCCTCCCTACCCCATCCCCCTGAGGGCCTTCCTTAGTGGGAGTGCTGGTGTTCACCATGGGTTGTGGGTTATGAGTTGTGAGAGCAGCAGTCAGTCATTGCTGAGGGGAGGCAATGCCTCTGGATGTTACCTCCCACCCTGTGGCTCTAGCACATGATTAGTTACCAAGTGTTCTGGTGGGGAGATAACCCAGATATGCTGAATTCTCATTCTGTTGAACTCCCAGAAACTGGAGCCAATGTTCTCTTGGCTTTTTCTAAGTGTTCCCACAGGAGAGCAGATTTACACAGACTGGACCTGACAATGTCATTCTGACATCAGTCCCAAGTTGATCTTAAGCTTTAAAACAGTATGAGCCTGTAACATGTGACAGGCACACGGTGATCTCACTCATCCTGATCTCATAGAAGCAGAGAGTAGAATGGTGGTTAGCAGAAGCTAAGGGAAGAGTAGCGGGGAAAACGGGGTGCAGAGAAGTTGACCAATAGTGTAATGCTGCAGTTAGATGGGAAGAATAGGTCCTGGTGTTCTGTTATACAGCAGCATGACTTAGTTAATTTTTAAAAAATGCATTGACGTTTCAAAACAGCTGAGAGAGGATTTTGAGTGTTCTCATCTCAAAGATCAATGCTGAAGGCATTGGAGGTACCCATTGCCCTGATCTGCTCACTAATACAGCATGTCTGGAAATATCTCATGTGCCCCCAATGTAGGAACTTGTATGGAAAGTGTATGCACACCCAGGAAGTGAGCCAGGTGTGTCACGCAGAGTGTGAGGACACGACACCCTTGGTGAGCATGCGTATTCGTTGCTTTCTCCTCACTGAGACAAAATGACCTGACTGGAAGCAACCTGAGAAAGGAAGGAGCTTACTTCAGCTTACGCTTCCAGAGGGTGGAGTCCACTGTGGTGAGGAAACGTGGCGGGAGCAGGAAGCTGCTGTCACATCGTCACACCAGCAGGGAATAAACAGAGCAGAGCGATTGAATGCTGATACTTATCTCTGTTTCTTTTTTTCTTAAAATATTATTTCTATTTATTTATTTGACACAGAGGGAGAGAGAGAGAGGGAGGCAGAGAGAGAATGGGCGCACCAGGGCCTCTAGCTACTGCAAACGAACTCCAGATGCATGTACCACCATGTGTATCTGGCTTACGTGGGACCTGAGGAATCAAACCTGGGTCCTTAGGCTTCGCAGGCATGCACCTCAACCACGAAGCTATCTCTCCAGCCCTCTTCTTTTTTTTTTTATTTTGAGAGAGGGAGAAAAAAAAAGATAGAGGCAGAGAGAGAAAATGGACACTCCAGGACCTTCAACCTACTGCGAACAAACTCCAGATGCATGTGCTCCCTTGTGCACACGTGTGACATTGCGTGTTTGCATCACTGTGCGTCTGGCTACGTGGGCCTGGAGACTTGAACATGAGTTCTTGGGCTTTGCAGGCAAGTGCCTTAACTGCTACACCATCTCTCCAGCCCTCAAATTCCTCTTTTTATTCAGTCTAGGATCCTCAGCCCATAGAATAGTGCCACCCACGGTTAGGATGGATTTCCCACCTCAATTAATCTAATCTAGAAAACCCTTCACAAACTTTCCTACAGATTTGTTTCCATAGAGTTCTAAATCCTGTTGAGTTGACTGTCAGACAGCATGTATTTGATAAAAAGTCAGAAAGAATACCAAATGGTGGGTGTCTGATTGTTGTGGTAAAAGTAACTTAAGGAAGGGTGGGTTTGTTTTGGCTCATGGCTTGAGGGGGTTCAGTCCATCAAAACTAGGGGAGTCATGGCAGCAGGACATGTTGCATCCACACTCTGGGGGCAGAAACGGATCAATGCTAGTCTTCAGCTCGCTTTCTCCTTCCTATGCAGTTCAGGTCCCCAGCCCATGGAATGGAGCCACCCATATTCAGGGTTGGTTCCTCTTCAGTTATCTTTCTTCGGACACCTTTACAGGCACACCCTGAGGTGTGTT
This sequence comes from Dipus sagitta, assembly GCA_036346955.1. Lineage (NCBI taxonomy): Eukaryota > Metazoa > Chordata > Mammalia > Rodentia > Dipodidae > Dipus > Dipus sagitta. Next base: position 9,919,513 of record CM070779.1, on the reverse strand, counting down.
TTGTAGTAATTCTAAATCCAGTCAAGTTGACAAGAAAGGTTAACCATCACAGGAATGTTCCAGCAGAGTGTTCCCCAGTGAGGGTGTTAAATCATCAACCTGTGGTGCTATGCCTCCACTCCCTATCTTGGAGAAGAGCCAAGTTTGTGCTACAAGAGAGAATGGCAACCCAGTGACCCACGACCCATCTCCTGTAGATGTTAAGACAGACAAATGATGTTAAGCCTTGAAAAGACCATTCTTGAACTAACCCTAACCTGAAATCAAGGGGTCACAAAACTCTACAGAATGTCCCATTAGATTATTCAGAGATTGAAGACCTCTGTATCTCCTAGAATTTGGGCCATTTCCAAGAATTATCTTAGCCAGCTCTCCAGTGTGGCACCCAGATCAGACTTGCTATTTTGTGTAGGTTGCCTCATTTAAAAGCTAACCTAGTTAATTAAAAACTGAACTCAAGCAGGATTTACTTGGCAGAGTTACTGGATTTGCTCAGAGTTGCGAATCTCTTTCATCACTAATTTTTTGTGTTTATTTGTTTCTTATCTTGTAAAAGTACTCAATCTGATAATGACGACATTTAAACGAATCCAAAATAAATCAATTCAGAAGAATGCTAGGTGACTAACAGATATGTTTTTTTTTTTTTTTCCTCATCCGAATCTTCAAAGAGTAAATTCTAAAGCTCTAGAGAAATGCGCCTTCCGTAACATTGCTCTTCACAGTTGGGGAACACATACCGAGGCTCTATCATTATCTGGCTCTCTGGGCTCTTTCCAGCTGCTCCACTTACCTGTCACAGCAACCTTCCAGGCAGGTGCTGTGACCGTCTTCAATTACGAGAGGGTAGGGCTAAGGCCGCCGAGGCCGCTGCTTATGCAAGAGGACAGTGTGGGTCATGGCAGAGGAAGCATCTGGGCCCAAGCCAACGAGCGCCAGACCACCTACTTTCTATAGGGGGAGAAATACCCACACTTTCTCCTCTGGTTCTCCTTGGAAAGTGGAATGTGTCCATCCAACCGCCTGCTCCAGTGACTACAGTCAGCCAGAATAATGCCGTCCTCGCCCTCAATTTCCAAAGCCTCCTCTGACTTTGACCTCGTAGCAAGTCACAACTACACACATATGGGCTGAATGCTTCTTTGATGTGGGTGCTGTCGTGGGCATTGTCGGATGTTTCCCACGTCCTTGGCCTCTACCCAGGAGACGTCAGTAATACCCCTTTCTCCATGTGTAAGAACCAAAAATATCTTCAGTCGTTGTCTGGTAGACAATGATCTCATAAGACCTCTCACCCGGAGGTATACATGCAAGCTAAGAAAACACATCTCCACATGTTTCCTGGGAGTAAGGGAATACATCTCCACATGTTTTTTGGGGGGAGCAGGGATAAGAGAACACATCTTTATGTGTTTCTAAGGAGGTAAAAGAACACATCTCCATGTGTTTTGGGGGGAGAAAGAGAACAACATCTCCATGTGTTTCTAGGGGTGAGGGATAAGACAACACATCGTCATGTATTTCTGGGGGTTAAAGAACACATATCCACATGCTTCCTCAGGGGTAGTCACACTCTTTTTAAAATATTTTCCTTTATTTATTTGAGAGAGAGAAAGAGAAAAAAAGAGAATGGACACACAAGGGCCTCCAGCCACTGCAAATAAACTCCAGATGTATGCACCACCTTGTGCATCTGGCTTACGTGGGTCCTGGGGAATTGAAACGTGGGTCCTTAGGCTTCACAGGCAAGTGCCTTAACCACTGAACCATATCTCTAGTCCAGTAATTACGTTCTTGATTTGCTTACTGCCAAAAGTTCAAGAAGCAGCAAACGGTGAGAAATTTGAGAGCTGTGGCTTCTAGAGTCTCAGCAAATCTGTGCTTGATGTCTGCTCATATGCACACTAGGAACTGGACTATGTGTGGCCACCACAACCAACCAAAAGGGCTTCCAGCTGAAAGAGAAAACCTTGTGGTTTTCTGTGACTTGATCAACAGTTGAGCACATGCTTACAGTCTCAGTGCTTAGTAGGCTGAGGTAGAAGGATCACCATGAGTTTGAGGCCAGCATGGGCTACAGAGTGAGTTCTGGATCAGCCTGGGCTACATGGAGATCTTATCTCAAAAAAGGGAGAAAGTGGGCTGGAGAGATGGCTTAGAAGTTAAGGTGCTTGCCTGTGAAGCCTAAGAACTCACGTTTGAATCTCCAGGTCCCACGTAATCCAGATGTGCAGTGACTGCACATGCATGTGCAGGCCCAGAGGTTGATATCTGGTGTTTTCCTCAATCACTCTCAACCTTATTTATTTAAAAAAATTTTTTTCATTATTATTTATTTATTTGAGAGAGAGAGAGAGAGAAAGAGGCAGATAGAGAGAGAAAGAGAATGGGCACGCCAGGGCTTCCAGCCACTGCAAACGAACTCCAGATGCGCGCACCCCCTTGTGCATCTGGCTAACATGGGTCCTGGGGAATAGAGCCTCAAACCAGGGTCCTTAGGCTTCACAGGCAAGTGCTTAACTGCTAAGCCATCTCTCCAGCCCTCAAACTCATTTTTGAGACAGGGTCTCATACCTTAAATGTGGAACTCACCAATTGGCCTAGACTAGCCGAGACTAGCTAGCCATCAGGCCCCGGGGCTCCTGTCTCCATTTCCCCAGCACTGGGGTTACAGGCATGCTCCGCCACAGCCAGTACTTTACATAGGTGTTGGGATCTGACCTCAGGTCCAGGGCTTGACAGATCGAGCCGTCCCCTTGGCCCCAGCTATGAGTATGTTGAAGGCAGGAAAGTAGCAGCCTTGATGCTGGGAGTGTCCCATCATGGAAGGTGTTTAAGAAAATGCTAAGCAGCCATGTGACTAATGAAGGGACGAGAGTCTATCGTGGCAGTGTGAACAAGAAGCTCTCCCCAGTCCCTCTATTTGATCCCCTGTGGTATTCATGCAGCTCGGTTTCCCAGTGAATGGGAGAGAAAAGAACCCTCTTTGGTAGGCTAGCCACGGTGATTATTTGGCGAAGAATGTGTCATGGGTGGTGGGACAGTCCCACGCTGAGTCATGCATGGTAGAACTGAATAACCCCCGGCCTTCCCGGCCTGCTGACCTGGCTCTGTGACACGAGATGTCTTTCCCCTTGGACTTCCACGACTCGAGACAGCAAACACTCTTCACCCTGAAATGTAAGCGCCTGACGCCTTCCTGACAACACCAATTTAGCTTCTCTGAGGAAACAGTAGACTCTCTTCTTTCCTTTTCTTTCTTTCTTAACGGGAAGTGGTCACAACCATGAACTTAGCAAAAGAAGCAGGTTAACATTTGTCTGCTGTTGGCTAATGCAGTTAGACGTTTTTGAGAAAAGGCAATGAGAAGTGGTCATTATCCATTATCTGCATGAAATATTTCAGAGAAAAAAAAAAAGCAGCCTTTGCCAAAAAAAAAAAGAAAGAAAGAAAGAAAAGAAAAGATGTTTGACTTCAAGCCAGGCAAGAAGGAAACAAGATCACCTTCCAGGTCTGCAGGATGTCTGTGTTGATGATGTCATTTCCAGTAGAGCCGGAATCCACTGGAAAAGTACACATGGTGCACTGGTTTCCTATTTTTTCTGGAGTCGTTATGTGCAATGATTTAGTGTCCTTTTTTATAGCAAAAAAAAAAAAGTTTTAAATGCATTTTAAATACAATGGATAACACGTTTGCCCAGCAAGCAAGAGGACTGGAGTTCAGATCTCAATGCCTACGGAAATGCCAGGGAGGTGTGGCAGCCTGCAGTAATCCTAGCACTTGAGAGGCAGAAGACAGAGGTTCCCTGGAGCAGCTGGCTAGCTAGGCTAGCTGAGAAGTTGAGTACTGGGTCCAAGTGAAAGACCCTCACCTCGGTTAATAGCTGGAGAAAAACCAAGTAAGGTACTTGATGTCAACTTCTGGCCTCCATACATATACATGTTCACAAGCGTACACCCACATGTATGTGAACATTCATGCACACACACACACACACGCACATGCACACGCACACACCACACACACCACAAATAAGCATATAAGGTTTTCAGTCTTGGGAAGAACACTTGTGTGTGCGTGCGTGCACGTGTGCATGCATATGTGCATGTGTGTGTGTGCGTGTGTCCTTATGTGGAAAATGTGCAGGGAAGAAGGACAGGTAGTTTACTGAACATAGTTGCTACAATTTGAAGGTCAAATACTAAAATCTCACTGTGATAAGACCCCATCAATCCCATCCCTGGACTTTCTTTGTGCCTGTTTTGCTTTACAGTTTCTATTCTGTTCCTGATTAATGGCACTCTTGGTGTGAGGATAGTCTAAGAATAATTGTTTCTAAACTGGAGCAACCAGAAGGTTTATGAAGTGGCTCCTTTCTCACCCTTTTCCATATGTATTTCCTCACTTTGCCTTTTTAAACGGTCACTAAGACATGTTCCGCTAACGTTTGCTGGCCCCAGAATTTGAGGTACTTAAATATATTTTTCTTGGAGACCTGCTCTGAGCACCAGTCATTTATCTCCATGCTGAGCCTGAAGCCTCTAACAAAGACTCTTTCTCTCTCAGAAGGTGGCTTACTTTATTTCTGGAGGAAATGATCATTATGCGGAATGACCTAATAACTTGCTCTTCAGTTTTGCACATCTCTTCTACAGAAGCCACAGTGCAAAGACCACCGGTTGCTTACACAAATGCTTTAAGCTTGAATAACAACCGCAAGCTGGATAAAACTCTTTTTTAAAAAAAAAAATTTTATTTATTTTTATTTATTTGAGAGCGACAGACACAGAAAGAGGCAGAGAGAGAGAGAGACAGAGAAAGGGCGTGCCAGGGCCTCCAGCCACTGCAAACAAACTCCAGACGCATGCGCCCCCTTGTGCATCTGGCTTACGTGGGTCCTGGGGAATCAAGTCTCGAACAGAGGTCCTTAGGCTTACAGACAAGCACTTAACCACTAAGCCATCTCTCCAGCCCCCAAAACTCTTTTTAAAAAATATTTTATTTTTATTTATTTATGAGAGAGAGAGAAAATGGGCACACCAGGGCCTCTAGCCACCACAGGCAAACTCCAGATGCATGCACCACCTTGTGCATCTGGCTTATGCATATTCTGGGGAGTCGAACCTGGGACCTTGGGCTTCCCAGGCAAGTGCCTTGCCATCTCTCCAGCCCAAAACTCTTTCTTTATGCAAGTATCTCATACAAATACCTAATCTAAATACTGCTGAACTGCTGGTCTGGAATAGGATGTAAGTGATAACAAAAAAGTGCAGAAGTTACCAGGCGTGGTGGCGCACACCTTTAATCCCAGCACTCAGGAGGCAGAGGTAGGAGGATCACCAAGAGTTCGAGGCCACCCTGAGACTACATAGTGAATTCCAGGTCAGCCTGAGCCAGAGTGAGACCCTACCTCGAAAAACAAACAAAAAAAAAAAAAATGCAGAAGTCAATTGTTTTCAGCCATCTCCAGGTTTGAGCTGTAGATAGGATGTATGGTGTTTATAACATGACTCACATAGGGCTGGAAAGCTTGGAGGAGGTCCTATAGCCTTGAAATTTCCACGTGTTTTCTGAGACTGTTGAGAATGTATAGACAACATCCTGTCATGGTTCCCCTTGTATAGATAAAGATGTTATCCCTTTAAAAGTATCATTAATTTTCCCAAGATCACATCAAGCAGCAACAGACCTCGGGACCAGGGATCTATCACTTACTTGTTTTTCTTTTAATATTTTTTGTTTATTTATTTATTTATTTATTTGAGAGCGACAGACAGAGAGAAGGAGGCAGAGAGAGAGAGAGAGAGATGGTGGGCATGCCAGGGCTTCCAGCCACTGCAAAGGAACTCCAGACACGTGTGCCCCCTTGTGCATCTGGCTAAAGTGGGTCCTGGGGAATCGAGCCTTGAACCAGGGTCCTTAGGCTTCACAGGCAAGTGCTTAACCACTAAGCCATCTCTCCAGCCCATACCACTTACTTCTTGATATGATCTTGGGAAAATTGATGATCCTTTCAAAGGGGTGACATCTTTATCTATAGAAGGGGAATCATGACACGATGCTGTTCAGTATCTGACCTCTTAAAGCCGCCATATCTATGCTTAAACAATCTAGTTAAGTGAGGCTCATCCTGTTGGCTTTGAGATGAGCCTGAGATTCCACGCTTCTAACAAGCTCTGGGTGGGGGGTGGGGGGGAGAGATTGCTGCTGCCACTGGCCCAGGGACCAGGCTTTGAACAGTGAGCGATTATAGGTCGTTCGCTTCCTCCTTTGTCCAGAAAAAGAACTGGCCAGGTAGGCAAGGTTGGAGTGATGGCTACAAGGTGAAACTGACAGATGGGGAAACAGATCAGACAGATAGTGTGAGAAAGAACCAGAAAAAGTGTGCCACATCTTCCACCCCAGGGTCTTCTCTGGTCCCTCAAGGTTCAGAAATTGTCAGTGGATGCATCTTATACATCCCTGGAAAGGCTACAGCCTGCAACAGCCCCTGAGCAGCGGTTGTATTTCTCCAACATGATACACACTATCCAGCCATCACAGCCCCTTGGCATCTCTCTATTCAACCAAGTGTACGTAGCTCAAGGTTGTTTCCCTGCCCACTTCCATTATGTGTCTTCCTGCTTTTCATACGTGACCTCTTCATGACCTTTCTCTCCAATCACATGTCTAACCACTGTCTGTAATTCCTGCCTCTTCTTTTCTTGGCCTTTGGAGAACCACTAAGATGGAAATCTCCATGAAATTCATCAAGTGAGTTGAGATGGAGTGGAACCACAGTGGGTTGGCTGAGGGTCCGTGTCCCCAGGTCTAAACTAGATTCGCTGTTTGGAGTGACGGCTGAGACGTGGAGAAAATCACGATACACCATGAGAAAGCATCCTCACAGTCTGAAAATTGTCTGAAAAGTCTGATAATGGCCCAGAAAAGTGCCAATAGCAAGAATTTGTTGCACAAATGGGTATTTTTACACACATAACACCTGATACACCTCCGTTGTGCATATGAATTACTGTGCTTCACTGGGAAATCTCCAGAATTTTTTTTTTTTAAAAAGAGAGACATTGTAGGTGATACTTTCAGAAAGTTCCATGAGACACTCACGGTCTCAGGATGAGCCTTGTCGCTATCATGCCCGTTCTGTTGCCTCACACAAGGAATGCTGCTTGCTTGGTTCTGAGGTTCATATTGAGGAGGGAAGAAACTTTCTTCCCCGATGAGTGTGTCAAAACCACGCTGACATCACTGCGTTAGATGTGGCGTGGCCCCAGGTGAGAATCCTTGCACCACGTGAGTTGTGTTGCTATTACTGCTGACAAGGTCCCTGTTTAGAAACGTCCAGGAGCTCCTCCAGCTTTCGCACAGGCTCGCCCTTGTGTTCTGAGGCCTGGGCTCTCTGCTCAGGTCACCTGTGGTAGAAATAGAATCAGATCCTCACGGCACTCTAGTCCCCCACCGTCGTCCCCCACCGTCATACCCCACTATCGTCCCCCACTGTTGTACCCCACCATCGTCCTCCACCATCATGCAGGAAAAAGCAGGTGGGCCCTTTCACGCAGCCCCCAGAGTCCATCGCTCTGGGCCTGGCTGCCATCTGATCGTAGCTCAGCTTCCTAGAATACTAAATCCTCTAACTCGACTCAGCCTGCCAACAAGAGTGCCAATTAGTGCCAATAATCACATGCATGCTCACAGAGTTCCAGACCACAGTCGCCAAAACACTGGAGGCTCGTGACAGGGAGGCCTTGCCCCATGTCATTGCTTAGCGTACCTACTGGGTACATGGCATAGAATAGTCCTGGTCCCTCATTTAAATCTGTCTTACAAACTGTGGAGTCTCCCTGTGCTTTTAAACTGTCATTTACTGGGGTAGATTGGTGAAAAATGACCCTGTCATCATCGAGCATGTTATTAAGTAAGATCTTGGTCAAATTCTAGTTTACTTTTGAAAATCAGCCTTCTTGAATTTTAAATTGTTCTTGGGTTAAAACTCGTCCACCTCTTCTGCCATTTTAAAAGCTGTCAATGTTTTCATTGTAAATGCTTAATTATGGATTTTTTTCATTGCAACTCCAGAAACATACACTAACAAAAATCTGATATCTAACATCGGACCACCTGTAAAGTATTTTTCAACAATTTCAGTTAAATCATTCTGACTATAGGTTTTTGGAACACCTGAGGTGGTCATTAATCATTTCAAAAACAGCAATAGTTTCCCTTTTGTTTTTTAACTTTTAACATCCAGAAAATTTCTGAATTGGAAAGGTTTATGTCTATATTTGACTCACATACTGTTAGAGTATGAAATTTATAACAGGCATGCTTCTCCAGTGACTTGTTTTTTTCCTTTTTTTAATGAACAATTCAGGAAACAACCCTTCTTGCATGACACATGTCACACAACTTACCTTTGTGTGTTAGGGATGTCACAGCCCGGGGCTTCGCAGGGTCTATGTGTAACTCTTGCTCCGAATCTGGCCGTTCGCCTTCAGAGGCTCATTCCTGATGCTCTGCTGTCTTGATGTTTATTCTCACCCTTCATACTTACCCACAATCCAGAGCGCTGCCAACAAGAAAGCTGGTGCCTTGGTCAACATGAAAAGATGATCTATGGATGTGCTCTGCCTTTGTTGCATAAATTGATAAAGATGGGAGCAATTCTCGTCTCGTCCAGATTATGGACATGAAGAGCATTACCCATCAGAGACGTCAACCTTCCTGAGGAACCAGCGACGAATACTACAATAATGCCCTCCTTGTCTCGTCTAGCCATTCGTTCATTTGTTCGTTCAAATCATTTATGGACAGGTGGGACTCAAGCTTGCCAGGGTGTGTGATCTGGGTGCTGGGGAGAAGGAAGGTCTGTGACATCGCTCAGACACATATTATAATTCCACACTCAGTGGAAGAGGCAACCAATCAATAGACAGATGAGTAGGGCCATTACTGGTCCGTGCTGTGGGACGGTGGGGAGGTCACCTGATGTGATGGAAGTTGTAGGAAGGAGGGGAACAGGGCAGGAAAACCTCTGTAAGAAAGGACCACTGACGGAGAGAGCTTGCTCTTGGGTAGTGCACCTGCATCTACAGAGGACCACAGTCCAGAACGAGTAGGGCACTGTGCCTTAGACATGGAAAGTAGAGTGTGGGTGCTCAGGGGTGCAGCAGACAGACTCCCTATCTGTTGGCTTTCATGGTCCATGCTAAAAGTTTGAGTTTTATTATAACTACAGGAGAAAAGCATTGCCAGAATTCAAATAGGCATGGCCGTACCCTGACATTACTTAGAATGTTCTAGCAACAGAGCGGGGCAAGATGGTGCAGGTGTCATCTCTGGCACTACAGAGGCTGAGGCAGGAAGATTATACATTCCAGGATAGCCTGGGCTACATAGACTGAACTTGACTCAAACAAGCAAAAGAATATTCTAGCAGGCTATGGGGAGACCTTAAAGGTGACAGAATGGCAGCCCCATGTGAGTAGGGACAGAAGAGGAGTGGTCTCACGCATCCGTCACTGAGACAAGGAGCGGACAGGGTTGTCTTGTGCACTTGCTCTTCTGGGGACCCGAAATCTCGTGGCCAGATCCAAACCATGGTAAAGGGTAGAACTGGATACTTGGGTGAAAAAGGGATCGATATTTGCTACCACAGAGTTTGGTCTTCGACCCAAAGAACGGAAAGGTTCTGCAGAGCACAGCGCTCCCTCACTGCGCCGCCCTGGCATAATTGTGATCGTTCCCTTTTGTTAAGGAAGCATTCATAAGAATAAACTTGCCACTCATCCACTTATAGCAAGATCTACACATGATGCAATCCTATTAAACAAATGGAGAGAGAGACAGATACTCATTATACACCCCGATCACCCGGATTCTGGCTGCCTTCCCCTCCCCACTCTCCTCAACTGGCGGTGGCAAACAAAATCACTTAACTCAAGTGAACAGTTTTAAATGTATAATATTAAAATGTGTTTTTTGAGAAATTCCTTGGAACCCTCAGCCATTGTTAAAATACACTCACTTTGACAGATGCCTTGATTTTGGGAGGGGTGTGTTGTGTTTTTTTCTTTTTCTGTGAGGCTTTTCAATGCAGTGCCTTTTTTGGGCGCATGAGATTGAGTCTGCTCTGAGGAGGAAAACAGACAAAAAAGGGTCTCTCAGCATGAGTTGCTCTTCCATAAAGGTTATAGTAAACATGTCAATGCCTTAATTAAGCAGAAAATTTTATCTGTATCGTGGGGGAGGTTTCTGCTGTCTCCGACTTTTCTTCCAGGGAATCCGTTTAGAAGGACAAAGCAGACTGTGAAGGTGAGCTGGTCCGGAGACCCAGCTCCCAAATGTCAGCTGAAAAAGTGCAGAAAGGGTTGGGGAGATGGCTAAGCAGTTAAGATGCTTGCTGGCAAAGCCAAAGGACCCAAGTTCGGTTCCCCAGGACCCACATAAAGCCAGATGTATAAGATGACACATGAAACAAACAAACAAACAAAAAAGTGAAAAGGAACACACCTTTTCTTGCTGCTGGAAAATAGCTATATTGTCCAGGCAGCTGTGTGCATGTGTGTGTGTGTGTGTGTGTATCCATGTGCATGTTTGTGTGTACAAGTATCATTGTCACTGTGGTCACTCCACCACTAAGCATAGGATGGTCTGTCAAACCTGGAACAGTCATGTCTAGAGACCCTTTGACTCGGTGTGTGTTTCCCAGAGTAATAGCACCCTCTTCCTTTTCAAAAAGTGACCATAGTTGACTGATAAAGTTTGTCTCACTTCATTCTCAAAAGTGGCGTTATTTGGCAAAGTGTGCAGGCTCCTACCTACAATCCCAGTGCACAGGAGTCTGAGGCAGGAGGACCGTGAATGAGACTCGGACTCAAAAGAAACAAGAAGAGATCTTACCTAATTGACAAAATTTGTCTGATTTTTTGAAGTATCATAAGTACCATCCATCTGGTTTATTTATTTTATACTTAAAAATTTTTGTCCCTGGGCCTGGAGAGGTGGCTTAGCAGTTAAGGCATTTGTCTTAAAAGCCAAAGACCCAAGTTCAATTCCCCAGGACCCACGTAAGCCAGATGCACAAGGTGGTGCATGTGTCTGGAGTTTCTTTGCTGTGGCTGGTGGCCCAGGAATGCCCATTCCTCTGTCTCTCTCTCTCTCTCTCTCAAATAAATAAATAAACAATATTTTTCATTTTTAAAATTTTTGACCTTGAACATAATAGTCTATTTTTTTAAACACACAAATTAATCCAGGGAAAAGACAACATGATGAAAGTAATGGGGATAGTCTGATCTAGTCACTCACTTGTTTGAAACTACAGTTTCCTTGCAAGTAGTGACCACTTATTAATGATTGTGTGACTAGATGGGGCTGTTTTTCTTTCTTCAAATCAATTTATTGCACTAGAGACCAGCATCACCAATTTAATGAAAAACCCACGTGTCAGCTTGCTGCAAAAGCAAAAACACCACACCAATAACAATAAAATAACAACACAGCCATAAAACTTGTAGCCAGGCTAAGTTTTTACATTTTATCTGGTTTTATGGAATCATGCCCGTAAAGTTGTGGGCTCTTGTTTCCAGCATTCCCACAATCCCTCTCTCCTGAGATGGATGCCTGCTTAGTAACAGTTCAATCAAATTCCACTGCTTAACTTTTAACCTTTGGGTCTTAGCAACATTTTTCGTAGTCATCAGGTTGACAACAGCAAGACAATGGATTCTCTCAGCCAGCAGGAGAGTTCTATCAGGACCCTGCAGTCTTAACTCTGAAACCTTGTTCATTTCTTAGCTTCAAAGCCTCGGCTTCCATATTTAGGAAATGAAAACAGTGATATTACCTGCTTCATGTGGATAGTAGATAAAATGGAAGAACTCATTTACAGTGGTTAAGTTAGGTGCCGTGAAAGAATGATTGATCAATTAGCAGTCTTCGCCTCCATCAACGCCATCAGCTTTTCGGTACTCTGACTATGACTGCCTTATTCCAAACAAACCCATGCTTTAGTTTCGGTGGATGAAAACAGCACCTGCTCTCGGTTTGTTTGCTAGTTTTTGTTGTTGTTGTTGTTGTTGTTTTGGTTGCTCCAAGTAGCCACCTACCATCAAGCAAGAGATAGAAGCTTAGAAGAAAAATATTGCAGTAAGATTGCACAAGTCTGGAAAATTTAAAGCAGGGACCCCCTTTTCTTGGGTATGTCTTTCATTGCATTTTACCCACATAACTTTAAGAGGCCAAGTGAAGAAAATGAACCCACTGGTATAAATAGTGACATTCCCCATCTGCCTTGATGGATATCTGCCCGTTCATTCTCTGTGCACCCGCTCTCTCATGCCTTCATTTTCCCTATGCAATTACTGGCCCTAAATTCTTTCAGAGAAGGGGAAGCATGCATTCCCCAATAGCATTCTGCACCTACAAATCAAACACATAATTGGCATCTCATGACGGGTACTCACAAATCACAGTGCATTTGAAATTACAGGAGCAAGATCGAGAGGGCATTTTCAGCCTTGTCTGGAAAGATGTTCATAAACCCGCTTGAGAATAATAGTATAGGCCCAAATCTCCCATCCTAATACCATTCGCCATTATTTTAGAAATCATTATATTTGCTGAGCTTACATAATTTTTCCAGCTATCAGTGGAAAGATTTTATTTGCATACTCCGTGATCTCTTTTCCTGCTGTGCAACTCTCTGTAAATAAAATGTTCCAACAGAAAGACACTTGCTATCAAAAACGTAATGGCCATGAATCCAAACCATTTCTGAGCAATCAAAAAAATGACATATTCAAATGAGTGTATGCCAATAGTTGCAAGTGTTTTTGGCAAAATGTACCACTGAGATGATAAGGTTCAAGTCTTAGTTGTTTTTTTTTTTTTTTTTTGATGTGTGTGAGTGTGTGTGTGTGTGTTACGTACATGAGTGTGCAGATGTGCGTGCCCAGTGAGCACATGTGTGGGGTCCAGAGGAGGAGGTCAGGCATCCTCCATTGCCCCTCCACCTTGTTCCCTTGACACAGAGTCTCTCAGTGAACCCGGAGCTCCCCATATTTCAGTTAGGCTGGCTGACCAGCAAGTCCCAGTGATCCCCTTGCCTCAGAGCTGGGGTCACGGGCACACAGCCACACTTGGCTTTTTAGTTGAGTCCTGGGTATCCAACTCAGGTCCTCATGCGTGTGCAGCAAGCATTCATACTGCGCCATATCCCCAGCTCGAAGTCAAGTCCTCATTTCCTCATGAGCCAATGTCCTCCCCAGTCAGGGCTTTTGTATTTGCATTTCAGTCTAAATTTCCTGAAAGACATGCACATGAATTTAGCCACCGCCCCATCCTAGCAATATTAGGATGACAGTTCCTAAACTGTTCAGTCGTGTTTGTAGACATTCCTAGAGAATGACGAACTCATGACAATTTAAAAAGAAGCAGTCAATAGATGGGCAGGAAAGACATCACTGGGGGGGGGGTGGGGAAAGAAAAACAAAACTTTCCTTTGCTTGCTGTTTAATGACAGCATAAATTTGTTCAGGTCGGGCTAGGAAGTCTGGGGTCTGAGTGTGGGCGTCGGGCTGGAGTCTGTTACCTGCTATTGTCATTGTTAGTTCATCCCTTCTGCCTCTCTTGCAGGCTACGCCCAGGAGGAGCAGCTGAAGGAAGAGGAGGAAATCAAAGAGGAAGAGGAGGAGGAGGAAGACGGTGGCTCAGTGGCTCAGCAGCAGGGCAGCAATGACGCGGGGACAGATGAGGAGTTAGAGACTGGCCAAGAGCAGAAAGGCTACTTCAGCTGTCAGAACTCACCAGGAAGCCACCTGTCCAACCAAGACGCTGAGAACGAATCTCTGCTGAGTGATGCCAGTGACCAGGTGTCAGACATCAAAAGCGTCTGCAGCCGAGATGCCCCGGACAAGAAAGCAACCCCTCACCCCAAGCTCCCCAATGAAGCCCCTAACTGCATGGATAAAATGACAGCCGTCTATGCCAACATCTTATCAGATTCCTACTGGTCAGGCTTGGGCCTTGGCTTCAAACTGTCCAATAGCGAGAGAAGGAATTGTGACACCCGGAACGGCAGCAGCAAGAATGATTTTGATTGGCACCAAGACGCCTTGTCCAAAAGCCTACAGCAGAACCTGCCTTCCCGGTCCGTCTCTAAGCCCAGCCTCTTCAGCTCCGTGCAGCTGTACCGACAGAGCAGCAAGGTGTGCGGCACGGTGTTCACGGGGGCCAGCCGCTTCCGCTGCCGGCAGTGCAGCGCCGCCTACGACACGCTGGTGGAGCTGACGGTGCACATGAATGAAACGGGCCACTACCAAGATGACAACCGCAAAAGAGACAAGCTCAGACCCGCGAGCTACTCGAAGCCCCGGAAAAGGGCCTTCCAGGACATGGACAAAGAGGATGCTCAGAAGGTCCTGAAATGTATGTTTTGTGGTGACTCCTTCGATTCCCTCCAAGATCTGAGTGTCCATATGATAAAAACCAAACACTACCAAAAAGTGCCTTTGAAAGAGCCAGTGCCGGCCATCTCGTCAAAAATGGTCACACCGGCCAAGAAGCGTGTTTTCGACGTCAACCGGCCTTGCTCACCCGATTCCACCACGGGGTCATTTGCGGACTCGTTTTCTTCCCAGAAGAACGCCAACCCGCAGCTGTCCTCCAACAACCGCTATGGCTATCAAAACGGTGCCAGCTACACCTGGCAGTTCGAGGCCTGTAAGTCTCAGATCTTAAAGTGCATGGAGTGTGGAAGCTCCCACGACACCTTGCAGCAGCTCACCACTCACATGATGGTCACGGGACACTTTCTCAAGGTCACCAGCTCTGCCTCCAAGAAAGGGAAGCAGCTGGTCTTAGACCCACTGGCCGTGGAGAAAATGCAGTCCTTGTCGGAAAGCCCACACGGCGACGCCCTGCCTCCCAAGCCGTCCAGTAACTCGGCGTCTGACTCCACAGCCCCTGCTCCCGAGTTAAAGAAAGAGGGTAAAGTTGAGAAGGCAGAGGAAACCAGCAAAGATGAGAAAGTCGTGAAAAGCGAGGAATTTGAAGATCCTCTCCAAAAACCTTTGGACCCTACCATAAAATACCAGTATCTAAGGGAGGAAGACTTAGAAGATGGCTCCAAGGGCGGAGGGGACATCTTAAAGTCACTGGAAAATACCGTGACCACGGCCATCAATAAAGCCCAAAACGGAGCTCCTAGCTGGAGTGCGTACCCAAGTATCCACGCAGCCTACCAGCTGTCAGAGGGCACCAAGCCCCCGATGCCCATGGGATCACAGGTTCTGCAGATCCGACCCAACCTCGCCAACAAGTTGAGGCCCATTGCACCCAAATGGAAAGTCATGCCACTCGTCTCTGTGCCCACAAACCTGCCCCCACACGCTCAAGTGAAGAAGGAGTCTGAGGACAAAGATGAAGACACCCTGAAGGAGTGCGGGAAGGAAAGTCCCCACGAGGAGGCGTCACCATTCGGCCACAGCGAAGGAGAGTCATTCTCCAAAGCTGAGCCGCCCTCAGAATCCAGAAAGGTGGAGCCACGTCTCCTGATGGAGGACAAGGTGCTGAAAGAGGGTGTTGAGAAAGAGAAAACCCAGCCCCTAGAGCCAGTGTCTTCTTTGAGCAACGGGTGCACGCTCACCAACCACGCCCCGGCCCTGCCGTGCATCAACCCGCTGAGCGCCCTGCAGTCTGTCCTGAACAACCACCTGGGCAAAGCCACGGAGCCCCTGCGCTCTCCTACCTGCTCCAGCCCGAGTTCAAGCACAATGTCCATGTTTCACAAGCCCAATCTCAGCGTCGTGGACAAGCCGGTCTTGAGTCCTGCCTCCGCCAGGCCGGCCAGCGTGTCCAGACGCTACGTATTTGAGAACAGCGACCAGCCCATCGACCTCACCAAGTCCAAGAGCAAGAGAGCCGCCGAGTCCTCCCAAGCACAGTCCTGCACGTCCCCGCCTCAGAAGCACGCTCTCTGTGACATCGCCGACATGGTCAAGGTCCTCCCCAAAGCCACCACCCCTAAGCCTGCCGCTTCCTCCAGGGTCCCTCCCGTGCAGCTGGAAATGGACGTGAGGCGCTTTGAGGATGTCTCCAGCGAAGTCTCGACGCTGCATAAAAGAAAAGGACGGCAGTCCAACTGGAATCCTCAGCACCTCCTGATTCTCCAGGCTCAGTTTGCCTCGAGCCTCTTCCAGACCTCGGAGGGCAAATACCTCCTGTCAGATCTGGGCCCGCAGGAACGTATGCAGATCTCCAAGTTCACGGGACTCTCCATGACCACCATCAGCCACTGGCTGGCCAATGTCAAGTACCAGCTAAGGAAAACAGGTGGGACAAAATTTCTGAAAAACATGGACAAGGGACACCCCGTCTTTTATTGCAGTGACTGTGCCTCCCAGTTCCGAACCCCTTCTACCTACATCAGCCACTTAGAGTCTCACCTGGGCTTCCACATGAAGGATATGACCCGGATGGCAGCGGACCAGCAAAACAAGGTGGAGCAAGAGATCTCCCGGGTGTCATCGGCTCAGAGGTCTCCGGAAACAATAGCTGGAGAAGAGGACACAGACTCTAAGTTCAAGTGTAAGTTGTGCTGTCGGACATTTGTGAGCAAACATGCGGTAAAACTCCACCTAAGCAAAACGCACAGCAAGTCACCCGAACACCACTCACAGTTTGTAACAGACGCGGACGAAGAATAACTCTGCAGGTATGGGTTTGCTCCCAGGTGACGGTGACAATGGCCTCGCAAGGAGCATGTTAAGAGGAGATGGCTCTGCCTAGAGGCAGCTGACGTCTCCCGAGGCCAAGCAGGACCATAGCTTGCTGCCATAGACTTATTTTTTATGAAAGACAGAACCTGATGAGTAAGTCCTAACCATTCTCCCAAGCCTTCCAGTATAGAGTGGGGACACAGGACAAAATGCTTCTAGAAAGACGGAGCTCCCGGATGACTGTTGCATCTGGGTCTTCCAGACACACGATTTCCCTTAGTGACCCAAGGCCCACCTTCCAAGGTCCAGTCAAGGTTCCCCCTCATTTTATTTAACAAAGACTTAACTTCCACCATTCCATTTCGCCCCCCCCTGTCTTCCCATAGCAATGCTGATGACTTATGAAGTGGGAAAGAGGTGAGTGGCAGGAGGAAGGTGGGGGCATACTGGGGTGGTCACTCTACAGAGACCCCTTAATCAGCTCATGAACAGCTGAAAGCTGCCTTTATTATTGGTATTTGGGACAGACACACTCCGCAGCTCATGTATAGCAACTGCTACCTTCCACCTCCTTCCCTGTGTGTATTTTCTGCATTAATTTTCCAAGGAAAGAGCAGGTGCCCTTAAGTAAGGGGATGGTAGGAAAATACTCTTCACTATGAGCAGTGAGGTCAAAAGAGAAGAGGCTGATTTTCTTCTCTCATCTTTTGGTTTCTTTAGAACAGACTCGAATTAGAGTCCACCTTTGACAATGATAGATAATGCATGCCTTTGCAATCTTATGTTGCATACAGAAACAAACAGCTTCTGGCCGTCTATGGTCAGGTCCCCACGTTCCATAAGTTCAACATAATCTGCACTGAGCTAGGGGTGTTCAGTGTCTGAGCTCTTGCCTAGCATGCACAAGCCCTGGGTCCAAGCCCCAGAAAAACTCACCAAAAAAATTAAAAAAAAAAAAAACACACACACATAGTTTTCATGATGTATCATAGAAATTCATGCCTTGTATAGTCGCAAGTGCCCAGACTTATGTCTCTTCCAGCAAGAAAGACAGAGACCAAGGTCAAATACTTTAGTAGATCAGCCGTGATAGCCACTTTCAGATGTGAGTGCAGGCGAGGCTGGGTCTTGACAAATCCTTCATCTACCCCCTTGTATGTCTCTGGCTCCTTTTCTCTCTCTTCTAGCTTGGCATTTTCATACGCTAAGGACCCGAACACATATTTAGGTTGTCCTCCACCTGGGGTCATGCCTCTAAGCGAGGACGCAACACGAGTTAAAGCTTCTGCACTTACCCGTCAGGCTGATGTCATCAGCATTATGGATTTGTTCTTAATTAATTCACAATAGATATGGAAAGCTGGTAACAGCTTCACATGGGAGCCCTACCGCCATCCCCTATTTTCAGAGCATTTGCTTTTCCACGGGGGACTTTCAGATCAAGCCGCACACGTGTGGACGCTAGGGGAACTCCAGGTAGACAAGGATGTTTGTACGCTGTGGCCTTGGGCACATCTCACATAGGTAGAGAGGTTCTCAGTATGAGGATGGCCAAAATAAAAGAAAACATCTGATTAACCTGAGACTCTTCCCTCAGTGAGGAAATCTATGCTTCTGTTCTGGGTGGGCTCCAGTCAAGACCATCTGTGTTGTTTGCATGTTTTAATCATGAAAATTAAATGTTATGGGCAGATTTACCTCTTGGTTTCCAAGCGCACTGTTCATGTCTCCTTGCTGAATGAAAAGCCACTCTGCATCTATTGAAGCTACACGTGAGCTTGGGGCGCTCCTGCATCCTATTTATTTGCCATATCACGTTTTAAAATTTATGTAACTAGCTATTATGTTCTTCTAGTCCTTTTACAAAAAAAAAAAAAAAAAAAGGTGGAAACATACAAAGTACCTAGCGAAAAGGAAATATGTGTCAAATCTAATAGCGGTGGGTCCAAAACAGGTAATGCTTATTTTGTGTATAATAAAGACCAATTTTCCACCTGTTAGGGGCTGTGGATTTTTTTGATAATTTTCAGACATGTACATAATATATTTGGACCAGAGTCCCTTCCATGAATTCTGTCATTGCCCCCACACCTGTCCAACGTCCACTGAATCCCTCTTTCTTTCTCATTAGTCCTTCTTCTTTCTAGATGGCCTTTGAAATTCTACCCTGGCTCCATCACTCATGTGGAAATGTTGCTAGGCCCAATGTCACGCAGGTCTGGTGCGGGTAACGACAGCTGCTGAGAGGTCACGAGTGTGACGGCCACTTCATGTCCAGAAGACAGTGTCCCAAAGCGCTCCTCCCCAACTTCTGGCTCTTACGTTCTTTCCACCCCCTCTTCCACAGTGTTCCCTGAACCTTGGAGGGGGTGATACAGGAGTCTCACTTAGCACAGAGCGCTCAACAACCACTCATTCTCGGCACTTTGATGGGTTCTGAGACTCCCCAGGAATTACCACCATCTGCAGAAAGAAAGTTCTATAGTGCAGGTTCCCCAGCTCCAATCTGTAGTTGTGTTTTGTTGTTGTTGTTTTAACTGCGATAGGCAGAAAGGAGGGGGGAGAAAGAGGAAGCTTGCATACAGTCTCTATCAAAAATCTGAAATTTCGCCTTTAATCCCAGCACTCAGGAGGCAGAGGTAGGAGGATTGCCGTGAGTTCGAGGCCACCCTGAGACTCCATAGTGAATTCCAGGTCAGCTTGGGCTAGAGTGAGACCGTACCTCGAAAAACCAAAAAAAAAAAAAAAAAATCTGAAATTTCTGGGTTTGGTGGCGCACGCCTTTAATCCCAGCCTTGGGAGGCAGAGGTAGGAGAATTGTTCAAAGTTCGAGGCCAGCCTGAGATTACATAGTGAATTCCAGGTCAGCCTGGACTAGAGTGAGGTCCTACCTCAAAAAAAAAAAAAAAAAAAAAAAAAAAGGAGAAAAATCTGGAAAGTACACTATCTATTCTAGGAAAGTGAAGGTGAACCAAGGGAAAACGCACACAAAAGATACTTAGAAGTCTATTAAATACATCAGTAAAGTAGCTCTTTTCTTATCTCTCATCTCTCTGCATAGGTACAGAATAAATATTTCTAATTCATTACAGTGTTGTCCTTACACAAAACCGAAGCCCCATCCTTATACAGCCACCTCTATGCTGGCTACTGAAGGGTTACAGAAAACATAGCTTTGAGCATCTGGGGCTCATTCAAAGCAGTGGGAGTGAGCCATGTACAGAAAGGTGGTGTGGGCTCTGGGTGCGTTTGTGTTCATAGGAAGAACACCCCAATGTGGTTTGATGGCTCCCCCATCTTGCAAATTTTTCCTTCCCTCCCCCCACCCCGTGCCCAGAAAACAATGCCTCCCCTGGGGGATCCTCTGTTAGAGCGGCATGTGTCCCAGATATGGCCCAGTGGTTGGAATTCTGCATAATTTGGGTTTCGACAGTCACCACTGTTATCTGGAACCCTAATCTTAACTGGTCCGGCAGTTCATGTCTTGTTGCAGGGACAAATCAAGTGACCAGAAACAGCACGTGGAAAGTATTTTGGCTTGTAGTCTCAAAGGAAAGTTTCGTCGTGCCAGAGCTGAGGCTGGGCATCACATCTTGTCACCTCAGCTGGAAGGTGGCAGCCAGCTAGAGAACACCCAGTAAGGCCCGTCCCCATTCACAAACCCACTCCAGCAAGGTTCCGTTTTCCAAAGTGCTACCAGCTAGGGACCTAGCATTCAAACAGCATCAGACTACTGGGGACAATTCATGTTGGAACCACCACATTTGGGATGCATGACCATATAAATTGTGTAAAAATGACATGATGTTTCAGAAAGCATGTCTAGATATGATGGAAAGTTCTAGAACTTTTCCGTATCTATGCTTTCTAAAAGACATAAATTTTCATCTGAATTATCTTCCTTTTCTGGACTTATCTTAATCCTACAGAATGCTTTGCCAAGCAGTACTTTCAATTTTTCATTAAAATTTCATTAGAAACTATTAAATGAACATTCCCACTTTAGGACATAAGTAATTTAAAACAATTTCCAATGTGTGTTTGTATATATCTTTAAAAGCCACATGCTGTTGAATAGTAGAAATTAAACAGAGAGTAAATCATTGAGTCTCAAATGCAAAAGGACTTGAAATTATAGTCATTAGTGTGTAATATAGCGTACAAGTTTAACAGCACACCTAACCTTGAAATTGCTGGCAGAAATGGATTCTAGTCCAACAAGCTGCCTGTTACGGATGGCTTGATAGAAATATATGTTCAGGGTGAAACCCATACAAAGTTGCTAGGTAAAACAAAGGATGGAAATCTAGTTAAATTTACATTTCAAATAAGGGCCATACTTATATTTTAAGAAGCATTCATTGCTTACCTGAGAGTCAGTTGTGACGGGGCACCTTGTACTGTTATTTATTCAGTCTGTCAACATTAAAACAGATCATGGGCTGGAGGGATGACTCAGTGGTTAAGGCTACGTAAGCCAGATACACAAGGTGGCACATGCATCTAGATTTTGTTTTCAGTGGCTAAAGGCCCTGTCATGCCCATTCTCTCTCTCTCCATCTGCCTCTTCCTCTCTCTCTCTCTCTGTCTCCCTCTCTCTCAAATAAATAAATACATTATTCTTATTTTAAAAAAGCATAGATCACATAATGATCTCAGAAGAAACAAGCAAGATGGACTAATTTGTGTCTACATGACACACCCACTAAATCTGTCCTCCTTCCTTTCTTCTTTCCTTCTTTTCTTCTCCTCCGGCCTCCCTTTAGTGCTTTTATCCTTCAGCAAATCCTGGTTGCGTTTTACCATGCAGCATGCTCTATTTATTAAAAGAGCATAGGAGGGGACCAGCAGTAAGGTCAGTTATGAAGCACGCCGTGTCAGGCCTTGCTTGGCACGTCACAAGCATTATGTCATCCTATTTTCGTAAACAGTCTGTAAAGTAGAGGCGGGTCCAACTGCATGACAGAGAAAGAAGTGGGAGTAGAGACGTGGCGCCAAATCGCTGCAGGTCCCACCATCTCTGGCGCCTACTCGCTCATTAGCACGCATCTACAAGGACACTGTCAGTGAGGCGTGGCAGCGCACGCCTTCAGTCCCAGTTCTCGGGAGGCAGAGGTAGGAGGATGGCCGTGAGTTCGAAACCAGCCTGACACTCCATAGAAGGACTCGGTCCCCATTAGCACACATCCAGAAGGAGACTGTCCCAGGGTGAGCGTGGTCTTGATCCCAGGAGATAAACTGATGGCCAGGGCTAGAGTGGGCCTTAGATGCCAGTGGTGGACACCCAGATGGACAACTCAGGAGGGGCTGCGGAATGGAGCACCCAGGAGGGAGGAGCCTTGCCCTTTCTTTCCCAAGGAAGTCATGAGGAGAAGGACTCGTAAGGAGACAATGTTCTGGAATAATACTGGCTGCACAGGCCATCCCACAGGACCTCAAGTCATCCGCCCTGCTATGCCCAACTTCTATAGCTGTAAAATGGGGACAATTTATCCCTCTCACAGGAAAGACTGAAGAATTAAACAAATGCATGTGATTGTTTTCTATAAAGCCTAGCGCATAGTAGGTTTGCAAACAGTCTTCACCGGTCTCCCTTTGTCCCACAGCCTCTCCTGAAGTGAGAGAATCTGCAGTCTTCTCCAGTGACCTAATTTACTAAGTAAGCAATCCTCAGTCTGCAATTTGATTGTGGTTAGGACAGCACAACTATCATTTACTGGCCCTGTCTGTAAAGCAGGCATGGTGACACATGGCATCCTCCTTTCGCAGAGAGGTATTCCTAAGCCGAAAGGGTTTCTGGAGTCTTCCATTCCTGCGCAGTAAGCAGAAGGTAGCGATTCGCGTCCCAGAGCCCCCAGGGACTGTCCCCTGCTCCTCGGTGCTCTTCCTCTTCCTTGCCCGCGCTGGAAGGCCACCGTGCCCCAGGAAGCAAGACTCAGCCAAGAGCAACATCTTCCCTGGGCCTCTTGGAGGCTCCAGCTAGAAACCAAACCCAGTTAGTTCTTCATGGCTTAGCAGTAGAGATGCCCTCACTCGTGGGAATTGCTCATCAGCGTGTGAGCTGCAGAGTGAACCGACAGTCAGGGTGCCGTGCGTGGGAGAACCTCTGGGAACCGCCGTGATGTGTGAAGTCCAGGGTGCCACGCGACACTCTTGCCACTCGGGGAAGGGGCCTGGCGCCAGCCTGCACGGCGAAGCCAAGGAAGCCCGGACCCTTTATTTTAACTCTCTTGTTTAGTCAGGTGATCACACATTTGTCAATTGATCACATAGCATCTAACCAAGATGTTACCCCAAATCCCAGCAGACATGTAGGTACGTCTTCCTGATGCTCAGGAATTCATTTTGGGGGAAACAAAGCGAGAATGAAGAAAACAGGGTCATGGAGGAGACGCTGGCATCTTTCATGCCCCTCCCCCCAGCACCTGCGGCATCCTCCGTCTGATGTTTGCATCTTATCCGCGCGGGCTCATCCCCCATCGTGCTTCCCTCCCCGCCCCCATGTGGACTTTGAAAGGCTCAAACCTGACATCTATAATTTGGAGCTTTAATATAGAGGAACATTATTTTTCATTTACTCCAATCTGCCATCGCTATCATCTTTCCATTTAACCAGATGCAATTCTTTTCTCCCCCCCCAACCCCCTTTGCTAAATTGAAGCTCTGTGAGCGACAGGGAGTGCAATGTTTTAATTAGCTCATATTTTTTATATGGATTTATGTCTTTAAAATACATTTGTGTAATTCTTCAGCTAAATTAAAAACGTCTTTCTACAAAAGTGAGGAGGGGAAAATAAAGAGTAAATTGCGTCATTAAGTTAGGTAGATGTGGCAGAGAGTGGAAGCCACCCGGGGGACACACACTTCTGGGAGTCTGTGTGTGTGTGTGTGTGTGTGTGTGTGTGTGTGTGTGTCGGATAGTTTGAACTTGCCCCTCATTTAACGAAGTCCTTCTCTATAAAGGCTTCTCAAAAAAGAAAAAAAGCTTAGGGGTGGAATTTTTTTAAGACCCCTTGTAAGTAAACAAGTAGTTACCTACAATGAGCTCATCTGAAACCAAGCCTGCCACCAAGCCAAACAGAAAAATAGGAGTCTTGGTGAAAAAAAAAAAAAAAGAGTTTCCCCAGCATTTCTCTCTCTTTGTCTTTTTTTTTTTTAACTATCAAGTTTAAAGCTTTCCACGATGCTTTTTTTTTTTTTTCTCGACTTTATAGGAGACAAGTGACATTCCGTGGTAAATGCGAGAAACGCCATGCAGAACTGAAATCTCTCTAACGCGCTGACACTAACTTGCCCTCTATTGTTGGGAACGAGCGGGCGCTCCCGATTGTTCATCACGCGGCGCCTAATGCAGTTAAGGCGTTCAGCTATAATTTCTCCCCGCGTTTATAATTACTGTCATAGACTGCACACCTCGGTGAGCAGATTAAAGCTATAAACTATTTAGCCGCGGCTCTACGAAGAGGAACTTGATCTGTCTGGCAGGAGGTATTTGTTAGGGAGCTTGACACCTCACATAAAAATGACTCAACTTGATGAAGAGCGAAGCAGTTTGAGCAATGCGGGGATTTGAAATCAGCCGGGATGCCACGCCCTGCGAGAGTCGCAGGGCAGTTTGTTAAATGATACTAAATGATGCGTAGGTCTGTGGGGCTGGGGCTGGGGCGGAGGGGTGAGGAGGTGAGGAGATGTGTTAGGTACCAAAACTCCAGAGGATTTGCTACTAGGCAGATGTAGTTGTCCCCTCCCCCACCCCATGCCCACACTCCCCTGGAAAGACCCAGAGTTTGGTGAAAATCGGTGTGTGGAGTTCCTGTGTAAGGGTTAAGAGAGGCTCGCCCGGCAGGGAGAAAGGAACTCCAACACCCCAAGGTGCACGCCGTGTTGGGGGGTAGCAGGGAAGGTTACGTGGAAAGTTGCTTAGGTTTTGTTTTGTTTTGTTTTGTTTTCCAAGCTGAGAAAGAAACAGAGATAAAATAGACATGCCAGGGCCGCCTGTCACTGCAAACAAACTCCACATACGTGCGCCACTCTGCATCTGGTTTTACGTGGGTACTGGGGAATTGAACCCCAGGCTGTCAGGTTTTGCAAGCAAACACCTAAACTGCTGATCCATCTCTCTAGCCTTGGTTAGTTTTGTTTTGTTTTTTTGTTTTTTTTGTTTTCTTAACCCTGTAATACTCATGGAGTCATTGATTTGAGGGAGGATTGTGGGATATTCTATCACTTGTAGCTGTGAAGGCCGCAAAGATATTTCCCAACTCAGATATCTTTTTCTTTTCTTAAAAAAAATGTATTTATTTATTTGCCATGTGTATGGTGGGGGGATGGGCATACCAGAGGTCTCTTACTGCTGCAAATGAATGCCCATCTGGCTTTCCGTGGGTGCCTGGGGAATTGAACCTGGGTTGGCAGGCTTTGCAAGCGAGTGTTTTTAACTACTAAGCCATCTCCCCGACCTCAGATGTCTTCAAATTGTCGGTGTCCATTGACTAGAAACTGTCCCAGTGAATAGGTTGTTTGTTTGAATTGCTAGAGATTGACCCTCGGGCCTCACTCAGCAGCCTACTACTGAGCTATATGTATCAGTAGAATTTGTGTGTAGCTGAGGCAAAGGTCTCATTTTTTAAATATAATTTTATTGGCACATTCATTGTGCATAGTGATGATTTTCATAAAGACATTCTCATACAAGAATATAATCTCCTTTAAGTATATTCATCCTCACCTTCTGTTCTCTCCCTCTTCCCCTTCTGCTGTTCTACCTTCATATCATAGATAGATAGATATGAATAGATGTATAAAAAATTATATATATATATCATATATATGTCATGGAGGTAAATCATATATTTAGATACATAAAATAGTATACATCACACATCATATGTAATATATATTCTACAACACATATAATTTGATGTATTTAAATAAAATGGGTGTCACAATAAGTGTCGCTATGCTGCCAGTCTTACCTAGAACCCAGCTTCTGCCTGCCACCCAGTGATGGCATTTCAGGTCTGCAAACTAATAAACTAATTAATTTGCAAGCAAACCGGGCCTCTGCCCACTGCAAACGAACTCCAGATGCATCTGCCACTTTGTGCACCTGGCTTTTATGTGAGCACTGCTGAATCGAACCTGGGTCTTTAGTCTTCGCAGGCAAGTGCCTTAACCGCTAAGCCCCTTCATAATCTGTTAGAATTTTGATGGACGTGGGCTTACTCTGAAATCATGCCCCGCCCACTCACATCTCACAGTCATATACAGTGAACACACTGAGTTTTAAACTGGCATTCAGGATCAAGCATCTTTGGAATATCTATTCGCAGCAAGAGGTGAGTGCTCGTGCGCAAATGCTAGCGGGTCTACAAGCATCCAAGGGCCAGAAGGCCACATAGAGCAAGCAGGGCAGGACCATGAGACTGAGGCAGATTGTCAAAGGAAAGCAGGACCCGATCCCCCAAGTGGGCCCGGCAGCTCTCTTCGGAAGGCAGAGGTCCTAATGGTTGTGGGGACCTGCCTAGTGTTTCCAGGAGGGGTTACCATTATGCTTGGGGCTGGCTTGTTATCATTATGTTAAACACTTGTCAAGCCACACAGAGCATATCAGGGATCTGACTCCTACGTCACCCGTTTGCAGCCCCTGAATCTGTTGGTGAGCCAAGGGGAAGAGCAACAACTGCTTCCCAAGTCCTTTGGCCCCCAGCAGTATTTGGATCACACATCTAAAAATCATTGCCTCGCTCCCTACTCTAGAGGATGCAATGGTGTTATTCTTCTTGCCTCTCTCCCCACTCTAAAGGATGCTGTGGTACTCCTTTCTGAAGTGCTACACCCCCCCTCCCATGAGTGTAGCAGGTCACAGTAAATGGGAAAGAAGGCCAGAGTTCCAGATCTGCTCCAAGGCTTGGCAAGAAGAGTTTCTGGAACGCTGGACAAAGAGCAGGGAAGTTCCCACCACATAGGCACAAGGTGGTCACCCTGCTGTCCTGAGGTGCTCTGACTCCTCCTTGAACAGCCCCCATCTTTCTCCTGGTCCCCATCCCTCTGAGTCCTCAAGATGCATCGTGGGTACAGCTGGGGAAATGGTACGCAGCTGTAATCCCAGTGATATTTAGTCAGTGTTGATGTCCCCAAGGCCTCCTGGCCCACGGTATTTGCTGAATTCTCACAGCAGAGTTGCAAAGCTCGTGTTAGAGATGAGAACGCTCTGGCTCAGAGAATGGGCTTCAGGCCTGGAGAGCCACAGCAGCCACAAAAGGCAGAGGCACGACTCCCAGTCAGACCCTTCAGCGTCCCAGCTCCGCACTGCCCATCTGAACCTGCCATCTGCACCCACCCTGATATCAACATACACCAAGCATGTTTCCAAGCATGGCACAGAGCCTTAATGAATCGATCATTTAGTTATAGTTAGCTATACCTCAGTGACACTTGTTATAAAGGGTAGAATTGTTCTGCATGCCGAGACCCCGGCTGGAAAGCCGGCAGCCCAGCAGGAACGAGTGGACTCAACTCCTGTCTCAAAAGTTGCACCCACTTGAGCTCTGCAAGCTACCCAGCACCCTTGCCAACAACCAAAGGGCTGTGGCTTAGCTTCTGCCCAGTGACGCCGGCCCTCGGGCGTGTGCTCTGCGACACCCACGCGCTTCCATACGAGTGAGCTCCTGTCCCTCACACCACAGCGTGGTTGGTACTTCCTGCGTGCCCCGGGTCATCAGAACAGGCAGCTCCTGGGGGGCTAGTGCTCGCTGCGTGGACAAACACGCAGAGGAAACGTCACAGGGATGGTTGGGGAGATGGTTCAGTGGGCAAAGTGCTTGCCTTGCAAACATGAGGACTTGAGTTCAATGCCCACTACCCATGCCAATGCCAAGCACGGTAGCACATGCCCGTAATCCCAGTGCTAAGGAGGCAGAGACAAGAGAATCCTTGGAACTCCCTGGCTAGCCTGGCTAACCTACTTGGGGAGCTCCAAGCCAATGAGAGAGCCTGTCTCAAAGGATGTGGACCGTGTGCCTGAGAATGGCACCCACACACGTGTTCTATGCACCCACACGGTTACCGTGAACGGACAAACAGCGAGGTGTTTCATGGGAAAGGCCTCCTGAGAGGGTCCCTGCTGTGCTTTGAGTGACCCCCTCCAAAGCTCATGTTGAAATTAGTGCCACTGAGCAACATTAAGAGGTGGGGCTCTTTAGACGTGACTAAGATTAATGGCGACATCGCAGGAGTGAGGCCGTTATCACAGACATGACTCTTGAGAAGATGGGTTTGGTCTGCCACCCTCTCTTTCTCTCTTCCATCAGTCAGGCCTCCCACCTGTTACAACAGAGCCCGTGGCTGTGAGCCTTTGTCAGAGGCAACCTCTCCATCTTGGACTTCTAAGTCCCCAGGACCATGAGCCCAATACATTTACATTGTTTCTTTTATTTATTTATTTGAGAAAGAGGGAGGGAGAGAGAATGAGAGCGTCAGGGTCTTCAGCCACTGCAAACGAACTCCAGACACATGTGCCCCCTTGTGCATCTGGCTAATGGAGGTCCTGGGGAATCGAACCAGGGTCCTTTGGTTTTGCAGGCAAATGCCTTAACCGCTAAGCCATCCTCCAGGCCCCATTTACATTCTTCTTAATTGACCCACTTGGGGTTTCATGTTAAAGAAGCAGTAAGACAGCAGCTGCAGAGATGGCTTAGTGGTTGTGGTATTTGCCTACGAAGCCTAAATACCCAGGTTCAATTTCCCAGGACCCAAGTAAGCCAGATGCACATGTGTCTGGAGTTTGTTTGCAGTGGCCAGAAGGCTTGACATGCCCATTCTCTCTCTCTCTCTCTCTCTCTCTCTCTCTCTCTTAAATAAATAAAGAAATAAATAAGACAGTCCCTTTGTGCTGAAGTCCAGCCAAGCAGCACCAGGAGAGACAGGGCACCCAGGGACGCAATGCATGTCTCAAAGTGCTCAACGCAGTCCCGCTGGTCCGATATCTGGGGGTGCATCACACGGCCAGACAGTGCAGCTGCGTGCCCCAGGAAAGAATATTGAAAGTGGAAGCTTCAGAAAGAGGCCAGGGTCAGGGAGTTCGGGAGGCTATAGGAGGTAAGATGGGGAGAAGCTCAGCCCAGAAGGGGTGGATGACTTACCTGGCCTTCCAGAGCAAGGGGCCAGGGAAACATTCAAACCAACCCAGTGAGAGAACTCACTCAGAAGGGTGGGAATTTCAGACTTCCAAAGCCCTGGAGTCAGAGAAGGCGGAAGCAGGCAGTGGTGAGGGAGCTGGGAGAGAGGTCTTTGAAGCACGTTGGATGGGAGTCAGATGGGATGGGGAGGGTGGGGCAAGCAGGAGCCCTATGGTTTATGGTGGTCTGTGTAGGTAGAGAGGTCTGGAGGCTAGCGGGAAGAAGATGTGGGAAACTCCCGTCACCCTCCTTCTCTAACCTGGAGGGTGAAGCTGTCGGGGGCAGGGGGAGCTGGGAGCCCCTTCACCTATAGGGCCTGGAGCTTGGCTTTTCTGCAGAACCACTATTTTTCTAGGGCTGCCCCTGGGGGAGAGGCACAGTTCTGGGCCACCTTGTGATTTTTTGCTCACTTCCTGCTGTCTCTTTTGAGAAACGACATACTCACAGGTGCATAGTGGTGTATTTTCTTATTCTGAATACCTCCAGAAAGCCTTCTTCCGGCCAGAAAGGCACACAAAGGAAGCTGAAGAGTATGTGCCTCCCTCCTGTCCTCCTCTCTCTCTTTTCCCTCCTTCTTTCCTTCCTCCTAATATGTACTGGACACTCCTTAGAGATCTACTAGGTGTATAACAATGAAAAGATAGCTTCTTGGCCCTTTGGGACTCAAGGGTTAGGGCATTTGACAGCAACATCACTGACCGCCCCCCGCCCAAGGGGCCCAAGGTCTGTGATGCACCTCACTGGTTTCATGAAAGCACCAAGGAAGAGCCCATCAGGCAGGCTGGGAGCTGAAGGAGACACAAGGGGACACAGGACATCAGAGCAGCGTTCCTACGCCGGTACATCTATTCCAAGACATGAAAGATAAGTGGCTGAAAGTCAAGAGAAAAGACACAAAAGAACCAGCATGGGAAGAGAACACCCCCCCCACACACCAGAAAGAAAGAGAGGAAGGAACTCTCTGGTGCACTGGACGAAGCTCACATGTGTGTCACATGTATGTCACACATATGTCGGCCCCACTGCAGATATCGGTTTCTCATTTTCACTGACTAGACAGAATTCTGCAGCCTAGGGTGCTGCTGAGCTGAGACCCCCCAAACTTCTGCCAACACCAACCAGAACACCTGCCACAGCAGGGTGGCAGAGCTGGGCGGGGTCTCGATTTGAGTTGAAACCATTTCCATGGGACTTTCCAAATAATTCCCATCCTCCAAGCACTTTAAGCATTAATAATAACTGAGTTATTAGAATCAACTTTCATATTTTCCTGAATTTAATAATAAATTGATAACTTAATAAAAATGTATCATGTCAGGCCCTAAGCAAGGCACTGGGATACAAGGTGGTAGCACACAGTGACACTTGTCTGTGGGGCTCCAGACAGACTGACAGGGAGGCAGGTGATGGTCAGATAATCACAAAGATGAAGGACAAAGCAGACTGGTGAGAAAGAAGGTCCTCCAAGGAGAGGAGGTGAGGGTGTGTGTGAGCATCTCTAGAAGGGGCCTTGGCCTCCGGTGAGGGTCAGAGGACCCACAGGGGAGGTGTGAAGAACCACTAGGTATTAGCAGGAAGTGTGATCAGGCCAAGGGGACTTGGGTGCTGAGTGACACAGGGACAGGATCTGAGAGAAGGCAATGAGCTAGAGAGGGGAGGGGGATGGTGTGAAATAAGACTCTGGTAGCTGTGGCTCCTATGACGTCAGCCTGGGCTTAAAGGCCCAGTCTACTCATTTCTTCCACTTGATGGACATTTATCCATGATACAGAAAAGAAAACTGAGGGGCTGGAGAGGTGGCTTAGTGGTTGAGGCACTTGCCTGCAAAGCCAAGGGACCCAGGTTCAATTCCCCAGTACCCACATGAGCCAGATGCACAAGGTGGTACATGCATCTGGAGTTTGTTTGCAGCCACTAGAGGCCCTGAAGTGCCCATTTTCTCATTCTCTGTCTGTCTCTGTCTCTGTCTCTCTCTCTCTCTCAAATAAAAATAAATTTTTTAAAAAATTGAAAAAAAGAAAACTGAGGGTTATAAATAAGTATCCAGGCATGGTGGTACACACCTTTAATCCCAGTACTCAGGAGGATCGCTGTGAGTTCAAGGCCACCCTGAGACTACATAGGGAATTCTAGGTCAGCCTGGGCTAGAGTGAGACCCTACCTCGAAAAAACAAAAAAAGAAAAAGAAGAAAGAGAGAAGAGAGAAAGGAAGGAAGGAAGGAAGGAAGGACAAATAAACATCCCCAGCTTCCTGGTCAGTGGAGGAGACTAAACACTAACGTGACACTAAACACATGTTCTTTCTAACATGTGACCCTTGTTACACTATCTCCCACTGGCATCAGTAAATCAGTATTTAAAGATGCCCAGAGGATGTTCAGTGCCTGCTAGGGTTAAGGTTGTAACTCACAAACAGTGCTAAGAATTGGCCAACACTGATGTTTCCCAGCTGTTTCATGTGTGCTGAGCCGGACTAAGCAGGGTTCAGAGTTGAACGCTTTTGAACTCTCCCAACAACCTCTTGACATGGTTGGGTTTCTTTTTTCTAAATGTTTTTATTTATCATTCATTTGCAAAAAGAGAAAGAGAGAGTGAGAGAGAGAGAGAGAGAGAGAATGAATGAATGAATAAATGCACCAGGGCTTCCTGCCACTAAAACCTGGCTTTATATGGGTGCTGAGGAATCAAACCCAGGCCACTGGGTTCTGCAAGCATGTGCCTTTATTTAACTGCTGAGCCATCTCTCCAGCCCTGAAATGGTTGTTTCTCTGATCATTTCATTTATTGCACGTAACAGTGACATTGTAAAACCTCAAGGGACTTGACCAGTCACCCGGCTGGTAAATGTTGGGTCCAGAATCCAACTCCTCCATCACACCTCCCTGATCTACTCTGGGTGACAGAAAACCAGAGCAACTCTGACTCAGGGGTGTAAAGGGGTCAGTTTGGCCTCTGAGGGTGAGAGGATTAGAGACTTTGGGGGAGGTAGTGTAGAATCTGAAGTGAGCGTCATATACAGGGCGTGGGCCCCTATGTGGATGTCTTTTAGCCCTAAACAAATTTATGTCCTATTTTGGAACCCCCAAAATGCATATCTGTGCAGAATATAAATGGAGTTTGTGCAAAATACAAACCTGAAGTTAAATTTCTTAAATGATTCATTTGGGTATTTGTAGTCAAAGGGATGTCTACCTAATTTGTGTAGCCCTGGGTTCAATCCCCAGAATCACCACAAAAAAGAAAGGAAGGGAGGGAGGAAGGGGGGAAGGGAGGAATGAAGGGAGAAAAAAGGAAGAAAAAGTAAGGAGGGAAGGAAGGAGGAGGGAGGGAGGGATGAAGAGAGAAAAAGGAAGAAAGAAGAAAGGAAAAGGAAGGAAGAGGGAGGGAGGGAGAAACAAAGGGAGGGAGAAAAGAGGGGAAGGAGGGTAGGAGGAAGGAAGAAAACAAAGAAAGAAAGAGAAAGGGAAGGAGGGAAGGCAAGAAAAGCAGACTGGGGAGATGCTTGGTGTTAGAGTGACCACTGCACATCATGAGAGCCTGCGTTCAGATCCCAGCACCCACATAAAGTACCTGGCGCAGTGGTGTGTCTATAATCCTAACACTGGGAGAGCGGAAACAGGAGGGTCCCTAGTCTAGTGGAGTCAGCGAGCTCTAGGTTCAGCAAGAGCCACTTTCTCAAAAAACGTAAGGTGGAGAGTTACCGAGGAAGATGAAGACCTTCGCTCTTGACCTCTGGCCTCCACACATGGTGCACACACTTGCACCCACACACATACACACATGCATGTGCACCATACGCACACCTACATGCAAACAAAAGAAGAATACAGCACAGGTATGGACACCTAAGACACATGGTTCTGCACTTTGGGAGCTCCTGACGTGGGTCTAGACATGGTGACACGGGGCAGGGATCAAGCAGAAGAAGGGACACTTAACCCAATCAGAATCACTGTGGCTTAGGAGCAGGATTCCAGTCCTACCCTGAGGTTATCAGGAAGTCTGCAGGCTGACTTCCAGGGTCCAAACCTGTGATGTTGCTTTCTCGGGAATGAGGACTGGGTTTCAAATGCCTCATGTTCTGAATGAATATGAGCCATGAAGAAAAAGGGGTGGTTAAGCCGGGCGTGGTGGCGCACGCCTTTAATCCCAGCACTTGGGAGGCAGAGGTAGGAGGATCGCTGAGAGTTCGAGGCCACCCTGAGACCACATAGTGAATTCCAGGTCAGCCCCTACCTCGAAAAACCAAAAGAAAGAAAAAGTGGTGGTTGTTGTAAAATGCACGTCTTGGTTGGCTATTTTATTGACTAATCCTCAGCTCATGGGTGAGTGGGGTGAACCACAACCCTGCTTCATGGAGTCAATATGAAGACTAAAGGAGGTAAGGGACATTTATGACCTGGACTATTACTAGGTGCCCAGCAAACCTGAGCTATTGTTCTTGTCCTCAGAGGTCAGGACAGATGTCAGGTCCAGACACACCTGACCTTAAATATCACCAATACCTCTTGGTAACTGAGCTGGTGAAGCCATCTTCTCCCCAAGTGTCATTTTGCTCATCCCTAGAGAGCACCTTATAGTAACACTAGTCTTCCAGAGATGCCTCAGACAGTATAGATAAATAGATAAACACCCTAAGAGAAAAATGAAAAGATGGCTGGGGAGATTGGTCATCAGTTAAAGGCACTTGCTTGCAAAGCCTGCTGTCCTTAGTTCAATTTCCCAGTACCCACATAAAGCCATATGAGCAAAATATACAAAGTGGCACATGTGTCTGGAGTTCATTTATAGCAGCAAGAAGTCCTGGCATGCCCATTCTCTCTCTCTCTCTCTCTCTCATTCTCTCTCTCAACATGCCCATTCTCTCTATCTATCTATCTATCTATTTATCAATCTATCTATCTCTATCTCTATCTCTATCTACACTCTCTCTTCTCTCTCTCTGTCACACACACATGCGTGCACACAAATAAATAGATTGATGATAGATAGATCGATAGATAGATATTTAAAAATTATCTACATTCAGGTTGTTAAGAGAACCTGGAACAAACAGATTTGGCCCCAAATGCCCTCACAGTCTCCTGTCTCCCTCTCAGTGCTCAAGTTGGGTAAGATGGTCCTTGAGGAATGTTACTAAGCACTCAACACACACACACACGCACGCACACACACGCACACACACATGTAAGTTTGATGAACTTCACTTTCTAGTCCTGACCTAAGTGCCTGCCTCAAAGAAAAAAAATCCTTCGATTGGCTAAGGCTTAAATCAAGAGGTAGGATAGACATGCTATTTTATTTGAATGAATAAAGAGACTGAATATAGATTTATCTAAAAGAGCTCTTTGGGGGAGAAATATGTCCCTGTGAAAAGATACAATATGGTATTAACCTGCCAGCTCCTTCTCTGTGACTTCCTATTTTTGTTTTTTTTTTTTTGTTGTTGTTGTTGTTGTTTTGTTTTTTTCTCTGCAACCAGCTACCTTGAAAAATTGCCCCTGCTTTGACACAAATTAACTGGTGGCTGAGTCATGATTAGGGAAATCTGCGTGTGGATTTCAACTCACATGATGGTGGTGGTGATATTGACATGACAGAGAGGAGGAGGGGGATGGCGAAGGTGGTGACGGTGAGGATGGTGATGGTAGTGGATACTGACAGGGTGAGATGTGACATGAGGAGGAGGATGTTGAAGGCTACTGTCACTGTGGTCCGTCTTTCAATTGACATTGATGGAACAGAAATACTTACTGTACATTATTTTAAATTACTTTATTGGTAACAATGATAAAGTATGCATGTTCTTTGGATATTTTTTTAAAAAACTAAAATAGTTTAATGTATTTTAACGTGATCTCTGAGGACAGAGAGATACCACCATTTAACTTTAAAGTAAAAAGGACTTGTTTCATAAACTTAGAATTCGGGTAAGTCCCGGGTCATAGTCTGATGTCCACCTGTAAAGGACACTGTGGAAATGCTGATGGACTCCTGATACCATATGCATCAGCCTCTTTCCCATGGCCATCCTCCCATCACTGAAGCAGCTTTGCCCTCAGCACCTAAAAGTGGACACCCTCCCCCATCTCCAGGTAGCCTTCATCAGTCACTAATGACTGGTCAGTGTGGAGATCCAGAACCCCGCCCTGGCTCCCCAGCAGACCGCACAATAAGACCCATGTGTGCCTCTGCTCCATCTAACCTCGGAACTCTGTAAGAAAGAATTAAGATGATGTCCAGGTTCCGTGTGAAGAAACAGACAGGCACACAGACCGGTCAGACAAAACAGATACAAAATAAAGGAACTAGAAGCAGCATCTTGACCAAACATTTCCCCAGCATCCTTCTGCTATCTCTTGTTCTGTAGCCCGCGTAGTCGTCTCGCCAGCAAGAACGCACGCGGACACCAGGATCCTTCTGCAGCAAGCGTTTATTGAACAGATGAAAGAGGAAGACCCAGAGCCCCGAAATGGCGCCGCTTATATAGCCCCTAGGTGGCGTGTGCTCTGCTGATTGGCTGCGCGCTCATATGACGCTCATATGACGCTCATATGCCTGGGCTGGGCAGTGACTTGGCGCGCTTTTGCCACTTGCACATGCGCTATTCTACTTGTTCACCAGGGCCGAGGCCGGATGTCAGCGCCATCTAGTAATGGCGGTCACCTCTCGGCTCTCTACATCTCCCCCTGTTTGTTTTAATAAGATGACAACTGCCTCATAGCCCAGCCAGCGCAGCACCAAACAACCCTATGCTCGATCAAGCAAATTCCTTCCTTGGGGAATAAGCGATCAAGAGCTCACTCCCTCACCTTATCAGGTGCAATGGAGACAAGTCCTCTGAGTGCAAAGGCCAAGGGAGAGACAAAAAGGGGAGTTAACACCCATCCCTGTGCAATGGAATATTGTTCCTGGGGGTGCAAGGGCTGTCAATCTCATATTTTGGTGCTGCAGCCACTTAGGCAAGGGCTGATTAGACTTAGATCTCCCATCGACTCAGTGCAATGGGCTAAACCCCTGAGGTGCATCGACTGAGGGTCTCAGTCTAATTAATTAACCAAATTTCAGGAGATGATCCCTGTTCCATAGCCACAAGTGCTTGCGCAATAACGGCCTTGTCACATTGCTATTGAGCTCTGAGCTTGCAGAACAACCAAAGCAGGAACACTAAGCCACAACATAGGGCTGCACCAAACAGCGCCACTCCCACCCATTCCTTAAAGAAAGAGAAGGCTGAAGAAATCCAGGATGTCAGGCCCACAGCTAGGCAGGGGTCAACTCTAGTAGAATAGGGTCTTCATAATGGATCTTGTCCACTTCTTCGGCTCCTGCACAGGATCTCGATGATTCGTCAGGTCTCACAAGTCTACGTGTTAGGCGTTCTGGTAGCCAGAATGGATTGTCTTCTTCCTGTGGAAAAACACAAACAGCTCCCCTGGATCTTATTAAAATAGGATCCGGGCCTCTCCATTGACCAGTCAAAACATCTTTTCACTTAACCATCTCCTGTGGCCTGTTAGGCTCTGAGCAATGACGGTCAGCCGCCGAATGGCCCTGACTGTCCAAATTTAAAAAATTAAGAGTAAAGAGTGCTATGGATATACTCACTCGTGGGACTGAGGGCAGAGCCTCCTCGACTCCCCCTTTTTGTTTTATTAAATAAGACTTTAGAGTGCGATGAGCCCGTTCTATAATACCCTGTCCTTGAGGATTATACGGGAGACCTGTCAAATGGGTCACTCCCATCTGGTGACAGAACTGTCCAAATTTTTGAGAAGTATAAGCTGGTCCATTGTCAATTTTAAGAATTTTGGGCTTCCCCCAGGCACTCCACGCCTCGAGGCAGTGTTGAATAACATGGGCTGCTTTCTCCCCGGTTAATGGGGAAGCAAACATAACTCCAGAACAAGTATCAATGGAAACATGTAAATATTGTAATTTGCCAAAAGATGGGACGTGAATAACATCCATCTGCCAAATTTGTAATGGGCGAATTCCTCTGGGATTAAAGCAAGGAGAGACTAAAACAATGTAAACTCAACCACCATCAAACAAACATCAAACTTCTGCAGTTCAAGTTCAATAGCCTTGAAAAGCAGGTTCCTCCTCCAGTCAACTCTTTCCAAAAGTGTTTGCATTTCTATGATAGCCTTTCCTCAGGCATCCTTTCCATTGTTTTAATGTAAAGCAGTTGGAACATCTTCCTTAAGATTGCTAATGTGTTTGACAATAGCAGGTTCAGTAACCTAAAACCAGTCTCAGTGCCTGTAATTTTAACTTGCTTGAGGTTTTCCAGCTTAAAATCTTAAATCTCTCAGTCCAATATCTCTAGCCAAGCACATCAGTCCATTACAAATTTAACCTTGATCAAACACTCTGGACCTCAGCAGCAGAACGCAGCCAGCCCTTATTCCAATAGCCCAGTTCCAACAAAGTCCTCTGCAGTCTTTCCTTCATTGCCATAGTGGCGAGTCTCTCAAGCTGCATGACTGTAAAATTAGCATCTACTCCATACTTATTAACTAATTCAGCAAGTTCCTTAATGAGGGCATACTCTACCGGCGCATGGACGCGGTTTCCATCCGCAGCCTCAAACACCGGGAAGGCTTGTAAGCACCTCCTTCTGTCCCCCTCTGAAAGGAAGGAATCTGAACAATGCTTGCCGGCATAAGGCGGAGGAGCACTGGGAATGATAGGGGCGGCAGATTGAAAAGCCGCGTGGTTTTTATCTCCTATCTTCTTTTGTTTTCGATTTTGCGGTAGCTCATCAAAATAATATCTCTCCTCCCCATAGCGAGCCGCTTCACCGTCTAATTCTTCCTCCTCGGAGGGACTAAGATCCTCAGACTCTGAGCTATCAATTCCTAAAGCCTCCAATTCTTTTATCGGATAAAGAGGCCTCCTTTTTGGACTTCTTTTTTCCCTCTCCTGTTTCTCTCCCAGGGCGTCCTTTCCCTTGTCTTTTCTTTCTGTGGACTTAGCGTCCACAGAAAGGCCTTTTTTCTTAAAGACGTCTTTTTCTTTTTCCTCAAGGGCCCCTAAACTTTTATCCCGTTCTGTTTCTGACATGCTGTCTTGTAGCTCCGAATGTGAGGCTCCCATGTTCACAAAGAAGAGAACGAGAGCCACCATCACAATAGGGAGAGCGAAAATTGCTCCTACCAATTTGGATGAAAGATGAGACAAGTCAAGACCAAACATGCCTCTCAGAACCTACCTCAGTCCTGCAGTTCTGAATCCTTCCCCGTGAATGGGGGGTCTCCTCGGCGCCGGCGATGACAGGCACCCGGCGTCCCGGGTTTCGGTACCAGTTGTAGCCCGCGTAGTCGTCTCGCCAGCAAGAACGCACGCGGACACCAGGATCCTTCTGCAGCAAGCGTTTATTGAACAGATGAAAGAGGAAGACCCAGAGCCCCGAAATGGCGCCGCTTATATAGCCCCTAGGTGGCGTGTGCTCTGCTGATTGGCTGCGCGCTCATATGACGCTCATATGACGCTCATATGCCTGGGCTGGGCAGTGACTTGGCGCGCT
This sequence comes from Dipus sagitta, assembly GCA_036346955.1. Taxonomy (NCBI): domain Eukaryota; kingdom Metazoa; phylum Chordata; class Mammalia; order Rodentia; family Dipodidae; genus Dipus; species Dipus sagitta. The sequence goes on along the minus strand of CM070779.1, from coordinate 9,881,083 downwards.
TTTGCCACTTGCACATGCGCTATTCTACTTGTTCACCAGGGCCGAGGCCGGATGTCAGCGCCATCTAGTAATGGCGGTCACCTCTCGGCTCTCTACATTGTTCAAATTCAGTAAAGTGCTTGGTACATGGACATGGGTCACGAGGACACTCTCAGAGAAAAGATGAATAGATTAAAAAGAAAAAGTTGAAAACACCCCTCCAAAACCCAAATCTTTAACACATGTAATTTTCTACCACTGAAGCCCCATAGATAACTGGCACTTTAAGTGTACATGGTTTTATCTGATATATTTTCATCAATGAGGAAAAAGAAATGTTTTACGTTATGTTATTTTCAATGCTACATTACTCGATTTCACAGTCAAATAATTCTATTTTTGTTCAGCAGAAGATTTTGTCATGTTTAATTGTTTATGGCTCTCTCCTCCCCCCATGTTTGCCGGGGCCCTCCACGTTCCCCCTTTGCTGAACTCCTTTGGACTCTCTTGGGCACTGTAACCATGGAGATGGGTCCCTATTGGATCATCTTTGCTCTGGCTTAGAAGTGGAAGGACCAATCAGAATCTCATCATTCCAGAAATGTGAGAAGATGGAAAACAGGAGGGCTTTGTGAGGAGAGGGGAGGCTGCAGCCATATCATAAAAGCGGGTTCTTGATACCTGGAAATACCTAGAAGGAACTGCAGGGCAGGTGTGTCGGGGCGAGGGACGGTCATGGGCTCTGGAACGGCTCACACCTAGCTTTGGGCTTGCTGCCTCCTTCCTTCCTTCCTTCCTTCCTTCCTTCCTTCCTTCCTTCCTTCCTTCCTTCCTTCGGACTTCAGGCAGCTCTCTGTCCTCAGTTCCCTGTCGTGTCACATGGTTTTTGTACAAAGGACAAGTTCACAGGTTGCTGTAGAGCAAAAGCAAAGCAAATTACCAAGTGCCTGCATAGGAGAGCATCTGACACACGGCGTTCCTCTGCTAACAAGAGCTACCCTGAGGGCTGGAGGGATGGCTTAGCAGTTAAGGCGCTTCTGAAAAGCCAAAGGACCCAGGTTCAATTCCCCAGGACCCACGTAAGCCAGCCCAGATGCACACGAGGTGGCGCATGGGTCTGGAGTTCATTTGCAGCAACTGAAGGCCATAGTGCACCCATTCTCTCTCCTTCTTTCTCTCTCTCAAATAAATTAAATTAAAAAAATTTTTTAAAGTGCTACCCTGAGATTTGTTGCGATAAACCAGCCCTGCAGTGGAGGCTGGGGAGAGGCCTCTGGCGATGTTAATCCAATAGCAACAAGAGCAGCTGTGACATGATGGAACCAAGTGTCACCTCCTATCTCAGGGACCTCTGTTTGGGAAAGACAAATAAGAAATATTCATTCGCGAGCAGGTGCCTGGTAGATGGTGGGGGGCTTGGCTGGTGCTGGGACCTGAGCGGTGAGCTTCTAGAGCCTGGCCCTGGGCACAGAAGGCTCTCGGCCCGCCACCAAAGAAAGACAGCAACAGCTGTGGGCTCAGAGCTGTCACCAGAGAGGCGCTGAGGCTGGGGAGATGAGAAGCGCAAGGAAGCCAGCGGGGCGAGAGCTGGGACAGACGCACGAGGAGCTAGCTGGGTAGAAAGGGGGAGAGTGTTCTGGAAAGAAGGACTGGCAAGAGTGAGGAGGGTAAGTGACGGGGTTTAACGTGCTCGGGAAATCCACGTGACTGAAGCCTGAGGTGGGGGAGAAGATGGCAGCGTGGCGGGGAGGCAGAGGGGCAGGAGGCTGGCAGGTGGGTGTGCCCCCCCCCCGTGGCCTCTAGTTCCAGCGCAGAAGTCCTTCCCGCCCCTCCAGGACACGTGCGCCACAGAGGTTTTGCTATATTGAAGTGCCCAAGTATCGCTCGCGTGTGAAGTTGACCTTGAGGCTTGGGAAGTCAGCGGCGCGCGATGGACTCTTGTCTGAGCCTCACATAATCCCAGTGTCAACTCCACACCTGCCTGGCAGCTCCGGGAGGGCAGCGGCTGTGCCTGATGGGCCTTGCGGTGCGTTCATGGGAATCCGGACTGCAAATGCTGGAAGGAAGGGAGAGAACAAGGGAGTTAGGGAGGGCCTCTAGGAGGTGATCAGAGCTTCCTTTTGACATTTCCCATGTGTAAAACGAATAATACCTGTGTCAATGTCTGTGTCAGTCCTCCATGAGGCAGATCCGATAGACAGAGGGTGTAAGACGCTTAGGGCAATGCCTGCTGCGTAAAGCTGTCCAGGGATGGCATCTTCTGGCCTTGCAAAGCACAGACAAGGTAGAGGAGAAGTGTGAAATATTTCCCAGTGACCAGATAAGTTAATTGTCCAAAGGACTGATATTCACAGAACGTATCCACATACAGCCAGATGCACAAGGTGGTGCATGCATCTGTAGTTTGTTTGCAATGGCTGGAGGCCCTGGTGCACCCATTCTCCTCCTCTTGATCTCTCCCCTGTCTTGCAAATAAATATATTTTTCAAAAAAAGGAAAAGATAAAACTGCATTCTGAAAAGTTTATGGTGATAAGAATAAAGCACACTTTAAGAAAATTTTAAAAGGGTACAAAGAGGACTGGGGATGGGGCTCAGGGAATCAGTGAGACGTCATGAGCCGCAGCTGGGTGATGGTGGGTTAGTGGGTGAAAGGCTGGCGGGACCTTGGATTACTTTGGAAAAGCTAAGTGGGTACAAGGGAATCCTGGGTGACTCAGAATGCATGTCCAGGAACAGGGTAGAACAGTACGCCGAGAATAATACGTGCATAAGAGAAGCTCACGTTTGAGGCCCTGGGTGGGCACTGGAGGACCAGGGTACAGCCCCTTGCCTGCCATCTCCAGGGACCAGCCCAGCTCCCAATCACTCCATTCCTGTCTGTGTCCCAAGAACAATCGGCGTGATCAAAGTCAATGGCTATTTTTCCTCTTCTCCAGGAACTAAGAAACACAAACAAAACGTCCCCAGCGTGCTGGCTGCCCTGTTTTTCCACCTAATTTAACTCCTCTCTCCCATCTGAACTTCAGGCCCCTCCTCCTCCTCCTCTGAGCACCATCACTGGGTGGTCCTGACTTCCTCCTGGGGAAGATTTACTGGCGAGCTGAAACGCAGGAACACTCTGTTTTTGCGAAATGATTTAATGACCTTTTTGGCATGCCGTGACTGCTGAAATCTCCCATAATGACTCAGTTTGGCATGGAAAGCTGACGTCGATGTCAAATGTCAATAAATGAGCGATCTATAATTATAGCCCCCTGGTGCTGGAGCAGGCCAGGGTACGACGGCTTGGTCACAAGGCCACAGAGGGTTGGACCAATGCAAACACCAGCGGTCTTTATCATCACCCAGGCCAAAACGTGGTCTCACTTTCCTTCCTTGTCGACTCACTTTCTCCCTCCCTGCCATGCTCTCGCCATCTTCCTCACTGTGGCCTTCCCCTGGACACAGCTATTGCCCAGCACATCACTGCCCAAAGTCCTCTGGGTCCTTTTCCATTTAGAGTCAACAAAGCCATGGGTCCCCCCCACACACTCTCTCCAGGGTCTCCACATGCTCATTTTAGTCTTGTTTGTTTCAGTTTGTTTAGTCCCAGCTAGAAATTATATATTCATTATTTTCTGCCTTCTGACAGTGTAGTGTATCCCGGAGAAGTCTGTGTCAGGGGTTAGAGTGTGCCCCTAAGACTGGGGGAAGCACCCTAACATAAACATATCATCCAGCTGGGGCGAGGTGGCACACTCCTTTAATCCCAGCACTCTGGAGGCAGAGGTAGGAGGATTGCTGTGAGTTCAAGGCCAGCCTGGGACTACATAGTGAATTCCAGGTCAGCCTGGGCTAGAACAAGACCCTACCTAGAAAAAAAAAAAGGAAAAAGAAAAAAAGAGAACTATACCATCTAAGAGTTTGTACTTTGACAAGCGAGAGTGAACTGAAGAGGCAGAAACCATCTGGAGTCTCGGGAACGTTCACAGAAGCATTTACTTAATAACTCCTCTCATTCTTTGAGCTCACCTTATCAAACTGTAACCTTGGAGACTCCAAGTTCCTAGTTCAAAAATGCACACGGTCTCCTCTGTCCTCCAGTTAATTTTTAAATTATATATCAGTGTGGAGAGGCCCTCATGTTAGATATTATAAGCCATTTCCACATCTAAGATGGGGAATTATAAGTGAACATTAGTGATTGCCTATAAATCTCAGCAAGCAATATGATGACTATGACCACAAGGCCTTTGCTGAGAAGAAATGCAGTGCACCAAAAGGGGGGGAGGAACCCAGAAGGGTGATGGGAATTTAGAGAGGGATGGGCGGGGCTGAGGATGCAGAGATCCCTGGTATGTGGAGCCTTCCCCACTGACTGGAATGAGGTCTGGAGAAGCTGGGAGGGCTCTCAGCTCTGTGGCTGCTTCTGTAGTTTGTCCTGGACCCATTTTTTTTTAATTTTTTGTTTATTTTTATTTATTTGAGAGCAACAGACAGAGAGAGAAAGAGGCAGGGAGAGAGAGAGAGAGAGAGAGAGAGAATGAGAATGGGCGCTCCAGGGCCTCCAGCCACTGCAAATGAGCTCCAGACACATGCGCCCCCTTGTGCATCTGGCTAACGTGGGTCCTGGGGAATCGAGCCTCGAACCGAGGTCCTTGGGCTTCACAGGCAAGCACTTAACCGCTAAGCCATCACTCCAACCCATGGACCCATTTTTTTAAGGGAGAAAATTTATCAGAGGCTGAGAGAGTCTGCTCACCCTTGCTGGGTGTCACTAGAGACGTACGTGGCTCAGATTGTTTTAAGCCAGGTTCTGTGACTCGGTAGCAGAAAGAGAGAATGCCCTGACCTCTCCCTGGCATGGTTGGTGTTGTCATCTGTAACTGCAAAGTCAGGGCTCTGTGCAGGGGGGAATCCATGCATGGAGCAGGAAATGCTGTAAGCCTGCACTTCTTAAACCGGGGTGCACTTCAGAGCCACCTGGAGGCTTGGTGAACCTGGAGGGCTAAGTACCGTCTTCAAAGCATCAGTTCCAGCAAAGCAGGGTGGGCCACGAAACTTCAGTGTCTCGAAAGTGTCCACATCCTACCACCGCTGCTTTTGTTCTGTTGTGTTTGAAGAATGGAGCAATATTTATTACTTACAGCAGAAAATAAAAGCATGGGGATCATTTCCAAAGCAAGACCCTCCTTGTTGTGTTTTTGTTTGTTTGTTTGTTTGTTTGTTTGAAACAGAGCCAGTCTCACTCTTATAGCCCGGGCTGGCCTGGAACTGATTGTATACTCCAGATTGACTTGAAACATGCAGCGACTCTCTTGCTTCTGCCTCCCAGGTGCTCCAGTTACACAAGCGAATCACCAGGGCCATCTTAAAACCACTATGCACACACATGTGTGAATGGTTTTGTGTGTGCAGATGCACATATGTGTGTGGGTGCATGCATGTGCATGTGCATGTAGAGGCCAGAGGACAATCTCAAATGTCACTCCTCAGAAACATAGTCCACCTTTTAAAAGAAATATATATATATATATATATATATATATATATATATATATATATTCATTCATTCGAGATAGAGAGAGAAAGAATGGGCATACCAGGGCCTCTAGCCACTGCAAACAAACTACAGATGCATGTGCCACCTTGTGCATCTGGCTTACATGGGTACTGGGGAATCGAACCTGGGTCCTTTGGCTTCTCAGGCAAACACCTTAACCACTAAACCATCTCTCCAGCCCAGTCCACCTTTTCTGAACCAAGGTCTCTCATTGGCCTGGATCTTACCAATTAGGCTAGGCTGGCTGATCCAACTGTCTCTGCCTCCCAGAACTGGTGCAATGCCACAACACCCATCTTTTTTGTTTGTTTGTTTTGATATGGGTTCTGAGAATCCAGCTCAGGTCCTCAGGCTTGCAAGACAAGCATTGCGCTGACTGAGTCATCCCCTACCACCCCCGCAGCCCAGCTTAGCACAGACCTAATTATTCAGGCCATACTGCTGAGTCTCCTACAGGCTTATGTCACGACTCAACTGATGTTGCTCCAGTGACTCTGGGTGTGGTGTGCAGAAACGGGTCTGCCTGTGTGGCCTGCTTTACACACCATGCCTGGTGTGTAGGAAGTGTTTCCAACAGTTTCCTTCTGTTGTCCTTAAACCCTGTCTTTGAGCCTGTCTGACACTCGGTTCTTTTGGAAGAAGATGCAGGAACTGTTGGTGAGATCCTAGCATCTTGCACAAGATAAGGTGGGACCGCTGACCCTGCTGCGTCCCCGTATCCGGGGGAGCCTCTCCCCGTGAGCACCGTGTCTACAGCCTCATAGGTTTTCTGAGTTCACAATGACAGTTTAGTCATTATTCACTTGCGGTCCCAGGCCAGGATCTATGAGCCCTCTTCCTTATCTATCTCTCTCCTCACCCTCCATTTCTTTTGTGTGTGTTTGTTTTTTCTTTATTAGTTGTGTACATAGTCAGTGTGTATACAGCCATGTTGGTACCATCGTTAGCCTCTTCCCCTGTCCTCCCCCTCCTCAGGGACCCTCCTCATTGGGGATTGTGAGTCGTTCATTATGGGGCTAGCCGTCAGTTATGGGGGAGAGACAATGTCTCTGTGTGTAATGTCCCAACTTGTGGCTCTGACAATCTTTCCTCCCCCTCTTCCGTGAATTTCCCTGAGCCATGTTGGGTTCATTTTAGGTCTGCTTCAGTGACAAGGTCTTGGGAGCCTCTGTGTCTCTGGATCTCTGGTTTGGTAGGAGTTGACTGTTCTCTGTGTCTGTCTCCTTCACCCTTGTGCTGGTACCAGGTTCACCCAGAAAGCAGCGCTGTTGCTCACCCTCCATTTCTTCATGTCTTCCTTTTAAAATATTTTATTTCTTTTTTTATTGGAGAAAGAAAAAAAGGGAAAGAGGAAGATAGAGAGAGAGAATGGGTGTGTCAGGGCCTCTAGCCACTGCAAACAAACTCCAACAGGGTTGTAGTTTGTCAGCCTGTGAGGTCATAGGGTAATGTCTGAGTTGGGGGGCCAGGTCACAGAGCAGACAACAGGGTCCCTGCTTATGTGACATTTTAAAAATATGTTCCCAAGAGGAACCAGTCAGGGATAGGAGAATGGAAAGAAGAAACAACCCATGAGAGTTCTCGACTCCACCTGATGCCATGGGCAAGCCAGAGATTTTCCTGACTGGTATGTGGGACTCTCGCCCACCAGAAACTGGTGGAGGGACATTCAGTAGCTATCTCCTGAGGTACCGAAGGTGGCTTCAGTGGCTGTGAAATATCACACATGGTTTCAGGTGACTGTCATGGGGCAGGAATTAAGTTTGTATGTATGGGAGTCCTCGGCAGATGGGCTTCACCATGACCAGTATCATCCCCTACTCCCACTCTTACTGAAGAGTGCCTCAGTTTCCCAAAGTTACATTTGAGAACAAGGACAGAATCTTGTTTTGCCTCTCAGAGCTGGTGTTAGATGATGTAGCAGACAGCTTCAGGTTCACTGAGATGAACATCCAGACCAGGCACACTTATGGAGGAAGTGATTTATTGAAGCTTGCAGATCCAGGGGAAGTTCCATAATGGCAGAAGAAGCTGACCTGCCTTCACAGGACCAAACACTGAGACAGAAGCACAAGCTTAAAGCCGCACAGCACAGGAACTCCAGCTAGGCACACTTTGCATATCTTTAGATTGAAATCTCAAACCCATCACCACACCTTAAGACCTGCCCAGTGACACCTGGCCTCCAGCCAGGTGATTACAGATGCAAACTACAAACTAAGAAAAGACTGAATATATTGGGGGCTATCTATTCAAACTACCACAGATGATATCAAGTTTTCTGGTCAAAAATAGGGTCAAAAGTGCAACTCTCTTCTACCCCATGATGACTGGCCAAATAATTTATCTAAATCATTTTAGATAAATAATTCAAAATAGCTCAAATATATCGAGAACAGCTTCTAGAGGCCACTAGAGGTATAGATAAATAGCCTGGGTGGTTTAGCCATTCCTACGCAAAACAGTGAGAGAGAGGAATGGGGGCTGGAGAGATGGTTTAGCAGTTAAGGTGTTTGCCTATGAAGCCAAAGGACCCAGGTTGGATTCCCCAGTACCCAGTAACGCCAGATGCACAAGGTGACACATGCGTCTGGAGTTCTGTTTACTGCAGCTAGAGGCCCTGGTGTGCCCATTCTCTCCCCCCTCCCCACTCTCTCTGCCTCCTTCTCTCTCCTTCTCTCTCTCAAATAAAAATGAAGTTGAAAAAATAAATGAGGAAAGGGCATTGAGATGAGTCCCCAGTGTTCTCACTTAACCTTCCCCACGTGTGCTCAGTGGAGCTGTAATTACCCTCAATTTACAGCTGGGGATACTGAGGCACAACTCTAAGACCATCTAAAGCAGGCAAGGGACAGACAATCCTTAGTCCATATTCACTAAGGGGACCTCAGATGGGTCTATCATCTGTGGAGAGAAACATAACCAGGAACGGCAGAGCTGGGATTCGAGGCCAGTCCAAATTCAGACCTTCTCCCAGTTTGCCCTAGAATTGGAAAGAATAAGTACCAAATAGCCAGCCTGTGAGGAAGGTGACATCCCTGTGCTGGACATGTGATCTGTGTCAGTTACTTGCTGTCCTGTTCTCTCAAGCCACTGTGATCAGCTCAGCAATAGGCCCCGGGGAGTGGGGGGGCCTCTGGGCAAATCCTAACCCTCAGGCGCCTCTAAAACCCATCATGATCTCGATCACTCATTCAGTCAATAACGTTTACTCAGAACTTATTTTGTGTCAGCTGTCACCAAAGCCCAAGAGATACTTTGCTCCCAATCACAGCTAATACCAAGTTTGCAGGCTGCCGGCATCACCTCCCCATCTCCCTCCCTCCCTCCCACAGCCTCACAAGCAGTTTATGTAACGAATCCCCGCTTTGTAAATTGGAAAACACACTCTTTGAGAAGTTAAGCTAATGGCCTCTTAGAGAGTTGGGAAACAGCCCGCCCAGGACTGGGAACGTACCTATGGAGCTAATAGGAGGGCTGGGGCAGCAGCTCAGTGGTCGAGCGCTTCCCTGGCGCCTGCAAGGCCCGCCATCTTCAGCACCGCCATCGCCACCAAGAAAGCAAACGTACATCTGTGATCCCAGCGCTTGGGAGGCAGAGGCAGAATGACCAGGAGTTCAAGGTCATCCTCAACTACACAGTTAAGTTTGAGACCAGCCTGGGCTACAGGATACCTTGTCTCAAAACATCAGCAACAAAAAAGACAAACCCTAGGGGGGAATCCTTACCAAATGCTCACTGTGTTCACGTCTTTTACCTTCCTTGATATCCTGTCACGTATGGACCTGTCAGCAAATCCATTGTATAGCGGAAGTGCCTGGGGGCCACATCAATTCAGGGGCTTGTCACCCCGCCCAGTCTTTAGCTGATTGATGTAGCTCAATTTTTTTTAATTAAAATGCCTTTTTAGAAAACTCATTATGGAGACATAATATTAGTAGTACATCTTTATGAGCCATATTATGGCAATTTAGCACATGTATACAATGTGTAAAATATACATTCCCATCTGTCCAGGAGCTTGGATTCAAATCTAATCTGCTTCATTCTAGGGGCTAAGAAGCAGGCTTAGTAATTAATTTTTTTTAAGTTATCCAAAAGGACAGACACAAAATTAGAATGACTAAAGCTGCTGGGAGCTTGCGTGGGTGCTAAGAGTGGACACAGGGCTACTTTTTCTCAAGCTTGTGTGAAACATTATCACCGCTCCCCAGTGAGGTAAGAGGGTGTCCCAAGCCCGTTTTGAACATGGAGAAATGGAGCCGTAGATCAGGCGAGAACATCTGTCCCCAGTCAAACAAATGCTTTGTGGAGGGAGCAAAATCCAAGGACGGTTACTGTGCCTCTGAAAATCCACAGACCTTTGCCCGACCTCCACGGAGGGAAGGCAAAGAGAAGGCTTCCCTGAGCACTTGACCCAAGTTCATAAGGAATGAATCAGCATGGTACCCGCCTGCTCCCTGGCAGCATCCCTAGTAAGCAAATGGGCTCTAGTAAAGTGATGAGTTTGAATGAAGGGAGAGAGAAGGCTTAGCAGTTCAGGTATTTACCTGCAAAACCTAGAGACCCGGGTTCCATTCCCTAGCCAGATGCACAAAGTGGTGCATGCATCTGGAGTTTGTTTGTAGCGGCTGGAAGCCCCGATGCGCCCATTCTCTCTGTGGCTCTCTCTCTCTCTCTCTCTCTCTCTCTCTCTCTCTCTTAAAAAGAAAGCACCATGGGCTGGAGAGATGGCTTAGCGGTTAAGCGCTTGCCTGTGAAGCCTAAGGACCCCGGTTCGAGGCTCAATTCTCCAGGACCCACGTTAGCCAGATGCACAAGGGGGCGCACGCATCTGGAGTTCCGTTTGCAGTGGCTGGAAGCCCTGGCGCGCCCATTCCCTCCCTCTCTCTCTCTCTCTCTCTCTCTCTCTCTCTCTCTATCTCTCTCTCTATCTCTATCTCTATCTGCCTCTTTCTCTGTGCCTGTCGCTCTCAAATAAATAAATAAAAAATGAAGAAAAGAAGAAAAAAAAAAAAAAGAAAGCACCAGGTTCCTTCAGTCCTCTGTGTTCTGTGTGAACTTCCTGACCTTCCTCTACATCTTCCTCCATCAGAGAGCTTGTGGGTCATTGAAAACAGGGGACAAGTAGCTCGGGTTGGCTAAGGATGGGCGGCATGTCCATGTGCGGCTTCTCAGATGTTGTCCCACCGCCTCCATCTTCGTCACACGTGCCCATCCTTTTCAATCTAATGAACTCCAGCCATCAGTGCGACTTAAGTTCGGCTGTCTGTTCGTGCATAGTTAATATTAAAAATGTACTAACAGTGTGGCTGAGGGATCAAATTATGCACATAAATATGCTGGCATGGCAGAGGCGGCGGCAGAAGCTGAAGTGAGCAGCGCTGACGCCAGTTCACATTTGCAAATCGCCCGTCAATCTGTCATTAAACATGTTATCAAATGATGATAAGTGTGCGCTTCTTGCTTGCATTGGCGAGAGCCGATCCCGATGTTGACGCGTATTAATGGGACCGAGCATATTAACATAGTTGTGCTTGGATGAACCCAAAACAGTTTTTTTTTTCTGTCTCTGCTTATTTCCCCTGGTGCCCGCCCCCCACCAAGTAAGTGTTTTGTGTTATCAAATTGCCAAAATAAAAATGGGAAAGCACATTACTTTTAATTAGCAAAGCTTGTTTGCCCACCCCCCTCCCCGCACCCCGGTAAACTCCTGTGTGTTAGCAATGAGCCCGAGCGAGGACGTGAGAGAGAGAGAAGGAACCCGACGACTGTCTCCCGTAGGTAAAGCCATTCATGTCGGGATCTCAGAAGCCGGCAATTACGCTGAGGCTTAATGCACTGGCCTTTCATCCGGGGCCCTTGCTCTTGACAGGCCTGATCGGTTCAGCTCAGTGATATGAAAGGCAGTGGAGGAAATGATCGCAGACATCCCGGCTCTGTCACGAGGCCCAGCCTTGCCATCCCGTGCTCTGAGCCGCGGAGAGGAGAGGGAGGGAGGGAGACGGATGGTGGCCCCAGGCGCTGCCCACACTCCAGTGTCACTGTGCTGAGTGGAGAAGCTGGAGCCACAGCCGCTTCCCAAACCGAGGCGTTCAGGAAATACGCCAGCCTCACAGAGTGGGAGACACAGTGTGAAAGGGTCTAACGGGCTCGCCCTGAATGTGGAGCGCGGCTCGGTCACGCGACAGCAGAGGAAAATGGTGCCAGGGCTCAGGGGCATGGGATAGCTCATGATCTGGAATGCAATTGTACGAATTTTTCATCAGGACATAAATAAAATTGGCGTTCTTTTATTTTCGTTATTGTTATTATTACTGCTATTACTATTACTTGGGATTTTGAGACAGTCTCTGTAGTCCAGGCTTCACTGGAACTCACTGGTCTTAATCCTCCTGTCTCTACCTCCTGAGTGCTAGGATTATAACTCTGAGCCACCACGCCCAACTCAAAATGCAAAGAATCTTGAACGAACATTCTGACCCTCGTTAGTATTTTTTCAAACACAGAGTCATTTCAATACTTGAGAAATGATGCAAGTGCCCAAGTATCTTTTTTTTTTTTTTTTTTTTTTTTGGCAGGGGGATTTGAGGTTAGGGTCTCGCTCTAGCCCAGGCTGACCTGGAATTCACTCTGTAGTGTCAGGCTGACCTCGAACTCATGGCAATCCTCCTACCTCTGCCTCCTGAGTGCTGGGATTAAAGGCGTGCGCCACCACGCCCGGCTCCAATATTTTTAAAAAAATCTTATTTATTAATTTATTTGAGAGAGACAGAAAGAAAGAGATAGAGAGTGAGTATAGACACACCAGGGCCTTCTGTCAGTGCAAACGAACTGCAGATGCATGCACTACTTTATGCATCTCGTTTTAAAATGTGTGCAGTGGGGGATCGAACCCAGGCCATCAGGCTTTGCAAGCAAATGATATTTTCACCACTGAACCATCTCTCCATCCCACCATTATCTTTTGATGTGATTTTCTGAAAAACTAGCCTTCAATTTTTTTTTTTTTCCACAAGTGGTTTGCCACTTATTCAACAAAAACATGTCCCAGCTCTGGTGGTGCTGTGGTGATATAATCCCAAGCTAATCAGAAAGTCACAAGTTCAAGATGAGTCTGGCCTATAGAGAAAGTTCAAGTCCAGGCTGGGCAACTTAACAAGACCCAGTCTCGAAATAAAAAAGTGAAAAAGAGGGCTAGGGACAGAGCTGGGTGGTAGAGAACTTATGAGGCTCTTATTCTATCCCAAAGAGAGAGAGGAAAGAAAGAGAAGAGAGAGGAAAGAGAGAGAGAATTGAATTCCCACTGCCTCAGATTCACAACTAGGCAGACACGCCTCCTGCCTTCATGAAGCGTAAGGTATCTGAGGACAGGCGGGTTCTTTTAAATCCCTGGTTGTCGGTGTCCGTGACGTGACGTGTGAGCGGAAGTGCGTGGGGTGAAGTCATGTAGCGTCTACTTTCATGCTCTGTGGGAAGCATTAATCACGGCAAAGGGTTATTGTGTTTGGCCTTCCGGATTCTTGTTTACATGTGTTTTGAAATTAACATTGACTTCTTGCCATTTCTGTTTGTTCCTAAGTGGGGCAAGCAGCGCACTAATGATTAGAATTATTGTGGGTGTTATGAATGCACTAATTAAAAGAAAATCCCGTCTCAGGCCTTTGTGAGAGGAGCACGGTACAGTTAGAGACGTCAAGGCTGGAGGTATGGAGAGGGATGTGTGAAGTGGGGGTATGCCGAGTTTAGGGTGAAGGGAAGGGCTCTCACAGCACCCACCTTCTTCACTGTGCACCAGTATGCAGAACATTTTCCCATATAAGGACATGAAGAAAATTCACCGTGCTGTTTTTTTTTTTTTAAGGAGTCTCTTTTCTCTCTCTCTCTCTCTCTCTCTCTCTCTCTCTCTCTTTTGTTTTGTTTTAAACTGAGGCTCACTGTCGTGGCTAGGCTAGGCTAGAGCTCACTATGCCACCTAGGTTGTCCTCAATTTCATGACAATCCTCCTCCCTTGGCTTCCAGAGTGGTGGGATTACAGGTGTGAGCCACCATGCCTGACATAACCTTCTGTCCCCTGAGGGTCGAAGCAGCTGGGTCCTGAGGACACCTCGTCTTCTGAAGGGCCATTCACTTCTGTAATATTTCTGAGCTGATGGAGAGACTCCAGACCCTCAGCTGTGTCCCGGGGGTGTTATGAATGATGATGGTCCAGTCCCTCCCTGGGGAACTCACAACGTGGGACAGAGATGTTAAGACAGTGGACCATCACAGGGCCTTAGCTACTGCAAAGTGATGGTCTCAACACAACCATGTGTAAGGAGGACACCAGCCTTATCACTGGTAGGAAGATCAGTTTATTTCTTTGCTTTGTGCATAAGTGCTTCTTTTTTTATTTTATATTTTTTTATTTTATTTATTTATTTTATTTTATTTTATTTATTTATTTATTCTGGTTTTTCGAGGTAGGGTCTCACTCGGGTCCAGGCTGACCTGGAATTCACTATGTAGTCTCAGGGTGGCCTCGAACTCACGACAACCCTCCTACCTCTGTCTCCCAAGTGCTGGGATTAGAGGTGTGCTTCTTTGCTGTAGTCAACATACTGAACTTTGTCAAGAAGATGAAAATAGATAAAATGGGGAAGAGAGCTGGGAAAAAATAAATGACATTTTTCTCATCATGCAATTCAACGGTCTGCTTCCTAATTGTCTATTCTCTTGCTGGTTTGTCCCACTTGACCTTGGGCTCCACCAGGGCGGACAAGGTAACTATCTGAAACATCCAATGCACAAGGGCAGGGCTGTTGACTTACTTTTCAGCGATTACAGGCGGCATGTTAGTGAGGAGTGGGCGCTCGGGACACAGGCACAAAAGCAGCAGGTGCGCCTCAGAACCAACCACGGATCAGGAGGACTGGGCGCAAGGATGTCTGAGAACTGGAGGAAGAGAAGAGTTCCAGAGGGTAGAGGCATCACGGCAGGAAAGGCATGGCCATGGCCGGGTGGCATCAGGGCAGAGGTGGTCACATTTCACCACAGTCAGGAAGCAAAGTGGAAACAAGAAGTGGGGCAGGCTACAAAAGTTCAAGCCCCCCACCCACCCCAGTGACTCACTTCCTCCACCAAGGCTCTGTCTTCTAAAGGCCCACAAGCTTCCCAAACAGTGCCACCAGCTGGGGGCACAGGGGCTTATGGGGGACACTGTACATTCAACCCATAATACAGGCGGCACTCCTCTGAATACGGTGGTCCCGCACCCCGTGAGGAATCGGTTGGAGCTGAGGAGTGATATCTACCTGACTTCAGTTCCATTCCTCTGAACTCGGAGAAGACCAGAGAACCCAACCCACCGCCTCCCACACAGGGAGCAGCTGGCCTTGCCTGCTCCTCACCTGTTGAGGGAACCCAGGAGAGAAAGCATTGCCTGGTATCTAAAAGGTTAGCAAACTGGCCTGGAGACTAAGACTGGCAGAAAATTTAAGATACGCTGGGGCTGGAGGGATGGCTTAACAGTTAAAGGCATTTATTTGCCTGCAAAGCCAAAGGACCCAGGTTCAATTCCCCAGGATCCATGTTAGCCAGATGCACAAGGTGGTGCATGCATCTGGAGTTCATTTGCAGCTGCTGGAGGCCCTGGTGTGCCCATTCTCCCTCTCTCGCTTTCTTTCTCTCTCCCCCCTCTTTCTCTCTGTCAAATAAATAAATAAAAACTAAAAAAAAAGAAAAGAAAAGATATGCTGAAGAGTTCCTTGGTCAGGGTGGTGGCATTTTGGGCACTTTTCCCTTCTCAAATGCTCTCTATGTGCTCAAGGTGTCCCTGAGACCTTGCACGGGACTCCCCTCCATCCCCAGTCCTCGTGACCCATACAGAAAGGATTCAGACAAGACATTCAGAGTGCCGTAGAGAAAAATAAATCTCAAGGGACGAGCAGGGGCCATGACCAAGAGACCATGTGTCAACCTGCACAGGCAGGCAGTCCTCTGGTCCCAGTCTTTAGAACAGAGCGTCCTCTAAAGGGTATTTTCCTGCTCAGATGATTGACAGGCCCATTTGCATTAACTATTAAGGGAGAGGAAAATGGTACCAGGAAGCCTCTGGGTAGACAGAAATCATATGACCTTCCAGGTGTCTCAGAATGCCATGTCTCCATCCAGGGCCAGAGACAGACTCAGACTCCATTCCTCTGACCATAACCAGAGTCCTGTGGTTCGTTTCTGTTCCTAGCTTTATAGACTGCTGATTATGAAGGAGGAGGCCTGTCCTCAGTGACCTTGAAGCCTGCTAATATCTCAAAATTCTTGGTAGATGAAAGTACAAATCTTTCTGTAGATGTCATTATTTTTCTTATTTAACCTGATGGACTCAACTTGAGCCTTTAAAATTTTGAATGATGATTTGCTGCTTCTCTCTTTGTTTTTCCTCCAACAACATTTCAAAATGGATTGCTTTTATCGTCTAGGAAAATATCTGTCAAATCTTCTCCCTTCATTTGTCAGAGAAGTTTTCAGTCTTCCATCCCCCAGCTACTTCTTATGTGGGCATTATAAAAGTCTACCAGCTGTTACCAGGAGGCCGGAAGTAGAACATGTTGAGTCTTAAACATAGTGTTAAAGTCTGGCTTTAGGGCTGGAGAGGTGGCTTAGTAATTAAGTCACTTGCCTGCAAAGCCTAAGGACTCATGTTCAACTCTCCAGGTCCCACATAAGCCAGACGCACAGTGATGCAAGCATGCAAGGTCGCACATGCGCACAAGGGACACACACATCTGGAATTCAATTGCAGTGGCTGGAGGCCCTGCCATGCCAATTCCCCCTGTCCCCACCACACACATTTTAAAAAAGGCAGTTTGTTGAGCTTGCCTCAGAACAAGCAAAAAAAACCAAATCTGGCTTTAGACACAATGTCAAAGGTTAGTCACTGGCCAACAAGTTTTAGACTTGCATCAATATAAAGGTTTTTGCCCCCACCTGTATTTGTACCACAGACTTGGTAAGTGAAAAAATCTTGGTGTCTTATTCACACTGATCAATAGATCCACTCACTTGTGCATTCAACATATTTATTCAGTGCCTATTATTTTAAAAATATTTTTATTTATTTATTCTCAAGTAGAGAGAAACAGAGAGAGAGAGACAGCAATGATTGCCAAATGCATGTACCACTTTGTGCATCTGGCTTTATGTGAGCCTGGAGAATGTAGCCCACGTCATGAGACTTTGAAGGCAAGTGCCTTAACCACTGAGCAATCTCTCCAGCCCCTCAGTTCCTATTATTAATAGATTCTGCGAGAGGTCAGGATCCTCTTTAGGTCCCACAAGAGCTCAGCTTCATGACAGTGATGGTCATTTCAGGCCTAGATCAAACAGTAGAGCACATAGAACCGTGGGGAGAAAGACTCTTACAAGACAAGTTGCTCAGGGAAGGCTTGGCCACGGAAGGGTATCTGAGCTGAGGGAAGAAGGAACAGGAGGGGAGCCACAGGGCCAGTGGGAATGTTGGGCTAAGTCAGTTTCTAATACCCAGAGCAAACCCAGAGCAAGCATTTATAAGATGTCTATTATATAAAAGTGAATGTGCTTTAAAAAAAAATAGAGGTTCAGAGTAAAAAAGAAAAAAAGTACAGACTTGTTTCCGGCAGCTCACAGTTTCCTGGGGAGAAAAACTGTAATTATAACAGTATCCCATAAACACACATTTAATTTAGTCAAAACACTCTGAGATCGGCTGCCTCGTTTGGTCCGTCCCATAGTCTAAGCAAGAGCCAACTAGCAGTATCGGTTCTCTGGTGCGTGTCTGCAGAAAATGGGTACAGAGAAGTGGGTGTGGTTGCCAAGGGTGACAAGATAGCCAGGGTCAGAGCAGAGGCTACAGCTGCGCCTGGTGTCCCCTCAAAGGGGCTTTGATGACTGTAATCGCCAAAATGCCACTCTATGCCAGCAGGCTCAGCCTGCCACCTATTTTTCTAAATAAAGTTTTATTGAAACACAGACACACTATTTGCTTACCAGTTGTCTATGGATTCTTTTGTGCTTTAATGACAGAGTAGAGGGGATCACAGCAGAGACTACTACATGGTTCACAAAACCTAAAATATCTTCTGTCCCTTTACATAAAATTTTGTCAGCCTTTGGCCTGCATGGTAGAAGCCCGTTGAGGGCAGGTTTGAGGCAACTGTGGGAAGCCATATTGCCATGTCTCCTTTAAGAACAGAAGGCAAGGTCATCAATCTATGGAGGGGAAGTTATTTCAGCCCTAAGAACACCAGTCAGAAATACTCAGGAAAAAAAAAAAAACAACTGAGTATTCAACCAATCTGCAGTTCCATATCACTGAATCTGCATGAGGTAACAGGAAAAACACATTAAGTATTATTATATGGCTCATATGAATACCACCCAGAGGTCTGGAGAGTCAGGTCAGAAGGCCAAACATCCGTGAACTGCCTGTAGATTGAAGTCCCCGTGCAATCCTGCCTCCGAAGACATTTGACTTTCCCCTGAGAAACTCAAAAAGGCCTAGAGCCTTCCGCAAGCCCGCACGTGCTCACGTACAGCACTCCCCTCTGCGCAGAGTCCACGTCAGCACACCTGTGGCCAGCTCCTCAGTCCTGCCTTGAGGAATCCTCTTCCCCCTTTCCAAGCTGCTGGGACACTGACATTGGCACATCCTTTTTAATCTCTGAAAAGGAAAAAAGAAAAGGCTGGAGAGATGGCTTAGCAGTTAAGTCACTTGCCTGCAAAGCCTAAGGACCCAGGTTCTATTCCCCAGTACCCACATAAGCTGGATACGCAAGGTGGCACATGTGGCTAGAGTTCATTTGCAGTGGCTAGAGGCCCTGGTGTACCCATTCTTCCTCTCTCCTTCTCTCTATCTATCTCTGTCTGCCTCTTTCACTCTCTCTCTCTCTCTCTCTCTCTCAAATAATAAATAACTATGATAAAAAGAAAAAAGATGGTTCCCAGAAAAATGGTCAGTGTAGCTGTGTGTTATATGTGTGGTGAGTAGTGGGGTGTGCATGTGGTGTGGGCACAGGTGTGTGCTAATGTGGGTCTTTATACAACACGTGGACTAGCCTACAGTGGCAGGAAAATAAACATCAGACATCCTCTCCATCACTCACCTGCCTGCATGTTTGACTCTTGTCTCTTATGGATTCTGGAGCTTGCCATTTGTAAGTCCCAACCGTCCTCCAGTCTCTGCTCAGCCCCAGAGCTCGGGTCACAGCTGGGTGTGGCCACACGCAGCTGTTTTATGTGGATTCTGAAGGTGCAAACACAGACAGTCTCGGGCTCCCTGAAACCCTCATGCATACCTAACGCCTGAGCCATCTCTCCAGCCAGCGTGTAGTATTTTTTTTAAGAACAAAAGGAATAAGGGGGGAGCTGGAGAGATGGCTTAGTGTTAAAGACAAAGGACCCCGGTTCAATTCCCCCAGTACCTATGTAAAGGTGGCACATGCATCTGAAGTTCATTTGCAGTGGCTAGAGGCCCTGGTACACCCATTCTCTCTCTCTCTCTCTCTCTCTCTCAAATAAACAAATAAATAAAATATTTTTTTAAAAAAAGAAATAGGTGCTGTGGAGATGGTTCAGCAGTTAAAGGTGCTTGCGTGCATGCCTACTGGCCGGAGTTCAGTCCTCTAAGCTCCCGCGCCTGTGGTCTCAATGTGCCGGTGACAGTGGAAGGCAGAGCCGGGAGAATCTGGAAGCTCACAAGAGCAGTGGAGGCAGAATGATGAGAGAAACCTTGTCTCAAAAGAAGGTAGGCCAGGAGTGGCAGCGCACCCTTTAATCCCAGCACTCAGGAGGCAGAGGTAGGAGGATCACTGTGAGTTCAAGGCCACCCTGACACTATATAGTGAGTTCCAGGTCAGCCAGGACTAGAGTGAGACCCTACCTCAAAGGAAAAAAAAAGGCTGGAGAGATGGCTTAGCGGTTAAGGCATTTGCCTGCAAAGCCAAAGGACCCAGGTTTGATTCCGCAGGACCCAAGTTAGCCAGATGCACAAGGGGGTCCATACATCTGGAGTTCTCCTGCAATGGCTGGAGGCCCTGGTGCACCCATTCTCTCTCTCTCTCTCTCTCTCCCACTCTCTCTTTCTCTGTCAAATAAATAAATAAATATAAAAATATTTTTTAAAAGGCATGTGCCACCACACCTGGCTCACATTCTTAAAAAAAAGATTCCTAATGTTGAGGGTGTGATGCATTGGTCCAGGAGGAGACTGTGGTTATGGTCTACATACTGCGGCTGTGGAGGCCGTAAGTCTGGAATTGTCTGCAGCTTAGTTAAACGCCACCATGCAGTGGGGGTTATGGTGGATGGTCAGAAACAGATCTGAGTGAAGGAGTGCTGGCAGTCATTCTACACAGCTATTTCTCGAGTCCATCTGAAGTCGTCTTGATCCAGGAAACTCCCATAAGCCTCCTTCAGATGGCCACTCGCTTTCCCACGCTGTGGGGCACTGACGGCGACTTTCAGAGCGCACACTTTTAATCCCCCGCCCCATCCATCTCCTCAACAATGCTGGTCTTGATGTGGTCAGGGCTGGGCTGCATCTCAGAGAATTGACGAGACTTGGCCAAGGTCACAGAGCCAGTAAGAACCCGGGGAAAGCCACATTCGTCTGACACTGCATCCTTCTCCTATGTCCCCCTGGGGACATCTTTGGTTCCTCACCCATTTTCATCATTGGTCCATCCGCAGTCAATGCTTGGACTGGTTGACAGGCCATTTTAGTGGCATAAAGATCACGGAAAACAAGCAGAGTCCTAAAGCACATGTGCGCTTAGGACAAGTTCTACATACAGACCGTACAACGTCTCTCCATCACTTCTTCACTTTTCAGCACAAATTAGCCACTGAAACTTCCAGGGTAGAATCTGAGCTCCCTTACGCTGCAGGTCACAGGAGTGCTGTTGGACGTTGCCCAGAGTTAATGACCATCTTCGTCCAGGGGGAAGGGAAGAGTCTGGCACTGGGCAGCCTGATTCTGGACGCTTCTCTGCCAATTACCTGGCATGTGTTCAGTGGTGTGCTGGTAAATGTTTAGCAACAAGCTCTCCAAAACCAAGCCTTTGTGTGTAATGAGCGCCTATTTCTGTGGTATAAATCCCCCATGGGGAAAGGTATGTGCACACAGCTCTCCTAAGCTCTCGTGAGCTGGGGCAGGCTGGATCCTGCACCAAAACCTCTGAGGATGAGTAAATACTGTGGCCCTGTCTTCAGGTCTGACAGGAAGATTAGTGAGAAAGCATGGCTGGGAGCTGGAGAGATGGCTCAGCAGTCAAGGTGCTTGCCTGCAAAGCCAAAGGACCCTGATTCGATTCCCCAGTACCCATGTAAAGCCAGATGCACAAAGTGGCACATGCATCTGGAGTCCATTTGCAGTGACTGGGAGCCCTGGTGCACCCATTCTCTCTGTCTGTCTCTCTCTGCTCGCAAATAAATAAATATGAATATTTAAAAAAAAAAACATGGAGGAGCGTGGCACAGTGGAAGGCATACGTAGAATGTCATTCTTTTGGTTGTTGTAGAATGTCTTTCTTATTAGCTGGTAGTCCACTAGGTAGAATTCTAATGCTTTATGCCTCAATTTTCCTATCTTGCTTTCAAAGCACAATAAAAGACTTTCTGGGCTGGAGAGATGACTTAGTGGTTAAGGCGTTTGCCTGCAAAGCCTAAGGACCCAGGTTAAATTTCCCAGAACCCACATAAGCCAGATGCACAAGGTGGTGCTTTCGTCTGGAGTTTGTTTGCAGTGGCTAGAGGCCCTGATATGCCCATTTTTCTCTCTCTCTCCCTCTCTCTCTCTGTCTCTCTCTCACTCACTCAAATGAATACATGAATAAAAAATATTTTTTTAAGGAAAGACTTTCCCCAGCTCTCGCTAAGGTCAGTTGGAATGATAGATGGACATCATCCACACCAACTGCGACATGAAACTATAAGCCCGTCAGAAAGAGTTTTGTGTTCAAGTCAAATCAAAAGTCAAACTGCAACTTTGCTGGCCACGAATTATGCATCTGAGTCATAGTTATTTAGTCCATCTGTCATCTTTTTTTTTTCCCCTGAGCTTTTGGGCCTTTCTTACTTCCTAATACTAATTCCCACTTAAAAACCATTTAATTGAGAAAGGTCTGAAAACGCAGCAGCTCAATGAAACATTCAGTCCGTCAAGAGATTCCGAGAGAATTTGGGGTTTAAGTCTTTTTGATCTTTAACTCCTCCATCTTCTAATCCTTTTTGTGAGAAATCCCCAGTAAGCCCCAGTTTGGGTCCTTACTTCTCAACTCTCCCTTTGAAAGAGGGATCACTACCACATCTCCAAGGTGAAGGCAGGCCAACCCTGCTTCCAGTATCACCACGTGACTGCAGGAAGACACCCTGCGTGTCCTCTGCTCAAAGCACCCATGGGCCCTCCTCCTGCCTTGGCTGATGTCCCTGTGGTCTTAGAGAAAGCAGTATTTAAGGCCATCAGCACTGTGTTGTCGGCTCAGTACATTCGTACTCAGTCACAGCGGTCTGGTTTTGCACCCCGCCTCCATTTGCAAAGAGACATGTTGACAAATGCGTCAGCAACCCAAATTCATAGACTGACACTAGCTACACGGTGCCTGTGCCGTCCACAGGCCTGGCTAGGGCCCTGGGTTGCAGGACAGTACAGTTGTCACAAATGTGTGCTGCAATCCAAAATCCTGACTTACATGCAGACCTTGCTACTTGTAAGATGTAAAGCCTGAGGAAATTACTAAAACTCTCCGTGTGTCCATTGTTCCTGTTGAAACATAGCCTGAGCGGGGCACGCTGACACACTTGTAAATGCCAGTACTCAGGAGGTTGAGGCAGCAGATCAGGAGTTCAATGCCAGGCTTGTTAGCTGGTCTGACTACAGCCCGAATTACATGAAACTTTGTCTCAAAAGAAGAAGGGAGAGGAGGAAAAATAAAAGACTTCAAGAGACAGATAAGTAATCTAGTGACTTCATACTTACATATTATATGAATATTTATATACATGCTAAACCATATATACATATGGTCATATGCACATATAAAATAACTATCATCTTAAACTTTGTAAAGCACTGTTTTCCTAATTACATTCAAGTCACAGTCATACCTTTTGCAGTATCTACATTCCCCCTGTCTAATAGTCACTCATCATAAATACACTGCTACTAAGAAAACATTAGGGGCTGGGGAGATGGCTCAATGCTTAAAGACACTTGCTTTCAAAGCCTGCTGATCCAGGTTCAATTTCCTAGCCACCCACATAAAGCCAGACAGGTATTCATTTGCAGCACCAACAGACTCTGATGCACACACACACACACACACACACACAAATAAATAAATAATTTTTTAAAACAGAAAACTTTAATCATTAGTCTATGTGAAAACCAATATCACTTAAGAAAAAAAAAAGAGATAATTCCAGAAAGCAAAATGATAACAAAAACAATGTTTTTTATATTTTGGCCAGATCCCAAAGTCTATCTAAGTCTTGGACTTTAAGTTTGCTTTCTTTTTAGCATAACAAGAGGGTGGGAAGTGCTTCTGAGGTGAGAAAACCTTGAACTTGAGATTTCCTTCTTGAGGACTATTGGAAACTGTACAACAGAGCTGTGTGCCCCTGTAGTCCTGGCTTGCTGGTGCTGTCCTTGCTGGGTCTCTGTTCTCCCAAAGGCTTCTCATCCTCCCTGGCTTTAGCTCTGATGTGCTGATGGATTCTTGACCATCGAGATCTGAGACGAATGCGAAAACCTCCGAGCTGTTGGATGCCTGTGGCTCGGAAGGTCTGTTCCCCTCTGTCTTAGTTCTCATTATCTAGCACTCCCATCTCCGGGTGTTTTTTTTTTTTTTTAATGGTATGCTTTCTTCATAAATATTTCAGGTCGAGGTCTGAGCTTTTGTCTCCTCTGAAGTCCAGAAATGTCCCTTTGGGGAATTTGCAACTTATACTAGGCTTCCTGTCACTAAACTGGCCACCTCCTGACTTAAAGAAAAAGAGCAGACACCCGGGTCTATTAGAATCGTGTGACCATCCAGGTTAGTTAATGCAATATGACAAAAGGTTGCAATCTGCCGGGTGTGGTGGGGCACACCTTTAATCCCAGCACTCGGGAAGCAGAGGTAGGAGGATTGCTGTGAGTTCGAGGCCACCCTGAGACTCCATAGTGAATTCTATGTCAGCCTGGGCTAGAGTAAAGAAACCCTACCTTGAAAAAAAAAAAAGGTTGCAATCTATCCGATAACATGTCACCCTGCCTGCAGTCCTGATACTTCAGAGTTAAGCACCTTCAAATGGAAGCAGCACCTTATGAGCGCCCGCGCCCATCAGGACAGCCACAGTGGGTGAGGGCACTGCTGGGAACAGCTAGTCCATCTGTGCAACCACTTCCAGGAATGTCTGGTCCAAAATATCACTCCCATGACCTTTATCTTTTACTTAAAACATGGGCTCCGAATACCTTTGTCATTTATCACTATTGAAGTTTCTCCTGTTCTTCCTCAGTCTGAGGTCAGAGCCATCTTCCTAGAAACTCTTCATCTATTCGGTCCAAGGTTAAGGTTAGAGTGATAACAAAGCGAGACACGGAATCCTGATCTTTTCGCTGTTCCAGACCACTGAGAGTCATACACGGTCACTTGGATTTCTCCTGCAAGCTTTGGATATTTTCCTCAAAGAAAAAGGAGGAGATAAAACCAAGTTTGGAAATTTCTGAAGGTCTAGGGGCTCCACCCCAAAGTGGACTTCAGAGTCTATTTCTTTCATAGATGGAAAATCAAAATAAAAGATAAAAATGATTTACCCAAGCAAATCTAAGATCTTTGATTCCAGACCTCAGAAAAACTCCAAGATAGAGGAAGGCATGTGGCATGTACACTCACCATGGCATCTTGTCCCAGGACTCTGGAAGGTTTTGTCACCTTACGACCAGTCACTGTGTTCCTATAATATCTTCTAGCCAGAAGTGGATTCACACATGTACATACACACACACACACACACACACACACACACACACACACACACGAAATAAAAATATTATTTTTTGAATATTTTTATTTATTTATTTATTTCAGAGAAACAGGCAGAGGGAGAGAGAGAATGGGTACACCAAAGCTTCTAGCCACTGCAAACGAACTCCAGATCCATGCGCCACTTTGTGCATCTGGCTTACATGGGTCCTGGGGAATCGACCCTAGGTCCTTTGGTTTTGCAGGCAAGCACCTTAATCATGAAGCCATCTCTCCAGCCCAACAAATGCTTTTGTTGTTGTTGTTGTTGTTTTAGTTTGGTTTTGTTTTGTTTTTTCAAGATAGGGTTTCACTGCAACTCAGGATGACCTGGAATTCACTATGTAATCTCAGGGTGGCCTCAAACTCACGATGATCCTCCTACCTCTGCCTCTGGAATGCTGGGATTAAAGGTGTGCGCCACCACGCCGGGCATTTGTAACTTTAAAAAAAAAAAAAAAAAACACTTTCTTTTAGGGCTGGAGAGATAGCTTAGCAGTTAAGGTGCTTACCTGCAAAGCTTAAGGACCCAAGTTCGATTCCCCCGTATCCATGTAAACCTGATGTAGAAGGTGGCTCATGCTCTTGGTGTTCATTTGCAGTGTCTAGAGCCCCTGGTGTGCTCTCTCTTGCTCTCTCTCTCTCTCTCTCTCTCTCATAATGCATCATTAAACAAATACTTTGTTTTAGAAAATTCCTTAATGAGCTAGAAAATGCCTTTGAAAATATGCAAGCCCACCCAGCCCAAAGGGTCTGTGGAGTTACTTCAGGCCTGTGGTCAAGACCCTCGGCCCCACAATACCTATAAACAGCACCAGCCTCCCAACCGCCAAGGGGTCCCAGGCAGGAGAAGGTAGGAGCCCGGGGTTTATGTCATTCCTGGGCAAACCCCCAGCGGAGGAGATGATGGATGGTCTCAAGAGTCCGTTTGTTCTGTGAAAAAGACAAGCCTCACCCTGTTTATGACAGAACTGGGATGTTTGGGCACTCTAGTCACATTAACGAGGTCAAGACAGGATTAAGGCAGCTAACGGAACAATTCATCAGATCACTGGAATCCCCGCCTCAAAGATGTAAACGGAATGATTTGAACTGCCATTTCTCCCTTAAATTATAATAGCACGATAGCTCACCACTTCAGTACTGTGAGTTTTATTTCCTTTAAGAAAAAATACATGCATGTCTTGTCATAAAATAGGTTCATGGGTTTTCCACTTAGGTTTTCCATTTTAAAACACTATGTTTTTTTGTTTTTTTTTTTTTTTTTTTTGGTCAAAGATATTGGCTCTTTGTATTTATTTTATCATTTTGTCGTCGGCTCCACGATTTGTTTTTAATTCTAAATCTAGCCAATTATTCTCCACCACACCCCAACCCAATTTTGCCTTAATTCGCCTGCTTGATACATAATGAGTCCATATGGTTTCACTGTATGGAGCCCCAACTGAGAAGCAGCCACTGACTTTTAACCTGGCTCAACCAGACAGCCCTCAAAACTGACATTTTGAATCTTGGCCGCATGCCCCTCCTTGCTGGCGAACATCTAAGAATGAGGGGGTTACAGCTTGGAACTTTGTCCTCAGACGAGTCATTTTCACGCCGTCCTTCCAGGAGGCGGCCATTTCAAACCTGACACAAGATCCCATCAGAGGAGAACATTATGCCAGGGGTGATGGCGCAGTTCTACTCTTTAAAACTTTATTTTGAAAAGTAACATAAAGGACACAGATAAAACTCAAGCGTGCTTTCCTCCCCTCCTGGGGTGGATGTCCGTACTTCCCTCGGGCTGTCGCATTCACTCCCAAGCCATCCGGCAAAGACGCGCCAGCCAGATGCTTCTCGCAAAGTGTTTACCTCTCGCCTTCACCGAGCCGGCAATTTTCAGATTGTCTCAAGTGCAGTCCCCAGTGAAGGATCGCTACCTGTTTTAGTAACTTCGCACAGGCGTGCCCATTTCGCTAGGCTTTGGCAGCATTGTTTTGCAGTGATCTTTAGGGGCAGGGGAAATAAAGAATCTAGAAATGTCAATGTTCAAGGAGCCTCCCAGACGGGCCAAGTCGGGGTCTGCAGGAACACTCCAGAGCTCACATCTCAACGCATGCCTTTTAAGGTCACAGAGATCATAAAACCCCTCGGGACATCTTGTTCTGCCCTGCCCACCCTGGTGGCAGACGTTCCAGCTTCTTGGGAGAGACAGCTTTTAATGTCCACCTGGAAGACATTTTTCTGGACAGAGGATTCAAAACGTTAAGGGTTTCTTTTTCCTTTTCTTCTCTCTTCATTTTGAATCTGAAGCTTAACAAGATTGACAAAGTTAAATACATATACTGAGGTTGACTTAAAGCCATACAATGGCACATCTAAGGACACACCAGAATAAAACCCATCGTTTTGCATACTGACTTAAAAATTAATAAAAGACAGGGAGGAAGGGAGGAAGGGAGGAAGGGAGGAAGGGAGGAAGGGAGGGGGAGGGAGGGAGGAGAGGAGGGAGGGAGGGAGGGAGGGAAGGCTAGGGAGATGGCTAGGTGCGTAAAGTGCTTGTTGTAAAACCATGAGGACCTGAGTTCAATCCCTAGGACCCACGTAAATGCTGGTCCGTTGTGGCAGCCTGCCTGCCATTGCAGTGCTGGGAAGGAGGAGACAGGACATCTCTAGGACAGACTGGCTAGCAAGTCACGGCACTCAGGGTTCAAGGGAGAGACCTTATCTCACTAAGAAAGGTAGCAAGCAATTGAGGAAGACATCCAGTGTTGACATCTGGTTTCCACATGCATGTGCACACACGTACACACACGCACACACACGTACACATACATATCACAGACACACACAAACATGTGCAAAAAATTAATACAAAAATAATTTTAAAAGCCAATATTCACCTAAAAAAACAAAAATATGACATTATTTTCCCCAGATGAATGACATCTGTTTATTATGATTTGATGAGACCATGAACTTGATTTGTCTCAGAAGGGCTCCACACATTAGTCAATGTCATGAGCTAGCCATCATTCAAATGTCAAGCACACTTTGTAGAGGCTGGCCACTGACGTCATAAGGGAACTCGCAGAGCTGTGAAGGGAATGTGGAGAGGAGAAAGGGGCTCAGACCCTTCTTCCCTCTCACCCCAGAGGACGCTCTGGTATATTGGTTTTATGTGTTAAGTAACTCCGAGGCTGGAGGAATTGTGCAGCATAATTTCAAAAGATAGAAAGAAGTCAGTATTAGGAATAGCATGCCTCGGCAATAAGGCGGAACTTCAAAATTCGTCTTTCTCAGTGACTTTGTGATCCTGGGCAGATCACTATTCCTTCCCGAGTCCTCCTTCTCTCAGCTATAACTCAAGATTCAAAACACTACCAGCCCTATTGCTTTGCCAAGAAACTAAAAAATGTGCTAATTCGCTAGTGTGGGGGGTACGCACCTACAGTCCTAGCAGTCAGGACGCTGGGGCAGACGGATTTGGAAGGTTCAAGGCCAGCCTAGGCTACATGGTAAGACTCTAAAAAGAGTGACTACGTCTCAGGAAGTAAAGTGACGAGCAGTTAAAAAGACATCAATGCTGACCTTTGGTCTCCACACACACACAGGCACATGCAGGCATCCACATACATGTGAACACGCATGCACACACAGATGAAATTCTCAGGATGTGATGTGGCTTGTTCCCAAGATCTTCTAGTCTCTGCCCATCCCCCGGGCCAGACTGAGCCTCAGATACTTATGCACGTGGAACGCCTCACCCAGAGCCCTCGGAAGCAAGATGGGAAGAGGAAAGGCCAGGCCTCGCAGAGAACAACAGACAAGCATTTGCAGAAAGCCTCCTTTGCTTTCAATGAGTGCCCGCTTCTCTTTTCATTGTTATTTCGTTGCTAAGCAACTTTAACCCAGTCATCCCTAAAAGAGCACAGCCACCCGTGCATCCCAACTTTCAGGTTTTTTAAAAAAGGAACCTTCTATTAGGAGAAAATTCACCTTTGTCGCGGTGCCATTTGAGGGAAGAAAAGTCTATATTTTAAAAGGTTTCCCAGCCAACATGAATACGTCTCCCACTTAGCACTCAGAGATGAGCGTATCATAATATTTAAATCAGTTTTGAGAACTCTCTTGGAGAAGGAAAGGGGGGAAAACCCCCTGTGGGATAAGTACCCAGGGAGGCGACGGGGAGGGAGTTCATTTCCACAGACTCGGATGCCGGCGAGCAGCACTGGGGAGCCCTTCGGCGCGGGCGCTCGCGTTCCCTTTGAAGTGTGTTCTGGGCTCATTCTCTGGGCTGGTCCAGACTTCCTGCTCACCTGCCGCTCCAAAGCTAGCGAGCAGAGGATGGTGACGCCAGGCTCCACACACCTCTTCAACTTGCAGACATTGCCGATGGGCTGATGGGTAGCGCCGAGCCAAGGACACGCTGGGGGCTGACATTTGGCAATGTGTTGGGAATAAAGTGGGGGGGGCTGAGGTTGAGAAGGACCCAGACAGGCTGGAGAAGTAGCTCAGAATGCTTGCCTAGCACGCAGGAGGCCCTGGGTTCCATCTGCATCATCACATGCGCTGGGTGTAGAGGTGTGCACAACTGGGATCTCAACGTTCACTCCAGAGGGAGTGATCAGAAGTTCATGGCGATCTTCGACTACATAAAGTTTGAGGCCAGCTTGGGCTGCACAAGAGCGAAGGGAAGAGAGAGAACATGGGAGAGATGGGGTGGGGGGGGCAGGAACAAGCAGAGACACGAGTAGAGAAAGACTGAAATTATCTACAATGTGGCATAAGTAGGGCCTGGGGAGATGACTCTGAGGGTAAAGGTGCTTGCTTGCAAAGTCTGCCCAGCTGGGTTCATCTTCGATGCCACCCACGCACAGCTGGAGGGGCATTCATTTGCAGCTGCATGAGATCTTAGTGCACCTATAACGCAACACACACGTGACATAATTTTTTTAAAAAAGTCTTGAGACCCCTTTTGGTCTTATAAATCCTAGCTTCAGAGAAAAGTGTTAACGAGCAACTGTTATTCTTTGGTAAATACATGTTAGCCCCTCACCCTGTGTGAACACAATCCTTGAAAAGAAATTCCCCATGGCTACACAGTTGCCTTCCCAGAGTGAAAGGATACTGGGTGGGACAATGGATCTTAACGGTGTTTCTGGAACTTTCTTCATGCTCCCTAGTATTGGGCCTCAGGGCAGTGTTCAGTTCTGACCACAGTGGAGAGCCAGCTCTGGAGTCCCCAGAAACACACAAGGAGGTTAATTCTCGGAGGGTGTCTTCCCTCACACTAGCTGAACCTTGCAGGAGAGAATGGCAAACCTGAGGGATGGGCTTCGGTGATATCAGCTAATAAATACTCATTTCCATAAAATTTACATGAACCCAGGGAAAATCTACCTCTTGCTGTGAGGGAGCTACAGTTCATTACTCAAAATAGAGCCAGGGCAATCAATGAGAACCACGCCCCCTGCGCGCCTCTGGCTGTGAGGTCACCACTCCGGAAAGTAAGAGCTTAGGCCACTTCCTCTCCAGACGCCTTCTCCTGGCCCCTCCCAACCATGAGCCCTCATAAAACAGTAATTCTCACACTAAGGGCTTTGTTTCCACTAGGTAAAAGACAAATCAAGGGTTCTCTTTCTTTCAGTATGTGCAGGTAACAGCTCCAATAATGAGATGCGTAAGAACTAGATGTAGGGCTGGGGTGATGGGCTCACCAGACAAAGTGCTGGCCACACAGACCTAAGGAACTGTGGTCCGTTCCCCAGCACCCATGCCAACAGCAGGTGTGGAGGCACGTACCTGTCATCCCAGCACGGGGAGGTCAGGGCTAGAGAAGTCTTGGAGCTTGCTGACCACCCAGCCTAGCCTAATTGGTGAGCTCCAGACCAACCTGTCTCAAAAACCATAGACAGTGGTCTTGAAGAATGACACCTGAGGGCTGGACGGATGGCTTAGTGTTTAAGGCAGTTTGCCTATAAAGCCGAAGGACCCAGGTTCGATTCCCCAGGACCCATGTAAGCCAGATGCACAAGGTGGCACATGTGTCTGGAGTTCATTTGCAGTGCCCATTCTCTCTCTGTCTGTCTCTCTCTTTCTCTCTGCTTGCAAATAAATAAATTAAATTAATTTAAAAAAAAGAATGACACCTGAGGTTGTCCTCTGGTGCTTGTGCGCATGTGCACACACACACACACACACACACACACACACACACACACACTTTTTTAAAACAGAAAAGGGAGCCAGGCATGGTAGCGCACGCCTTTAATCCTAGCACCCGGGCAGCAGAGGTAGGAGGATTGCCATGAGTTCGAGGTTACTCTGAGACTACATAGTGAATTCCATGTCAGCTGGGCTAAAGTGAGACTCTACATTGAAAAAAAAAAAAAGATGGAAAAGGGGGGACCTCCATGTACAGAGCTGGGTGTGTCTCTAATCCCAGCACTTAGGAGGTGCAGGCAAGAGGGTCAGGAATTATAGGCCAGCCTTGACCACACAGTGAGTTCAAGACCAGCCTGTGTTACATGAAATTCTGTCTAACTAATAATAACGATAATAATAAATAGAAAGCATGAACATTTCAAACCTTTCCACACACAGAGAGAGAGATGCACTGGTTTGCTCCCAAAGGAGTTCTGTATCCGCTGTGCCTTGTCAAGGCCCCTTGAGCAACAGATGCAATGGTCCATTCTGCTGATGCTTAATCAACTAATCAGAGGAGTTGTCTTTCAGTCAGAAACGTATTTCCCATGCACCCATCTTTCTTAAGCCTATTTAATTTTAAAAAGGCTTCCTTTAATGCTAGGCAACATTAAAACATTTCCTATATTTTCATCCTCAAAAGCGAAACAGAGGCTGGGAGATGGCTCAGCAGTTAAAAGCACTTGCCACTTGAGCATAAGCGACTCTCAAGCCTGCAAAGACCAAGTTCAATTCCCCAGAACCCACATAAATAGCTGGGCATTGGTATTCCCGTCTCTCAACTCAGTCTGTGCACCAACAGGGGACTAGAGAACGGCTGGGACTCGGTGGTGGGCGGCCACTCCGGGTACAGGAAGGAAATGATCTCAAGCTACACACAGACGCACGATAAGAGAAGGACACTCAATGTTCTCCTCTGGCCTCCGCACACATATGCATAGGGTGTTTGCATTTGCACACATAGGAGCATATACCACAAATCACACACCACACATATACTACACACACACACACACACACACACACACCGCGAAGCAAAACTGAGATGATTTAAACAAACGGTGGAACACACATTGTTTTCCATTGAAATCAAGTCATATTCCAGACATCTATCACATAAAGTGTTTTTGAAGTGTTTTCAGGCAACTGATATACACTCAGCCCCACCTCCCTGACCCCATCTTGAAATCCAGGCCCGTCTTGAAATCTCTGTGAGCTTCCCCGAAGCTTTCTGTTTCTTTGTCACTGTGGCTACAATAGCAAAGCTATTGAGAATCATGGGTAAGAACTCGGATGCTAGAAGCAAACCACCTTTACTTAGCTATTGCGTGACCTCGGACAAGACAAGAGCCTCTTCGCTCCTGCGCTCCCCCATCTGTGAAAAGGAAGACGAATCAGAGAGGTCTGCATCCTGGGATGGCCAGGGGCACAAAATAAGCAAAACCAGCCAGGTGCGGTGGTGCACATCTTTAATCCTCACACTCCATTCTGGAGGCTGAGATGGGAGGATCACTGAAAGTTCAAGGCCAGCCTTGGCTACAGGGTGATGTCCTGGTCAGCCTGGGCTAGAGTGAGACCCAACTTCCAGAGAAAAATGAAGAAAAGAGCTGTACCTTGAAGAACCCCGGCCAGGCTTTGCCACGTGTGCAGGCAGCACACACTTGCTCTGGTCGTGTTTCTTCAGAGTTCCTTCTGCCCAATTTTCTCATTTTGGCAACTGTGATCCCTTCCCTAGAGCTGACCTCTAGGTGGACACAGCCCTCTGCCCTCTCTCCTCAATCCCCACACACCACACGTCAGCAGTCTTACAATAAGCATTTACACAAAAGTGAGATGACACAAGCAAACAATTTGGTATTTAGTTTGAGAGTTCCCTGGACTCGCAATACATCGTTTTGAACCATGCAGTAAGAGAACCTTCCTCAAACAAGGCCGAAGGCAAGGGTGACAGATGTGCACACATGCTCTATGGCATGCTCTCACTCACACTCACACTCACACACACACACTCATCACACGCACACACAGATTTAAAAGGAGCCAAAAGGAGTCGTGTCAATTACACAACATGCCAGAGGAAGCCCCAGGTGTGTCCGGGGGTAGAAAACCAAGCATTTTCTTTCTTTCTTTCTTTCTTGGTCTCATGGTCACTCAGCTTGCTGGTAGAGTCATGTCCATACTGCGCCACACTCACCAGTCCTCAACCAAACAAGAATGGTAAGGGCTGGAGAGATGGCCCAGTGGTTAAGGCGCTTGCCTGAAAAGCCTAACAACCCTGGTTCTATTCCCCCGGTATCCACAGAAAGCCAAATGCACAAGGTGGTGCATGTGTCTGGAGTCTTTTTGCAATGGCAGGAGGTCCTGGCTCACCAATTTTCTCTCTCTCTCTCTCTCTCTCCCTCTTTCCTTCTCTCTCCCAAATAAAAAAATAAAATATTTTAATAATTGTTTAAAAAAAAAAAAAGAATGGCTTGACCCAGGAGACAGTGTCTTTCTCAAATGTCAGGCAACCCTGAGCTGTCTTCATTCCTGGCTCCCAAAGCTTATTTCTGGCTAGAAGCTAGCCATGGGTAATGCTGGAAGGTCTCCCAGGAACAGGTTCTGGGTCCTTGCTGGGCACCCCAGAGAATGTGTTGGGCTGCAAAAGACAGAACCCAGACCTCACGGGACTCAGATCACAGGACCTCTTGCTTCTTAGCTAACACAAAAGCTGCTGTTGAGGTTGTGATGCTCAGCCAGCTGAGGGCCTGTGACGCTGGGGGCTCCCCTCTGCTGCGGGCAGGGAACAGTTGCAACAACTGAAGAGGAACCCCAGGCTGGAGAGATGGCTTAGTGGTTAAGGTGCTTGCCTACAAAGTCAAAGGACCCAGGTTCGATTCCCCAGGACCACGTAAGCTAGATGCACAGGGTGGTGCAAGTGTCTGGAGTTCGTTTGCAGCAGCTGGAGGCCCTGGCGCACCCATTCTTTCTATCTGCCTCTCTCTCTCTCTCTCTCTCTGAAAGAAATAAATAAAGTACTTTAAAAGAAAAGAGGAGCCCTGCCACACTCATCTGCTCATATTGACAAACGCTTCCTTGGGCCACCACTCCCCCCACAGCATCATTTATTTTTTAATTTATTATTTGGCAATTTCACATATATTCACAATGTATTTTGATCATATTTTCACTCCTTTCCCCCTCTATTATCCCCACCACTCCTGATAAACCTCATCTTGTTCCCAATGAGTCCCCTCCTGCGTTCCCATCATGTGTGTGTGGGCACACAGGCAGCTCTTCCTTCACAGTGCTGGAACAAAACACTGGACCAGAAGCAGCTTGTAAAAGAAGAGGGTTTATTTCGGCTCTCAAAAGGAACTTCCATGATGGCAGGAAAGGCATGACAGGGGCAGCCAGTCAGCCCGGCATCACATCTCCATCTCCACATCAGTAGGAAGGAAGAGATCTGAGTGCTGGGCTCGAGGCTGGGCTGTATCACCCCAAAGCCCACCCCTGGCAGCACACCTCCTCCAGCAAGGCTTCACCTCCCAAAGGCCCCACAGCTTCCAAATTGTCACCAGCTGGGGACCAAGTATTCAAAATACATGAGCCTATGGGGAATATTTCATTAAAACCACGGCAGTGTGTGTGTATGTGTGACTGTGAGTGTGAGTGTGTGTGTGTGTGTGTGCACGAGAAAGAGAGAGAGACTAATTCCCATCGCTTGCATGAACATGGGTAGGGGGTTATTCACTGAAGCATGGACAGTTTACTGGTGGCTATACCACTGGAGAAAATGACTCCCCATCTCCCAGCAACCATTAACTGCCAATAGCTCCTCAGGGGAGAGGCAGGGAGGGGCCATCCGTGATGGAATGTTGACTGACTCAATCATGTGCTCCATGAACATCATTTTGTGTTTGTTTGTTTGTTTTCATTTTTAGAGGTAGGGTCTCACTCTAGCCCAGGCTGACCCGGAATTCATTATGTAGTCTCAGGCTGGCCTTGAACTCACAGTGATCCTCCTACCTCCTGAAAGCTGTGATTGAAGGTGTACACCACCACACCCAGCTCCATTAGTTTCTTATGTGTCAGCATCTGACCATATCTTCTTCAAGGTGAGGCTAAGAAAATAGAAAGCGGGTGTTTTGGTTTGGGGCCAGGGGCTTCCTTCAGTAGAAAAGGCAGGTACACAGGGGGTGGGAGTGATCGCGGTAGTCTCGGTTCTAGAATTATCTATAAAACTGGACTGGCTACACCAGAGAAAGGGCTGCGATTTGTAGATGTGAAGGAGTTTGGCTGCTGCTGCTGAAGCCGTGTCCTCATCGGCTGCACAGTGCCAAGAAGTCTGCATGGAACCTTGGGGAGGAAAGAAAAAAAAACAGTTAAATATTGAGATGATTTGTCACTTAGAGAACTTGCCTTTGGCAGCAAAGATTTATTAGGCAGGCAACGAAACAAGATGTCATTAAACAGTTTGAAAGCATGCCCTCGTAATTAAGAAAGGAAAAGCTTTCTAATTTGGGTAATGAAATCTGAGGCTCAGATATGAGCATGGATTTTTTTTTCTTTTTATTAGCGTGTATTGTGTGCCCACTGCGTGCCAGGTATTTCACAGGCGGACCCTGTGAAACAGCATAAACCTGGTGGGTTAGTTATCGTTTACTGGATAGTGACAAGCCACCAAGCAACGTGCCACGAACCCAGCATGGTGACAGTCACCCTCACGACAGGCCAAAGAAGCAGGTGCCATTCCTGCAACTACTGCAGGGCACAAACCGCAATCTCCATTCCTTTTTCTAATAGTTTATTTTATTTATTTACTTATTGAAAGAGAGAGAGAATGAGCGCACCAGGGCCTCCAGCCACTGCAAATGAACTCCAGACACATGTGCCACCTTGTGCATCTGGCTTATATGGGTCCTAGGGAATTGAACCTGGGTCCTTAGTCTTCCCAGGTAAGCACTTTAACTGCTAAGCCATCTCTTCAGCCCCTATTTTTATTTTTTTGTAGTTTAATGCATACATAATGATCTTTTGTACCCCACACTCCTCTCCCTTACTCTCTTCAGTCTCACAGAACTCCTGTTTGGGTCTCTATCTTGGGCAGGTTTTCTCAGTGGCTACGTTCTGAAAGAGAATGACTTCCCCTCTGGGCAACCATTAGCTGTCTGTTAGCCCATTAGGGAGCGGAGGGGCCTCCCAAACCCCTCAACAGAATGCCAACTGGGGCACCATGTGCAGGTCTCGTGCTGGTAACCACAGCTGCTATAAGTTCACGAGTGTAGTGGCCTTGTCATGTCCAGACGCCAGACTTACACAACACTCCTCCCCATCCTCCAGCTCTTACGTTCTTTCTGTCCCATCTTCGGAGATGTTTCTGAGACGGCAGAAAGTATGAGCCACCTCCAGGAACCCAGGGAAATGGCTGAGGCGGAGAAGTCACAAGAAAAGCTAGTTTCTGTGTGACGTCAAATACCCTGTCCAACCTAACTCACTCAGAAGCAACACAGGTCTACCTGCCTCAGGCCCTGCCCCGCCCCCTCCATGCTGCATCTTGAAGCCTAACTCAGCATTCCCATCCCCCCTCCAGTCTCTCCACCTTCTCCTTTTAGAGCCACACAAAAGGGCTCAGAGCATCCTCCTCCAGTGGCTGGGCCAGGATAGTGTTTTAGGAGCCTACTCCACTGAGTAGTAGTGGCTGTTCTAACCCTTTACAAAGGGCCTGGGGTTCCCTGGGCCCCCTGGGCCTTCTCTCTGGTCCATTGGTGTTTAATTGCCTGCGGAATGCTTCCCAGCCCTGGATGCCTGTTACTATCACCTTGGGAGTTCTTAGGACATTTTGAAACTGGCTCATTTAAGAAAGAAACTCTAAGAGTGGGTCTGGACATGGAAGAGTTCATTTTCAGGTTTTGTTTCGGTTTTGTTTTGCCTTTCTTTTGCTTTTGAGAAAACCAAAATGCATAAATGCCATGTGAAAAGTTCAACCAGCTTTACATGTCCCCAGCCACATAACCACCCAGGTCAGAGCAGAGTCCCTGCCTCTTCAGGAAATGCCACTCGGGACATGGGACACGGAGAGCTTGAAAGTTCAGTCACCTTTGAGGCCCCTGCATTGGGGCCCTGACCCACTGCGGCCGGAGAGGATGGTTGTTTCCTTCTGAGGATAACAGTACAGTGGCTGCAAGGCCTCTGCACTGAACATGAAAAGCAAGCGTAGTTCACTGGGAAGGCTGAGGCAGGGGGATCGTGAGTTGCAGGTCATCCTGTGCTGCATGGCACTAAGAAGAGAGAAAGCTTCAATCTTGCAATTGTTTATTTGCACATATCTGCACACAGAGAGAGAGAGAGAGAGAGAGAGATCGCACATTTGCAACAGCTAGGAAAGCACTTTGACCCCTGGTAAATACTTATCAAATGGAAAGAGATTGAGAGTCCCATGGGTTCAGGAGTCGTGCTAGATCCCCTTTAGAGGCGAACGCCGTTCTCTGGGAGGACAGATCATGGACAGCTGGTGGCCTCTCTGTGCTTTTTCCTCTGACCTAAACCCAGAAAGTTCAGAGAAACGTGGCTCCAAGGTCCTGTTCATCCCCAGAGGTCACCCTCGGTCTGCACGTCCGGAACACGACTGGTAGTCCTGCCATGTGTTGAAAGCTAATGTCAACTGCTAAATGGGGAAAGCAGGGTGCCTCGCTGGTGATGTGTGTGTGTGCGTGTGCGTGCGCACGTGTGTAAAGTCAGCCAAGGACTCAGGGAAATTGATGTGGTACCAGCAAAAGGCCAGCGACATTTTGGAGTGATCCGTGTCGCAGACCCGTTGAGCTGCGCTGGGTCACTGAGGGAAGCTCCCCCCGCCCCAATGTACAGAACTTAGGAGTTTGAAAAATAAGTATTTTGCCTGGAGGGCAGTTAAAAAGGCTTTTTAGTGTGTCGGCAGGCTCCGATCATTTCTACATTTTTTTTTCTGCGCACATATTTTATTCATAACGACTTTTCTTCTCCTTTATTATGTCAAGTTGGCATTGGGCTTTGCTGCATTTATGTTAGAAAACAAGCCACTATCTGAATGCTGCCACGTGACTGTGGCTAAACTCGGAGTACTGGAGGGCAAGGGGAACAGTCACTGCGTCTGAGTGGCTGGGAAGACTTCAGAGTCTGGGCTTGAGGTTGGTCCTAACATGTTCCCAGGTGTCTTGCACGGAGGTACGAAAGGGTGCAGTTTGAGCGATGGCCAAGAACGCAATGGGAGAAAGACTGATACACGCTTGGGTTCTTCCTGTGGAGGGAACGAACGCTGAGATTGTTCTCCGGGAAGGCAAGGTGAGAGAAGGAGGCTTGCTTCAGGCCAACCCCAGATGGTTCAAAGGGCAAGACCTAATACCTTTGGTTTTCATGGAGAGTTTGAGCATCAGGAGGTCCGGGGGAATGACTGTCTGAACTGAGATCTCAGAACCCTGTGTTTAGCAGGAATGATGGCACACACCTGTAATCATAGTGCCCAGGAAGCTGAGGCAGAGGATCTTGAGTTCAAGGCCAGCCTGGGCTGCATGGTGGGATCCTATCTAAATAAACAATGACAATTTAAAAAGACACCTTGGGCAGGAGGGATGGCTTAGCAGTTAAGGCATTTGCCTGCAAAACCAAAGGACCCAGGTTCGATTCCCCAGGACCCACATTAGCCAGATGCACAAGGGGGCACATGTGTCTGGAGTTTGTTTGCAGTGCTGGAGGCCCTGGCATGCCCATTCTCTCACTCTCTCCCTCTTTCTCTGTTAAATAAATAAATTAATTAAAATTTAAAAAAAAATTTTTTTAAAGACACCTTGGGGCTAAAGAGCTGGCTTAGCTGTTAAGGCGCATGCCTGCCAAGCCTAAGGACTCATGTTCGACTTTCCAGGTCCCACATAAGTCAGATGCACAAGGTGACGCAAGGTCACATACACACTAGGTGGCGCATGCCTCTGGAGTTTGATTACAGTGGCTGGAGGCCCTGGTGTCCTGGTGTGCCAATTCTCTCTGTGTGTCTCTCTCTGTCTCTTTCTCTCTCTGTCATAAAAAGGGGCCAGTCTGTTGGGCTTGCCTCAGTCACTCACACACAAAGGACACCTTGTGCTCATTGGAAGTATGACTACCAGGCCACTGTGAGGTGTGTGGCTAGGCTTCCTCAAGAAGCTTCAACAGTGCAGCGGGTCCTGGGCTTCCTCTGAGAACCTGAGTCTTCTCTACTTCCTCCCGTGCCTCCCACCCCACCCCCATCTTCCACCCCTGGGAAGACATCCAAAGGGCTCTCCTGTGGAATAAACAGAAGTCAGAGCTTACCAAGGAGAAAGAAGAGGGAGAAAGGAGGGAGAGAAAGAGGAAAAAGGGAAAGGGAGGGGAATGGAAGAGAAAGACGGAGAGAAGAAAAGAGAGAAGAGTGGACAAGAGGAGAAGAAAGGAGGGGAAACCCCACTATACAACCAAGGGCTCAGGAGACCCCTCATGGGAAGGAGGCTTCCAACAAGAAAACGTGGGGAGATGGCTCACAAGTTGATACCACTTTCTTACAAAGCCTAATGGCCTGGGTTCGACCCCCAGTACCCACATAAAGCCAGACACATATGTATAGCATTTGTTTGCAGTGGCAGAAGGCCCTAGCATGCCCCTCCATCTTTCTCTCTCTCTCTCTCTCTCTCTCTCTCTCTCATATAAAAAATAAACACATAAATTTAAAAGAAAAATAAAACATTTTGTCCCTCTGGGCAATGAGCAAGGTTAGCATTTCCACTATATTTCATATCTCCCAAATTAGTGTGCTACCAGTGGACTAATATCACCACATAAATACTTCACCTTCCTCAACTGTGTCCGTCTGGCCCGGGCAAGAACAGCCATGCTCCTCCTTGGATCTGAATTTATCTAATAGTCCAGCTGTTGGCCAGAGCCACGGGTTATCAGAAGCCTGACTGGGGAAAGATGCCCTTCAAACCAATTCCCTGCTGCCCTTGCACTGAGGGCTCTGGTTGCTGGCTGACTGCTGACTGCTGGCTACCCTGGGCTCCTACAGACCTTCATCTGCACCACTGAGATTCCCCAAGCCAGGCACTCACCCCATCAAAGCCAGCAAGGGAGAGAGTCTCATGCAAGACAGACATGACCGTCTTACACATCATGGTCATGAAAGGGACATCATTTACCCCTGACGTATTCTACTGGTTAAACAGCAAGTCACAAGCTGAGCATGGAATTCCAGCACGCTGCAGGCTCAGGAAAGAAGATCAGAGAGGCTTGAGGCCTACCTGGGCTACATTATGAGACTGGGTAAATAAATAAAAATAAATAAGCAATGAATGCAAGTTACAGGTCCCACTCACACTCTAGGGAAGTACACTATCCAAGAACTCAAGCTCTGGGAAGGGGAGCTCATGGGGACCATGTGCTACAATAAACAAAATGGATGTTTGCTGAGATGACCACCTGATACATTGTAAAGCGACATGCGCTTGGCAATGAGCTAAAATTGAGAATCACAGCACGGAGCAGAGCTGCACGTCACAGGTATAAACTTTCCCAAAGCAGCTCATAAGAAGAAAATTGCAATAGCTGGAATCACCATTAAAAATCCCTGAAGCCATCCATAAAGCACAATGTGACCGTCCTGCGTAGTACTGCATCATGTAGTACCTGTGCAGTGTGGGTGTCCTGTGTATTACTGCGTCATGTGTTACCTTGAGCTGCAGTTCTTACACCAGCTCACATTTCAAAATCACTCAGCCAGGCTGGAAGAACAACTGTACTCAGACTCTGAGCATTAAGCCACCCCTATAGTTTTGTTTTACTTTGCTTTGGTTGCAGGCGTGCGTGAGTGTGTATACATCTCTGTATATGTGCATGTGTGTATGGTGTGCCACGGCACATGGGAGGAGGTCAGAGGACAGCCTCGGGGTGTCAGTCCTTGCCTTCCACCTTCTTTGAGACAAGGTCGCTCTTGTCCACCACAGTGAATGCCAAGTGAGTGGGTCCACCCACCGTGGATATAGGTACACTGGGATCGTAGAGTTGTGGCTTCACATAGGTGCCAGGGATGCCAACTCCAGTCGTATAACAAGTGCTTTTAATCACGGAGCCACTGCCACAGCCTTAAACCACCCCATCTTGGCATAAATTCCAATAGTAAAGTTCATGTAGGTAAAGAATATGAAATCTTCCCTTCCGGCCATTAAACAGGATTCCCTATTGTTTTGCAAGTATGCATCCAAGCCTTATCACATGCAAGTAGACTTCACATGTTGATAGAGTTCAGAGAGGGATTACAAAGAGTAGGCACTCTGGAAGCTGTTTTGTAGATGTTGAATGCACTCCTTCCTTGGTCAGGTGGTCGGATACCTGCTCAAGGTCTCCCAAAGAGTTGAAGAAAAAAAAAAAAAGATTGGCCATATGGGTCATGCTTGTCCAAGGTGACACCTCCCTCCTGTGGGTTCCTAGGGACCCCTTCCTCATGAGCATTGAGCCCCAACTCCACGTGTGAAGTGACGGGCACTGCTGTGCTGAAGAGAGCAAGCCGGACCTCTCACCTGTAAGAGCCCAGTCCAGTCGAGTGACAGGCCTGTGGCAAGCTCTGGGAAGCACAGCGCGGGGTCTCCTCGGCTTGCAGACCACAGAGGCTGGGCAGCAGCATTTCCTCCTCAGCAGCACAGTGCAAACACCCTGCACACTGATCCCAAATGTGCGTGTAAGAGTCTCTGTTTCGTGTGTAGTTGCACATGTGTGGATGTACATGTGCTCATGCACACGTGTGTGGATGTATGCATGCTCATGTACACGTGTGTGGGTATACATGTGCTCACATGCATGTAGAAGTCGTCATTCCTCAAACATACTGTCCACCTTGTGAGACTGGGTCTTCCATTGTCCTGACTCAACAGGTAAGCTTGGCTGGCTGGTGAACTCCAGAGATCCTCCTGTTTCTGCCTCCCAGGGCTAGGATTACAGACATGCATCACCACGCCTAGCATGTGTGCATGTGTGGTGTTTGTGTGTGTGTGTGTGTGTGTGTGTGTACGTGTGTGTGCATATGGCCCGTGGGCACATAGATGAAGACCGGAGGAAGACATGTGTCGGTGTACATGTGCTCGTGTACACGTGTGTAGGTGTACATGTGCTTGTGTACACGTGTATAGGTGTACATGTGCTCGTGTACACGTGTGTGGGTGTACGTGTGCTCGTGTACACGTGTATAGGTGTACATGTGCTCGTGTACATGTGTGTGGGTGTACGTGTGCTCGTGTACACGTGTGTGGGTGTACATGTGCTCGTGTACACGTGTGTGGGTGTACATGTGCTCATGTACACGTGTGTGGGTGTACATGTGATTGTGTACACGTGTGTCCTTCTGTACCACTCTTCCACCTTGACCCTGGACAAAGTCTCTCACTGACCCTGGAGGTCGCCGTTTTTCAGCTAGACGGGCTGACCCCTCTCACTGCTGGTGTAACAGGCGGTCACAGTCACAGCTGGTTTCTCACATGGGAGCTGGGCATTGAACCCAGGCCCTCGTGTTTGCCAGGCAAGGGCCTCACTGACGGAGCTACCTCTCCAGTCCTACCGTAAGTTACTTGCTCGTGCTGGAATGCAGCACGGGGCCGGAAGCAGTTTACGGGAGGGAGGGAAGGGCTCACGTTGGCTTATACTTTCGAGGGCAGTCTCATCTTGGCAGGGACAGCATGGCAGAGCAGCCAGCTGGCTCATGTCTCCGTATCAACAGCAGGAAGGAAGTAGCACAAGTGGGCTCACTGGCACTGAAGTGGGACTCGAAAGCCCCAAGGTCCATCCCCCGGAGACACACTTCCTCCAGCAAATCTCCGCTTCCCAGTGGCTCCACCAGCCCGGGCTCCAGTATGAGGCTCCTTTCCACGAGGCTTTCGTTACAGTCAAACCGCCACGTCCGCCCTCCACACTTGGACAAACTTCTCGGGGTCACGGATACTACGGCAGCGGCTGTCCCATGTGCATCAGCACTAGCTTGCTCAGCTTGGAGCAAATGGCCCCCCACATTTTTGTCATTGGCCATATGCCACTCACAGCACAATGGAGAAAATCCCTTCATGGCAGCGAACATTTCCTTATCCTTCCTGCCCCAGGAAGAATTAGGATTCAAAAGCTGGTGTCCAAAGTTAAAAAGATCAGCTGGGCATGGTGGCGCATGCCTTTAGTCCCAGCACTTGGGAGGCAGAGGTAGGAGGATCGCCGTGAGTTCGAGGCCACCCTGAGACTACATAGGGAATTCCAGGTCAGCCTGGGCTAGAGTGAGACCCTACCTCAAAAAACCAAAAAACCAAAAATTAAAAAGATTAGAAAGAAACAAGCCAGCAGAAGACAGAAGAAAATGGTCTGCAGGAGGAAGAAGGAAGAAACAGCAATCATCCTCTCTCTCTCTCTCTCTCTCTCTCTCTCTCCTCAACTTTGGATTCTTCTCCCAGGCCTCTGTAGATGGAGGACAGTACACTTACAGCTAGAGTCTGCCCTGAGCACCTTTCAAGGGTTTTAGAGCCTGCAGGTGGCAAACTTGCGTTCGACCGTCTTCAAAATCCTACCCTTTCGAAAAAGGAAAATATTGCTAGTCTATGTGGAAACAAGACAGTAGATGTGGTCCATGCATATTAAAACATTAGCCCTCTGGAGTAATGCAGCATCTATTCCAAAACTCAAAGCCCCAGAGCTCTGGCCAGGGTTACAAGGAGGTAAGGCTTTATCTCTGTTTTCAATCCATGAAGAACTGTCTCTCCATAACCCTCACTACTGTTACCCCATCTGGTTATAAGTGAAATACAAATTTGGAATATCATTTGATCTGCACATATTTAAAACGTAACGTCCAAATATTATGCTGTTTGAAAACAGACACCTGTCCAAAAGCACTCCCAGGCAGGTTCAGTGAGCGCACTTAGGCTCACACGCAGACACAAGTGAAGTCAGTTATTCATCTTGTGGACGCCTTCTCGCCAGCCAAGACTTGGAAGACGGGCGGAACATTTTGCAAATATAGCAGTGCCTCATTTATCTGACGCTGACTACTCCGTGTAAATGTGTTTCCACATAACTGAAGCTTATCCTTTGCACGTCAAGTCACATATTTATTTTAGCCATTTTGCATGGGAACATTTCTGAGAGCGCCTTCCACACTTCCTTACCTCTTTAAATGGCTGATGAGAAACGTGATTTCATCTTTGCTTTCTGACTCAGGGTCACAGTCATGAATATCAAGTACTGGGCTGTTCTGAGCAGGAATGAAGGGTTCCTTGGGGTCCCGACAGCATAAATAGCTGTTTGAATACACTTGGCAGGAGCTGTGGGGGGGGGGGGTGTCCATGTGCACGCTAGCTCTCTGCCTCATCTGTAGAGCTCTCGTTGTACCTCATGGTGTTCCGGATCCCTACTTTTAATTTGTCTTTTGTATGTGTGTGTAACAGGAAGGCAAAATGAAGAGAGTACATAGCTTGATGAATCAAAACTCCCAAGTTATTTTCTTATTGCTAGCATATTCCTTTTCCTGTTAACATGAGTGAGCTTCCCGATGCGTCTTGGCCTCCATGCCCCCAACTACGAAAGAGAAGTAAACATGACGTTCCCTAAAATCAACTGAGTCTATTCCAATGTGCATCGCATTATGCTGCTTGGAGCTCAA
The DNA here is from genome assembly GCA_036346955.1 of Dipus sagitta. NCBI lineage: Eukaryota > Metazoa > Chordata > Mammalia > Rodentia > Dipodidae > Dipus > Dipus sagitta. Next base: position 9,836,710 of record CM070779.1, on the reverse strand, counting down.
GGTATCAGGTGAATTAAAATTGTGGGTTAGCGTCGTCACTGTGGGGTGCTGAGTGGTTGACACCCCTCCCAGAGGGGAGTGCGGGCTTATGTCCACCTGGTGTGCTCGCCAGTTTTCACTTCTCTTGGCATCAGAGAAGGGACCCTTCAGTAACTGAAAGGCCATTTTGTTACAGTCCCAGATACCATGTAACAAATCCAGTGAATATTGGGCAGCTTAAAGCCACAGTGGAACATTATTCCTCATGACTCTGCAGGTCAAGAACTGAAGCCAAGTTTTAGGCAGTTCCGCTTGCTGGGGCGTGACCCGGAGGAGTTCCCTGGACTGCCACGCCCTGAAAAGGGCTGGGTGGAAGATGGCATTGCTCACATACCATCGGGCCGCACGGGGAGTGGAAGATGGCACTGCTCACACTCCCAACGGCTTGCTGCTCCTGCACCCAATTTCTGTCCCTTGACTCGGTCCCAGTGCATGATCACCCTAGCTTTTCACAGCCCCATAGCTGCTGCCTTACAGAAAATAGAAGCAGTGCTTTGTAAAGGGTGAACCAAGAGTTGGCACTGCATCACGTTTTATTGGTCAAGTCACAATTTAATGAGACTCAAAGAAGAGAAAGTAGAAGCCTCCTCTTTCCTTCCTTCCTTCCTTCCTTCCTCTTTCTTTCTTTCTTTCAAAGAGAGGAAGACTATGGGCACACCAAGGCCTCTAGCCACTGCAAACAAACTCCAGGAGCATGCACCACTTTTGTACATCTAGTTGGATGTGGGTACAGGGTATTGAAGCTACCTTGGGATCCAAAGCAGCTGATTAGAAGAAAGGTTTTCTTTTGGCTTACAGTCTTCATGGGAAGCTTCATGGAGGCAGAGGAAGGCATGGTAGGACAGGGGCTGGACATCACCTCTGCCACATCAGGTGGAAAACAGCATCAGGAGAGTGTGGTGACCTAACAAGGTAGGGCTAATAAACCTGGAGGCCCACCCCTGACACCCCTCCTCCAGCAAGGCTCCACCTCCTAAGCTGCCACCAGCTGGGGACCAAGCATTCAAAACATATGAGTTTATGGGGGACATCTGATTCAAACCACCACACTGGGGAATCAAACCCAGGCCGCAGGCTTAGCAAGCAAGCACCATTAGCCTATGAGCCATCTCCCCTGCCCCTAATCTACCTCTTTTTACAATGCTCTTCTTTCATTCTTTCTTTCTCTCTCTCTCTCTTTCTTTCTTTCTTTCTTTAGATAGGGTCTCACTCTAGCCCAAGCTGATCTGGAATTCACTATTTAGTCTCAGGGTGGCCTTGAACTCATGGCAATTCTCCTACCTCTGCCTCCTGAGTGCTGGGATTAAAGGCGTGCCTAGCATTCACCTCTTTTTAATGCTAATGTATGCGTAAGTATCTGTGTATGTGTGAGTGTGCACACACGTGCGAATATATGCATGTATATGTATGTGCGTGCATGGCATAAGCCGGAAGACAACCTTGAGTGTTGTTCTTCAGGAAATGTCGTGATTTAAATAGAAAATGTCTTCCATAGCTCATGTGTTTGAACACTTGGTCCCCAGCTGGTGACACTGTTTGGGAAGGCTAGGGAACCTTGCAGGAGGAAATGTGTCACTGAGGACTGGACTTCCAGTTTTCTAGCCTAGCCCCACTTTCTGTTTGATCTCTCACTTCTGGCCTCTGGCTGAAATATGACAAGCTCTCCTCCCCATAACGGACCACATTCCTTCAGAACAGAAACTGCAATGAGCACTCTTCTTCCTCGACTTGCTTCTGACCAGGTATATATACTCACAGCAGTGAGAAAACAAACTGAGGTGCCATTCATCTCCTTTAGAGACAGGGTCTCTCACTGGCCAGTTGCTCACCAATTCAGCTAGACCAAGGGGCCAGAGTCCCAGGGAAACACCTACGTCTGCTTCGCCATTGCTAAGATCCCAAGCACAAACCAGCACACCCACATTTTCACGGTGGGTTCTTGGGGTCAAACCCAGGTCCTCGTGATGTCCTGGCAAACACTTTACCTGCTGAGCCGTCCCCCCAACCCAGGACCCACCCCTTGCCGGGCATTCACACGTGTGCGGGGGGGAGACATTGGTAGGGACCTCTGCAAATGCCCCTCCAACCTTGAATGCAGTTTCACATCAGACTTGAGAGGACTAACGGTCTTCTTTCAACCTAAAAGTACTCATTAGTTGTGCTATAGCTAACCATTCTTTTAAGCAGTATAGGTTTGCTAAATAGTAATTTCCTCCTGGGAAAGGAAGAAAAAGCAAACCAAACCCACCCTTTTAATTAGATCCTTCCCTTGGAGGAGGTCCAAGTCTTCGCTTTCTCCTGTGAGCGCGGCAGCGTTCGGGTTCGGTTTCCGTGTCTGATGAGTCAAAGTGAAGCCAGGTGAAGGAATCATTGCCTCGTGGTGAACTTCTGGGGTAGATGGCCCGTGTTGGTTGTCAAAAGTCGGTCAAAGTATTTGCCCAGCAAGCCAAACTAAACAACTACAGTATCCTCTTTGCTCTCTTCTTATGGAAAAACAGGTTCTTTTCTTCTCTAGGTTTTTGAGGATCTCCTTGCCCCATTGTGCTTAATATTTATTTGTTTGAGAGACAGGACAGAGTGAAAGATAGAGAATGGGTGCACCAGGCCCTCCTGCTGCTGCTGCAAACAAACTCCAGATGCATGCACCACTTTGTGTATCTGGCTTTACATGGGTTCTGGAGAAATCGAACCCAGGCCATCAGGCTTTGCAAGCGAGCACCTTTAACCACTGAGCCATCTCTCCAGCTCCCTTACCATGCTGTTCGTTGACTTGTTATCTTGGCAGACTTTCCTGGTGTGCTCTATGGATCAGGCCCTACACCAACCAGTAAACAAGACACACAGCACCTGCTGGTGTGGCACTAGTATTCTCACTAGAAACGTGGATAACAAAGAAATGATGAGCCAGGGCTGGAGAGATGACTTAGCGGTTAAGGCGTTTGCCTGGAAAGCCAAAAGACCTTAGTTTGATTCCCCAGAACCCATGTAAGCCAGATGCACAAGGTGGTGCATGCATCTGGAGTTCATTTGCAGTGGTTAGAGGCCCTGGCGTGCCCATTCTCTCTCTCTCTCTCTCTCTCTCTCTCTCTCTCTCTCTCTCAAATAAATAAATTTAAAAAAGAATGAACCAGTTTCAATGGTAATGAATGTTATAAAGGAAACGCATAAACGCATAAATGCCAGAGGGTAGGGGCCCAACTTTGAATGATCACCAGAAGCCTCCTTGGAAGGAAGGATGCTACACTGAGCTCAGAGGAAGGTGGAGGTCAGTTAGGTGAGAGAACTATGGGAACAAAGCTGAGACAGAAGACTGGCATGTACAAAGACACTTGGGAAAGGAACAGGACATGCTGATTGTTCAAGGTCCTGGGAAAACCCAACGGACCATGAGGAAAGGCAGGCGAGGAACCGTGTGCCATGGAGCAGCTGGGACGCCGTGGGCATCACGGTCAGGGCTGTAGAGAGAGGAAGAAAAAGGGACGTGGTGACTTCCCTTCCCTTCCCCCATCACACTCATCTGCACAGGGGCACGTGCAGGAATCGCCTCGCCATCTTCTCGATGGCTGTCCTTGTGGTTGTGAATATATATCCCTGACGTCAATTTGATGTCATGCATCACATTCTATGCTGGGAACACTACCGTAAATAACAGTAAATACACCCAGCTGTGGCAGTCAGCTTCTTGTTGTTGGGACAAATATCCAACCAGACAACAGTTTATGGGAGGAAGGGGCTCATTTCAAGCTGACGGAGTCCAGGGGACACCACCAGTGGTGGAAGAAGCTGGATCCCTTTCACAGACCCAAGCAGAGACACCACTGCAGCAAGCAAACACCAGCACCAGCAAGTGTGAACAGCCAGAGCTCACACTGCTCTGAACACACCTCGTGGGGCTGGACTCAGGGATCTGCCTGCTCAGAGTTCACCTTGCAAGCTCAATTTTAGTGGAACACCTGGATCTATGGGGCCATAAATTCACACCATCACATTCAACCTACCATATTACTCAGCTGAGATGAACTGAGAGACAGAAAAACCAGCAGGCTCTCTGGAGCCCTCAGCCCACTTGGTAGGAGCTGGGGACAGGCTAATGAAATGTTGTCTTTAAATACAATCAATGCTGTGATGGAATTATTTGGGGGTCAGACAGGTTAGACAAAGATCTCCAGTAACCCTAAAAACTGAATTACTGCTGTGCCTTCTCCTCTACCCAAGTACATTTCAAAGTAGTATTTTGTGTTTCAAAGTGACAAGAAAAGCACAGGTACTACACATAAAAGAAAGTCTTTCTAGATCTTTTGATTATGTAGTTGGCTATGCTCATCAAAGGTGAACTCGACGTGGTTATTTCTTTACATTCTCACGTGCAGCTTGGGCGTCCTCACGGTACCTGGGAGCTGAGCACAGGCTTGTCCTACCTTGTGAGTCGACTTTGCAGGGACTCTCGTGTGGCGTTTGGCAGGGAGTTCTGCTCATTCAGTTAAGGGGTTGGAATGGGGCCGGGAGACAAAAAAACTTCAGGGCAGGAAGGGTCTATTAACCTGGTCTTAAAAGTGATACATTCATTAAAAAGTATTCAGGTTGCTGTATTTTTAGACCTTCATTTATGAAGCTGAAATTAGAGTTTCCTTCTCTCTCACCTGCCTCATAAATATAACCCATGCTAGGAGCCAGAGGGCAGGTTCTCAGTGTCCTGGTGCCCACCTCCCCTCAAAGCATGACGGCCATTTTGTACTGTAAAGTGGCCTCTCGGGCTCCCACTATTTTATCCACAGCTAATCTGCAGGAAGTAGGAAGTGAGATAAAGAGAAAGCCTGCTCATTCTTCCTGAGGGTATCACCCACTTTTGCTCAAATCCCATGGTACAGCTGCCTACCCGCCTAGGGCAGACCCCGCAGCTAGTGGCACGGTGATACTTAATCGTAAGAAAAGCTGGGAGCAATGGTCTTTGGCCAGATGAGTCTGTGCCCGGCCAAACTCAAGGCACCCTTATTCTCAAGGAAGAATGGCTATTGGAGATCCACTCACATTTGCTGCCGCAAACAGCAGGCAAAGCCAGGAGGTTATATATGCAGAGCTTATGAAAGTTGTCCAGGAGGCTTTATAAGCCCACATTACAGAAGAGCAAAGTAGGTACCTAGAGAATTTAACATGAAGTTGTAGAACAAGGCAGGTCATGGAAAGCATCCTGGAAGCAGACAATAGAGAGGTCCACCGTTCAAGCTCAGGGGACCCACGAAAGCCTCCGTTCCTTGCCTTGTCACCACGCACTCACAGTTCTACCCCACCTAAGGGGCAGATGACACTGCTGCCTCCATCAGGAAGTGCCGTTGGAGAAGTCCACTGGGTCCAGAGCCTGACAAACCAGTGGGGAAGGAGCAAGTCAAGCGAAAGGTTCTACACACACACACACACACATATATACAAACACACACATACATACACACACACACACATATACACATACACACACACATATACACATACACACACACATACACACGCACACACACACCCCTCTTCACGGTCCTGCCTCTCCCTTGTCAGAGATGAATAAGTCATCGTTGAACATGAGTGCTCCAATCCTACGGTTAGATTTTTGTCCAAAACCTGGCTGTCATTCCCTGGCTCTGTGACTTTGAACATGTGCATGAGTTTAGCCTACAGTCTATCTAGATTTTCGAACTTCAACCAGCATGAACCAGAACCCCCCCAGGAGAGGGAAGGGTAAAGCCACTGGCTACTGGGTCCATCCCAGAGTTTCCGGTTCCGTAGTCTGTGCTGACTGGGGACTTAGAGCTTGTGCCGAACATGCTAGTGGATGTCGGAGCTATTTGGCCACTTTGGTCTAAGTGAAGGAGCACCGTGACAGTATAGACTCAACAGCTAATTTTAGTTAGTTTTTTTTTTTATATATGTTATTGATTTATTGATTTGAAAAAGAGAGAGAGAGAATGGGCATACTAGGGCCTCTAGCCACTGCAAACGAACTCCAGACGCATGCACCACCTTGTGCATGTGACTTATGTGGGTCCTGGGGAATAGAAACTGGGTCCTTAGGCTTTGCAAGCTAAGCCATCTCTCCAGGCCCCACAGTCAGTTTTAGTGAGCACAAATGGTCCTCTGAGAACCTGATGCCATGGGGATTGTGAAAGCTTCAGCAAGTTTTGACAACAGAAAGTGTATAGTCATAGCCCATTAGACTGCCCAGGAATTTACAATCTTCTCTTCTCTTTCACAGAGTCCAAACGATATTACTAATAACAATAGGTCACATTTCCATCATTCTTACTGGATTTTAAACTCAATGAGACAGGAACCATGAAATCAATGGGTCCCATGGAGATTGCTCAATAAATATCTCCCAAAGGCATGAATTTGTTGTGCCCTTACCATGTGACAGGTATTGTGCTATGCTCTTTACAAACATCACTTCATTAATCCTCAAAACACCCATGGTGTGGGCACCACTACCCCACTTTCCAGATGAGGACAGTGAGACACAAGAGCGTTCTGCATGTTGTTAAGGGCCACTTGTCCAAAAGCACAGGTATGGAAGGCAGGTTTGTTTGATGCCAAAGCCAGCTTTCTTTTAATTTTTTTTTTTTAAGAGAGACATAGAAAGAGGCAGACAGAAAGCGAGTGAGTATGGATACACCAGGGGCTCCTGCCACTGCAAGCTCCAGACACTTGTGCCATTTTATGCACCTGCCTTAATGTGGGTACTGGGGAATTGAACCAGGGCATCAGGCTTTCAGGCTTTACAAACAAGAGCCTTTAACTGCCCCCAAAGCCAGCTCTGAATTGGTCTCAGTTGCAAGGGTCAGCATCCCAGAGACCAAAGCCTGCTGTTTCTATTGAGTCCATTATGTGAGGATGGCTTCATATTATGAAACAGTTGGGGAAAAAAAATAAATCCAAATTAAACAAATACTTTAGGGGATGAGGAGATGCCTCAGTTAGTAAAATGCTTGCCATGCAAGCATGAAACCTAAATTTGATCCCCAGACATTTTTGTTAAAAAAAAAAAAAAAGTGAGCTGGTCATGGTGGTACATGCCTTTAATCCCAGCACTCGGGATGCAGAGACAGGAGGATCACTGTGAGTTTGGCGCTACCCTGAGACTATATAGTGAATTCCAGGTCAGTCTGGGCTAGAGCGAGACCCTACCTTGAAAAACCAAAAACCAAAGCAAACAGAAAAAAAAAAAAAAACTGATCATGGTGGAGCATGTTTACAATCCCAGTTTGGGAGAGACAGAAACAGGTGACCCCTGGATTCACCCACCAGCTAGTCTAGCCTAACTGGTGAACTTCGGACCAATGAGAGACCCTGTGTCAATTAAAGGTTAAAATGGTCTGAGATAAAAAGGGTACTCGAGGTTGTCCTCTGGCCTACACACACACACACAAACTTTACAAGGTTTTAAAATCCAGATTCCAGCTGGGCATGGTGGCACACACCTTTAATCTCAGCACTCGGGAGGCAGAGGTAGGAGGGTCTCTGTGAGTTCAAGTCCACCCTGAGACTACATAGTGAATTCCAGGTCAGCCTGGGCTACAGCAAAACCCTATCTCGAAAAAACAACAACAATATAATAATCCAAATTCTACCTCTATGTCCTTCCATAAAATTGCTTTGGAACACAGCCTCGCCCACTAGCTTACCTATGTGCCCGTGGCACTGCTTTTGTGTTATAACTAGACTTGAGTTGTGCCAAGCCATTTGGTCCATGGAGAAGAAACGATTTACTATTGAGCCCTTTTCAGAAAAAGCTTGCTGACCCCTGATCCTCAGGTTCATGTTTTCCTCTACATAATGTAAGATTTAAGGAGAAATTATTCCAGGTAAAAATCATCCCAAACCTGGCATGGTGGCACAGACCTCTAATCCCAGCACTTGGGAGGCAGAGGTAGGAGAATCACCAAGAGTTCAAGGCCACTCTGAGACTACATAGTGAATTCCAGGTCAGCCTGGGCTAAAGTGAAACCCTACCTAGAAAAAAAAAAAGCCAGATGTGGTGGCCCACACCTTTAGTCCCAGCACTTAGGAGGCAGAGGTAGGAGGATCGCCATGAGTTTGAGGCCACCCTGAGACTACAGAGTGGATTCCAGGTCAGCCTGGGCTGGAGTGAAATCCTACCTCGAAAAACAACAACAACAAGAAGTCCCACTTAATCATCACTAATTTTTTTTTTAATAGCACTCTATTTCAGTGAGCTGCCTGCGATCGCCCCATTAAAGCTTCAGTGTTTGGGCGTAAGGCTGCTCCGCATAGTGCCTTTCAGGAAGCAAATACCCTTGAGAATGGTAGCTCATTATTTGGTTAATAACAGTGGAAGAAAGCAGAGTGGTGTTTAGGGAAAGGCAATGGTCCAAGGAAAAGGGCACCAGTATTCCCCGATGCAGCGACGTCTAGTTTTCTGAGCTAATCTCCCAGAGTGATAGAATTTCTAATGGCCCAGCTCCTGGTATCAACAGGTTCCTGCCAGGCTGCATTCCCTGCTCCTGCGCAAGAGATGCTAGGGACTTAATTCTCCTATTTGCTGCGTCCCACGGAATCAAAGACAACTGTTACAACGGGTTCACCCAGAGAAGGGCTGGTGGTGTTTTATCCCTTTACGCTCGTATAGGTCGTAGAAATCTGTGCAGTCAGGAGTCGGGGTGGCATTGATTTCTGCAGAGCACGGACGAGGCCCGCGCGGTCTGCTTGGAAGAGCTGTGACCGCCCGAGATGAAGATGTTAGCCGAGGAGAAGCGGTGCCGGCAGGTAAGAAGTAAAAAGTAGCCGGGCGTGGTGGCGCACGCCTTTAGTCCCAGCACTCGGGAGGCAGAGGTAGAAGGATCACCATGAGTTCGAGGCCACCCTGAGACTACATAATGAATTCCAGGTCAGCCTGGACCACAGTGAGACCCTACCTCGAAAAACCAAAAAGAAGAAGAAGAAGAAGAAGGAGGAAGAGGAGGAAGAGGAGGAGGAGGAGGAGGAGAAAAAGGAGAAGAAGAAGTGAAAAGTGCATGCATGCCAGTCAGTAAGAGGAAAAAGTATTTCCAGGGCCCCACTTTGGCATTAGTGTGCAGGCCTTCAACCCGACAGCACATTCCTGGGCAGCAAGAATACAGCCGCCTGCAACATGCACGTGTTTCACAAGGAGGGTGTCAGAGTGAGTCCTCTCGCCAGGCCCCGTGAGCCATGGCAGCTTTCTTACCACACAGGATCCACTCCATCACAAAGAGGGAAAAGGCATGGCTGGCTCAGAGCTCTGGGTTCACACAGGTCGCCCATTTTCCTGGAGCAAAATGTTTGTGCGTCATTCTTTCTTGAAAAAGTATGTGTAGGGCTGGAGAAATGGCCTAGTGGTTAAGCACTTGCCTATGAAGCCTAAGGACCCCAGTTCGAGGCTCAATTCCCCAGGACCCATGTTAGCCAGATGCACAAAGGGGCGCACGTGACTGGAGTTCGTTTGCAGTGGCTGGAGGCCCTGGTTCATCCATTCTCTCTCTCCCTCTTTCTCTGTCACTCTCAAATAAATAAGAATAAATAAAAAATTTAAAAAAAAGAAAAAGTATGTGCTATTCATTTGTTTGTTTGAGAGAGACAGCGGCAGATAGAAAGACAACAGATGTGTCAGGGTCTCCAGCCACTGCAAATGAACTCCAGACGCATACACCACCTTGAGCATCTGGCACACATGGGTACTGGGGAATCGAACCTAAGTCCTGTGGCTTTACAGGCAAGCGCCTTTACCACTATGCCATCTCTCCAGCTATGTGTATGTATGTCATTCTTTCCTTTTTTTTTTTGTTTGTTTGTTTGTTTGTTTGTTTGTTTTTCGAGGAAGGGTCTCGCTCTAACCCAGGCTGACCTGGGGCCTTGAACTCATGGCACGCCTCCTACCTCTGTCTCCTGAGTGCTGGGATTAAGGGCGTGAGCCACCACGCCCAGCCCATGTGTGTCATTCTTGAACTCTGCTAACCCGCTTTCTGTTCTGTAAAGTGGAGCAGCTGGTCCAAGTAGACGCCCTGTTGCATGCTGAGGGACGATGTCCCCACCTCCAAGAAATCTGCTGGAAGGATGGACATCGGCGAACGTTACCTGGTGCCAGGGTCTGTCAGATTATGTGTGTTTGCTATATGGGGGGGGGGGGGCACATGTGTGTGGAGACCAGGGGTCAGTGTCAGGATCTGCCTCAGTTACTCTCCTCCTTACTCTTAGAGACAGAGTCTTTCGCTAAACAGAGAGCCCACCTATTGAGCTAAAAAAAAGTATTTAGGGAAGCAGAGGTAGGAGGATCACTGTGAGCTCCAGGCCAGCCTGACTGAGACAGTACAGTGAACTACAGGTCAGCCTGTGCTAGAGTGAAACCCTATCTCCAAAAAAAGTATTTAGCCATTCTTAGGGATCTAAGAATCCTCTTGCCTGCCTCCCTAATGCCAGGATTACAGGCATGTGCCAACACACCCAGTATTTTATGTGGGTGCTGTGGATCCAAATGCAGGTCTTCACGTTTACATAGCAAGCACTTTCCCCACAGAGCCAGCTCCCAGCCCAAATCATACTTTTTATTAGAATCAAACAAGGTCCCTGTAAGACCCCCAGCCATCCATGGAAACCAGTGGTGTTTGTGGTGAACACGGGGTCCCCACGCCGTGAATACCCAGCAAACAAGCCTTGGCACAGAAATCCTTGGGACACATGTGATCTGCAGAAGTGTCTCAGCACCAAGGCTCCCCTCTCTTTGCAGAAGATTATAAGTGTTGGGCTGTTACAGACCACAACACAAAACTCACTCTCTGACTTCAACAGAAGAAAGCAAAATTGAGGCGGAGCAGATGGCTCAGCAGATAGGAGTGCTCAGTGTAGAAGCATGAGTGAGGGTGTGAGTTCAAGTCCCCGGAACCCATGTCAACAGCTGGGCATGGCCACCCACATCTGTAACCCCAGTCCTGTGGAAGTTCCGTGTTGAGAGACTCCACCTCAAGGGAACAGGAAAAGGAACAAAAAATAAGATGTGCAGCATTCTCCTCTGACCTCTGCACACATGCACACAGGGCTGTGCAAGGGTACACATGCGTGTATACACACACCACACATACTAGACACACATGTGCCGAAAGGAAAAGGGAAAGAACACTGAAGATTGTCCTATTATGGCATCATGTAAAACCACACCCCTTCCCCCACCCTTCCGCCCCCTGCAGGACAGACTGTGAGTCAGGGCCCAGGGAAGGGGTGTGGAGGCTGGAGGCTTGCACTACAGTGGAAGGAGCTCGCTGACTGTAGCCGACTAGGAAAGACAGCAAGACTTCCTTCAGAACCAGGCAGAGATAGCACCCATAAGCCTGCCCCCAGTGACTCCTTACTTCCTCTGGCCACGCCTCCCCTCTTTAAAAGTTCCCCAGCGCCACCAGCTGGGGACCACGTGTTCAAACCTATGAGCCTGCAGGGGACTCTGTCCATTCAAACCATAGCACTTCAGAAACACTCAGATACTCTTTCTGTGGCACAATGGTGATTAACTCGTCCTTCTCATCTTTTTTTTAAGTTTTTTGTTTATTTTTATTTATTTATTTACTTCATAGCGACAGACAGACAAAGAGAGAAAAGAGGCAGAGGGAGAGAGAGAGAGAGAATGGGCGCGCCAGGGCCTCCAGCCACTGCAAACGAACTCCAGATGCGTGCGCCCCCTTGTGCATCTGGCTTACGTGGGACCTGGGGAATCAAGCCTTGAACTGGGGTCCTTAGGCGTCACAGGCAAGTGCTTAACTGCTAAGCCATCTCTCCAGCCCTCGTCCATCTCATCTTGAATGTCCACCCAGTTGCCTCGATTTTTGTTCCTCGGACATTTCATGGATCTGGATATTATATCCCAAATCTAGGGTGTCTAAATGGCATGCTCTATCTCCCTGATAGCACTGTAATGACTTGTCTTTTTGGGTGTGTAATAAATGTGGCTTGTTTTGCAATACTAATGACAAGGAACAAGTCTATTGGTACTGAATGTCCCCAGCACCCACCACTCAAAGAGAATTGGCAACCATAGCTTTGTTTATCATGAAGTGGTATAGCACATCACATTGGGGTAGATACCATGATTAGTAGTGTTTGAAATACCTTGTTGTAAAAAGGTGCTTAGGCCTGGAGAGATGACTTGGCGGTTAAGGCACTTGTCTGCAAAGCCAAAGGACCCAGGTTCGATTCCCCAAGACCCACGTAAGCCAGATGCACAAGGTGGCGCATGCATCTGGAGTTCGTTTGCAGGGTCTGGTGTGCCCATTCTTTCTCTCTCTCCCCTCCTCCTCTTTCTTTCTCTCTCAAATAAATAAATAAATGTAAAAAAGGTGCTTATATAAAGATGTATGAGTCATAAAAAATAACAATTAGAAGAGACCCAGGAGTCTACATCAGCCAGCCAGGGTTCAGTTTTAGTAACTGGAAAGATGGCATGCCTTGAAAGTTAGCAAAAGTTCGCAAGCCTGTAGTGAGTACAGCTAGAGGTCCCAAGCTGAAAAGGAACTCCAGCGGTGAGCGTCAAGAGCGCTTTCAAGGGCTCAACAAAGACCATGTTTGGGGTAGAGCACGCCCTGGGAAGCAGTTGAAAGTCCATAGGCACACACACTGACACGCAGAGGGTTATACCTGAGGCTAGTGAGGGAGACACGGAGCGTGTGCGTGAGCCGGTGCTCCCCTGTTAACAGGTCACAGGTCACAGGTCGCAGGTCACTGCTCCCGTCAGGGAAAGGTTCCACCACCTGGGGGGTACACTGTGGAATGCCAAAAGACTCTTGGGTCCCTAAGGGACTGAGACGCAGCCATTCGCCCTCCTACCCACTAGAACCAATGCATAGAGCGACGGCTCCGCCCGGAAGACCCTCCGAGTGTCACTCGGCAGTTGTCGTCCAGAGACGCCACCCTCGCCCTGTGAGAAGGCTGTGTGCTTGCTCACGAATGGATGGAAGTGGCTGAGTATTTGCTACGTGCAGAGCCCTGTACCGGGACTGCAGGTGCACCAGCGCAAGACGAAATTCCTGTTCTCAGAAGCTGAACGTCTAGTTCAAAGAGAGACGATAAACATAAGGGTGACCGGGTGGGCTGAGAGCTTCAAATGGAAGTTAGTGTAAGCAGGATGCCTCGGGCACCCCGACCCACGCGAACCCATGGCAATGAGGAGTGGCCAGCCTGCCAAGAGCAGCAATGGCTAACACTCCAAAGCAAAAGTAAACGTGACATGGGAGGAACAGAGTGGCTCTCTGTTGAACCCTGGGCACTTCCACTAGGCTAGTCTAGCTAGTCAGCTTGCCTCGGGGATCCCCTGTCTCTACCTCTCAAGCGCCGGGATGTCACGCTTGCACCACCATATCTGACGTGAATGTGGGTGCTGGTGAACTGAACTCAGGTCCTCACACTTGTGTTTTACCAATGGGGCCATCTCCCCAACTTCTCCCGACTATGTTTCAGGAGAGCTTTACATAAACACTTGCTCAAACTGCCTGTGGGTAGTTGGCATGTTGGTATGTATAGACCTGCTTGTAACCTGGCTGTTTTGTCCATAGTAGTCTTTGTAGCTTTTCCTTTTTGCAATAATGACGTGTATACCACAGTGGGACTAATGCTGCAAACTTTCTCAGCCATTTGGCACATTGGCTGATAAGCAATTGATTACTCATAAACCGCTAATAACTGGTCATCTTCCATATAGACTCTGTCATGAAGCACTTTCAGTCCTAGCACAGCACCTTTCCACTCTAATCACAAAACGCTGTGTGTTCTTGGGCTGCTGAGACTGCTTAGTGGTTAAGGCACTTGCCTGCAAAGCCAAAAGACCCAGGTTTAATTCCCCAGGACCCACTTAAGCTGGGTGCACAAAGTGGCGTATGCATCTGGAGTTCATTTGCAGCACCTTAAGGCCTTGGCGCGCCCATTCTCTCTCTCCCTCTTCTCTCTCTCCCTCTCTCAAATAAATAAATAAAAATTAAGAGAACACTTTATAGGGCTAGAGAGATGGTTAAGCGCTTTCCTGTGAAGCCTAAGGACCCCGGTTCGAGGCTTGATTCTCCAGGACCCACGTTGGCCAGATGCATAAGGAGACGCACGCATCTGGAGTTCGTTTGCAGTGGCTGGAAGCCCTGGTGTGCCCATTCTCTCTCTCTCTCTCTCTCTCTCTCTCTCTCTCTCTCTCTCTCTGCCTCTTTCTCTCTCTGTCACTCTCAAATAAATAAATAAATAAACAAAAAAATTAAAAACACTTTATAAAAGTTTACGTTCTTTTTTATTTGTCTTTAATGCTTTCAAAATGTTTTGTTTATTTATTTATTTACAAGCAGAGAGAGGAGGGAGGGAAAGAGAGAATATGGGTGCACCAGGGCCTCCAGCCACTGCAGACGAACTCCAGACGCAAGCATCACCTTGTGCATCTGGCTTACATGGATTCTGGGGGATCAAACCTGGGTCCTTAGGCTTCGCAGACAAACACCTTAACCACTAGGCCATCTCTCCAGCCCTGTATGTTCCTTTCTCCTTCCCTCGGCTGCCAAAGCAGCTCCTACCTAAAGTAAATAGTTGGCCACAAGAACCGTTCTCATTTGCTCACTAAGATACCGGCTTTCTTCCTCCGTGTGTCACCTGCAGTCATGTTGTAGCTGGGGGTGGGGCCAATGTAAGGAAAATGTTGCCGGGCATAGTGGTGCACCCCTTTAGTCCCAGCACTCCAGAGGCAGAGGTAGGAGGATCGCTGTGAGTTCAAGGCCACCCTGAGACTATGTAGTGAATTCCAGATCAGTCTGGGCTAGAGCAAGACCCTACCTTGAAAAAACAAAATCAAAGCAACAAAAACAAAAAGTATGTAAGGGAAATGTCATGCTTTAAAACCACACGAGTCTGTTTGCTATACTACTTTGGAAATGTGACATTCACCAGTGGTGGGGTGGGACCAGTTAGTGAAGGAGCAGTCAGACACACCAGCATGGATGGTTTCTATAAAACGCTAAGCTTCAGAACTTTGGCCAGGAATGTGTTGCCCTGGCAAGCATCATTTCTATGAGGAAGTCGACTTCTTTCATAAGTTTGAGGCCTGACTATTTTCATCAGAAGACTCTTAAGCATGCTATAAAACAGGAATGTTTCTTGTCACTTGAAGGCACTTGCCAAAGAGCTTCAACTGCTGTCTCCTTTCCTGTTGAACTTTAAAACACGGAGAGGCAACTGTCTGTCCAGACTGTTTTGTCTAGAGCTGGGCTTGGGGCAGGAATCCAGCATCAGGAGCTTTGGTTCTTGGTCCCCAGATTGAAGTTTCAGGAAGCATCTTCTTTGTGCTCTGTGGACTGCAAGATTAACTTCAAATAAAAGTAAGAGGTTGGACTCTCTCTGCTTCCTAAGAAACAGGCTGGGGAGAGTGGCTGTAATTGCAGCAGATCCGGCTCAGTGATCTAGCATTGAAAAAAGAGTTAGGGCCAGATGTGCTCCCACAACCTTCTCTCTCTCTCTCTCTCTCTCTCTCTCTCTCTCTCTCCCCTTTCCCTCCTCTCTTTCTCTCCCTACCCATTTCAGTCTTACGACTGTCATTTACTGACACCATTCACCATAACTACCGGCTATTATCAAGCAGATCAGCATCCACACATCCACATGTGGAGCCTGCTCATAAATGCCGCTGCCCAACCAGACTATTGTGTGGAGAATAGCTATGGGGAGGAAGGAGGGAAAGAGCCCAGCTCTGGAAGGAGCCTTTGGTCAATTCCATATTTTCTCTAAAAACAAAGCAACAAGCCACCCCAAAACAGAAAAGACCTTATTTTTCTAAATAGTATTAAGCAATAAATGTCCACTAGGAAAAATTACAGTGTACAGAGATAGAGGGAGGAAAAAGAGAGAGGGAGAAAGAGAGCGGAAGGAGGAAACAGTCCAGTGTTAATTCACACCCTTAACATTTCAGCATGCAATTAATGCTTGGTGCACAAATCCTGGATCAGGGTGACATACTGAGGTCCTCCAGAGTTCTACTGGAGACAGAAGGGTGACAGGAAGTGGAGGACCTTTGGACAGTGTGGGTGCCTGTAAATTGCTTGGGGATTCCTGAATGGGGCAAGTTTTCATGCATCATCCATGCTGCGGGCTTCCAGGGAGTAACTGCCCATATGTTGCCCAGGGTGATGGAGCTGCCTTTGAGTCAACCAGGCTCTTGGAAGAAACCCCAGTAAACTCTGTGGTTCCCCAAGCTAGACTTGGATGGCATATTTTCTTTGACCTATCAGTGCTCTCTCTATCTGAGGTGAAGAAACACATCTCTCGACTCTCCCTAGGAAGTGTCATGTAACAACCTCTTAGTTCAAAATAATGATCAGTTCCTAGGAAGTTGTAAAGAGAAACTTGGGTTCCTCCTGCTTCCCCAGAGACTGTGTGGCGGTAGGTCAATGCCCAAATCAGAGCTGAGTGTTGGGAGCTTTGTTCCCACATCACCATCAGAGACGACATGCCCACGTCCTCAACACAGACACGACACAAATATGATGCCATCAGAGTTAACACTGGCGGGCTGGAGAGATGGCTTAGCGGTTAAGCGCTTGCCTGTGAAGCCTAAGGACCCTGGTTTGAGGCTCGATTCCCCAGGACCCACGTTAGCCAGTTGCACAAGGGGCGCACATGTCTGGAGTACGTTTGCAGTGACTGGAGGCACTGGTTCACCCATTCTCTCTCTCTCTCTCTCTCTCTCTCTCTCTCTCTCTCTCTCTCTCTCTCTGTCACACTCAAATAAATAAATAAGAATGAACAAAAAAAAATTTTTTTTAAGTTCACACTGGCATCCAAGAAAATTCCTCAATGAACAGTGAAGGCAAAACACATGACTAAGCCGGGCGTGGTGGCGCACGCCTTTAATCCCAGCACTCGGGAGGCAGAGGTAGGAGGACTGTCTTGAGTTTGAGGCCACCCTGAGACTCCATAGTAAATTCCAGGTCAGCCTGGGATAGAATGAGAGCCTACCTCGATAAAACAAAACAAAGGTGAGATGACTATACTAGGCAGTGTGCTGGGAATTCCTGGAGTCCCACATGGGCCAATGGTCCCGAAAGTAACTCGCTCCCCTCTGTCGCACCAGGCTCTGCTTACTCATAATGCTAAGGCTTCAAGGTGGAGGTTGTGTGTTTTGTTCTCGGCATTCTTCTCCCTCCCGTATCCTGACACTTTAACAAGAAAGGGGCTGGAGAGATGGTTTAGCGGTTAAGCGCTTGCCTGTGAAGCCTAAGGGCCCTGGTTTG
Source organism: Dipus sagitta (assembly GCA_036346955.1). Classification (NCBI taxonomy): domain Eukaryota; kingdom Metazoa; phylum Chordata; class Mammalia; order Rodentia; family Dipodidae; genus Dipus; species Dipus sagitta. Next base: position 9,819,419 of record CM070779.1, on the reverse strand, counting down.
AGGCTCGATTCCCCAGGACCCACGTTAGCCAGATGCACAAGGGGGCGCACGTGTCTGGAGTTCGTTTGCAGTGGCTGGAGGCCCTGGCACACCCATTCTCTCTCTCTCTTTCTCTCTCTCTCTATCTGCCTGTTTCTCTCTGTCACTCTCAAATAAATAAATAAAAATAAACAAAAAAATTTTTTAAAAAAACTATGAAAGATGCTAGGACTTAGACAACAACACGCTGATAAAGTCCAGAGAGAGACTCTCGACCCTTGCAAAGGAGGTGATGAAAGAGGAAGGTGACGTTCGGTTTAGTCAGATGCTGTCTGGACTTCGTCTGAAGTACAGAGCACTCCTTTGCCAGCCTCCCACGCCCACCCCCAGAGAGGGGTCTCTGCATAAAACAACTGCTGTGGAACAAAGTGCTTGGGCCCCAGCAGCGAAGGAGAAAAGCCGTCACAGTAGTTGGCAAGCAGTGTAGCATGCGCAAACACTTGTACCCAACCTGTCCTAGCTCCTTTCCATGGGCAACGCTGCCAAGGGGAGGTGGGCCTGGGACGTACTAATGTTTGTGCTGGGGCTGGAAACTAAGCTTGTATGTGTTTAGGTATACAGATATAACGGGTAGGGATTGCTGATGTCTGGGCGGTTTTCCATTGTGCTGTTGTCTTGAGACAGGGTCTCCCTCTACAGCACTGGCTGGCCTGAAACACGTGTTAGCGCAGACCAGCCCCAGGTTCACAGTTCAGGGGAACTCAGCCTGATGAATGCTGGGATTACAGGTGTGAGTCACCATGATCTTTTCTTTCATGTAGAGAAATCGTCTCGGTCCTTCTGAAGAAGAGGAGCTGAAGAAAGATCTGTAGTGACCTGGGGGAATAGGTGTTGTAGAAGGAAAGAAGCCAAGGGGGCTCCCTGTCTTGCTCTCTGCCTCCCTTCCCTGGGGACAACACTCAAGGAACCTTCTAGTATTTTTTTTCCAGATGTATGAAAAGGAAGGTCATTTCCCAGCCTCACTTGGCCAGTCTGCCAAAGTTTTGACTGCACACTGCACTTCCTAAATGCAGCTCCCATTCAACACCCCTGTGACGGACAGTGACCTAGTCTGTCTCACATTGAAACCATAGCAGTGACTTCCAAGGGAAGACTTTTCTAAAATATTTCTTTACTTAAGAGAGAAAGGTAGAGTGAGAGGGTGTGGGTGCACCAGGGCATATTGCTACTGCAGACAAGCTCCAAATGCATGCACCATTTTGTACATCTGACTTTACCTGGGTACTGAAAAACTGAACCCAGGCCATCAGGCTTTGCATATAGAGCCTTTAGTTAATGAGCCATTTCTCCAGCCCAGGAAGGCTTTTGTTGTTGTTGTTCATTTTTATTTATTTATTTGAGAGCGACAGACAGAGAGAGAAAGAGGCAGAGAGAGAGAGGGCCACCAGTCACTGCAAATGAACTCCAGATGCGTGCGCCCCCTTGTGCATCTGGCTAACATGGGTCCTGGGGAGTCGAGCCTTGAACCAGGGTCCTTAGGCTTCACAGACAAGCGCTTAAGGGCTAAGCCATCTCTCCAGCCCAAGACTTTTTTAAAAATAGGTTAGGGAGATGGATCAGTGGTTAAAAGTGCTTACATCGCCGAGTGTGGTGGTGCACACCTTTAATCTGATAAACACTGAAGAGGCAGAGGTAGGAGGATTGCCGTGAGTTCAAGGCCACCCTGAGACTACATAGTGAATTCCAGGTCAGCCTGGACCGGAGTGGGACCCCACCTCAAAAAAAAATTAAAAGTGTGCTTGCTTCACAGCATGACCAATGGAGTTTGCATCCCCAGAATCTACATAAAGCTGAACACCAGTAACACACACATGTACAAACCAAAAAGTACCCTGGTTATGGAAGGCACATGGGGGACCCTGGAGCTCACACACCAGCTAGCCGCAGCGTGCAGCGGAAAATGACGAATCTGTCTCCAACAAGGCGGAAAGTGAGAATCGATCCCTGAGGTGGTTCTCTGTCCTCCACACACGCGCATGACACAAAAGCACCCACACACGCCACACTCTTTGCAACTCCACTTCCCACAGCCTGGCATGACCACAAACTCCCATGTGCTCCCGCAAGTCTCTCTGGCATGGTGACAGAGCCACTTGTCACCGACATCCCTCAAGCACAGAGCCGCTGCCGTGAGTGCGCCCATAGTCCCCAAGGGCAGGGAACATTCACACCATTCTTCCCACACAAGGTACCCTGGGGTGCTTGGGGGCACGGTTATGCGTATGTCATGTGCTTGCATAGTATAGACATGTTTGCATGTTGCCGAAGAGTGAATGTGTGAAGGTGTGTGTGAGCATGGGTGCACACGCATGGATGTGGAGGCCTGAGGCCAATGTCAGGTGTCCTCCTCGGTTAATGTCCACCCTGTTCTGTGAGACAGGATCTCTCGCCGAGCCTAGAGCTCACCAATTCAGCTAGACCGGTTAGGCAGTGAGCCCCAGAGATCTCTCGCCTCCCCCTCCCCAGCCCTGAGATTACAGATACACACCAGCACATCCAGCTTTTTATATGGGTACCGGGAGAGAAGCTCAGATCCTGATGCCAACACAGTAAGCATGTTAGCCACGGGCCCATCTCCCCAGACGCTGGGATGCTTTTATCATAACAGTCATGGGCCTGGGCTGGAGGAAGACTGACCCCCCGAGCCCTGATGCTCTTGGCTTGTCCTGTGGGGCAGGCAAGAGCAATGGAGATGTTGATGAGGTTGACGGCTTTCCCGGGGTACCGTGTGTGGCGTCTCCCCGGCTCCTCTGTGGGAATGAGAGCACTGTGAGCAACACCCCTTTCCCCAAGAGGCTGCTTCAAGCAGATGGGCTAAGTGACTTGTCCTAATTCAAGTAAATAGTGACCGGCCATGCTGGAGGTGACGTCACCTGTCTGGTGGTTATGACCGGAGTGGATGCTACTGGTCCCTAGTGAAGGGATGCCAAGGTTGCTGGTATGTGTCTGTGGTAGTTTGAATAGATGGCCCCCAATATATTCAGTGTTTTATTAGTTTGTAGTTTGCATCTGCAGCCACCTGGCTAGAGGTGGTGTCACTGGGCGGATCTTAAAGTGTGGTGGTGGGTTGCAGATTCCAATCTAAAGAGATGCAAAGTGTGCCCAGCTGGAGTCCCTGCAGTGTGGCTTTTGGCTTTTGACTTGTGCTTCTCTCTCTGTGTTTGGTCCTGTGAAGGCAGGTCAGCTTCTTCTGCCATTATGGAACTTCCTCTGGGTCTGTAAGCTTCAATAAATCCCTTCCTCCATAACTGTGCCTAGTCTGGACGTTCATCTCAGTGAACCTGAAGCCATCTGACAGTGTCCCACGATCCAAGGAACAATCCTGCACAAACACAGAGGCACCCAGCCCTAAAGAGCAGGAATGCCCACTGGGGCAACCCCAGCCATGCTTCATGGGTTGCATGAGGCCAGGGATGACTTGGAGGTCTGAGGTCTGTGGTCAGGAGCCAGGCAGTCCTTGGCCTAACTTGTCACACTGGTGACAGCTATACTGAAGTAGGCATGCGTAGGCCAAGGAAAAACTTCGGGGGATGGAGTACACATTTGCTCTCTGAGTAATTGCAGGTCCACACAGAAGACAAGGCTAAGAACCGTGTTCAGCTTAGTTACCAAAACAACCCAAGTCAAATGCCTGTCATGCTTGTGGTGGTCAAATGTCTCAGTCTACAGACGCAGGTGCTAAGCAAACAGAACTGTCTCTGGCTTTCTTCACCTGAGCTTCATTTCTGATCCAGGTCCCCATTCTTAGGGGCATGCACCTTGTCCTAAGTAATTCAGGACCCCTCCCTCAGCATGGGATGTCATGATGTGAGCGTGGCCTTGTGCAGAACATAGGAGGCATATGTAGGCCAGAGCGGGAGAGGGGGCCGCGTGTGAGGTTTCTGTGGTGTCCTGGGCTGTTCCCTGCTGCCTTTCTTATTCTTTGGGTCTAGATATGAATCAAAACTTCTCACACATCCCCTCATCCACTACTGGTCAAGAGCCCTGCAGAGCATTTGTGGAGCTGGCCACCACAAGACAGAGGCCACAGATAACCTGCTGGCCTGCTGACTAGTGCCAGGCCAGTCAGTGCTGAGGGATGGTGACTGCATCTGTTACTCTTCCCATTGTGTGACAAAATACCCTGACAAGAGCAATTTAAGGAAGGAAACTGCCTCATGCGAGATGCTAATATTAGGCCCATTTCATAGATGAGAAAACCCAGGCCTAACTGACAAATGATAGAGTGGTGACCTCACAGTGGAGCCTCTGTAATCAGATCTTCTAGGAAGTCCTTCTTCCCTATTGGAGGTGGCACAGTTCGGAAGATTATACACACCCCTTCCCTGTATAGAAAACCCATCCCAGGGTCCTCAACTGAACCATTCACACTCACCTCCAAAAAAAAAAAAAAAAAAAATGCAGATTTCACAGGTCTGGGCTGAGGTCTGAGAACTGCATTTATAACAAGCATTTAGAGTCCTGAGGCTAGAAATCAGCCTCAACGTCACAGCTCCTCTTTTTACTGTGAATAAGATACCTGCCATGCAGCCACTCAAGGAAGCAGCCGGGATTCCCCCCAAGCTTCAACTGCCAACAGTTGGGGGGAAAGCTTAGCTTTGAGCAATCCCAGGCTAGATCTTTCTGAGTGACCAATTGTGAACTCCCAATCTGCCAGGCAGCATTTGAAAAAAAAAAAAAAAGTAATTAGCCCAGGTGATGCTCATTAGAGCCAGCCTGGAATTCTGCCAGGGCTACCAGGAGCCTTGTGCCAACCCCTTGATTTTAATATCAATGGAAACGCTGACAAGGGCCCAAAGCTTTGTACCAGAGAGCCACCTCCCTCCTCCCTCTCTACACAAGCTCTCACCACAAGGAGAACGGATCATCAAATCAGTTACCCAGTAGTTTCCACTGTCCTCATCTTTCTAAGAGGCTGAGCCCCAGGTGATCCTAAAAATTAAATGAAGCTCAGAAAATGAGATAGTTAGGAGAGCCAGGCATTAATAGCCTAATCCCAGGCAGCAGCAGAAGTCTTGACTGACTATCCCTTGTCAATTTCCTTGGAATTCTTTTGGGTCTTTGGACCTGGCAAAGTTTCACTCCAGAACCTAGCAAGTCTGGACGATTTCTGCCAGAGGGTCCCAGCCCCCAGTGGGTTTCCTTGTTCTCATGCAAAGTTAAAAATGGGCAGCAATGGCCAGTGCTGTCTCTTCTCCCCATAAATTGAGCTATTTGTGAGGATGCGATTCTGCATGCATGGGTCCCTAGGCTGCCTCCCCAGCCTCACGATACTGCAAACACCAGCTGAAGATTCTCACTCCCATCACTGCTGTGAACTGAAGACTTACCATGTGTCAGGCAGCCACGCAAGGCTGAGGAGAAATCGCCTCCTCTGAGCCAGCGTCTGGGGACAAGCTCAGGCTCACTGTGCACAGCTCCCAAGGAACCTGAGGAAAAGGGGATTAATTGTCTTATAGTTGTGGACAAAAAAAAACAAGAGTTGGTTACTGATTTATTTATGTATTTATTTATTTATTTATTTATTTATTTGAGGTAGGGTCTCACTCTGGTACAGGCTGACCTGAAATTCACTATGTAGTCTCAGGGTGGCCTCGAACTCACGGCGATCCTCCTACCTCTGCTTCCCAAGTGCTCAGATTAAAGGCATGTGCCACCATGCCCAGCTGATTTATTCTTTTCATTAGGCTAAGGGAGTAACAAAAAACAGAAAAGGAGAGGAAAGGAAGGACTAAAAAGGAATCAGGTGAGTTCCCAAGGTCATCCTCTGGTAGGTTGTAGAGAATGACAAACAGCAACTGTGACGTTGTATTTCCTTCAAGAGAATGGGCTCTGGTTGCCTAATTACAAACAGGTGTTCATCAGAGGAACTGAGGCACTGTTTTTGGAAAGAGTTAGAACAGAAATAAAGTTTATAACCTTTGGTTTCTCTCTTATGTCTGAAGATAGTGGCATCGCTACCAAGGTAAAATTCAGTCACCTTAGCATTTGTTCAGTTAAGAAATATTTATTTGCCTGGAGAGAGATGGCTTAGCAGTTAAGGTGCTTGCTTGCAAAGCCTAAGGACCCAGGTTCAACTCTCCAGGTCCCACGTAAGCCAGATGCACAAAATGACACAAACACACGAGGTTGCACATGCACACAAGGTTGTACACATGCACAAGGTGGTGCATGTGTCTGGAGTTCTGTTGCAGTGGCTGGAGGCCCTTGCATGCCGATTCTTTCTCTCTCACACACTCTTGCTCTCTTGCATTAAAAAAAAAAAAGGCCAGTCTGTTGAGCTTGCCTCAAAAAAAAAAAAAGAAATATTTACTGGGTACCTGCTATGTATCAAAAAACAAATATTTGAGACATATGTATAGGTGTATATATACATACATATGTGTGTATATTTGTATGTGTGTATATATACATATCATAAAGTTTATAGCCTCGTGGAATGGGTGATTTACAATTTGCAACGAACTGTGAACAATACAACTCAGTGTGTGCGTGTGTGTGTGTGTGTGTGTGTGTGTGTGTAACAGAGAGAGAGAGAGAGAGAGAGAGAGAGAAAGTTATTTGGGTACAAGCCACTAAAACCAACTCTGGAAAAGTCCAGCAAGTCCCTCATCCCATGGGAGCAGAATGGGTGTCACCTGAAGATGTAGGAAACATGGCGAAGGTCCCACTCTGTGGGGAGCAGAGGAACCTGGTGGATGTTAAGGAGCAGGGGACAGGAGAGAAGCTAGGAATGGGCAGGACTTGCAGGCAGGGGGCAGCATGTCAGAGGGCCAAGAACAAGACAAAGCCTCCTTCCACAGGAGGTCACCAAAAAAATAAATAAATAAAAAACAACTAAAAACTTGCCCTGGTCTGCCGGGTATCAGAAGTGCCTGGTGACATAAGGAAGCAAGGGCCACCCAGAGCACACTGCTGGCTCCCCGCTGAGTGTGGGAAGGCCCGGAAAGAGAACATTCTGGCAAACCATAAAGGAATGAGGCTGCGCAGATTAAACCACCTTCCTTCCACCCCGAGCATCTAACAAGCGCTTGATGGAGCTGCCGCTCAGGAACTCCAGCCCAGGAAAAAAAAAAAAAGCCTCGTGGTTACCATGACTCAGAGAGTGAGCTGCGAAATAAATTCCCCAAATGAGAGTTTGCAGAGTGTACATTTGTAAATCGGATCCCCCTCTCCCTCCCCACCACGCTGATGATATCTTTCATCCCCCAAGAATGAGGCCAAGAGCCTCCTCCCTGCCCCTCCTCCCCTCCCTCTGTAATCCTCACCCCTCATTTCTCTCCTCTCCCGGCTCTCAGCATCCTGCCACCCCTAAGGCTGTGGCATGATTCCAGGAAGTTCATTAAAAGCCGCCACCTCCCCGTTGCCCACCGGGCACTCCCAGCAGCCCCTGGGGCCATGGCAGTCCAAGAGTAAGCCAGTCACTCAGGAGGGAGCTGTCCTTTCTGAGGACAGGGAACCCCCCCCCCCACAACACCACCCCTGGCGAGCCAGCAAACAGTTAATGGTTTAATCCTTTATAGAAAAAGTCAAGGCAGACTCGTGATTCTTGATGGTAATGAAGGTGTCACACATTGTCTAGAGAAAGTTGTGCCTGGCAATCTTCCCTTTTTCGGATGCCTACCCCAGTGACATTTCATCTCACATCCACCTTAATGAAACGCATAATTAACATATTCTAATTGTGCTGAGCGCTGCCGATGATTTTGACAGAACTCACTTTCCATGTCTAATTTGATGCTAATTTAATCTGTTCCTCTCCCGCTGACATGACCTTTCTTGATTGAGTTTCACTGAGGAAATTTTTTGATGGATTGATTTATCAGTATTTCAGCAACAACAAAGGCTCAGGGTGCATGACAGAAAATAGGAAGGGACCGGCCCTCCGAGCCAGCGCGCTCTGAACTTGCCGGCTAGAATGTCCTCTTCCCAGAGACGGCTTGTCTGATCTACTGATGGAATTTGAGAAATGTGACATCTGTGTGTGGGTTTGATCTTCCGATAAAGGCAGTAAATAAATATCTTATTGTGGCTGTGCAAACTTCTCTGGGGCCATTGGAAGGAAGCTCAGGCCCCTCTTGTGACAAAATTAAAAAACAAAAAAAAAGAAGAAAAGAAGTAAACATGGTTGATGAGCCACTTGCCTCTTCCGGCCTTGATTCTGTGCGCGGGATGCGGGCTGCAGGCCTCAGCCAGCGGGGAGGCAGGAGAGCGGCGTCCATCTTGAATTACCACAGAGGAAAAGTGCTTCTGTGGCAGGCACTGCACAAGTATTGCCCACTTTGGGGTTTTTTTCTTTTGTAGACAACTCAAAGAGGTAAACCTTGACCTTCCAGATGCATGGTGCCTTTTCCTGAAGCACACAGGTCTCGGGGCAGTTGGAAGAAAAGACCCCTTTGTCCAATTCCCCGTTTATGTGCAGACAAGTGCTGGGGGCACGTGGTGACAGCTAAGGGGCCATCGGTTCTCACAGGGTCAAGTGCCTGAAGGAAGCTCAGTGCTGCGCGCACACAGGGGTCAAAGCCAGGATCCCAGCTGCGGAGGAAGCCAATTGCAGGAAACTTGCTATGACACTAGCCTTGGAGGGGGGTAGATCAGAAGGTGTCAGCTTACAAACTTGTCACTTGACGGGTCATTCTCGGTTGGAGGATGGGGGGTGTCTGGCGCCCTGCACCGTCTAGAATAGCGTTCCTGGCCTGGGCCCACTCAAGCCAGTACTGTCGTCCCACCCTGAGCCATGTCATCCAAAACTGCCCTGGTCACATGCCTGCTGGGCAAGTGGGACAGAAGCACCCTTGAACTAAAGAGCCCCAAAGCTGGAGGCCTCAATTCTAACTGCACTCACCTCTCTCACGTTCTCTGCCCAGTGTCCCCTCGCAGCCAGACGTGGCCTGAACACCAGCAGGAATACCATCCACACCCCAGCTTCTCTTCTTTCAGGGCACATATGGGGACAGTATATGAAATATTGATTTAATTTATTGCCTGTTGGGACCTTGTCAGTGCCTTTTTGTGTGTGTTTTTAACCTATGGTAAAATATACTTCACATAAAATTTACCATTTTGAGCATTTACCAGTTTGCCATTTGTAAAGTATGCTCTTCAGTGCCTCTTAGGACGCTGATGACGTACGCATTCACACAAGTCCCGAAACCCACCCCTAAGGTGAAACCTGCGCCACCCACCTTTCTTCCCCAGCCTGGCCTCTGGACCACCCTCACCCAGCCGCTCTGTGTCCACGGACTCACCTCTTCTGGACATTTCATGTGAATTACAATAGCCACATGCCACCCACCTGCCGATGAGTGTGCAATGACTTACCTGTCCTTTTGTCATTGTGACGTCAGTGGCAAGAAACCATTCCAGTCACGTTGTAGGTACCCCATAAATACAGGCTGAATAAGTGAAGGTATATAGAAGAGTACAAGAAACAAAGAGAAGTAGGTAGTCAAAACCTGTCAATAATAAGAGTGCCAAGGAACACTGGCATTGACTGTGTTTCTTTCAATTTAGAAAACAAAAATGGAAGGAAGGAAGGAGAGAGGGAAGGGAAGGGAAAGGGAGGGAGGGAGAGAAGGAGGGAAGGAAGGGGAAGAAAAGAAGAGAGAAAGGGAGGGCTGGAGAGATGGCTTAGCTGTTAAGCGCTTGCTTATGAAGCCTAAGGACCCCGGTTCAAGGCTCAATTCCCCAGAACCCACGTTAGCCAGATGCACAAGGGGGCGCATGCGTCTGGAGTTCGTTTGCAGTGGCTGGAGGCCCTGGCGCACCCATTCTCTCTCCCTCTCTCTCTCTCTCTCTCTCTCTCTCTCTCTGTCTATCTGCCTCTTTCTCTGTCTGTTGCTCTTAAATAAATAAATAAAAGTAAATGAAAAAAAAATTAAAAAAAAAGAAGAGAGAAAGGGAGGGATGGTGAGAGGGAGGGAAGGGAAGATAAAAAGAAAGGGGTGAAGGAGGAAGGGGGAAAGGAAAGGAGAGGAAGGAAAAGAGAAGGGAAAGGGAAGAGGAGGGAGGGAAAGAAAAAGGAAAGGAAAGGAGAAAGGGGATGGACGGAGGCATTAAGAAGCGAACCCCGACATTGAGCTGGACTTCTGTTTGGATTTGGTTCACCAGTATGGGAGAGAGCAGAGCCACAGAGGAGAGTCTGCCAGAAAAGTGTCAGGCTGCGCCACCGAGGACCCCTGGCTCTTTGTTTTATTCAGTTTCACTGTAAAGATCTATCTCATCTTCCCAGATGTGCTCAGGGTCCATGGTAAACAGATGTTTTCCTTCAGAGCAGTCTCCTGGGAGGATGAAATATTTATTCCAACATGGTTGCTGCGGCTGCAAAGATTTCTGCAGCATTTCTTCAGGAGTGGTCTTATGAGCCCCACAAGGCTAGCAAGCTAACGAGATTATAATCATTATCATCACACTCCATCATACATCAAAAGCAGTTTAACTCAGCAAAACGACCTGGCCTGCTCCTCTAGCCTTTATGCTAAGTGGCATCCGGCTTTGTTCAACGGCTGAGTTACTCTGAGGAGTGCGTGGGTACCCCGATAGCAGTCAGTAAAGTGGGGCATGGCTTGGGGGCCAAATTCCTTCAGTTTGAGCCCTTGCTGTGCCAGAGAAACTATGCCTCAGTTTCTTCATATATGAAAGAACATCAGGGTCACCCTACATTGAGTTCTCTTGAGGATTAAATTAGTTAACAATATGTATGCCAAGCAACAAAGCAATAGCTGGCCCATATTTCAAAGCCTTTTATTCATTTGTTGGTATGTGTGCATGATGCATATATATGAGTGTGTGTGTGCACCTCATGTGTGTGAGTATGGACATGCATGTGCCACGGCATGTGTGTGGAGGTCAAAGGACAACTTTCAAGTGGGTTCTTGTCTTCCACGTTACTTGAGGCAGGGTCTCTCTGCTGTTCACTAATCTGTCTTCCAGACTAGCTGGTCAACACACTCCCAGACAATTCTCCTGTCACTGCCTCTAGCCTCAGCATGCTGGGTTTGCAGGAAGTCTGCCACAGCATCTGGCTTTTACAACTTTTATGGGGGATCTGGGAGTCTGAACTTGGGCTCTCAGGCTTGATCCTCTGAGCTATCTCCCCAGCCCACCAAAGCCTTTAGACATTAGTTCTTCCTATTAGAGACGTGTCTGAGCCTTTGAAATAATTACATAGCTTTCTCGGGTGATATTTGGAAAGGGTTACATTTGATCTTTCCAGAAATAATTACTAGTAAAAAAATCAAGTATATAGTTTCACATGTTCATGTTAATACTGAAACAAATTGCCACAAATGTGGTGGCTTAAAACAATGTACACTTATTACCTTACTATTCTGGAAATAAGAGGTCCAGTCAGTCTCCCAGGACTAAAACCAAGGGGCAGCATAACTGTCTTTTCTGAAGGTTCCAAGGAGCAATTGGCTGCCTTACCACTTAGCTTTTAAAGGCATCCAGCATTTCTTGGCTCATGGTTTCTTCCTTTAATTCCTCCAACCTCCTCTTTTCCTCTTTCATCCATTTGTATGAGACCCACACACACACATTCTCCCCTCTTGTAAGGGACACTTGAGATGATATTGGGCCTTCTGGACAGCCCAGGATTATCTCACCATCTCAAGATCTCTAGTTGCATCTGCCAATTCCCTCCTACTATCTAAGATAAAAGTATTAAGAGGCTGGAGGACAAGAACATGGACATCTCAGAGACCTTTATTCAGTGTGTCACAAATGACTTCCTTAGATGGAAAGGCGGCTCTCAATGTGTCTGTCAGCTTCTTCCATGTGCAACTCTGCTGCAGCCACTCAATCTGGAGGTACAACTGGAATGCAAGGTTGGACAGACTTTGAGATGGCACCATCCCCTGGAGTTCTTTGTCTCCCAGGCTTCGTAATGACTATGCTGTTTATCCAGTAACCCTAGACTATCCCCAAGTACATGCTGCATTGGAGATTCTCAGTTTGCTGTGTGATCATGACATTGCACAGTACATAATACGTGTAAGATACCACATTCCCTCACCACCCGGTCAAGATCCTCTCACACAGGCAGCACCAACTCAAGTGCCAGGCTGCTGCTCTGTTCTTGGATATTCTCGTATCACCTAGAACTATCTGGAACCCTTACAGATAACACATACATAAATATGCATGAATTAATTAGGGGCTGAGATTTGAGGGGCTTTACAGCACTTGAAAACTATAACTGCTTTTCACCAAGATGAAATACATCTTTCTTATTTTACCAATATTCCACTTGGCAAATTTTGTGTTTCTCTGAATATTATCATAACCTGTGGCCATTTTGAGACTTCAGGGTTTTCCCATATGAAGCCATCTGGGACAGGAAGAAGTCAATATCACTTAAAGTAATATTCGTTTGCCAGATTTTTTTCATTAGAATAATACAATAAAATCCTGGGCAGTTTGATAAGCCAGCAACCAGGGAATAATACTGTTATAAAATGACTTACTCAGAGGTTCTAGCCATAACTTTTGTTCTCAGGATATTACTAGGCATGATTTTTTTTTCATTTGTCAGTCTAAGGTGAAAACGTAACATTCCAATTGCAATCAATTAGAAAGAAGCAAAAGATGTGTCATTAGCATTTGATCTACAAATTGGACAAGAATAATTTTGTCTACTTCAGGTCCACCGATTCTCAGATTTTTGAAATAAAAAATAAACTAAATGCTCATTAATTCACTATTGTTATATATTTTGTGAAGAGATTTTTTCTTTTTTAAAATACATTTTATTTATTTATTTAAGAGAGAAAGAGGGAGAAAGAGCGAGAGAAAGAGAGAGAGGATGGGTATGCCAGGGCCTCCAACCACTGCAAATGAATTCCGGATGTAAACGCTCCTCTTGTGCATCTGGCTTACATGGGTCCTGATGAATTGAACCAGGGTCCTTTGGCTTTGCAGGCAAATGCCTTAACCACTAAGCCATCTCTGCAACCCACCTTTACATGTTTAAAGTCAATGTGATATATTTGGATGCACATATCCATGGAAACATCCCCACATTCAAGATGATGAATACCTCTCACGCCCAGTTGTGATTGTGCTGCCTTGCATCCAGCTTTACATGGGTGCTGAGGAATTGAACCTGGGCTGGCAGCTTTGGCAAGCAAGTGCTTTTAACCAGTGGGAAATCTTCCTATCTCCTAGGGAGTAACTTACTTTCTTATTCTGTTTTTTTTTTGAGATTTTTTTTTCTATCAATGTTGTCTTTATTCAGAATTAGTTATATAGAGTATTAAAAATGGGGAGGTGGCAAATACATTTCCTATGAACTTCAAACAAATTGCAAGCTTCCAAAAGCTACCTGAGGCTGTCTACTACAATCACATACATGTACACACATGAATGAATGAATGAACGCTGAGCACAGTGGCACATGCTCATTATAATCCCATCACTGGAAAGTGACAGGCAGATCCTTGGGGCTCACAGCCACACAGTCTCCCTAACTGTGGGGCTCTGAGCCAATGAGTTACTCTGTCTCAAAAAGAAAAAAAAAGTGAATGGTGTTCCTGAGGAGTGACACCCAGTGCTGTCCCTGATCTTTGCACACACACATACGCATTTACAAAGTTTAGCAAACTAAAAGTATGATAACCCAAAAAATTTACAACAGAGAAAAGTGAAGGAGATTAAGTTTTTTGGGTTTTTTTTTTTTTTTGCAAGTAAGATTTCAATGACACTTAAACTCCAGTGCGTTAGTTTCATGTTTACAGGTATTAATTGATTCTCTGTCAATAGAAGTATCACTCCAAGTCACATATAATAACATCAACTCAACTGTCATTCCGAAATTCTGAAGACTACCTGGTAAGCAAATTCTAATGACAGTCTCCCAAGCTTCCTGCTTCGTGTTTATTCAATCAAACACTAATCAAGGGATGGCTATGAAGGGGTTTTACAGATGCTGTGTTAAACTCCAACTCACTTGATCTAAAATACAGAAATGATCTGTACCAGGTATGTTCAATGCAGCCACGTTATCCATTTAACATTAGGGTTCTTTCCCCAGATGAGAACCAAAGTGGTCAGAGGAATTATATATCCACTGGAGCCAAGCAAGACAATTGGAGCAGAGAGATTTGAGTTCAAATCCTCTGCTTGCTAGTCTTTGACCTTTTACGACATTCCCTGACATCTATGCTTCTTTCTTTGTTCCACCATGTCTTCCGGAAATTGAGCCGGAAGAACTAAGCGAGAGAGGATGTGACATACTCAGTCAGGACAGTACCTGATACAAGCTGTGTACCAGAAAAGATAACTATTATTGTTTCCACTGGAAAGGTTATCTATCATTCACTGACTCTTTCGAAATCGGGGTTTTTCTTCCAAAACTATGTTTGTTTTTGCAAAAAGACACCGAAAAACATGACCTAAGTATGTAACACTGTGTCATGTTTAACCTTCGAGTAGGACCAGTTGTAGCCCGTTTTCGTTCTATTTTCGCCCCTTCCCTAGCTCATTCTTCTTTTCTCAACCTATTCGCTAGATGGCTGACTCACTGGCCTTTCAGGAGCCCAAATATTGGTCAGCATGCTGTTCTTTGCAAAGTTTAGCAAGCTGTGTGCTATTTCTAAACAGCCCCTCCAGGGAACTGGCCATTGTCTACAAACATACCGATGCTGATGACTATTTATCAATGTGTGTATGGAAATATGTGTCAGGGAACTTAAGACTAGGCATAGGGCTGGGGAGATGGCTCAACGGACAACGTCCTTGTTGCACACCTGTGAGGACTGAAATTCAGATTCCCAGCACCCCTATCAATGCTGAGTAGGCGTGGGGGCCCACCTATAACCCCAGCACATAGGAGGCAGAGACAGCACTAGCTAGCTAGACTGCCTGAACTGATGAGCTCTGAGTTCAAGGGAGAGACCTTGCCTCAGGTAAGAAAGGTGAACAGAGATAGAGGAAGATACCTGAAATCAACCTCTGGCCTCCACATGTATGTGCACACACATACACACCCCTCCCTTACACACACACACATGCAAACCCCTCGCAAACACATACACATGAAAACATGCATACACATACATACCACATACATATATATACAAAAAATCCTATATTGTTTTGTAAGTTTATTTTCCTTAACCTCATTGTGAATATCCTTTGCATATCATTATTCTACATCCATTCTTATAGGCCACACAAAAATACCCCATGAGCCAGGCATGGTGGCACACACCTTTAATCCCAGCAGTCAGGAGGCTGAGGTAGGAGGATCACTGTGAGTTCAAGGCCACCCTGAGACCATATAGTGAATTCCAGGTCAGCCTGGGCTAGAGTGAGACCCTGCCTTGAAAAAATAGAATAAAATAGTGGCTAACTGAAGGCAACTTTGACCCCATCCATGGAAAACTGGTTAAACCACCGCAGTTCATCCTCCCTGTGCCTTTCTCAAGAGATGGGAGTAAATCAGTATGCCACACTCATCCTCTGGGTGTAAGGATGAGGAACCGGAGACTCAGAGAGCTGAGGTAACCTGTCCAAGGTCACACAGCTGACGTGGGGGTGGGGAGAGGGTTAAACCCTGTGTTTATGAGCGTGGCAACACGTCCCAAGCAACCACGGGGAAAGGAGGTCTAAGCAAATAAACCTCTTTGTAACTAAGCATGAAGATAAGCACAGACCAAAAGAGGCCTCAAATAACAGAGCCTGGACGGGGGCTGGAGAGATGGCTTACTGGTTAAGGTGCTTGCCTGACAAGCCTAAGAATCCTGGTTCGAGTCCCCAGTACCCGCACAAGCCAGATGCACAAGGTGGCACATGCATCTGGAGTTCATTTGGAGGCCCTGGCCTGTCCATTCTCTCTCTCTCTCTCTCTCTCTCTCTCTCTCTGTCTGCCTCTGTCTCTCTCTCTCTCTCTCTGACTCTCTCAAATAAATAAATTAAAAAAAAAATAATAGGACCAGGTATGCCTTTAATCCCAGCACTCGGCAGAGTCGTAAGAAGACAAGTGGATCACCATGAGTTCGAGGCCACCCTGAGATTACATAGTGAATTCCAGGTCAGCCTGGGCTACAGTGAGACCCTACCTGGAAAAATAAAAATATAAATACTCCATGGAATGGTGCAATACTGCACTTTACCACTGGCCTGTGGCTCTACATTTAGGTTGCTTCCAAGTCTAATTCTAATTAACAGCACAGAACTAAACATCTTTGCAGCCAAAGTCTTTCGTACATCTACGACGGATTCCTCAGTTTCAATTTCCACATGTGAAACTGCTGAGTGGATGTGTTACATATTTTAAGAGCTTGTTGAAAGAAATGAGCTAAGCACTACGTCTCAGTCTCGTCATCATGCAGTCAAAACAAGGCTACGGGAAATCAGCTTACACCAAAGGAAAGGTTAGGTGAACGGAGGAGCGCAGGTGCCTCTTGTTATGAACTTTTATAGAAAGCTGAGAGTGAGGTGACAAGCTGGTCATGTTTGCATGGGGCTAAGGCACCTCTTGGCATGTGGGTCTTCCCAGCTAAAGCCAAGAGTCTCAGATCAGGATAGTTAACCATGACTAGAGGCTAGCTGGCCACACTGGGAGGATTTCAGTGTATAATTAAACAGTGGGAGGCAAAAGGCTATCCTGGGTGCCATTGCTACCCCCAAGGTCAAAACAAGGTAAAAGTTTAACTGTGTGGTTGGAACCAAAATGGTAGGCAGAGAGGAACTGATTAGGTCAATAGCCATATTATGATCAAGAACTTTGAAAGGTAAAGATAAAAAGAAAAACAGTAAAAGTAAAAAGAAAAAAAAAATGAAATGTAAGGGCATAGAATAACAAAGCAGAAAAAAAAAAAACATTTATAGCAAAGAATAAGGTTCTAGGAGTCCCATGACAATTTCAGGAGTGTTTAAAGAAACTCTGCTTCTGTGGGCTTCTGTTGGATCCAGTCTGTCCCTCGAGTGACTAGTGTCACTTGGAATTTTTTCTCTTTGTTACCCTTTCTTTTAGAATATTTTCTCTTTTTAACAGAAAATATATCTGACACTTATTAAACTTAGTTCCTCCAGCTATGGAGAAATTTTAGAATGCTTTCTTCATAATTGCAGAAATTCTCAATGGAATAAGTGGCTAAGTCACCACTTTGGCTTGGCTAGAAGCAATGTGGTATTCCTCCCCTTCTTGACTCAGGAGCTGATGTTCCAGCAAGATAAAACCAGGAGTCAGTGGGGCCCATTATAGGTATTATTCCTAAATTTGAGTCCTGTTTTCAATTCTTTTCACTTTTAAGGGCCACGCTTTAAGAATGTTGCCATTACGTGTCATGCCCACTCTCTATTATCACCCAGAGATTCAGAAAAGAAAATTCTAGAAGAATGTCATTGCAGAAGACAAGGGTAGAGTTAGGCTAGCCAATGGACACTTGAAATGTGAAATTTTATATACAAACAAGCCCCTCCCTTGGTAGATAGTTATAAAGAACTTGTATCACTTATACATTCTGCTTTGTAATTTTTGATATGTTTTTAGTTATTTTCCCTTATATGTGAATATAAGAGGCCTTTCACCCCAGGGTGACATTGCTCCTTGTGATATTTTAGGGCAGTCCCTAGGAGACCTGATGTCACCCGGAGCTTCCCCAGCTGTTGAATGGAATGAACATGGGATTGCTTATAGATAAGAAGTATAATTTACTCATCATGTGGATTCCACCCAAAATTTTCCCCCAGAAGATAGAGTCATTCATTTAATAATTTTTTACGATTTGACTAGTGAAGATGGGATGGTGATCAGAAAAGTCCTAGTTTTTGTGCGATGGAGCTTACATTATTGTTATTACATTGTTATTGGAGACAGAGATAATATGGATGTTGCATTGCTGGCACAAACACCCAATCAAAAGCAGTTTAGGGGAAGAAAGGGTTTATTTTGGCTGGCAGGCTCGAGGGGAAGCTCCATGATGGCAGGAAAAATGAGGTATGAGCAGAGGCTGGACATCACCTCCTGGCCAGCATCAGGTGGACAACAGCAGCAGGAGAGTGTGCCAACCACTGGCAAGGGGAAGCTGGCTATAACACCCATAAGCCCGCCCCCAACCACACGCTTCCTTGAGCAAGGCTCCACCTCCCAAATTGCCATCAGCTGGGAACCAGGCATTCAAAACACATCAATTTATGTGGTATATCTAATTCAAATAACCATATTGGGAGATAGATTTTTTTTAATAAGCAAAAAAAAAAGAGGAAAAATGCAATCACAACTGATGGCCATTGTTTTGAGGGAAATTAGCAAGATTCTGAGGGAACACTTGAGTGACACAAAATTCCTCTACACAAAATGATCAACAAAGCCCTTTCTACTTGCTTACAAATAGTCTTAGTAACATTGCTCATAATAGCCAAAAGAAAAAAAAGGTGGGGGGACATCCAATTATCCTTCAGCTAATGAATGGATGAGTAAGATGAGTCTATCTATTCAATTAAATGCTAATGAGCCCTTAATAAAAGATGAAGTACCAATACAGGCGATAACAATGAGGAACCCCAAAACCATGGGGCTCAGTGAAGGAACCCAGACACAAGGAAGCACACATTGTGTGATTTCATTTACCTGGGATGGCAAGTCTGTAAAGGGAGAAAAGTAGACCATAGGTTCCCTGAGGCTGAACATGGGACTGGACAGAGATTGCAGCAGAACCCTAGATATTTTTTCAGGGGGATAAAAATGGTCTAAAACTGGGATGGAGTGATGGCTTAGCGGTTAAGGCATTTGCCTGCAAAGCCAAAGGACCCACGTTGAAATCCCCAGGAAATATGTTAGTCAGATGCATAAGGTGGCGCATCTGTCTGGAGTTTGTTTACAGTGGCTAGAGGCCCTGACGTGCCCATTCTCTCACCTACCCCTCTCTCCCTCTTTCTCTCTGTCAAATAAATAAAAAAAAAACATGGTCTAAAATTAGGTTATGATGAAGGTTGAACAACTGAAATTATGCTAATAATTATTGGATTGTACTTTTTATTTAAATAAATGAAATTTACATATAATGAAGCTGCTTGCAAAGAACTGGACATGCCCATTAATCAGGACTATGAAAAGCAAATTAGGGGCTGTATGGATGGCTCAGCAGTTAAAAGCAAAGCCTGAGGGTATGGTGTCGATTCCCCAGTACCCATGTAAAGCCAAACACACAAAGTGATGCATGTGTCTGGAGTCTGTTTTCAGAGGCAGAAAGCTCTGGCATGCTCATACTCTATTTCTTTTTCTTTCTATCTTAAATAAAATATTAAGAAAAAAAGAGATTGGGGGCTTGATAGATGGCTTAGTGGTTAAAGCACTTGCCAGCAAAGCCAAAGGACCCAGGTTCGATTCTCCAGGAGCCACATGCACAAGGTGGTGCATACTCCTGGAGTTGGTTGCAATGGCTGGAAGCCCTAGCATGCCCATTCTCTCTCTCTCTCTCTCTCTCTCTCTCTCTCTCTCTCTCTGTATCTGCTTTTCTTTCTCACTAATAAATAAATAAAATTAAAAAATTGGGGCTAATGAAATGGCTTAGCAGTTAAGGCACTTGCCTGCGAAGCCTAAGAACTCATGTTCAGATCTCCAGGTCCCGCATAGCCAGGCACACAGTGACACAAGCACATGGGGGTGCACACATCTGGAGTTCATTAGTGGCTAAGGCCCTGGCACACCCATTCTCTCTCTCCCTCTCTACCTCTTTCTCTCTCTCTCAAAATAAATAAATAAACAGAACAGATTGTCTTAGGGTGAGGGAGAACATTCCAGGCAGTGAGTCTGTGCAAAGATGCTGTGATCAGCAAAGTGAGCTAAGGGAAGGCAAGGACGGTTTGAGTATGCTGAGCAAACACGGAAGTGACTGAAGAAGAAACTGGAGGGCAGGCAGCAGAAAGCTCAGGCAGCACCTGACAGACTTCCTGTGGAGAGTTCTAAGGGTGATGCAGGGCTGTGGTTTTCATTAGGGCAATGACATGCAGCAGCACTTTGTAGTAGACCACATTAACTTCAGTAAGAACAATGTCAGCCAATCCTGTCCACGTACTGTTTTAGAGATTGTCTAAGACCAAATTTATTTGTTTCCACAATAAGCCTATGAGGCAGTACTTCGTCATAAGTAAGGAAAACAAGACACAATGTGACTCACCCAGTAAATACCAAGGAGAGATATGCTCCCAGCTGGAAATCTTTCTCAATCCTCCAAGCTCCCTGCCATCAAACCATGCAGTCACACGAGGCTGTCACGCAAGGACCCAAGCCCAGAAGAGTCCCACACCTACTTAATATTTCATGACTATCATCTTGAAACGCTTGGTAGTGTAACAAGAGGCTTCACAGTTTGGTTTTGCAGTGGATCTCACAAATCATGTAGCCTGTACTGCTTGAATAGTATTCTAGAGTTTTTTTTTTTTCTACAAATAAAAATTTAACTCATAGAAGACTGTAGTGATGTGGCCAGGGAAAAAATGGAGACCCTTAAAAATAAACACAGAATGTCCTATGAGCGTCCACTTGGGGTGGGAACTCCCAGATTGTAGCACTCAAAAGGGCTGGTTGTATAAAGGCTTAGTACTCCTCTACCAACCAGGGCCACCAGTGCTAAGGTTTCAGAGCAGAAAGACAGGGGAGCAGACTTTCCTGTCACCCACCTTCCTCTCGCCCTATGTTTACTGACACAATGTAGATTTGGCAACATTAATAAAGATGAATGGAAATAAGTAAAAAGGAAAAAATCTAAAGAAAAGACTTTCATTGTTTATTTTTTCTCTCAAGAGCACTTAAAGTTTTTTCTTTTCCTCTATCCAAATAATTTTTAGATAAACAACATTCTTCAGAATGAATGCTAATGAATTTGGTCAAACACCATCCATTTCCCAACAGTGTACATGAATTCAGTTTCTTAGTTTCAGAGACTGAATTGGGCTGTGTGAATAGTTTCAATAATCACTATCGCATAAGACAATCTGTGAGCTCTCAGACAAGTATTATTTGTGTCCTGTGTGGCTCCCCCACGGTGACCCCACACTTCTGACTGTGTTTACCCTAGAGTGAGCAATGGCCTTCAAAGTGAAGACGTCATGACCCAGACCACCAGAATAGAACACAAGAGTACAGAGAAAGATGTATCTACAAAAACAGAACACTAACTCAGGGGTATAGCTCAGTGGTAGAGCATTTGACTGCGGAATATTAACTCTGTTCTCAGCTTTCCATGGCGGACTATTCCTGGAAGATCCAAACTTTAGTTTCTTTCGTTTTCCCTTCCAGCTCCACAAATCCAAGGCAGAGACTAGGATGCAGCCAGGGTGCAGCTATTCTTAGGAACAATGAGGTACATTTTTCTATTTGCCACTTAATATAATTTTAATATATCAAGCAGCTTGGGCTGGAGAGATTGCTTAGTGGTTAAGGCACTGGTCTGCAAAGCCAAAGGACCCAGGTTTGATTCCCCAGTACCCAAGTAAAGCCAGATGCACAAGGTGGTGTGTGTGCCTGGAGTTCATTTGCAGTAGCTACAGGCACTGGTATACCAATTCTCTCTGTCTCTCTCTCTGTCTCTGTCTCTCTCTGCCTCTCTCATAAATAAGTAAATAAAATAATTTTTAAAGAAGTTTTTATTTCTGAGGACGAGGCCACAAGCAGCTGCAAGCTGTTTTCTTACCTTCGCACACTCCGTGTAAAGTAGGACAAAGCTCAGCAGAAAGACGGGGCAGTTTCTGGTTTTTTGTTGTTATTGTTTTGTTTTTTTGTTGTTGTTTTTTTAAATTTCCTGCTCTTTGATGGAAAAGCGCACCCATTTTTGCATAAAATAAAATGACAAGTTAAACTTATTCATAGAAATAAATTGTAGAAATCATTCATCCATTGGAGGTTGTTTTTCTCATGGTCCTTTTCCCCTTGAAGCAAAAATAAAACTTCACCCAGCTGGCAGACAATCTGGGTGATGAGGTCCCCTGTCCTTCTGTGCGAGCGAACACTTTGAATGTTTATTTTAAAACTGAAAGCCAGACATGGTGGCACATGCCTGTAACCCCAGCATTCTGGAGGCTGAGGCAGGAGGATCTAGAGTTCAAGCTACATAGGGAGGACTTGCTGCAAAAAAAAAAAGAAAAAGAAAAAGAAAGAAAGAAAGAAAGAGAAAGAAAGAAAGAAAGAAAGAAAGAAAGAAAGAAAGAAAGAAAGAAAGAAAACTGCTTAGAATGTGTTTATTGTTTTAAAATAAAATTTAAAAACAAGGGCTGGAGAGATTGCTTAGCGGTTAAGGCATTTGCCTGCAAAACCAAAAGATCCCAGTTTGATTCTCCAGGACCCACATAAGCCAGATATACAAGGGGACACACATGTCTGGAGTTCGTTTGCCGTGGCTGGAGGCCCTGGCCCACCCATTTTCTTCCCCCCCCCCATAAATAAATAAATAAAATATATTTTAAAAAATTCAAAGACAAAATATCTGTTGTGAGCAGCTATATAAGAGGGACAGTAGCCAATCTTTCCAAGAGGGCATGCTTTTTCTTTTTGTTAATTAATTTATTTATTTATCAGAGAGAGAGAGAGAATGGGCACCCCAGGGCCTCCAGCCACCGCAAACAAACTCCAGACGCATGCGCCACCTAGTGCATCTGGCTAACGTGGGTCCTGGGGAATCAAACCTGGGTCCTTTGGCTTTGCAGGCAAAACCTTAACCGCTAAGCCATCCCTCCAGCCCATGTTTTTTCTCTGTGAGAACATTCTTTGGGGCTGAAGATGTAGCTCATTTAGGAGAGTACTTGCCTAGCATGCACAAGACCCTGGGTTCCTTCTCCAGCATTGCGCAAACCAGGCACATTAGTGCACACCACTCATCCCGCCCTTTGGGAGGTTGAAGGTCGTTCTTGGCCAACACGGAATACATGAGGCCCTGTTTCCAAAAAACAACAGCATTCTTTTTTAATATTTCCCCACAGTTGCTCTCCTAGCCAAGATCTATAAGTACTATATGTTATTCCTCTCAATCCCCAAGTAGGAAACACATCCCCCTTAGAGCATGGGTTGGCTCAGGCAAATGTACTCAATCCTGACTCCTTTTCTGGCTATGGGACCTTAGCCGAGTTTCTCAACCTTTCTCAGCCTCAATTCCCAATCTGTAAACCAGGAAAAAATAATATAGGTTTGTAATCCCTTAGACTATGAAATGCAAACAATAAATAAAGTGTAATATGTAATAAATATAACAATGAAAATTCAGCATAAAACCACACTTTTTATCTTATACACAGCTTGTCACACACATTGCCCTTTTCTATGTCCCAAGACCCCCATCTGCGTCATACTAAAATTGGTGGGATGGGATTATCAAGTCAACTTGCTCCAAGTGCTCTGTGAGTTCAACCCTTGAAATCCACACACATTTCTTGGTTTTTAAGGTTACACCGAACATACACTACACAGGAGACACCAAAAAGTAAGCTATAATCCTGAATTCACCAAACTTGGAATAATCATCATTTCATTTATTCTTAGTAACCCCACGTTTCATATTTTCTGAAAACTGTTTGCTGTTGATGTTTTAATAAGCATACCAATTTAGCAGCATGTACAATGTCCTGGTTACTGTGTAAGACCTAACAACTTTACTTAATCCTTACTAAGTCCACAGGTTGGCATCATCAACTTTATATTAAAAAATCTCTGTGTCGGGCTGGAGGGATGGCTTATCGGTTAAGGCGTTTGCCTGCAAAGCCAAAAAACCCAGGTTCGATTCTCCAGGACCCACATTATCAGGTGCACAAGAGGGCGCATGTGTCTGGAGTTCGTTTGCAGTGGCTGGAGGCCCCGGCGTGCCCATTCTCTCTCTCTCTTTCTCTCTCTCTATCTCTCTTTCTCTCTCTCTCTAATAAATTAAAAACAACACCTCTATACCTCTATGTCCCTCCCAAGGCCAGTGGCCTGGCCCTTTCCAGGTTGGGTCAATGTAGCACTTGGCACAGCAAGGCTGCCCAGCCTCTTCTCACCCCGGAGGGCAAGTTCCGTCTTCCTTTTAAACAAAAGAAGATTATCAAAATCCACACACACTGGAGTTGCTCTGCAGAGCCCAGCCCAGCCCCCAGGACTTGCCCCAGACATCTCTGTTCACTGGCCCCTTCCCCAGTGTCAACGCTGAAGGCTTGGTAAATGGGGAACACACCCCTAAGCCTGTTGCATTCTTCCGCACTGGCACACACACACACACACACACACACGCCGGATGAGTACATCCCTCTGTCATTTGCCCAGGATCTTTTGAATTTAGATGCTAGGTCAAGAAAGAATGACAGTTTTGCAAGAAGCTGTGGTTTGGGAGAAATGATCTTTTCTAGCATCTTCCCAGGGTCGGCCACCTAATGGGCAGGTACTGTGCAGTTGATGAATGAAGGTTCTGGGAAGAATTCCAACTGGGTGTCTGTCATAAGCTGACACTTCCCCAGTTTCTCTGTCTACTACTACTGTTTAGCCGTTGTTGGATGGCCTGGAACTCACTGTGTTGCCCAAGCTAGCTTCCATCTTACAATAATCCTCCTGCCTCAGCCTCATGAGTATGAGGATTGACTAGTGTACACCACCATGCCTCAGCCTCCCAGCGTTTCTGCTTGTGTGGTGGGAGTGATCTGGCCACAAAATCAGAGGAACTCGCTCAACAAATCCTTTTTCACAACTCAGCTTCAATTTTTGTTTAAACTTCCCATTAATTTTAGCTAATGGGAGAACATGTCTCGGTCATCCTCAGAGCTCTCGGCCCAGCTCGTCTTTCCACCAGTACTTTACAAGTAGAAAGGACAGCACTCAGAGATAGAGTTCAGAAACTTCTACTTGTGTGATACGTGTGTGTACGAGCGTGTGTGAGTGTGCGCGGGCGTGTGTGGGTGTCGGTCTTCGCCCTCCACCTCATTTGAGGCAGGATCTCCTGTTTCCTGTTTACCACCGCGTCCTCCAGGCCCGCTGGCCCTCGAGGCTCTGGGCAACTCTCCTGCGTCCACCCCCTTCCTGCTGTGGGCACACTGGCATTGCAGACCCCCGCTAGAGCGTGGGCTCAACGTGGGATGCAGAAGTCAGGTTCTCGGGCTCCCACAGAAAGCGCTTTCTTCACAGACCCACTTCCCCAGCCGCCCCCCCCCCAAATTCCTTTAAGGACTCACTTATGACAAGGACTGAGAGCAGGTGACACTGGTGTTTGGTGACCAGAGCTGCAGATGCCACGTGCCTTACGATGCATTAAAGGCATGCTTTTGCCTGAGCGCTGGGGATCCAAACTGGGTCCTCACGCTTGTGTGGCGAGCACTTTACCCACGGAGCGCCTCCCCAGCCCCTGCATTCTTGTCTTTGTCTCAGGGTCCACATCTGGGGAAGCCAGGCCAACCCGAGCCAGTGCGCGCACCTTGCTTTTCTCCTGAGAGCTGAGTGTGGGAGGGTTGAGGGCCACGCCGCAGGCCGCATCAAGGTCTGACACTTTGCTCAATGTCTTGGGTATACTGATTGTCAGGACAGAGGTTTCCTCCCGGTTCTGGACTGATCTTGAGGCAGTTGATGCTCCTGCCGTGAAGACCCACTGAAAACTACAAAACTGCCTCTTGCCTCCAGGGGCCACAGATCAGAACCACAGAAATGAAGTAGATGGATGAATTGGTGGACTGTCTGAGTGGACGAGAAATGGTGCGGATGGGCACACCTTTAGTTCCCTGCTGTTTTGGGGGTCAGTTTGCAAGGTAGGATCTCGCTCTAGTCCAGGCTGCCTGGAATTCGCTATGTAGTCTCAGGCTTGCCTCAAACTCACATCAATATTACTACCTCTGCCTCCCACATGCTGAGATTAAAGCCAATGTTCCACCACACCTAGCTTGTTCCTCACTTAAAAAAAAAAGTCATTGGGCTGGAGAGCTGGCTTAGCGGTGAAGGCGTTTGCCTGCAAAGCCAAAGGATCCCGGTTTGACTCTCCAGGACCCATGTAAGCCAGGTGCACAAAGAGGTGTATGCATCTGGAGTTCGTTTGCAGCGGCTGGAGTCCCTGGCATGCCAATTCTCTCTCTCTCTCTCTCTCTCTCTCTCTTCTGTTAAATAAATAAAAATAATTTTTTTAAAAAAAAGCTGACACTCCAGACAGTTCGGGTCCACATCCTGAGATCCCAACCTCTGGAATGCAGACCTGGTTGAAAAAAAAAAGTGATTTATTTATTTGAGAGAGAGACAAGCAGACCAACTGAGTGTATGGGCTCACAGGGCTTCTTGCCACTGCAAATGATCTCCAGATGCATGCACCACTTTGTGTATCTGGCTTTATATAGGTACTGGGGAATCGAACCTAAGCCTTCAGGCTTTGCAAGCAAACACCTTTAGCCACTGAGCCATCTCTCCATCTTCCACCCCCCCCCACACACACACACACAAACACACCACAGGCCTTTGGAGGACACTTATTCATACCATTAGCAGAGACTGACAATAATCTCAATACAGCACAGCATATTGAATATGTTCAGTGGTGATAAACCCTATAAAAAAAAAAAAAAAAAAAAACAAAGCAGAAGCCAGGAGTGGTGGGGCAGGGCCTTACCCCATTTCAATTTTGGTTGGGTGGGGGGGGGTGCTTATTGTGTCTAGGTTTTGCAAATCAAATAGAAACTGAGCGATACCTTAGGATGTGAATGGTGCCATGATGGCCAGTCAGATGCTGGACAAAGAGAAGATGTGCTGCCCACCCCAAGTGACCACGCCTTTAATCCCAGCACTCGTGAGGCAGAGGTAGGAGGATCACTGTGAGTTTGAGAGGCTAGCCTGACACTACATGGTGAATTCCAGGTTAGCCCGGGCTAGAGTGAGATCCTGCCTGGAAAAAAATAAAAATAAAAATAAATAAAGCAGAGAAAGAGATGGAGAAGGGTTAGGAGAGGATGTTAAATGTTTAAGGCCATGGCATGGCAGGAAAAATTTTGCTCAATAGTGGCAGATGGCATAGTCAAGGGTTCAACTCCCTGACAAAAAAAAAAGTGGCAGGCATGATGGAGGGGAGGCAGGTCACCTGGCACACAGGTGTTTCTGTAACAAAAGCCCAAGGACAGGAAACCATCTGACCCTAGGGAACCTAGAGACTCGCCGAATCCGTGGAGACCTGATAGCAAGCAGAAAACGTTAGGATATTCTCCCTTCCCCTCTCTCTTAGCATCTTCACAACCCAAGCCAGGAAGTTATGCTGGGAGCGCCCCCTTGGCACCCTTCCCCCATGCCTCCCATGAAGCCACCATGCCCTGCGGAAGGATGGGAAGGGACGGGGAGGAAGACGAGAGTCACCCGCCCACTCCTCCAGGCCACTTGCTCCCTCTTTACACACCCGGAGGATGGGAAGTGTTGCCTTCCAAGGTCGGGAGCACACAGGAAAGGCTGTGATTTGGGTTTATTTTTCTTCAAAGGCTTCAGAATTAGTTTGTTGCTGGAGATTCCCGGAGGGAAAGCCCAGATAGGAAAGCCATACTGGCTCCTGGAGCTTTGGGTCTTGGCGCAGGGCACCGCCTTGGCAGAGCTGCCCCGACATTAGCAGAACGTGCTGCCAACTCCAGAGGAACTTCCAGCAGGAGTTTTACGACCCTCTTTGATCCAAAAAAAAAAAAAAGAAGTACTTGGGCAGAGGCCTGATGACTTCTAATGACTGTGTCTCTGGAGCCACGGCCAAGTCCTCTGTCAACCTGCCGTGGCCTGGAATGGCTAGAACTTCAGGAAGGAGGCGCGTGTTGTAAAGTGTGGCGGCACTAATGGCTACCCTCCAGGACGCTGGTCCCGAGTGCCAGGAGGGAGAAGCGCCAAGAGCAACAATGCAGAGTGTGCAGGAACCAACCTGGAAACAGGGAAATTGGTTTGCCCATTACTGAAGATGCCCAGTTCTCCACCAGTCAAGCATTTCTTTGTCCTTGAATGTGTGTGCATTTTCCTGGCTCCAGAGGAAGCCAGCACCTAAGAATGACGGGAACCTTATTGTGAAGAATGACGGTTGAACGAACACGATTGGCTCATTATTCTGGTTCCAAAACATTCTCCCAAGGGCCAATCGGCTTTTCACCTAGGCCCTTGGCATGATGCACACATGTAACAGGGGTATCGTTAATAACTATTCCAACTTGGGGGTTCATTCATACATTTTGTTGCCCTATAAGATATGTGCCAGGATTTCTGAGCTGCCAGCTCCCTGGGCCCTTACCCTACTTCCATTTGGTTGAGTTGAGGGGGGGGGTGCTCATTGTGTCTGGGTTTTGCAAAACAAATAGAAACCAAGCAATGCTTTTGGGCCTAGATGGTACCACTCTCCTAAGAGATGGACAAACAGATGCTGGGCTCTGGCAAACAGAAGGTGTGCTGCCCACCACAAATGACCAGCACTGGTCACAGATGTGAAGTACTGAGCTCCTGAGGGCAATGCTGCCAACCATACATCACCTCCGGGCGTTCAACTCTTCACTACTGCTCTCGCTCAAGTCTCCCCACCCAGCTCCTGCCAAGCCCTGGATTCTCATCACCAAAAAGTCTCCCGAGCTCTCAGGTCTCGGGAGGGAGGGGTAAGGGGGGCCTGAAAACCTACCTACTTCACAGTCTACTCAAATCCCATTTTTACTTTGATGATGTGGGACCCTACCTTCTTCAGAAAGTAGTGCCTTCCCCTCTAGGTACCCTGTTCTTTCACAGGTAGATAGATTTGTTGATATATTAAGGAAGGAGATACCTCTTGTAGATAGGTACAGTCTTTAGACCCAAAGCCAGGATCAAGCCACATTTTTGTTCCCCTTTCCTCAGAGGCAGGCAGGTTTTAGAGTTCAGTGCCTCTAATGTAGAAAGAAGGGGAACTGCTGCCCAAATTCCACCTCCCTTGGACAGAAGGGCTGTTTATTCTCTAGGAAAGTTGTTTGGAGTAAGCCAATAGATGCAGGTTCACTATCTGCTATGGAGACGTTTCTCAGATTCTCTCATTAGTGCTGATAGTCAAAGTGTGAGGCCTCAGCTTCCTTAGTGAGAGAATGTTTCCATACAGCTGGTAGTTTTTGTCACTCTATCATCTATCATGTATGTATCATGAAAATTAGCTTGTAGTGATCATTCATAGGTTTTGCTTTGTTTGCCTGTTTGTTTGAGACAAGAGCTTAATAAGTTGCCCAGGTTGGTCTCAAACTCCTGAGCTCAAGTGATCCTCCTGCCTCAGCCTCCCATACAGCATGCCCCAGGGTGCCTACCTTGTTGTTGTTTTGTTGTTGCCATGCTGGGGACTGAACCCAGGACCTTGCACATGCTAGACAAGCACTCTAAGACTCAGGTACATCCCCAGCCACTGATTCACCTTTTTAAGGAACTAAATCCTCAAAAAACAATGCTTTCCTTTTGCATGTTTCAAACACATGCATTGATTTCATGCATGATAATGAGCTTTTCAGTGCTGAATCCCAGCTAGCTGGGATCAAGGGCTGGCTCTGTCTCTTACTACCTTTGTGAATAACTGGTCAACCTCTGCCTGTCTCTCTGCTTCTCCTAGCAGGCATTTTCTGTCTCAAGGCTGTTGTAGACATTAAACAAAGGGAGCAATGCCAAGGGTGTGGAAAATGGAAGAGGCCTCTCCCTTACAAATTGGTTGTCTATCCAGTCACTATTATTGACGTGGAGCAGACAGACAGACTCCGTTTCTCATTTCTCTCCTTTAGCCACGTGGCAGTTTCAGGTTTGCTGAGATGAACTTCCAGACTGAAGCTTACAGATCCGGGAGAAGTTCTAGAACGGTAGAAGACGTTGTTCCCTCTTAAAGGACCAGGCAGAGAAAGAGAGAAAGAGAACCACTAGCCCAAAAGCCACGCTGCATAGCCCACTCATTAGGAACTCGGGGCAAAACTAGGCATTTTGCAGATCCGCCCAGTGACACCGCCTCCAGCCAGGTGGCTGTAGATGCAAACCAATAAAACACTGAACATAGTGGGGGCCATCTATGCAAACTACCACAAGCCCATGGCTTTTGTTTCTGCGTACTCCTGAAAGTCACAGAACTGTGTGTCCTCTCACACAGTGGCAGTGATAGAGACCAGTGTCCCGTTCTTGCCTGATGCTAGGCAAGCTGCACACGTTATTTCATTCACTCCCAGTACTGAGGTGCCACCAATGTCAGCTCCGCGGTGTAAAGGAAAGACCGGGGCCGCGTGACTCGATCAGGGGTGGAGCTCTCTACGTGTAGACACAAGGATCCAAACTTGACTGTGACTCCATAGCGGATTCTCTTTGTGTGTAGGGGACAGGGCTGCAGTGTGTGTGTGTGTGTGTGTGTGTGTGTGTGTGTGTGTGTGTGTATGTGCACATGCTCATGCCCGTACATGGCTGTGAAGGCCAGAGGAGAAAGCCAGGAATCCGCCTGTATTGCTCTTCTGCATTGTTTCCTTGAGGTGGAGTCTCTCACTGAACCCAGCTGGAGCTGCGGTTTTTCAGCCAACCTGGTTGACCAGTGAGCCCCAGTGATTCACTTTTGTCTACCCCCTCAGCTCTGGGACTACAGGCATGTGTGACCATGCCCAGATTTTTATGCAGAGCATTGGGTGTTGAACTCAGGTCCTCATGCTTGAAAGGCAAGCACCCTAACCCACTGGGCCATCTCCCTAGCCCCCATAGCATGCTATATGGTGCCCTGCTTTCCAAATTCCAAGTAACTCAGAATGTTGTCGATCCCTGCAAGAACGTCCTTTTTCCTAATGTGGATTAGTATATCTTTACTGGGCTAGAGAGAAGCTTAGCAGTTAAGGCTTTTGCCTGCAAAGCAAAGGACCCAGGCTCAACTCCCCAGGACCCACATAAGCCAGATGCACAAGAGGACGCATGTATCTGGAGTTTGTTTGCAGTGGCTGGAGGTCCTGACGTGCCTGTTCTTTATCTGCCTCTTTCTCTCTCCTTGTCTCTCTCACATAAATAATTAAAAATAAACATTAAGCCGGGCGTGGTGGCGCACGCCTTTAATCCCAGCACTCGGGAGGCAGAGGTAGGAGGATTGCCGTGAGTTCGAGGCCACCCTGAGACTCCATAGTGAATTCCAGGTCAGCCTGGGCTAGAGTGAGACCCTACCTCGAAAAACCAAAAAAAAAATAATAATAATAATAATAAACATTAAAAAAAAAATTTTTTAAGACATCTTTACTGTGGACTTGCTGTATAGGACAAGGTTAGGAGAGTGAGTGGCTAGGCCAGCAATAAAGTTATGCAATTATTGTTATCAATATGTTTTTCTTTCTTCCTTTCTTGTTTCCCTCCTTCCTTCCTCCCTTTCTTCTTTCACTGCCTTTCCTACATTCTTTCCCTTCATTCCTTCTTTGTCTTTCCTTCCTTCTTTCCCTTCCTTTCTCTCTTTTTTTTTAAATAATCTATGCTAGAAATGAAAAGCCAAGGGAAATGTACTTATTTTTATTGTTTCAGGAACTTCCGATTTTAAAAACAATGAAATACTATATTGGCCCAGTACAGTCGTTTCTGCACACTTACATAGACATGACATAGCGCCAACTTTACAAGTCAGATTTATGGAGTTGTTTTCCTCCCACCTGGAGACAAAGAGTCATCAAGAAGCTCATAGAAAGCCTCAAAGACTGGCTGCCTAGAGGTTCATTCCTTTTTATTTCTCAGTTTCCTCCTAGTTGGAAATGGCATCCTTTTAATGGAAGTTGAGTACCTAAAGGACGTCAGATCCTCACATGCACTGACCATGGCTGAACCAAACCAATCTACCAACAAACAGGGTTTGGGACAAAATGGTTATTTTTATCCCCACAATGTTATCCAAGAAAGACATTTTCCTCTCTTGTGAGCAAATTGAGGATAACAGTGGACATTTCCAACAAGTGAAATTTCCTCCATGCATTTCACTTTATTTGATCCAGATTGATAAAATGTATTGAGCCTATTCTAGGCACTGAAGAGAAGAGAATCGTTGTTCTTCTATAATTCTGCTAATAGTGAATGAATAAGTAACCAGGAACTGCCTCAGGCAACGTCACGCGAAGAACACGGCGAGGGCTGTGGCCAGGGGAAGGTCCGTGGGGTCGGGGACAACACCATACTCACAGTGAACGAACTTCGAAAACAAGACGTGAAGCCCAGAAGGCCATTTCCAGAGAAAGGGAACCTTAAGTGAAAAGTCCCTGAGGCCACCAATGACCTCTCGTGTCTCTCCAGTAGCCAGAGGGACAGCATGCAGGGCAGAGCTGGTGAGGAGAGAGGCAGGACGGAGACACCGTGTACAAAGACGTCACAGAGACCTGTCCGAGCCACCTGAGCTCTCATCAGCAAACGCCGCCACGCCCGGCTGAGAGTTGTTTGTTTGTTTGTTTGTTTTTAACCTGGTCTGCACAGTGTAGAAGTCTGGGGACATCTGTGGGAAGAGGCATCTTGTGGCCTTCTGTGGGGACTGAGTAGGAGACTCCAAAGGACTGCGACCCCAGCCACATGCTGAGCGGCGTCAGGCCCAGAGTTGCTATGAGTCCTGCTTTCCTAGCGCCTGAAGTGCAGCGAGCAGAGCTGCAGGAAAGGCTGAGGTCAGTGAAGGCGTGGGGACAAGGAAGGGCCGCCAGCTGTCCTGACCGCAGGAGCGGAGGGGGATGGGAGGTGCCATGGACGCTGTGTGAAGAAACTGCATACTCAGTCATCACATGGGCATGAAATAACCAGGGTTATGCCACCCCAACCGATGTTTCGGGGGGGGGGGGAGAAATCATTGTTGCTCTGTGCGTGTGTGTGTGTGTGTGTGTGTGTGTGTGCGCACGCGTGTGTGTGTGTGTATATACAATCCCTCTATTGGTTAATGCTAGCAAATATTTCAATCAAAACAAAATGAAAAGGCTCAGGATAGCATAGTGGCAACACCATGAAGTAAAGACAGGAGGGTCGGGAATTCAAGATCATCCTCAGCTGTATTGTGAGTTTGAGGCCAGCCCAGGTTACATGAAGGATGACAGATAGATTAAGAGGAAGACAGACAAACCGACAGACAGACAATCTATCTCATGCGAGCCTACCAAATTCACCTGTGACCTAGGCATGTTAATTCATATAGTAAATGGCACACAGCACATTTACTTTCTAGGCAGTCGTAGCATATAACGACATAGCTTAAAGCAGGGAATGGCTGTCAGTGTCCTGAGAGTCCAAGCTGAGCATCAAGGCTCCGCGGGCCCGGCTCCCTGTGCAGGTGAGCTGCTAGGGAACAATCTTTCATCAGCTCTCCAGCTTCTGGCGTTCCGTGGACTACAGCCATATCTCCCCAGACGCCACCTCCTCCTCACACGTCCTTCTCCACAAGTCTCTGTGTCCCCGCCTTTTAGTACAAAGGTGCTGGTCACTGGCTTGAGGACTCACCCGCATCCCTCTCGACTTCGTCTTAGCCCGATTACATCTGCAATGACTATTTCCAAGTTAGGTCACACGCTGAGGTTCTAGGTGCCCATGAGTTCTGCAGTGACTTTGGTCAATCCAGTTCTTGTGACTCTAAAGTCCCTTCTAGCTGTGTGCAGCCAGCTCCAGGGTTCTGACTGTCCCATCCCCCGTCTGTCCTGGAAAGTTGGGTTGGTCTCTTCACCCAAAAACGTTTTTAAGAAGCCCGGCATCAACGTCCAGACTCCCATGCCGATCGGGTGTGTGCACGCACATGCATGTGCATGTTTGTGTGTGAACGCAGCGTGCGTATGCCGCAGCACACATGTGGAGGCCCTCGCCGTCCTCCCTGGTCTGAGGCAGGGTGTCTCTTTGCTGTCAGAACTGCGTTCTCCAGGCTGGCAGGCCTGCAGGCTTCCGGGTGATTCCCATGTCTCCACCTCTCTTCTCACCACAGGCGCTCTGGGACTACAGATGCCCGCCACAGCATCTGGGTTCTGGGGACCCAAACTCAGGTGCTTACAGCAAGTGCTTCGTCCCCTGAGCTATCTCCCCAGCCCCTCCCATGCCAGTTTAACTTTCAGTTGCATCTCGAGAGTGTCATTAGCAGTCAATATTTGGGGGTAAAGAAAGGTTTTATGTATTCATAAATCTCAGCTGATGTCCCTGAAGATGCACGTCCTAGTCAGGGGGAATCGTCACGAGAGAATAGGGAGGCCACGTCTTCGCTTCCTTGCCTCGGGGAATCAAGATCTTTAAACAAAGTGCCCCGTGTCTTCTCCAGCCACACTCCTCTCTGGCCTTTTCTAACCACAGCTTCCCGAGCCTCCGTCACATTTCTGATGAGTCTTTTTACCACTTTGCACGACATCATCTAGCAAACCCTAAAATATGGATGTCTTGTTCTTGTGAGCAAATGGAAAAGTTCACCAGAGAAGAAAATGACATGTGATGAGTGAGGCCATTCTTAGCAGTGGTATTCAAAAGTACAGAGATTAGATAATGGTGCAATTAGAGCCCATTTCTATGGTTTTTCTATAATTCTGAACATTTGCTGACTTCTTTGACTGATTTGGTATTTATTCTTATATCATATCAATTTAAAATCGCCCTGTATGCTATGTCCAAGAGGGATGATAAATTATGAAGAAAATATGTTCCGAGGAATTTTAAAAGGGTCTATCTGATTTTGACCTGAGACATTATTATGAGGCCACCCAATCATTCTGGTCTTATTTTTATTCTATCATCTGTGTTCCAAGTATTTTAAATATTTAAATTGCTTGCTTCTTATTTCCCTAATGAGAGTTTATTTGTATCTAGGACATAGTGACTGAATACAAATGGCTTTTCCTCCTGTGTTGTCAGTCCAGCGGCCGCGGGGGAACCAGAGGAGAGGCGATGTTGTCAACCCTGAGAGAAAGAGCGGTGACTTGATTCTTAGAGCACAGATGCCATGAGAAACCATGGGGTTCTGGGTAAACTGTGATGTTTCAGCCAACAGGATTTTCTGATGGCTTGTGGAGTGACAGAAAAAGTAAGGAGTGAAGGGTATCTTTAGGATGCCGAGTGAGATTTCAGGAAGGCAGAGTTATAGGTCCATAGTCTCGGGTTCCTGAAACCAGGACCTGAGTGGAGAGCAGATGTGACTGCAGAGACAGCATCCTGGGTCACAGGTCACCATCACGATAGCAATTCCAAATTAAAAGGACACTAGAGGGCTGGAGAGATGGCTTAGTGGTTAAGCATTTGCCTGTGAAGCCTAAGGACCCTGGTTCGAGCCTCCATTCCCCAGGACCCATGTAAGCCAGATGCACAAGGTGGCGCATGTATCTGGTGTTCGCTTGAAGTGGCTGGAGGCCCTGGTGTGCCCATTCTCTCTCTCTGCCTCTTTCTCTGTCTGTCACTCTCAAATAAATAAATAAAATAAAATTAATAAAATAATCTTTCTTTTAAGAGAAGACACTAGATTATTTTGGTTTTTATCACTGTTCTCTCCTTTGTAGCACACAGACTAAAAGAACGACGAAGGTAAAAATAACACTTAAAGTTTGGAGGGTGTTTGTGTGCATGTGTGAGTGTGGCCACATGCACAGCACAGAATACGTAAAGAGATCAGAGGACAACCTCTGCTGTCACTCCTCGCCTCCCACCTTGGTGGGCACTGTCTCTTGCTTGCCATTGCATAAGCCAGGCCTACTGGCCCTTGAGGTTTCTCCCGCCCCTGTCTCCCATCTCACCTGCAGCAGCGCCGCCTCACCCTGCCTTACATGGGTTCTGGAGATTCGGACACTTGTCGTCACACCTGTACGCCAAGGACTTTATCCTCTGAGCAATTTCCCCAGGGCCCATAAAATGAAACTATTTAAACAATCGTATTCTGGGCTGAGCACGGTGGCACATATACCTATAATCCCAGAACTCAGGAGGTTGAGGCAAGAGGATGGCCACAAATTCAAGGCCCACGTGAGCTACACAGTGACCTCCAGATCAGTCTGGCCTATACAGTGATAGCCTGTCCCAAAAAGTAAAACCACAGAGAGAACTAGAAACAGATAAACAACTATGGAATAAAACAAAGAACTCTTTAAAAAGTCAAATAAAATAGTCTTGTTCCATGAAATTGTGATTTGGGTAGGTGGATGTATTACTTAAACTGTAAATGATTGAAATGTATTTCAGGGCTGGAGAGATGGCTTAGTGGTTAAGCACTTGCCTGTGAAACCTAAGGACCCCGGTTCAAGGCTCAATTCCCCAGGACCCACATAAGCCAGATGCACAAGGTGGTGCATGCATCTGGAGTTTGTTTGCAGTGGCTGGAGGCCCTGGTGCACTCATTCTCTCTCTCTTGCTCTCGCTCTCTCTCTCTCTCTCTCTGACTCTTTCTCTCTCTGTCTGTCACTCTCAAATAAATAAACAAAAAAAATTTTAAAAATGTATTTCACTGAGAGGTACATAGACATATGTACACACACGCGCATACATACACACACACACACACCAAGAGAACTATACAGACACACATTCCAGTCTCAAACCTTTGGATGGGACTAACTTAGTAAAAAACTCATCAATTTTTAAAAGTATTAAGGGAAGAATAATAAAATAGATTCTAGAATATGACATCAATGGGAAATGCAGTCTATCAAGTCTTATCCATCAACATAAGAAAATGACAGGAGAAAAAAGCTCAAGTCAGTTAGTGAGGAATTCTGGCAACCCACAGTCTACATTCTTCTACAAATCAAGGCGACAAACCAGTGTAAGTGAGGAGACGAGATGACAGAGGTTGAGGGGCAGTATGAGTGGTACTTATTCCCCAAGTGAAATAATGACTTCCTAAAGCAAAGTTAAGTGAGGAAAAACATGGATAATTGTCCAATAAATCTTCCCATGGCCTCCCCTTTGTCAGCACAGCATTTCAGTCTCTCTATTATCTAGAAAGGGAAGACTCAGATCACAGCAGGCGATGGTTGGAGCCGTACCAGGAAGCCACCAGGCTGCAGGCATTCCCACCCCGAAGTGCCCGGGGGCTTCTCCCTTCCCGTGGGTAGCATCAACACCATCCCATGGTATGAAACGTATGAACGTATGAAAAACTTATTCTGCCATTTCCCTTTGTAAAGGTCTACATTTTTCCATTTTGGTTTGTTCTGAGCTGGCATACAGAACGGGGTTTTATGATAACACTTTCATACATGTATAGAACCGTCCTTTCTTCCTCCATTCATTGAGTCCCTACTGTGTCAAACATGTGAGCGCGGCAGCAAAAGCAGACACGGGCAAGGGCACACAGCCGGCCACACTTCTTATCCAGCACTCAGGAGGCTGAGGCAGGAGGATCCTGAGTTCAAATCCAACCTGGACTATATATGGACTGAAGATCCTGTCTCAGAAAAAAAAAATTTTTAAGACACTTTAGTTTATTTATTTATTTATTATTTATTTATTTTTATTTGCTACAGAGAGAAAAGAAGAGAAAGAGAGGGTGAGAATGGGTGTGCCAGGGCCTCTAGCCACTGCAAACGAGCTCCAGACACGTGTGCCACTTTGTGCATTTGGCTTACATGGGGCCTGGAGAATCGAACCTGGGTCCTTAGGCTTTGCAGGCAAATGCCTTAACCGCTAAGCCATCTCTCCAGCCCAAGGAAAAAAAATTAATTGATTTAAAAAATGAAAAATATAACAAAACAACGATGACAACACACCGCTTCCCCCAGGATTGTGACACTCACGTCCTGGCAGGGGGACACCCACGGCAGTTGAGTTGGGTGTAGCTGGGAAGTACAAAGTGTAACAGGAGGGGCAAGCCCTGGGAGTCTTGGAGTTGGAGAAAAGTACTGTGAGAAAATGAAGTCCAGGGAAAAGTGAGCCACGGGAGGAAAAGGAGAAAGAATATTCTAGACAAGATCACCTTCTGGGCTAAGGCTCTGAGGCAGGAAGGAACTTGGTTGTTTGAAGAACAGGGGAAAAACCATCAAGGCTGTTGTGTGAGGTAAGAGAGGTGACAGGCTTTCTCCCGGCTGAGGAGGTGCCAGGACAAGGGGCATTCTGTGGTAACCCTGAGAGTCTGGGCAAACAGGATGAAGGGGTCATTTTATAAGACAAAATATGGAGGGTGCTGTTAAAGCAGGTTTTAAGTGAGCAGGGGTCACTCGTTGTAACTACGGCTGCTTATTGACGGGGTCTTGCATTGTGTTAGGTTTCTTGGGGGGTCGGATGACAAGGATATGTTCTACTTACATGCAGCTGCATAACGCGCTTCCTCAAACTTTAATTGCTTGAAAATTCATGTCCTTTTATTTCTCACAGTGTTGAAGTTGACCTGATTCCCTGATAGTTCCCACTTGGGTCAGATGACAGCTAGAGCTGGAGTCAGGTGAGGGCCTCCCTGGGTTGACTATCCAAGATGGATTCCTCACTCCCATCCAGGATGGCTGAGAGAACAAGGAGCCAGCTGGGCATCTCCCCGTGCACAGGCACAGCCTCCTCACACCACGCCTCTGGCTTCCTCACAACACCGAGCCTCAGGCTGGCTAGGCTTCCTACACCGTGCTGACTCCCTGGAGTGAGCCCTCCCATTCCCACAGAAGTCACAAGGAAAAAAAGAAACAAAATCAGCCATATCTTGGCAGTAAGTCCCTTGTGCGCTAATTTTCTTTCTTCTTGCCACTTGTCAGAAGATCCTACAACCTCTTGGGTCTCTCTAAAAGCTCACAAGCAAATCAAACCCTCTCAGGGGCATGGAAAACACAAGGCTATGTCTTGCTGCTCCCTGGTTCTACCAGAAACTTACTCCTGATCAGACTTTGCTCCACACAGAGCTGGTGGGTAGCGGCCATAGGCTTCGCGGGCCTGCCGTCTCCACTGCCGGTCCTCAGCTGTCCCTGACAGGCATAAACAAGGCCTGGAATAACAGGTGCAGCAAACGTTACTTACCAAAACCAGCCCACTTCCGCGGGGCACAGTTGCTGATGCCTCAAGTATAGTGAAATGGGAAAGGAAATGTCCTTGGCTAAGCAAAATTTCAGCTTGCACTTGGTAATCCTGTTCAAAAGATGAAAACATTAGGGTCTGATCCAGGCATGGCGGTACACACCTATAATCCCAGCACTCTGAAGGTAAAAGCAGAGGATCTTGAATTCAAAAACAGCTAGTCTAAGGCTACAAAATTAGATCCTGTCTCAAAATCAAAAGTAAAGGGCTGGGGGCATGGCTCAGTGGTCAAAGGCGCCTGCTTGCCAAACCTGCCAGCTCAGGTTCAATTCCACACTACCCACGTGAAGCCAGTGCAGAAGAGTGACACGTGTCTGGAAATCATTTGCAGCAGCAGGAGGCACTGGTACACCCATATCTCTCTCTCTCTCTCTCTCTCTCTCTCTCTCTCTCTCTCTCTCTCTCTCACACACACACACACACACACACACACAGTTTCTCCTTCTCTCATGGATAAATTAATATTAAAAAAAAAAAAAGCAAAAGCAAACCAAAAACAGAGGGCTTAA
Source organism: Dipus sagitta (assembly GCA_036346955.1). Lineage (NCBI taxonomy): Eukaryota > Metazoa > Chordata > Mammalia > Rodentia > Dipodidae > Dipus > Dipus sagitta. Next base: position 9,780,017 of record CM070779.1, on the reverse strand, counting down.
TGCAGAACACAAAGGTATTAGCCACAAAAATTTCATTCAAACTTCGTTCAAACCTTAAACTGCAAATTCAAATCCATATTGAGTTTGCCCTCTTTAAGTCGTAGCAGGCTTTCTCCCCTGACCAAGCCTAAACTCTGAACATCCATAACAAAATTAGATTCTTCACATGCTTTTCTCATAAGACTGAAGTTCAAACAGTGTTCACTTCTGGTAATATGAGAAGATTTGAGATACTAAGATCAAGGAACAGTTTTTATCTGAATTGCCCATGAATTATGAAATTCATTTGAATGTATACTTTCAAAATATCTCTGCTGGGATTAGGGAGATGGTCCAGTGAGTAGGAACGCTTGCTTTAGGACCTGACTTTGATCCCCAGCGCCCATGTAAAAATAGATAGATAGGGCTGGAGAGCTGGCTCAGCAGTCGAGGCACTTGCCTGCAAAGCTTAATGACCCAGATTTGATTCTTCAGACCCACATAAAGCCAGATGCACAAAGTGGTGCATGCATCTGGAGTCCCTTTGCAGTGGCTGGAGGGCTCTGGTGTGTCCATACTTCTCTCTCTCTCTCCCTCCCTCTCTCTCTCTTTCTGCTTCTGTCTCTATCTGTATCTCTGCTTGCTAATAAATGAATATATTTTTTTAAATAGGTTGGTCAGCCAGGCATGGTGGCTCATGCCTTTAATCCCAGCACTGTGGAGGCAGAGGTAGGAAGAGCTCCATGAGTTCAAGGCCACCCTGAGACTATATAGCGAGTTCCAGGTCAGTCTGGACTAGAGTTAGACTCTACCTCAAAAAAATAAATAAGTCGATCCTAAATTACTAAAGAAAAATAATATTAGAAATGATCCAAGGACTGTGGGAATTGCTCAGCAGTAGAGCACTTGTCTAGAATCCCCCAGTGAGGGCCTGAGGGTGTGGCTCAGCAGTAGAGCATTGGTCTAGAATCCACAGTGAGGGGCTGGGGGCGTGGCTCAGTGGTAGAACACCTGCCTAGAATCCAGTGAGGGGCTGGGGGCGTGGCTCAGCAGTGGAACACCTGTCTGAAATCTACCAGCAAGGGTTGACTAGCCAGTCAGTGGGGACAAGGAGGGTGTGGGGTTCTTGTTTATTCTTGGGTTTCTCCATCTTCCAGCTACACAAAGGGCCCATGATAAAGACTGAATGATCGGATAAGCAAGAGAAGTTTCATTCAGATCGCCGGGTTAATTTTGAGTTGTGGAAAGTAATCTGACATGAGCTGAGGGCAGAGGATTTCAGATCCTTGGGCACATGCTGACGCTCACAGAGCGGATGAAATGAGTTGGCTGAAATTAGTCAATTACGAGTGGACAGTCTCTGGGGATGTCTTAGGCAAGAGGAGCCCAGTGGTGCCATAAATCAGGATGTCTAATTGAAGCAATGTTTTAGGAATTAAGCAGCAATTAAATCAAACAGGAAAGTTTCTAAGGGGCACCTTTGACATGATGGGGGAGAAGTCAGAGCAACCCCAAGAATCTATGGGGAAAAGATGGCTTACTTCCAGGGGGCCTGCTAGTTAATAATTATGAGACACATCTGTGATTAAAATCCTCTTCCTTCCAAAAGCTTTATGAGCAGGCCGTAGATTTCCCTCATGGAACATCAGAAAGTAAAGCAGAAAAGAATGGCTGAGCCATCAGAAATGCAGCCAGCCGTGGTGGGGGTGGAGGGGGGACTTGGAAAGGGGATGGAAACGCAAAAAGTTTTGACCTGAAGAAATCTAGTCTGGGGAAGCAGGTTTCCGAAACAGACGGCTGAACCTGTGGTGATTTACCCTAGGAAGGTGATTTTTAGGGTCATATGGAAATTCTTACGCTGTCACCACTTTAGCAGATGGCTTCCGGAAAAGCTGCATTCATATCTGCAGAGTCACGCGTAGTGAGGGGGATGTAGTCAGGAGCAGGACCCAAAAGAGGAAATCAAAAAAGATGCCACACCACCTGCCTGCTTCAGCAGAACTAGAGCTCAGCATCCGATCCAACCCGGCCAATCAGTCTGATCCAACCAATCAGCTCTCTCGGTCAACATCTGATCCAACCCATCCAATCAGCTCTCTCAGTCAGCATCTGATCCAACCAATCAGCTCTCTTGGTCAACACCTGATCCAGCCCATCCAATCAGCTCTCTCAGTCAGCATCTGATCCAGCCCATCCAATCAGTCTCTCGCCCCTGCCCCGAGCCCATACCAATCAGCTCTCAGGTGAGCCTGCTGGTAAGGCCCACCACAGTAAGATTGTAAGTAGATGCTTAGCAGGTGGGCAGGTTTCCTGTTGTCTTTTCATCTCTCCTGGACTTCCCAGGTCCCTACTCTCATAAGCGCCCCTCATCTCGGCTCTGCTGGGCTGAGATGGGGCAGGGTGGGGGGGAGGGCAGGGTGGGGGGGAGGGCGTTACTCCCACATGGGCTCTCCACCCCCTTCTGCCTTCCACACAGCAGGAATTTTCCGTACCTTTTTCTCCTCTCTTAGTCTAATTAAAGGCTCTTTAAGTCTTACCCTCTGGTCTATAGATTTTTAATTCTTTAAATTCATAAGGCAAGAGTCCAGGGGCTGGATAGATGGCTTAGGAGTTAAGGCACTTGCCTGCGAAGCCTAATGGAGCCAGGTTCAATTCCCCAAGACCCACAGAAGGCGCACGGTGCATGTGTCTGGCCTATGCTTGCAGCGGCTAGAGGCCCTGGTGCATCCATGATCGCTTGCTCTCTCTTTCTCTCGCTTTTTTTTCTCCCCCCTCCCCCCCCAAAAAATAAATATTTTTAAAACAAAACTAAAAGATTTTTTAAAAATCCAGAATATCCTAAAATTATTGGTGTATTGGCAAGGAGCCCTAAACTCTCATTACAAGAGGAAAGAAAACAAAACCCCGGTCCCAGGGCCACTTGAGTCGTGTCCAGACTCACCACTGACATAGGGATGCTCTTCTCCCTGACCTTGCACTCTGCCCGTCAGACGCACAAATCACGGATGATAGCATGTCATGGACTTCCTGCTCAGCTCTATGGATAACCAAAACTGTAGATGTGGGCTGGAGAGACGGCTTAGCGTTAGGCACTTGCCTGCGAAGCCTAAGGACCCATGTCCTTACCACCTCTGAGGCCAGGCCTAGGGCTGCCGGAAGATAAAGATTGGCTCAGAGGGGCTGCAGAGATGATATAGCAGTTAAAGCATTTCCCTACAAAGCTTAAGGACCCAGGTTCAATTCCCCAGGACCCACGAAAGCCAGAAGCACATAGTGGCGCATTGCATCTGGAGTTCATTTGCAGTGTCAAGAGGTCCTGGCTCTCCCATAGTCTCTTTCTCTCTCTCTCTCTCTCTCTCTCTCTCTCTCTCTCTCTCTCATAAATAAATAAATTAAAAAATATGTTTTTTAAAGGTTGGCTCAGACCTATAGTGTGGGCCAAATCCCTGGCCTTCAGCTCTTAAAAGCCCAGAGTTTGGATTTTTTGCCCTTGGTTCCTGTCTGATTATCTTACATCCAGATGAGAACTCCAACAGCCCTCCACACCTGTCACGCACTGTGTCACCCCAGCACATGAGCACAACACGGGCCAAATGCACCCACCACCTGTCACCCACCAGGGCCTAGAGAGCCGAGAGCAGCAAGAAGGGAGGTCAGGTCAGAAAAGAAGGAGAAGGTTCTGGAGAGGAGTCACACTGCTTGTCTTGAGCCTGGGCAGCCTTTCCCAGGCACACCGCAGCTCCCGCGGGCCGCGATTTCCTGTCTGGATTACATTGCTCACTGCCGTGGCCCTACAAGACGGCAGAGTCATGGAGATTAATAGTCCCGCTGTGGGACTCCAAATCCCCAAATCTCAGACAGACAGCCTGGCTTGAGGGAAGGCCAGAGCCCCGTGACACAGGGTGGCAACTGGGACGTAAACCATCTCCTTAGTTCCGTGACCCTGAATAGGTCACCGCTCTGCTTAGCCTCAGTGTCCCCATCTGTCCCTCCCCGACAGTGTTTTTGACAGACTAAGAAACTGCTTTGCATACCAGAAACCCTACTAAATATTAGGCAGCGTTTTCAGCGGTAATATATGAGCAAGCTACACACAGCCCTGATCCTGAAATGTACCCCAGGCGGCACATGAAAATAAACAAATCCCTGACTTTCATTTTTATAACAATTTGAATGCTACTTAAAAAATAAACCATGGGGCTGGAGGGATGGCTTAGCAGTTAAGGCATTTGCCTGCAAAGCCAAAGGATCCAGGCTTGATTCCCCAGGACCCACGTTAGCCAGATGCACAAGGGAGCGAATGCATCTGGAGTTCATTTGCAGTGGCTGCAGGCCCTGGCACGCCCATTCGCTCGCTCTCTTTCTCTCTCTGTCTCTGTCTCTCTCTCTCTCTCCCTCTCTCTCTCTCTCTTTCTCTCTCTCTCTCTCTCCCTCTCTCTCTCTCTCTGTCTGTCAAATAAATAAAAGCAAAACATTTAAAAAAAAAAAAAAAGAAAGAAAAACATAGACTAGGGAGATAGCTTAGCAGTTAAAGGCACTTACTTGCAAAGCCTGACAGCCCAGGTTTGATTCCCTACTACCCATGTAAAGCGAGATACATAAAATGGAAGTGTGCATCTGGAGTTCATTTGCAGTGGCCAGAGGCCCTGCTACACCCATTCTCTCCATCTCCCCCTGCCCTTTCTACTCACAAGTAAATAAATTAAAATATTTTTAAAATTAAAATTTAAAAACCTGCTTTCAGGGCTGGAGAGATGGCTCAGCAGTTAAGGCACTGGCCTGCAAAGCCTAAGGACCCAGGTTCAATTCCCCAATGCCCACATGGAGCCAGATGCACAAAGTGGCACATGCATCTGGTGTTTGTTTGTAGTGATTAGAGGCACTGGCATGCCCATTCTCTGTCTCTGTCTCTCTCTGCTTGAAAATACATACATACAAACTGGGCGTGGTGGCGCACGCCTTTAATCCCAGCACTCGAGAGGCAGAGGTAGGAGGATTGCCGTGAGTTCGAGGCCACCCTGAGACTCCATAGTGAATTCCAGGTCAGCCTGGGCTAGAGTGAGACCCTACCTCGAAAAAACAAAAAAAAACAACAACAACAACAAAAAAAAAAAACATACATACATACATACATACATACATACATAAAAAGTTTTAAGAGAAAAACTGTTTTCAGTTCCACCTGAATTCCCCATTTCTTTCACCCTACAATTGCTTGGATTCTGGAAGTATGATAACATGGGAACATGATAGAGTTGCTCCCTTAATACGAGCTCAAGATGTAAGCGGATCTGATGCTGGCCTCCCGGTGACCTGTGACTTCCATGCCACCTGAGCTGCGCAGCCTTTCCGGGTCTTAGAAGCACAGTGCCGTCAGAATGGCGCCCCCTGCAGGCCCCCCAGAGACACGACGATGGCCAAGGGAAGGTGCCGGAGCTGGCCAGACTCCCCAGGAGCTGAGAGATGCTGGCATTTCTTCCAGAAACGCGGGGAAATTTATGTGGGGAGCACACCCTTGGGAGCAGAGGGTGGGGGCCCTTGCTCCTACTTGTAGACAAACAGCAGGCCCAGGCGGGGACAAGGCGGGGAGGAGAAGGGAAGACATTCCTCACTGAAGGCGAGAGACTTCACTGCGGGTGGATACTCCAAAGCAAGAAGAGGTTAGGTGGGAAGTCCTCACGTTGCTTCATGAATAAAGCCACTTGAGACACTTACTGCAATCAAATTAGGACTGTAACACAGCACTCTCAGTGGTTTCTGTCTGAGGAGAGAAGCCGTCATAGAGTGCGTCTTTCCTCTCTCGTCTCCCTTCCGTGAGCAGCTCCCAGTAACCAGTACTGCAGTTCTCAGCCACTCTCCTAACATGCAGTCCCGTATGTAACTGGTTCCCAGCTGTGTGACTTCAGCAAATCGCTTGACCTCTCTGGGCCTGTGTTCAATTCTATAGAATGATCTCTACCCCTGTTTCACTCAGTTATAAATCAGAAGTGAGTCTGGGCCAGAAATGAGATTTAGCACAATGATCCACATGGTACCTGTGTTAATTAGTATCCTTGAAACATTTTTTTAGATATAACCAGAGGAGACAGCCAGACCCACAGTTAAATAAAGGACATGTATTTTATCATTTGTACATGTCAAGAAATTAACCATATCCAGAGCAACAGAAATACCCCATACATAATAGAAATGATATAGGATGTGGGGGAAGCAGCTAGGCCTTTCTTTAAAATATTTTTTTTAGAGAGAGAGAGAGAGAAACAGAGAGAGAACTGGTGTGCCAGGGCCTCAGCCACTACAATCAAACTACAGATGCTTGCACCACCTAGTAGGCATTGCGACCTTGTGCTTGCCTCACCTTTGTGTGTCTAGCTTACATTGGATCTGAAGAGTCAAACATGGGTCCAACTTAGGCTTCGCAGGTAAGCACCTTAACCACTAAGCCATCTCTCTAGCCCTTAAAGGGTTTCTAACACTTTGGAATGCCGTACCTTTGGCTTTTGAGAGTTCAGCTTCTCAGAAGTGGAAAGAAATGAAAACTCAGCCGGGCGTGGCTGCACATGCATTTAATCCCAATGCTCAGGAGGCAGAGGTAGGAGGATCACCGTGAGTTCGAGGCCACCCTGAGACTCCATAGTGAATTCCAGGTCCTCCTGGGCTAGAGTGAAACCCTACCTCAAAAAAAAAAAAAAAAAATACTAAGGGAACTCAGAAATCAGCATTGCACCAATATTACATTGTCATGTCCACTTGTATAGAACAAAGAGAGCTGAGAGCTGAGGGGCAAGGGTGGTGTACCCCCAGAACCAGGCACATTCTCTCTGTGTGGAAAAAGCCCATTATGGCTGCAAAACAGTGAAGGACTTGGCCCCCACTCAGCAGACAGGGCAGGGTGAAGACCTTGCTCTCTGCCTGACTCCTCTGGAGGATTCCTGTCACCCCTTCTCCATGGAGGTGCGGGTTTTAACATCTGTTTGCACTTTTATTTGGTGTGTAATTGTGGGTGTTTGTGGGGTGGGGTGTGGTGCTGTAAGTGTGTACACAATGTGCAATGGTTGAATCAAGGTACCGCTGGCTTTTCTGAGATCTTCTTTTGGTTCCTAATACACCTTGAGTTTCTCCCAAATGTTCCAGAACACGGATCTGTCAGATGACACTGGTCCACTCCATAACTCAATTTCACTTCTGTAACAGTGAGCTTGGAGCCAGGTTAGCACAACCAGGACCAATAAAACCTAAGCCTTTCCTAAAGCGTCAGACAGGAGCTTGGAACTTTCTGGAATCTGGGAAGGAAGCTCGGGGAAACTAGAATTGAGTGAGCCAAGCAGGACTCTCAGACAAGCCTGGAAAACAAAGGAGGGACCAGGTGACCAGCAACTTGCAGCACACCCCAGCAGTCCCCAGGCAAGGGCCCATATTCATCCTTCTTTAATATTTTCATTTTCAAGTAGAGAAAGGCAGACAGGTAGAGAAAGAGAGAGAGAGAGAGAAATGGGACTGCCAGGGCCCCTAGCTGCTGCAAATGAACTCCAGATGCATGCGCCACTTTGTGCATCTGGTTTTACCTGAGTCCTGGGGAATTGAACCAGGATCGTCAGGCTTTGTAAGCAAGCACATTAACTGCTATACCATCTCTCCAGCCCCATCTTTTAAAAAAAAAAATCCTTCTTCCTCCTCCTCCTCCTCTTCTTCCACCTCTTCTCCTCTTCTCTGATTTTTTTTTGTTTGTTTGTTTTTTCGAGGTAGGGTCTCACTCTAGCCCAGGCTGACCTGGAATTAACTATGTAGTCTCAGGGTGGCCTCGAACTCACGGCAATCCTACCTCTGCCTCCCAAGTGCTGGGATGAAAGGTGTAAGCCACTACGCCTGGCTTTTTTCCTTTTTCTTTTTTAGACAGGATCTCATTTGAGGCTGCCCTCAAACTTACTACATACCTGGGACGACCTTGAACTTCGGAGCCTCCTGCCCCCATCTCCTGAGTGCTCGGTTTAATGACATGTGACACACATACTAAGCGGGCACTGTACCCGCTCAGCCACATCCCCAGTCCCCATCTTCACTTTTAAGGGGACACTTAGACCCTCAGAGACGAGGAGCCCCACAAGGAGCCTGCCCTCCCCCCTATGAAAGGCTGCCCCCCCAAGTCTCCTATCAGTGTTTGCGTCTTAGCGTGGTCTGAGGCTTCTCGCCTCGACAGCAAGGCTATGTATTTATAGAACAAGCCCTGCTTAAGGATTTTTAGGCCTCCTGTTTAGAAGCACACAGAGAGGGGCAAGAAAGAATAAATATGGAAATGAAATGTAAAAACTTCGGGCTCTTGCAACCAGCTTCCTGGGGGGATTTTCCTGTGTGTTCTTTCTCCTTCTCCCACTCAGCGGAATGACTGCTAGTCATTAAGGAAATCTGTGAGGAGCTCACGGTACAGGAATTGTATACCAGTGCTCCCATCTTCATTTGCATATCCCGTTTTTTGATTGGCAGCTGTACATGAAATGCCATATCAGTTGAAAGTATGTTGTGAGCTGGCACTAATGATCCCACGGCTCCAGGGAAGCCTGCCATATTGTAATTTGGCTATCAGGCATGAAAGAAATAATTCTAAGTGCCAGGAATGCAAGACTGAATAAATGTCTCACTGCTGCAGGTTGCCACGGGTGACACTTCTGATTTAGTATAAACGAATGCCCCCGTTGCCTTTGGGGTACCCGGAGTTTGCATTGTATCTGAGCTGTGTGTATAAAACATTAGTCTCAGAAAATGGCTTCGGTGTGAAATGGGAAACAGAGGCCTGCTCCCAGAAGGCGATGGAATGTTTACAAGTAATCACTCGATGAAAGGACTTTGCTACCTCTGTAATGACAGGCGAGCAGGATTTGCTTTTCCTGGATGGAGAAGAATGGTTATGTTAACTCTGCCTCGCTTCGCCTTTTTTTTTTTTAATGAAATGCTCTTTTGTAAAGAAAATCACATCTGTTTCCTTTTATATGTGAAAGGGATATAAGTTCTTTTTATTCTCCCTCCCTATGTGTGAATAGCCCACTGATGTACCTCGGAATTAAATAACCCTCTCTGAGGTCATTTGGATGTCACAAACCGGAACCTGGAGGCCACTTCCTCCTTGCTGGCTTGTGACTTCACATCCCCACTTAGACAGGGAACATCTATAGAGTGGGTCACTTTGCCTTGAATTTTCATTAAGGTCTCATTGCGATTTCCTTGCATACGTACCCCCCACCCCCGCCGCTGCCAGGGTCTCATGTTCCATTACACGCTTCCTGTGCCCTCCCCATACGGAATGTCCAAGCCCGTGTCCTAAAAGCTGTTCTCCCCACAAGTGACACCAGCAGCTGTCTGCCCACAGCTTTCTGGAGCAGATGCTACTCGTTTTCGGGTCGTGTTAAGAACTGGTTGATTTCCCTTCCTTCGGTGGGATGTTCTTTGAAGATGGTTTCTACCTTTGGGTGTCCTTCCCCAAGAGTCATTAAAGTCGAGATCTCAGCACCTGTCCAGGCATGCAGTAGTCATGGGGAAATGCAGGAGGAGGAGAGGAAAGGAAGGAGGGAAGGAAGGAAGGAAGGAAGGAAGGAAGGGAGGGAGGGAGGGAGGGAGGGAGGGAGGGGGGGGGAGGGGAGAAGGAAGGAAAGAAAGAAGAAGGGAAGGAAGGAAGTGGGGAAGAAAGGAGGAAGGAAGAAAGGAAGGAGGGAAGGAAGGAAGGGAGGGAAAGAGGGAAGGAAGGAAGTGTGGAAGGAAGGAAGGAAAGGAAAGAGGGAGAAAGGAAGGAGGGAGGGAGGAGGGAAGGAAGGAAGGAAGGAAGAAAGAAAGGAAGGGAAGGAGGAGAAGAAGAAGGAAGAAAGGGAGGGAGGGAGGAAGGAAGGGAGGGCTAAGCCTATTGTGGGCTTGATAAGTGTCTGAAGATGTACACATTGGTAGATGTTCCTTCCTTTAGTGAACTCAGTATTCCTCAGGCATTCACAGGCATAAAATGACAAGATAGTCCAGTTCTACAAAACCATTCCTGCTGTGGGGGGTGCTGTTCAGAATAATTTTGTTATAGTCAACTTTCATTTTAAGGATGGACTTGGAGCCGGGTATGGTGGCACACGCCTTTAATCCCAGTACTCGGGAGGCAGAGGTAGGAGGATCGCCATGAGTTCAAGGCCACCGGCCACCCTGAGACTACATAGTGAATTCCAGGTCAACGTGGGCTAGAGCGAGACCTTACCTCACAAAACCAAGAAAGAAAGAAAGAAAGAAAGAAAGAAAGGAAGGACGGACGGACGGACGGACGGACGGACTTGGAGCCTGTTTTTACTACTTCCTGAGAAAGAATGAGTGTCCAGGGGAAATTGAGTCTAACTCCATGTTAGGTCTGAAGAAGGAAGGATCATGGAGGGATTTTCTACAGATTGCATAAACTAACAAAGGAAAGTCCAGGCAGTGTAGCAAAAATAGCAGATGCTGTTAAGAGCATGGGCATGCCTTGGTTAAAAGCAGTCAGGTAAACTACAGGGGAGGCGAAGATGGGCATGTGGCTGTTCCGACCCCACTGGGCTGGCTAGCTGGGGGCTTTGACAGCTGAACATATATGTTTTCTTTAAATAGTTTATTTTTACATATTTATGTGAGAGAGAGAGAGAATGGGCAGGCCAGGGCCTCCAGCCTCTGCAAATGAACTCCAGACGCATGAGCCACCTTGTGCATTTGGCTTACATGTGTACTGGGGGGCATTGAACCTGGGTCCTTAGGCTTTGCAGGAAAGTGCCTTAACCACTAAGCCATCTCTCCAGCCCTGTTTTGTTTTTTTTTTTTTTTTTTTAATATATAGTGAGTTGACCTCTCTTGGACATTGTCCAGAGAGACGCCTTGGTTGTCACAGTTGAGGAGAGAGTGTTTCTGGCATATTCTGAGTAGAAGCCAGGGTGGCCACTGAACATCCTACCTGCACAGGACCCACCCACACGGAGAGGTTGGCGTCGCCTGACGGCTGCCACTCGGTTCCGTGCTGTGCTGGTGTCTCCCGGTGTCAACTTGGTGTGCCCGGGTAAGGATGCCTCAAGACCAAATGTTTACCCGGAGTTTCTTTTGAGCTGGTGAGGGCAGGGAGCAGCTTGGGAGAGAAGTATTAACCTTGCAAATGCACACATTTTCAATTCACTTCATAGTGACAGGCTACAACTTGTAATCAGTATAAAATGATTTTCCGGGAGAGTAAACGCTTATTCTCACTGTCTTGATGTTGGCACTGGATTACTTGGTATTAATCCCAGGGTGACACAGTCACATTTGGAAGCCGTGAGATTTATTTGGATGTCTTATGGGGCCAGGGGCAGCCTTCATTTCACATCCTTGATCTTGGAGAATTTAAATAAGAGAGCTGCTTCTCTATCTACACCACTGGTGGGAGAAGGAAGTTATTCAGGCAGGACCAATACCAAGGACCATACAAAGTGGGGCTGGGGGCGCGTAGAGGTCACCACGTTCATGATCAACTGTGTGCTTAGCAGCAGCACGGACAAAAAAGCAAACACTACAAATAAGCACTTATTAAGCATCAACCATATGCCTGCTCTCTATGCACAAGAAAGCAAGAAATCAAAAGGCTTGCACCCACTCGCTCCCATGTTCATTGTAATGCCGCATCTTCCATAGATAACCTCCTATACGGCTGTGTTTAAGATAACCGTCTCCCAAAACTGTCATTGTCTGATCTAGAGAGATGGCCCAGTGGTTAAGGCACTTTCCTGCAAACCCTAAGGACTTGGGTTTGCTTCCCCAGTACCCATGTAAAGCCAGATGTGCTAGGTGGTGCATGTGTCTGAAATTCACTTGCAGTGGCTGGAGGCCTTGGCATGCCCATTTTCTCTCGCTTTCTCTCTCAAATAAATAAGTTTTTAAAGGAAATCTCTCCAGTAGAAAAATAAATAAATAAAAAGAAAAAATAATGAAAAGGAACTGCCATGATTATCTCTTTTCCTACAGAGGGCCACTGTGATGGGTTAGACTTACTGTAGCCTAGCAGGACCTAGATCCACCCAGGAAACCATCTCCTGGGCACACCAGTGGACTAGGTTAATTGAGCAATTGGGGAAGACCCCTTCTTGACTGTGGGCAATGCCTGAACTGTATTTTTAAAAAGGCAACAGCTACCTGCATTCATGGCTCTCTGCTTCCTCACTGTGGACAGAATGTGTCCGGCCACCTCGAGCTCCGGACACCATGTCTTTCACCTGCTGTGATGGACAGTCACCTTGAACTGTGGGTCATTATAAACCCCTTCTTCCTGAAGGTGCTTCTTGTCAGGTGTTTGGTCCCAACAGTAAGAAAGTAATAGATACAGCCACCTAGTGAAGACGTTCCACTTTCCCTACCAAAGGGTTTCTATGGCAACTACTAAGCTTCTAACCTGAAGCAGTCACAGACAATATGTAAATAAATGAACAGGGCTGTGGTTCAATAAAACTTTATTTACAGAGACAGGCAGCAGGACTGGATATGTTCTGGAACCTCTAATTCACCAGCTCCTAACCAAGAGCAATAAAAACCATTTTTAGAGATATTGCTTTCTGATTGTTCAAGCAATATGATTAAAATCATAACACGTGGGCTGGAGAGATGGCTTAGAGGTTACAGCACTTACCTGCAAAGCCAAAGAACCCAGGTTCAATTCCCCAGTACCCACGTAAGCCAGATGCATAAGTTACCACACACATCTGGAGCTCATTTGCAGTGGCTGGAGACCCTGGTGTGCCCATTCTCTCTCTCTCTCTCTTCTCTCTCTCTCTCTCTCTCCCTCAAATAAGTAAATAAATAATAAAATCATAACACGTTATTATAGTTTGCCTAATGGGCTCATATTTCAGAATCTAATCCTAAGAATGTCTTTGGAATTGTGTATACACTTTTTGTGCATAGATGTTCATTGTTGTGATATGTCCAAGTATAAAAATTTGAAAGTGATTTTATTTATTTAACAATAAGGCATCAGAAACCTTACTTTAGGGCTAGGAGATGGCTCATTGGTTAAAGGCTTTGGCTTTCCAGCTTGCCTGCCTGAGTTCTATTCCCCAGCTCTCATGTAAAGCCAGATGCAAAGTGGCATGTATGTGTCTGCAATCCCAACATGCCTACAGCAATGAGAGGCAGAGCCAGGGGAATGCACGAGAAGCTCACGGGCCAGCTAGCCTGGTGCATGCAGCAGCAAAAACAGTAAAGAGACCTTATAGCAAAGAAGTAAGGAAAGGACAAACACCCCCAAAGTTGTCTTCAGGCCACCACACACCTGCCATGGCGTGTGCAAACACATACCTGCACGCACACACATGCACACACATGAACAAAAGAACATGATCATTGCTCTCTTTACAGCAACTCACTAATCCACTATTAACTGCTGACCGTCCGCCATGTGCAGACACTGGTCTAGATGCTGAAGATATGACAGAGAACTGGACCCATCTAGCTGCTGTCCTTGAGGTTTGTAGTTTAGGTCAACTCTCTGATTTTTTTTTTTCACACAGGTTATACTTTTATATCCCCGGTCCTCATTTCCCTGAGCACCCTCCTATACAGAGTCTCTATGGGAAGAGGAGGTTTGTCTCGAGACATTTCTACCCACCCTGTGGCTCTTGCAATCTTCCCACCTGCTTCTGCCACAACAATCCCTGAGCTCTGGAAGGTCTACAAGCAGTTTGGCTCACTGCTGAGATCTCTGTCGCCTCTGGATTTCTGCCTCCATGTGTTTTGTTCACTATAGTGTCTGTCACCGTAGGTCAACTCTTATCCATATGTTCCCAGTTGCTTAGCATGTGCCCTTAAAAGCTACATAAAGCCAGATGCACAAAGTGGGACATGCATCTGGAGTTTGTTAGCTGTGGCTAGAGGTCCTGATGTGCCCATTCTCCTCTCTGTCCTCTCTCTTTCTCTCTCTCTCCTTGAAAATAAATAAATAAAATTTTTAATAATAAAAAATAAAAGCCACCTAGACTTTAGCTCCTCTTTGTGGATGATGAAAATGTCAGGTGTCCCCCTACACACATCTGGTCTCGCATCCATCCGTTCTTCCTTGAGGCAGAACCTCTTACTGATTATTCTAGAAGTTGCAATTTTCCACTACCCCAGCAGTTCTCAGGTGTCTGCTCCCCACAGGGTTGGGGTTACAGATGTTTGTGGCCATGCCTGGTGGTTTACATGGGTCCTGGGGGGATTAAACTTGGGCAGACTTGGACCCCCTGAGGCCCTCACACTTGCACCAGCTGATCCATCTAGCCCACAATGCATGTTTTTGGGGCCCACAATTCACCAGGTATCCAGGAGCTTTGAGTCTTTCTGATGAATCTCCTACACGCTGCCCTGGTTCTATCTGGATCTTTTGGACTTCTGATCCTGAGTGAGGAGGTAATGTTTCTCTAACTAAAACATAGTTAGTTTTTTTTTTTTTTCTATTTACTATTTATTTAGATATTTGAAATAAATAAACAAATATTTGAGAGACAGGAAGAAAGAGGGAGAGAAAGAGAAAAAAAAGGGGAACATCAGGGCCTCCAGCCACTGCAAAGTCCAGATGCATGCACCACCTTGTGCATCTGGTTTACATGGGTCCTAGGGAATCAAACCTGGGTCTTTTGACTTCATAGGCAATCACCTTAACTGCTAAGCCATCTCTCCAGCCCTTTAAAGATTTACTTATTTATTTATTAGAGACAGAGAGGGAGATAGAGAGAGAAAGAATGGATACACCAGGGCCTCTAGCCACTGCAAATGAACTCCAGACACATGCACCACCATGTGCATCTGGCTTACGTGGAGCCTGGAGGATTAAACCTGGATCCTTAGGTTCTGCAGGCATGTGCCTTAACCACTAAGCCATCTCTCCAGTCCCCAGTTAAATAGTTTTTTAAAAGCAAGATGAGAGGAAGGGTTTGTGGGTAATGTGCCTTTTTGTTTCTAGTGTGTGTCACTGGAAGGTTGGAGAGATGTGTATACAGATTCTAGTAGGAACCACAACTCAGTAGCACTGGCCAGTCTGGGCGAGAGCGTTGTGCTCAAGGGGAATGTGCATCCAATGTATAAAGATATTTGCTGCCAGGCATTGTGACACACACCTTTAATCCCAGCGCTCAGGAGGCTGAGGTAGGAGGATCGCCATGAGTTTGAGGCCAGCCTGGGACTGGCTACAGAGTGAGTTGCAGGTCAGCCTGGGCTAGAGCAAGACTCTACCTCAAAAACAGAAGCCAGGTGTGGTGGTGCATGCCTTTAATTCCAGCATTCGGGAGGCAGGGGTAGGAGGATCGCCGTGAGTTCAAGGCCACCCTGAGACTACATAGTGAATTCCAGGTCAGCCTGGACCAGAGTGAGACCCTACCTCAAAAAAAAGAAAAAAAAAGAAAGAAAGAAAAGGTATTTGCAAAACGTGCTCCATGCAGCCTTCTCTCTAATGCCATCTATTGATTAAAACTGCTCTTCAATGTCTTCTACTCATCCACCTGCCGCACTCCCCTACGTCATGTCCCCAGCAGCTCACCCCAAAGTGTTTCACAGTGTCCCTCCCAAGCCCAGCCTCCTCTGGCTCGGCCCCTCTTCCTCTGCCCACTTATTGCTTGCCTGTTGTTTGTGGCTGTAGTCCGTGCTCGTGTCTGAGTGAAGATGGCACCAGCTCCCCTGTGCGTGTGGGTGTGGGTGGTGAATGTGGATTCTTGCCTGTGTGCGCACAGACGCGGGCGTGTATATAGAGGCCAAAAGTCCTCATCAGGTGACTCCGTCAATAGATCTCCACCTCGTTTTGCGGGGCAGGGTCTCTCAGTGAACCTGAAGTTCAGCAATTCAGCTACACTGGCTGGCCAGCCATCCCCAGGAAGTCCTTGTCTCTGCCTGCCTAGCACTGGGATTACGGGCACATGCCACCACACCCTGCTCTTCTGTGGGTGCTAGAGAATCCAAACTCAAGTCCTGATGCTTTTGTGTCAAGCACTTTACCAACCGAGCCATCTTCCCTGCCTAGCACTGGCTTCTTTTAAGAATCCCCACACCCGTTTCCCTGATTCAAACAAGGCCCAAGAGCCACACTGGACAAAGTTTCTATGGAATATGGGGAAGGAGGGGAAGCTCCAAACTGGGGGTGAGGAGGCTTCAGTCATGGGAATTAGAAGGAAACAGAGGAAGGACTGGTGACATGTAACCAGACGCACGCAATCATGTGAGACATCATGTTGTGCTAGACAAGTTGCTTCTGGAGTAAGGAGCATGTGACTCTGAGATGAATCTGAAGTCCTGATGGCACCCAGGCTTGTGGAATTATCAGTGATGAGTTGGGTCCACAGGAAATGTAGGTGGCCATGTGACAAGAGCAAAGACCGGGCAGAGAGGACTGAGTGCGCTCAAAAGAGAACGGGTCCGTCTCTCAGCGAAGGCCTCTCAGAGCCATTTCCTGTCAGGGGCATGCTGTGACACACTTCCAAATGGAAAACTCATTCCGCATTAAGCTAGCCAAATATCTTGAATAAATAATGCAGAAATTATTAAGACGTTTTCCAGAGGTCCGTAGCATTTCCTGTCCTGACAATGAAGCTGGCTTTGACATCAGCTAATTCCAGAGGTTACGAGTAAAAGCTGTGGCCACGGCAAACGTCCCCTTCCCAGTGCTTCTCACTAACCTGGGATGGGGAGACAGACGGTATCTGAATCGCTTTCTTCAAAGCATCTCGTTGTCATCATTAAGTTAAGAGCATGGCCATTGGCCAATTACTGCTGCAGGTTATGGGCCGAGGAGGGAAAATAGAAATAAACTGTGACCTCACTGGTCAAGCAATAGAGTATTAAGAAAGAGACAGTGGACAAAAGGAAGGGTGCCAACATGTGCGATGACTCTGAACTAATGACAGATGTGTGTGTGTTGCAAAGTATTAGTGGTCTTAACAAGAATAACAAAGAAATTAGCTCTCATGGATGGGCTACTGTACTTCATATATACCCACTGTATTCTAGATTTCTTTTATTTTTATTTTTCAAGACAAAGTTTCACTCTAACTCAGGCTGACCTCAAACTCATGCTGATCCTCATACCACAGCCTCCCAAGTGCTGGGATTAACAGCATGTGCCACCACACCCAGCCCTAATATATCCTTGATAATGATCATAAAGATGCAGGCACATGTCCCTATGTGATAGTTAATCCCAGTTGTCAACTGGATTGGATCTAGAATCACTTAGGAGAAAATCTCCGGGCATGTCTGTGAGGGATTTTCTAGACTAGGTTAACAGAGGTAGGAAGAGCCTCCCCCCCCCAACACACACACACACACACACACGCGCGCGCACGCGCTGATTATGGGTGGCATCGTCCCATTGGCTGGGGCCCCAGACTTAATGTAAAAGAGAATGTGAGCTGAGCACCAGCATTCAGGGCTCTCTGCTGCCTGGCTGACCAGCTGCCTCACGCTCCTGCCGTCACACGGTCCCCACCATGCCGGATGCCCTCTCCAACTGTAAGCCAAAGTAAGCCCCCTCCTCCTTTCAGTTGCTTCTTGCTGGGTGGTTAAGGAGAAAAGGAATGAAGAGTTCCCAATCAGAGAGGGATTTGTCCATCTCTTTAAGGAACACCCAGACAATGACCAAGAGAGAATGCTGACGAATGTCCTTCCCCAAGTGCCTAACATGACAGAAGTCATGCTATGCAGGACGATGGATGGATGTGCCCAAGCTGTAAAGAAGGCAACCAGGGCTTGACAAGGACCTTCCACTGCCAGGAACCAGTCTTCCAGCTGAGCCCTACTCGGCTTATCTATACAGTTGACATCAAAACATCTGCTTCCCACATGAGAGCCAATCTACAGAAGCTCTCCAGAAGACAATGGCATGAGAAAGACACAATCATAATTAGGAACGGTTGAGTCGCTTTTCTCACCGCTATGATGGGGAAATAATTATGTTGGCTCACGGTTAGTCCGTGGTGGCAGTGAAGACCTGGTGGAACAGCTCTGTGGAGGTGGGAGTGTGTGACAGGGCTCCTCACACGGCTCCTAGGCCAGGAGGCAGAGACCAGACCAGAACCGAGGCTGGGTTAAAACCTAATACTCCTTTCCTTCCCCTAGTACTCCTCTTCCCCCACTCAGGTTCCTCTTCATGGTTTTCCAACTTCCCAAAACAGCACCACCAGCTGAGGACCAGGTGTTCAAACACATGAGTCTGTAGGGACACTTCAGACCCAAATCCATAGCAGTAGCAGCTATAGTTAGACAAATTCATCTGAGTTGTCACCATCCAGCATGAGTTTCATCCATGGGCAATTTAGATCACTCCCTACCTGTCAATTTTTTCACCTACAAAATGGGTACAATCCTCATTCCTATATTATGTGGTGTGACATGACATAACATGACACATGTCGAGACATAGCACTACTATATTTTGAGGTGACGTGACATAACATGATGCATGCCAAAATATAACACTGCTGTATTATGTGGTCGCATGACATAACATGATGCATACCAAGACTGAGGATGGTGGACTAGCTCATGAGACCCCCATCCTCCCTGAAGACTTATTGGTGGTTGACGGTTGAGACATTTTCATCAGTGACCTAACCACTTCTAAGTTGCCGTGCTCTGGTAAACAACTCCCACCCGTGTGAATGCAAGCAAGCCTCAGTAAACTCAGTGGGTCACCACCAAGAAGAAAAATAAACATGAGCCGGGCGTGGTGATGCACGCCTTTCATCCCAGCACTCGGGAGGCAGAGGTAGAAGGATCACTGTGAGTTCAAGGCCACCCTGAGACTACATAGTGAATTCCAGGTCAGCCTGGGCTAGAGTGAGACTCTACCTCAAAAAACCAAAAAAAAAAAAAAAAAATGAAAGCAGAAGGTGACTAGTTGAGAAGAAGAAAGGATGCAGTGGGAGGGACAAGAGAAGGTGACAGGAGGTGAGCACAGTCAAGGACAAGTGCAAGTATTGCCAGTAAATAAAATTAAAAAACAAAATAAACACTAGGCTCTGGGAAGTGCCTAAAGGTGCATGTATGGCCTGCTGCCTCAAATTCCATCCTCAGCACCTACAGAAAGCAGAATGCAGGGCTGGAGAGAGGGCTCAGTGGTTAAGGCGCTTGCCTGCAAAGTCAAAGGACCCAGGTTCAATTCCCCAGGACCCACATAAGCCAGGTGCACAAGGTGGCTCATGCATCTGGAGTTTGAGTTCATTTACAGTGCTGAAGGCCCTGGCACACCCATTCTCTATCTATCTATCTATCTATCTACCTCTTCCTCTCTCTCTAACTGAAATAAATAAATAAAAATATTTTAAAAGAAAGAAAGCAGAATGCAGTGAGAGCAATGGGAGGCGGAGCCAGGAGAATCTGGATGCCAACTAGCAAGCAGAACTGGCAAGAGACCCAATCTCAAAAAAAAAGGTAGAAGGCGGGCATGCCAGGTGTGGTGCCACACACCTTTAATCCCAGCACTTGGGAAGCAGGGGTAGGAGGATCACCATGAGTTCAAGGCCATCCTGAGACTGCATAGTGAATTCCAGGTTACCTTGGGCTAAAGTGAGATCCTACCTTGAAAAAACAAAACAAAAAAGAAAAGAAGAAAAAGGAAAAGTAGAAGGCTAGGAGAAGCACACTCCAATGTTGTCCTCTCTCTCTCTC
This sequence comes from Dipus sagitta, assembly GCA_036346955.1. Lineage (NCBI taxonomy): Eukaryota > Metazoa > Chordata > Mammalia > Rodentia > Dipodidae > Dipus > Dipus sagitta. Next base: position 9,760,400 of record CM070779.1, on the reverse strand, counting down.
TCTCTCTCTCTCTCTCTCACACACACACACACACACACACACACAATGGCAGAAGACTAGGCGAAACACTTCAGGATTGCCCCCTGACCTCCACACACACACATTCATACCACGGCACATGTGTTCCCATTTACACATATATCATACACATACACACATATACACACAAATAAATAATAAAGATAGAAAAAAATAGTATGATGCCCATAGTCTGTGTACTAAGCATGATCCCTTCCTCACAGTAAATGCTCAATAAATATTAAATAACATTAAAGCCCCAGCATGGGCTATGCTATGTTTAATCACGAGATTGCAATACCTGTGTTGATGATCCAGGGCAGTTAGAGCCAGAGTAAGAAATTAAATTAATATGCATCGACAGAACTTTAACCTAATAGCGTGACCACTCCCAAAGTTTAGCATCTTACTGGAACTCGCTAATGGAGCGCCAGCCGTTATTCATGATCGGAGCAGTAAGGAGTCATGCATAATGGAATAGAGTCCCTGCTAACAGCAGATTCACTCACAATAATTTAAACTTGTTTGTATGGAAATAAAGGGCGAATCTTTGAAGTGAGCCTTAATGAGATTCTGCTTGATCTCCAGTGTGTCCTGGGAGAGAGAGTTCAATTTTTCCTCCAGCATCCGGCTCATGTTGGTGGCGTGTAGGAAAGAAAGGGGTGACTTAAATTATGAATGGCCCTCCTTGTCTTTGTGGTGGCAGGTGAGGGAAGGGGGTGTTCATCCGGGGCCAGTGGGGTGCTGCGGGGAGACAAGCACAGTGTTCCAGGGTGGGTTCTGCTTCAGAGACTTGGAGGACGACCTGGTGGGCTGCGGCCTCCAAAGGCAAGTAAAGGAATGTATCACAGACCATCCAAGAGCAAAGTAAACTGGGAACGTTGACAGGAAGTTTGTACATGGTAGTTTGTTAGACATACATACGCATGCGTGCGCACACACACACACACACACACACACACGTGGACTTCCAGCTCCATCCTCCTCCTGAGTCTGAGATCTGGAAACAGTCCCCATTGCCTGGGTGCTGAGCTGTTCTCGGCAAAGCTCCAAAGGGTCTGATGTCATGTCAACTTAGCCTGGCTGTCGGAAGGTCCCAGGAAGTGGGGGTGTGTTTTGTTTGGCAGGGAGAGAGGATCTGATTGCTGGATTTTTTGTTTTTAATCAATGGTTAGCCAGATGTGTTGGCACAAGTCAACAATCCCAGATACCGAGCAGAAGGATGGTGAGTTCAGGACCACCCTGGGCTGCAGGGTGAGTTCCAGACCAGCCTGGGCTACAAAGTGAGATCCAGGCCACACTGGATGAGACAGAGTGAGAGCCTGTCTCAAAAATTAATAATAAAGTCAATTCTTTTAGGAAAGATTCAACTCGGGAACAGGGGTGTAACGAATGAAGGAGGGGTGCCAGTTTAGACGGGGAGATGAGTAAGGACTGCCTGAACCTAGACCTGAACAGACGGAGGGAAGTGGAGAGATCACAACCTAAGCCATGACTAGGGTTATTATATGCAAAGGCCCTGGGGCAGGACTTAGTTGGAAGGAAACATTAATAAACCCCCACGTGAGGGACAGGAGAGATGGCTCAGCAGTTAAAGGCACTTGCTTGCAAAGCCTGGTGGCCCAGGTTTAAATTCCCAGTACCCATGTAAAGCCTGATGTACAAAAACAAAATGTGTTTGGGCTGGAGAGATGGCTCAGCCATTAAACGTGCTTGCTTTCAAGGCCTGGCAGCCAAAGTTCGCTTCCCCAACACCCAGATAAAGGCAGATGCACTCAGTGGCTCACGCATTCGGGGCTCATTTGCAGCAGCAGGAAGCCCTGGCGTACCTGTATTCTGGTTCTCTCCAGCACTCCTAGCAGAGGGCCTGAGGCTCTGAGGCCAGGCAGGACTCACTTCTGCCTTCCAGCATGGCCACTTCCTGCTCAGCAGCCGTCTTTCCAACCGTGATTAGTAACCGCAGCCAGAAGCCAAAAAAACATGACAGACAAAATAAACAGATACTGGGATGAGTCTTTGGGGGGGGGGACAGTCTTTGAATAATCAAAATCTCTAAGCTTTTCATTCCATCAGCATGCTAAGATGCTGAAAGGACCAATTTTTATAACTGACCTGATCTCTGAGCACAGAGACAACCATGTTCCCTCATTTAATCTCACGGACTTATGACTGTTCAATTACAAGTTCAAGTTAGCCATGCCAACATTTTAGGAATGGCCTTTTTTTCTTCTTCTTTTCTTAAAGGGCAGGACTGGAATTTCATTGTATTGAACATAAATGCGTAAAGTACATTGCTGAATCAAACTTAAAATGCTTTTATGGAATTTTCATTCGAACAGCGCCTATAATGGAGTTGACCTCATATTCACCTAAGATTTCTCTGGCTGTGGGTTCAGATTTCATGCCAATTAACATGTTAATGACATATATCATTTAAAGAACCCATCATAACTTTTATCACATCATGTTACATCTATTTCCTTGTAATTAAATCAGAATTACAGGGTGTAATTACTTTTCTTTTCCTGAATACCCATTCCTTTCAGACATTTAAATTCAAGTGCAAGTACTAAAAGACACTTGAAAGTAACAACCTAATAAAAATATTATCAATTAATGGAAGTGTTGGGTTTCTTCTACTCTCTGGTACTCTCTGGGCTTTTTTTTTTTTTTCTTTTTTTTTTCTTTTTGACAAATTCCTTTCTCCCTGTGTTCTTTCTATGACATGTAATGACTGGTCGTATCCAGTCAAACGTTTCCTAAGCTCCTTACATCCTCTGGGCCTTCGTCTCCATTAATATGCAACATTCTCATGCATAAATATAATTACATATAATTATTAGAGGAAAAGGATCAGATAAGGTTTATTAAAGAAATATCCTATAATTATCCAAGTCCAAGACTTGCCTTCACGTGTTAATCAGCCCAGGGGGGTGGAGTCTATAAAATCCACCTACAAAACAGCTATTGATTTTGATTTCACTTTTGGGAAACCAGCCGCTGATGGCAGGACTCAAGTTGTACACGTGGCTGCAGAGATGGCTCGGCAGGCACTTGCTTGAAAAGCCTGAAGGCCAGGGTTCAATTCCTCAGGACTCACATTACGGCCAGATGCACAAAGTGGTACGTGCATCTGGAGTTTGTCTGCAGTGGAAGGAGGCCCTGGCACACCTGGTCTCTCTCTCCTTACAAATAAATAACAAATAAAAAGAAGTTAACTGGGCATGGTGGTGCACACCTTTAATCCCAGCACTCGGGAGGGAGAGGTAGGAAGATTGCCATGAGTTCAAAGCCACCTTGAGACTACATAGTGAATTCTAGGTCAGCCTGGGCAAGAGTGAAACCCTACCTCAAAAAAAAAAAAAAAAAAAAAAAAAGTGCTGCATCCAGAAGGAAGACTGCACAGAAGGGCCAAGAAGAATTGGGGAAACTTTGCAAGGTCTCCCCACCCAGTGCCAGCATTACACTCTTTCTGACCAATCACATGTTGCCATGTTTGTCCGTGCTTAGGCAATAAAGCCTTCATAAAACCAAGAAACAAAAAAAAAAACCAAAAAAAAAAAAAAAAAACATGAGGACCTGAGTTCAGATGCCCAGTACCCATACAAGAGCTGGACACAGTGATACACTTATAATCCCAGCTCCAGGGAAGTGGAGACAGGAAATCCCTGGGGCTTGCTGACTAGCTAGACTAGCTGAATCCATGAGCTCTGGGTTTAGTAAAATATTCTGGCTCAAAAAAACAGACCAGACTTTGACCTCTGGTTTCTATAAGTGCACGTAGACACACATACACACACACACACACAGAGGCAAAACCAAATAAACAAACAGAAAGACTGAAAGGATTCAGGAGTCTGTGGATAGCTGAACCTGTGGAGATTCCTGGGGGAGGTGTATATGATGGATGCTCCACACTCCTTCTCTCAGACTTCACCCCACACGGATCATTTGTATTCCTTGGGACATCCTTTATAATAAGTCAGTGACCATAAGGGTTTCCTTGAGTTCTGTGAGCCACTCTGGCAAATTAATGCTCCCCAAGGAGGGGTTTGTGAGAACCCCGATTTATAACCAGTCAGACCAGAGTATGAGTAAAGCAACCTGCAGCCTATGATTGGCATCTGAAGTGGAGACTGAGCCAATGGCCTCTGGGAACTTGCAGCACCGTCAAGTTGGCAGGGCCAGCGCTAAGTGGAAGTAGAGGACATGCAGCCGGGGATTATGGGATTTATAACTGTATAACTGGTGTCAGGGGTGATGTGTGTTCTGAGCGTGAAGAGGGAGAAATAGCATGAGGCAGCTTTCCTGCCATTTCTACACAGTGTAGCATCATTCCACTGCTGCGGTGCTGACAGCCTCTTGCTTATTTCTCTAGACCATTCCTAGAGATTTCCCTCTCTCCATTCTGTATATATCGTCTGACTTTCTTCTTAATTTCCCTAGTTCTCCTTCCTTTTTCCAATCAAAGCAGTCCAGCTCAGGCCCAGTTCTTCTCATAACAGCCTCTAGCACACTCAACAAAACAAAGACCATCGGTGAAAAGGCCACGGAGTGACCATATCTGATTGGCCTTTGCAGCTTCACATCCTCATTCCTACCCTGAGTGGTTCAGTGCAGTATTTTTCCCAATAACATTCTGTGCTCTATGCAAGGGAAATTCTGGCGAATGTAGATGTCTCCCTACTAGTGGGTTAGGGGTTGCCACATGCCTGTAGGTTCCACTTTAACCAAGCCCAGGATATGGAGTCTGTCTTTGCACAACTTCTACCTGTCCATGGTCTCCGACGTGTACCTCCATCCTCATACAGAGACAGTAACTGAATTTTGAGGGCATGAGTAGCAGTTACCTTTTCGTACTGGAACAAAACACCCAGTGAGAAGCAGCTTATGGAAGGAAAGGGTTTACTTCTGGCTTACAATCTCAAGGGGAAGTTTCGTCATGGTGGGGAAAGCATGGCAGGAGCAGACAGCTGGGCGTCACATCTCCACATCAGCAGGAGAGAGAATGAGTTGAGTATGACAAGCAGGACTGCTGGGCCATAATACCCCAAGACCCGCCTTCAGTGACACACCTCCTCCAGCAAGGGTCCACTTCTCAAAGGCTCCACAAACTTCCCAATCATTGCCACCATAGTGGTTACATAGGAGGCTTAATCACAAACACATGAGGCTTTGGGGGGCATTTTACATCCAACCCACCACAGCATGGGTTTAAGGCAGGAACTGGTAACAGCTAAGCAAGAGAACCTCAGTGGAACACAGTCATGGACATTCATGAACAGGTGATTGGTGGCGGCTATTACACTGTCATGCAGGCCTGAATCATGACATGGCCTGACACAGCTCAAGGTGACAGAAACAGGCATGCCTGTGTTCCAGTTGGTCTTTTCTTTCTGAACACTGACATTGTATTGCACGTCACTCTTACGTCAGGTAGTACTGCTCTTTGGTACTGTTGTTCAATTACTTAAAATATTTTTTTAAATCAACTCTCAACTTGTTACCTTTTTCAAAGCATACTATAAGATAGACTTGGCCACCTGGCTTAAAGGAGCTGAGGAGAAACACTGGGTGCTGTGGTTCCCTTGGTTGGTTTGGTTTGGTTTTGGTTTTGGTTTTAATATTTTATTCTTTATTTATTTATTTGAGAGAGAGAGAAAGAGGCAGAGAGAGAATAGGCACTAGGGCATCCAGTCACTGCAAATGAGCTCCAGACACATGTGCCACCTTGTACATCTGGCTTACATGGGTCCTGGGGAATCAAACCTGGGTCCTTTGGCTTTGCAGGAAAGTTGCCTTAACCACTAAGCCGTCTCTGCAGCCCGGTTTTTTTTTTTTTTCTTGTTTGTTTGTTTTATTTTTATTTTTGGTTTGTGTTTGTGTGTGTGTGTGTGTGTGTGTGTGTGTGTGCGTGCCTGCGCACGTGTGCACACATTTATGTGTCCTTCTGGTGCCCCATACACTAGCCTGTAGTGGCAATTGCTCATCTCTTGGAGATCAGAGTGGTGAGCCACTCCATTGTTTTTCCACATGGCCTTGTTTTGAGCCTAAGTCTCATTTTTAAACTAATTCCTGAGCTTGCAGGGTTCAGAAGATTCTCGGGGTCTCTGCTCCCCTGTGGGTCTGGGGTTACAGACACATGTGGCCACACACATTTTATGGTCTGGAGATATGAGGGTGCAATCTAGGGCCCCCTCAGGCCCTCATGTTTGTGCAGGAAGTACACTTGACCCCTGACCCATCTCTCTAGCCCTAGGTTTGACTTTTTTTTTTTTTAGACAAGAATCATAGTCATAGCTTTGAACTCCTGAGCTTCGTGCCTCCACTCCCCGAGTGCCGAGATGGCAAAGACGCCCCACCACAGCCAGGTGCCATGCGCCCTTCAGTCAGCTCAACACCCCAGCTCCCCGGGGCCTCCAGCTGCCTGGACCTCCCTTCTCCAGTTCCCAGAATGCGTCTTTCCCACACAAACATTGTCCCTTCCCTTTCATTCTCCGGGCCTGGAACTTGAGTACCTTGAAGGTGGAGACTGCTTCCCCACCCCTGAGGCCCCCAGCCTCCAGCACCCAGGCCAGCGCCAGGCAGCTACTCAAGCAGCATTAGCAAAGGGGAAAAAAAAAATTCTGCCTGCAAAGCACGGCACCCTCCCTACGGTTCTCAAGCCTAGTATCATTAATGCTATGATAAGATCAAGCCATTACTTACTAGAAAGATGAATAATTAACCATTTCTCAAAACCTAGAAGGATGGGCAACAAGGAAGAAGAAATGGCACTGCGGGCCCCTGTGAGAGATAGGTTTAAGTGGCTTCTTAAACCAGAGCCCATAACCCCCCGCTGCAGAGCATGTCCATTGATTGTCAAGGGAGTCGAAGCCATTTCCTGACAGTTTGGAGAACACGGGCCAAACCGTTAGCCTCCCAGGCTAGCTTCAGCGTTTTACAGTTACAGCTGGCGTTGTTTAGAGCTCAGCCGTCATTACACTCACACTGAGGCGGGACACTTTGATCCAAGTGGAATCTGACTTCCTGATAGAACCCAAAGTTAAGCTGTGGGTGAGAGCGCCCTCCGCCCTGGATAGCATCCGAGCTCTGCTCTGTGGAGTGGCGCCAGGGCACAGCCAACGTTCCCTTCTTCCCTTCTTCCAAATGCCAGTGGGGTTGGCACCCCGAGCCTTCCTCTTCATCTGCAGAGTCGGTCCCCTGCTCCCTCTCTCCCTATGACCCTGGGCAACATGATTGGGATAATTTAGGACTTAGACAGCCTGATCATCTGCACAGTTACAGCAAATCAAACATTTTAATATGAGCAGTCACTGCGTGTTGACTGTCGGACTGCTCACAGCTGAACAGTTGCCAAACACTGTAACAGAAGGGGGGGGGGTGTGGACCCTAGAATAATGACGCTAATAAGGAAATTACAAAAGGCCCAACAAATGACATTTGTGTTAAATCAATAATTCTCTATTTGTGTTTTTTTTTAATTCTAATCTTTCTTCGAAAAAAAAAATTATCTTTCTAAACAGTTGGCGATTCCTATTCTTGTTGGTCTTCCGGAGCATAATTAAAACCATGTTGTGGCGTCTACTTAAGACATCAACTTCCCCAAGGCTGTCTTGTCCACTGCGTCTTAAACAAAGACACTTGCTTTGGCATTGTGCCCTTAATTAATCATTGGAGGCTTTATTGCTGTACAAAAAAAAAGTGTCTTTGTTTAATGATTCATCACAAGCCCAATTTCTGCAAAACTTAAATAAGAACCAACTTTCTAATCAGCTTAAACACAAAAAAAGAAAAAATTATGTAGGCCTTCCTTCTTTCCAGGATGTTAACTGATAAAAGAAATATTGGAATATGACACCCAGCTAATACAGGCAGCTTAGTTATTCTCCGTGGATGGGACACACGCTTCACGTTTGGAGTGGAATGCAAAACCTCCCAAATGTCACCAGTACTTTGGCTTTGTAGAGCAGGGGATGAGTCATTGAAAGCACTTTGGGAATTCTAAAAAAAAAATCTTTCTACACAGTTGCCGATTGCTCCTCTTGTTGGTCTTCTGGAGCACGATCAGCACCCTGAGTTTGGATCCCCAGCACTTTTGTGAAAGCAGGTGCAAAGCCTGTGTCTCATTCCAGCACTGGGGAGCGGAGACAGGAGGATCCCTAGGGCTTGCTGGCCAGTCAGTCTAACCAAGTCAGTCCAATGGCAGACCCTGTCTCAAAAAATAAAGTGGGGCTGGAGAGATAGCTCAGCAGCTAAAGGCACTTGGTTTCAAAGCCTAATGGTCTGGGTTCAGTTTCCCAGCACCCACGTAAACCCAGATGCACAAAGTGGTACATGCATCTGGAGTTCATTTGCTGTGGCAGGAGGCCCAGGTGTGCCCATCCCTCCCCACACACACACACACCTCTCTCAAATAAATAAATAATATTTTTAAAACTAAGGCAGAAGCCAGGCATGGTGGTGCATGCCTTTAATCCCAGCACTTAGGAAGCAGAGGTAGGAGGATCACTGTGGGTTCAAGGCCACCCTGAGACTACATAGTGAATTCCAGGTCAACCTGGACTAGAGACCCTACCTCAGAAAAACCAAAACTTCTTAGCATAAATACGTCATCTTCACACAACCCTGGGTGGAGGGCCCATTATCACCATCCCAATCTTACAGGAAAGAAACCTTAGGTATACATAGCAATCTAGCACAGCAAGCCCATGTTTGCAAAGATGATTCTAGAACCCAGGTTTTATCAGCCCTCAGATCCTGGGCTCTTAGCCATGGGTTCCCTGTGCAGGGAAGTCAATAAAAAAGAAATCAACACCAGCTGGTTGTGGTGGCACACGCCTTTAATCCCCTTTAATCCTAGCACTCAGGAGGCAGAGGTAGGAGGATCGCCATGAGTTCAAGGCCACCCTGAGACTATATAGTGAATTCCAGGTCAGCCTGGGCAACACTGAGACCCTACCTCAAAAAACCAAGACATATATAAATAAATAAAATCCCCACCACTCTGTCTGGTTCCAAGCACAGAGAGACCCAGTGTCGCTCCGGAGCATGCCTCCTGTTGTAGTTACTTTCTTGTGACCTGACCAGAAGAGGAAGCAGCTTATGGGAGGAAGGTGTTTATTTTGGGCTCACAGAATCCAGGGGAAGTTCCATCAGGGCAGAAGAAACTGGCTCACTGTTTATAGCAGAGAGACACCATCAAAAGCCAGCAAGCCAGAGCCCAAACTGCTTTCCCCAGCTCAGGGCTGGACGACAGCATCTGCCCGCAGTGATACGGCCCCCTGGCGGGGCTTTGCCTTCTGGAGAGTCAAGTGTGAGCTTTTTCAAAACTCCCTCAGGGGCCTGGAGAGACGGCTTAGTGGTTAAGGCGTTTGCCTGCAAAGCCAAAGGAGCCCAGTTCCACTCTCCAAGACCCAAGTAAGCCAGATGCACAAGGGGGCGCACGCATCTGGAGTTTGTCTGCAGTGGCTGGAGGCCCTGGCGCGCCCATTCTCTCTTTCTCTCTCTCCCAAATAATAAAATATATTTTTAAATCCCTCAGGCTATGGAGGACATACATTCACATTCTAACTACCATACCACCCCCCCCAACCCTCCTGACAAACACTGCCAGTGTGAGCAACTTACACTCATCCGCAAGCGAGTCACTGCTCTGTGTCCCTTGTTTGAATGCACCCGTGCCAGCCTGTGGGACCCCTGCTGCTCATGAGCTGATTACCATGCTGACCCTGATGGCTGCGTGATCATGCAATGAGCCTTGTTTCCCATCACTCTGCCCCGATTCTTTGCACCGTACATAAAGCAGGAATTCGTACATGGATTGATACACTATCCAGTGAGCACTCCCCAAGCGCCCACCCAGAGCCAGCACTGCTGTCTACGAGAGACCAAAGACAGGGTCTAGAAAGTGAAAAGTACAATCTGTTCAGCACCCCCAAAAAGCACATGTTGGTGATGGGGACACAGGAAGGACACCTCAGAACACCCACCCAACACGCTCACTGCAGACAAAACGCCCGTGCAGCAGGTGTGCACGGGCCACTCCCTGCTCACCCCGCTTCGGGGTTTGTATCGCCAGTGAGACAGGGCAGGGTCCTGTGGGGAAGTCTCCTGCTCACATCCTCGATTACACAAGCATTTCCTCACCTAACACCTGTTGGCATCCCACAGCGCTCCATTTCCATGGCAACCAACTTGGAGCACTCTGCTTTCAAATCAGGGCCCTTGAGCTGCGATGGTATACAGGTTTTTAATTCTAGCTCCCACACTCAGTAAACACTCCGCAGAGAGCCTATTCACTAAGCGTCACACATGCTGCTAGACCGGGCTGGAGACAGAACAGGGGCCACTGTCTCCATTATGAAAATCATGAGATGGCTTAGTGGCCACAGTAGTGCTTGCCTATGAAGCCTAAGGACCCAGGTTCAATTCCCCAGCACCCACGTAAGCCAGATGCACATGGAGGTGCATGTGTCTAGAGCTTGTTTGCAATGGCTAGAGGCCCTGGCACATCCATTCTCTCTCTCCCTCTCTCTCATAAATAAATAAATATAAAAATATTTCAGCCAGGCGTGGTGGCGCACACCTTTAATCCCAGCACTCGAGAGGCAGAGGTAGGAAGATTGCCTCTAATTCGAGGCCACCTTGAGACTACATAGTCAATTCCAAGTCAGCCTTGACTAGAGTGAAACCCTACCTCGAAAAAACTAAAAAAAAAAAAAAAAAAGGAAAGAAAGAAAGAGAAAAAGAAAAAGAAGATCACATCCACAAAGGCCAGGGATGTTTGCCAGGAAGATTCTAGCATGTGTAGTGTACCGACACTCCCCATCCATTCCTTGGCCCAACATTCCAGCAAACAGTTTGTGGGAACGAACAGTTAGGGAACACACCTGTTCCAAAGGCCAGCCTTTTGTCACTTATGGTATTTTGGCTCTCCTGTGCTGGGAGAACCAAGACTGGATCTCACCAGATCTGAGTGGTCTGAAAGGAAACCGAGAGGGAACCAAAGGGGAAACCCTGAGCCCAGCTTGTCTTCCCCACCCTCCTCCGGAAGAAGGGAGGTGGGGCTGCAAGCCAGCCCCTGCGATCCAATTGCACGCCACTGAGTTAGAGTAAATTGAGTCCCGCGGGCCGCGCCTGCCCGCCAGTCTTCTCGCTGGCCACCTGCACAGGGATGACTTTCCAAAACTGGGATTTTCTCCTGACAGACTGCCGCCCAAAGGAGGTGAGGCAATACTGGTGGGAAAGGAAGAACAAAACCTTACTTATTCACTTGTAAAACATACTTGTTTGAATCACTCCTGAATAGGCTCTTTGGCTCAAAAAAAAAAAAAAAAAAAAAAAAAAAACGCTTCTGTGGTTTACAATCAGGACTTTGGGGCTACCATGACTCAAGGTTAAGAGTATAGTGGTTTCACTTCCTGCTTGGAGAGCACTGCTATTCAAAGTACTCCCTAAGTAACACCTTGCCTCATCCTAAGCCTCATTTGTTTTTTCCTGGTATTTTCTGAAGTAGGGTCTTGCTCTAGCCCAGGCTGACCTGGAATTCACTATGTAGTCTCAGGATGACCTTAAACTCAAGGCAATCCTTCTATCTCTGCTTCTTGAGTGGAGCCTCATTTTTTTTTATTTTTTAATTGAGAGAGAAGGGGAGAGAGGAAGAAAGAATGGGCATGCTAGGGCCTCTAGCCACTACAAACGAACTCCAGACGCATGTGCCACCATAAGCAACTGGCTTATGTGGGTTCTGAGGAATTGAACCTGACTCCTTACGGTTCACAGCCAAGTGCCTTAACCACTAAGCATCTCTAAGCCTCATTTTTACAGATCAGAAAATAGAGGTTTGAGCCAGGCATGGTGGTACACACCTTTAATCCCAGCACTTGAGAGGCTGAGGTTGGGGACGGCGGGATCTCTGTGGATTCGAGGCCAGCCTGAGACTAATTCCAAGTCAGCCTAGGCTAGAGGGAGACCCTACCTCGAAAAAGCAAAATTTTATTTAAAAAGGAAAAGGAAGAAAGTAGAGGCTTGAGGCTGAAGATGTGACTCAGTGGCTAAGATGCACAAGCATGAGGACCCGAGTTTGGGATCCCCAGGGCTCAGGGAAAAAGGCCAGGCATGGTGGTGTGTGCCCCAGAACCGAGCGGGTAGAGACAGGATCCCTGAGCTTGCTTGGTAGCTCCTCTAGCCAGATCAGTGAGAGACCCTGTCACATAAAAATAAAGATGGAGGGCTAAAAAGATGGCTTAGCGGTTAAGGCGCTTGCCACTAAAGCCAAAGGACCCAGGTTCAGTGCCTCAGTGCTCACATAAAGCCAATGCACAAGGTAGAGCATAAGTCTGCAGTGGCTAAAGGCCCTGGTGTGCCCATTCTCTCCTCTCTCCCTCTTTCTCTTAAATAAATAATAGACACCTGAAGTTAACGTCTGGTCTTAACATACAAGTGCACGTGTGTGCATGTGTTTCCACACACACAAGTGTGCCCATATGTATACAAATACACACATTCATTCACACTGCATATAAATATATACACATACATATATATATATATATATATATATAGAGAGAGAGAGAGAGAGAGAGAGAGAGAGAGAGAGAGACTTTCGTTATCTGAGCCAAGATCACACAGAAAAGCATAGAGTCCCAGCCAGGAAACCCTTGAGCCTGTCTGTCACTTCTTTCTGTCTTGCATGTACTCAGTACTCTTGCCACACCTCAACGAAAATACAGTCAACCTCAATTCCTACCCTTTCTCTCTTTCAGGGTTTTCTCTAGATTATTTTCCACCGCTTCTGTTTAGTAAGTTCTAGAAACTTCTCTGAGGACATGCATCTGTCTCCTCCTTCTTCCCCCTCAGCGCATGCGGAGTTCCGGGAAGGTGAGCTCCAGGGAGGTTTACCAGCAAGGTGGTTAGTTGATGCCTCAAGATCATCAGGAACTGGTCCAAAATGACCATTTCAGCAAGACCCCATGTGTGATTAAAACCAGCTGTTCTCAGCCACGACCACATTTCAGGCTGTCACCCCTGGGGAAGGGAGTTGTTGTGGATGCACCCCGCAGGGCATGAGGCAGCGCTTTTCTCTTTGCGAATATTCCATGTGAACGTGAATACATTTACCGAGGTGGAGGAGTCCTGGGTTCAACCCGGCTATGTGCACCAGAGGCAACAAACTCGTGCGTCTCGCTTCCCGCGCTGAGCATCCCTGGGCCTCTGCACTACTGGTATCTGGGCGACTCTCCATGGCAGCAAAGAGGAAAGGCGTGCAGGGCCGGCTTTCCTCTTCCTCCTGTGACTTCATGAGATAAGTGTCCACGGCAGGAAGGATCAAGAGTTGGGTTTCTTTCTTTCTTTATTTACTTATTTATTTTTATTTTTTGAGGTAGGGCCTCACTCTAGCTCAGGCTGACTTGGAACTCGCTATGCAGTCTCAGGGTGGCCTTGAACTCACAGCGATCCACCTACCTCTGCATCCTGAGTGCTGGGATTAAAGGCGTGCCCCACCACCCAGGCTCAAGAATGGGGTTTCTTTAGGAACTCCTGCTTTAAAAAAATAAAATTAAAAATAAATTTAAAAAAAAAAAACAGAAAAGAAGGAAAGACGTGGAGTGGAATGCCGAGGCTTAAAAGGCACAAAGCTCTCAGGTCCAATGTCAGAAAGAGCATGACAGGTGTGCTCCTGAGTTCCTGACCCCTCCCTCCACCAGCACAGTCAAGCACCCGAAGCTGAGGGGACAGACCCTGGGCTGGGGAGATGGCTTGGTGGGTAAAGAGCTTGCTGCACAAGCAGGAGGACCCAAGTTCAGATTCCCCAGCACCCACGGAAAAGTGAGGCACGATTGGGGCGGGTCTCTAATCCCAGTACTGGGAAGGTGGAGGCCGGGAATGCCCGTAGCTTGCTGGCCAGCTACTCTAGACAAACGAGGGAGCTCCAAGTTCAGTGAGAGACCCTGCCTTTCTAAAACGATAAGGTGGAGAGTGATTGAGGAAGAGCCCTGATGCCAACCTCCGGCCTCCACCCCCACAGGCGCACACACACACACACACATGTGCCCACACACCTATGAACACGTATGCACACCACACACAAAAACCTATGCACAGGGCTGGAGAAATAGCTTAGCAGTTTAAGGCATATGCCTGTGAGGCCTAAGGACCCAGGTTTGATTCCCCAGGACCCACATTAGCCAGATGCACAAGAGGGTGCATGCATCTGGAGTTCATTTGTAGTGGCTGGAGGCCCTGGTGTGCCCATTCTCTCTCTCTCTCTCTCTCCCTCTTTCTCTGTCATAAATAAATAAATAAATAAAAATATTTTTTAAAACGCAGCACTTTCTCTGTGTTCACGAGCTCCTCATCAATGCTGGGTTACGACGTTCTTAAAGGGGAATTCTTCGTCAGCCTTCAAATCACCACAGTCGCCGTTTCCACATTTCTGACCACTTATAAAACTTTTTCCCTCCTCCCCTTACAGAGAAGGTCAATCACTTTTAAGATATAAGAGAATATGAGAACAGATTAATGACAAAGACAAATGATGATTTTTATTTTAGCGGAAGTTTCTGGGCGTCTGCTGCCCGGCCTGGCTCCTGATGGTAAAGTACAGTTGACATGTAACTGCCTAAGTTCTTTGCTTTAAAGTTCAACAAGGGATCAAAAGAGCAAATTCCATCTTTAAAAAGAAATGTCCTGGAAGAAAAAAATTTAAAAAGAAAAAGAAAAAGGTGGGGGGAACCCTTGTGACTCCCTTTTGTCTTTTCGTCTGCTCTTTGTGGACCAAAGACAGAGCTCTGAGTGACTTCTTCAGAATGGAGATCAGTGAAATTGTCAGTTGATTACTTCTCCTTGATTAGCATATATAAGAGCCCTGTGATACAGTATTTGCATTCCTATTTAGCCATGATTTTTGTGGGGCACCAATGATTAAACTTGTCACAGGGCTTGATTGACGGGGTCAGATCTTCACTTTCTACTCTTTTGAAATTAAAAACAAATGTGTCAGCTCCCTTCATGGGCCGGAGCACCGTGAAGCTCGCCCGGCTTGTCATTGTGGATAGGTCAGGAATGTTTTAATTTTAGGGATGGGTTCTGCTTGTCAAGTGGAGTGTGATGGCGTGTGGTTGTGGAGATGAGATGTGAAGGGGGTGACACAAAGATGGGGAGGAACAAAGACAAAGGCACTCACGTTATTAGACAGATTTAATTAGTCTGAATGGATATTATGCTAGATGAAGCAGCGAGCTGTGAAATTAACCCTTGATTACGGATTGGCGGATCACGCTCAGAAAAGAGAATCAAACCTTTGTGGAGAGCCACGAGGTGTGGTGGCAGGGCCCCTCCACCCTTCCAGGGTGCCCGCCAGATCCCTGCTTCCAACCCCCCCCCCCAACCTGTCTACCTAAGCACCAGCTCGCCTTGAACTTGCCTAGGCAGGGGTCCCCTAGAGAAAGGCATCCTACCTAGCTCTCCTCTCTCCAACTTTGGAGAGAGCAGCAAGCTAACGTTGGTTGGCTGTGAGGCGTAGGAGCTCACAAGTGATGAATCCAGGCCAGAGGCAGATGATGGCGAATCTTGAACCTCGGCATCACCGTTTGAATATATGCATCCTATGGTTCTGTGACCATGGCAGACGCTCCCTCCTCATAGGATGCGCTCTTCAAACCGCCTTCCACCAACGTAGCGCCCCCTGTCTGCGGTCCTGTTCAGTAGTCCCCAACTGCTTGCCACTCCCAAGAATTCAAGGCATATTTAAGAGGGGTGGAAGACCTTGAGACCTGACCCCACAGTTGGGGCACAACCAAGCAATAATTGCTACAATTATAAAGAGAGGGGACAATTGTGTGACCATCCTTGACCCTAAGAAGATATATGACTGAGACAACGTGGCCTTAGAGAAATCCCTTACTGTGTCAAAATCATCCAAAGATATGAACTCTGCTTAGAAAAGGCCTCAGGTAAGAGCCACCAACTCATGCCTCCTCTTTTTTAAATTAATTGTTTTAGTTAGAACTTAAAATAATGGATTTCACTATGATATCTTCATACATATGTAGATATATACATATATGTCTTTTTATAAATATTTTATTCATTATTCATTTGCAAGCAGAGAGTGTGTGTGTGTATGACTGTATGGACACACCAGGGCCTTTTGCCACTGCAAATAAACTCTAGATGCATGTGCACCTCTGTACATCTGGCTTTACATGGAGTCAAACCCAGGCCATCAGGCCTGGCAAGCAAGTGCCCTTGACCTCTGAGCCACCTCTCCAGCCCTTCGTACATACATGGTTTTGTACTTTAGTCGTACTTAGCCCTCATCGGCCTGCCGTCCCTCCTTCCCCTCCTCCTGCTCACCTCCCTCCCTCCGCATAGTCACCCTTCCATCTTCACACACACACACACACACACACACACACACACACACACCAGGTCCCCTTATGAGAGGAAATGTGGTTTGATGTACTAACACCCTCCCATTAGACACCTCCCTCCCCCTCCTACTTTCAAGATATATATATATATTTTTTTTTTTTTCAAAATAAGGTGTCACTCTAGCCCAGGCTGACCTGGAATTCACTATGTAGTCTCAGGGTGGCCTTGAACTCATGGCGACCCTCCTACCTCTGCCTCCCGAGTGCTGGGATTAAGATTGCATGAATTAGAGGAAACACATGGCATTCGTCTTCCTGATTCTGTCTGGTTTTGTTGAACACGGTGCTCTCCAGCTCCATCCACTCTCCTGCAAATGACACAATTTCATTATCTTGAGGGGCTGTACAAAACCCCATCATGTCTATAACTGCATGTTCTTTTCTAAAAATATTTTTGTTTATTTTTTATTTATTTGAGAGTGACAGACAGGCAAAGAAAGAAGCAGAGAGAGAGAGAGAGAGAGAGAGAGAGAGAGAGAATGGGTGCGCCAGGGCTTCCAGCCACTGCAAATAGAACTCCAGATGCGTGCGCCCCCTTGTGCATCTGGCTTACATGGGTCCTGGGGAATCGAGCCTCGAACCGGGGTCCTTAGGCTTCACAGGCAAGCGCCTAACCGCTAAGCCATCTCTGCAGCCCCACCACATGTCCTTTATCCATCTGCCTGTTCATGGACACCGGGGCCGGTTCTGGGTCCTGGCTGCCGCGAGTAGTGCCACTGCAAACAAACTTCAGATGCATGCGCCACCTTATGTATCTAGATTACATGTGTACTGGGGAATTGAACCTGGGTCCTTAAGCTTCACAGGCAAGGACCTTAACTACTAATCTCTCCAGGCCCATGGAAATCCTCTTCACTCAGCACTTGGTACCCTTGACTTTGAAGGTAACCTGGTGATGTATTGTAGCAGGCAACCTTCTTAATGCTATGTCTCTGTTTCAAATCACATTTGTACATGTATGTGCATCTGTGTGTGACGTACGTCAGAGTTTCCCACCTCTGACACGATTGACATTCGAGCCACCACCCTGTGCACAAAGGACGTTGAGCATTCTCCCAGGCTTCTTCCGGCCAGATGCCAGTGCCCACGCCGTCCCTGATGGGACAACCAAGATATCTCCTGGCACTTCCGAATGTCCTCCTGGGACCACCACTAGACATCGCATGCTCGAAGCAGAAAAGTGTGAAAATAATGATTCTAACCGCTTCTAGCCTTGGTTTCCAAGGAAGGCAAATCCTTCCCAGAAACTCAGCAGTATTCCACTTAAACCTCCCCAGCCAGAACTGTGATTTTTTTTTCTTTCTTTTTTTTTTTTTTTTTGGTTTTGCTTTTTGGCCATCCCTCTTTGCAAGATGCTGTGAAACACGTAGCCGGGCACAAAGCCACAGAAGCACGGGTATCTCCTAGGCAGTTAATGCCATCTGTCCCCAGGATAATTCCACTAATGAGAACGGTCCCTCACTCTTCCTCTCATTTCCTCCCCAGTCCCTTCCCATGCAGCAGCCAGCGGGGGACTGGAGACCTGTTTGAATTAACATGGCCCTGCCACCAAATGTGACTAGACCCAAGTATAGTTGCCCAAGCGTCCTGAGGGCGACGGACTGAGGGCACTGAACTTTGCCATATGGTCACCGCTGCTGACATAACAGCAAAAACACCCACTGAACTCATGCCACGTGTGCTGAGTGATGCACACGCCCTGTGTCACAGGGTCACTGTGGTGGCCCACAGCTGTCACCACCATTCGCAGTGCACAGAAGAGGCGCCTGGCTTCCCAAAAGGAAAAGCGAGTTAGGGGCGGAGGAGATGGTTCAGCGGTTAAGACACTTGCCTACAGAGCCTAACCACCCGAGTTCCATTGCCCAGCACCCACATGAAGTCAGGTGTGCAAAGCAGCGTGTGCACTGGGAGTCCACCCATAGCTGCTGGAGGTTCGAGCGCACCCATCCTCGCCCTCTCTCTTCCTCCCTCTGTCTCTATCTCTTCCTCCCTCTCTCTCTATCTCTTCCTCCCTCTGTTTCTCTCTCTTCCTCCCTCTCTCTCTATCTCTTCCTCCCTCTGTCTCTCTCCTTGTAAATAAATAAGTAAAAATATTTTTAAAATAGTGAGTCAGACTTTGCAATCCCAGCATTCAGGAAGCTGAGGCAGGAGGATCATGAACGACACAGGGATTCCTTGTTTGAAATAACCAAGGGCCAGGGCTGTAGCTCGGCAGGGCAAGGACCTGAGTTCAAGCTCACTGTCTGCACTTTCAAGACAGACAGTCAGATTAGCTCAGGAGAAACGTTTAGTAATATTCACAATAAAACAAAATAATAGTAATCACCAAGCTATGTGGTCTTGAAAATGGGTTCTAAAGTGCTAGAAGAGCCCAGTGTGGTGGTGCATGCCTTTACATCCCAGCACTCGGGAGGCAGAGGTAGAAGGATCGCTATGAGTTCAAGGCCACCCTGAGACTACATAGTGAATTCCAGGTCAGCCTGGGCTACAGTGGGACCTTACCTTGGGGAAAAAAAAATAAAAAAGAAGAAGAAGTTCTAGAAGAAAAATATGTCCCATGAAGGCCAGACTCTGGCAACAACACCTGAGCTGCTTCTTCAGAGTCAGTGGACATAGGTTTCCACATGTGACGGTCACCAGGGTCAACGGCAGCCTCCTGGCCACAAGAAACACCCTGAACCTCAGGAAGTCAGGTCAACCACAAAGCAAGCAAGCAGTGTCTCCAGCTAGGAATGGAAGCGTCTGGAGTCCACGCGCACGTGGGCGGTCTCTCAAGGTTGCCTGGTAACCCCGCGCCCATGAGCCCTGTACCAAGGGCTTCCATTGTCCGCAACACTGCAGCCAAGGCAGGTGGGGGGCTGTGGCACACAGCTCCGAGGGTCGCTGGAGGACACTGTTCCCCCTCCGTGTGCTCCCCTAGTCTGCCCAGAGAGGAAACTCTGTGCCCTTTTGGTTGTTGCTTTTGTTGTTCCGCATAGTATTTCTGAGTGTCCACGAATCCAACAGAAAGAAAACAAAACTGAAAAGTCCAAGATGCAAGATATTCCCAGATGGCGAAAAGATGGAATGAAAGAATCAGGAACCCAGCTCCCTTGCAAGAGAGGTCTCCATTGTGCGGGGCACATGCTGGCTCTCTGGGAAACTGCATAGCTGTTTTGGCGCTGGGGAGATGGCTCAGTCAGTAACGTGCTTGCCACACAAGTATGAGGGCCTGAGTTCAGATTCCCAGAACCCACATAAAACTCAGGAGAGCTGAGGAGGCAGAGACAGGAGAATCCCTGGGCCTTGTTGGCCGGGTAGTCTAGCTGAATCGGGTGAGCTCCAGATCCAGTGGGAGACCCTGAGGAGAAGAACTGAGGAAGACACTCAGTGTTGACCTCTGACCTCCACGTGCACACACACACACACACACATGCATGCATAAGCACCTGCGTACATGTGCATACACATATGCATACACACACAATATACACAGACATATTTATAAAAAAATAGAATAAAATGGTAGCAATTCCAAGTCAGTCAATGCTTGTTGGGTAGTTCCTATTTGCCAGGCCTTATGCAAGATTCTGCTGCTGGGGCTGGAGAGACTGCTCAGTGGTTAAAGCACTTCCCCACAAAGGCTAAGGACCTGAGTTTGATTCTCCAATATCCAAGTAAAGCCAGATGCCCAAGGTGGTACCTGTGTCTGAAGTTCATGTGCAGTGGCTGGAGCCCCTGGCATGATTGCTTCCCCCGCCCCATATGTATATGGAGAGAAAGAGAGATGTCTCTTTCTCTTTCTCTCAAATAAATAAGTAAATAAAATAGTTTTTCTAAAAAACAGATTCTAGTGTGGAAACTGTGGCTAAAAAATCAATTAAGGCCAAAAGGGAAACTTACCACTTAGGAAGCAAGGAAGACCTTACTGAGTCTGAGACAAGTGGAATGTGTGAGGTCTTTCTACAATGCTCTTCTTTCCTGAGTCTTTTTTTTTTTTTTTAATTTATTTGACAGAGAAAGAGGGGGAGAGAGAGAGAATGGGTCTTTCTCTCTCTCTGTTTCTCCCCGCCTAATTCTGTATATATCTCTCACAAATAAATAAATAAATAAAAATAAAATATTTTTAAAAGAACCTTAAACAAATGTTTTTAAATTACTCATGTCACAAACAAAAATAAAAGAAGGTATTATATCATGGTAGCCAAGAACATTCATTTGGAATCAAATTTATTTAACCTAGAAGCCCTTGCTAACCGTGGGAATCTGGCTTTCCCTCTTCTGAGCCTCAGCTTCCACACCTGTAAGGCGGGAAGGTTAATTCTCCTGCCTTTACAGGGCTGAGGTGACGCAAGAAAGATGCCAGAAAGTTCCTGGCATGGCGACTGCTCCATGGATTTCTGCTTCTCACGTAACTAAGGGCAATGCATCATTATGGTCATGAAGCTGTGTTTAGTGTCTGAAGGAAAGTGGGCACTTGGCAACCAGGTGCTATGACTGTCTTTGTTGCTGCTGCTAAGGGACATAACTGTCTGCTGAGAGCACGCTGTGAACTAGCTATGGCTTTTCTGAAGTCGAGGCTCCTGTGTATAACCTTCAGTGCCTCCTGTCAGAAAATGGGATAATCGCTGGGGACTGAACATGTAAAAGTAATGTGCCTCTCTCCCTCCCTCCCTCCCTCTCTCTCTCTCCCTCTCTCTCTCTCTCTCTCCCCTATCTGCTGACCTGGAGTTTATCATGTAGTCTCGGGGTGGCCTTGAACTCATGGACATCCTCCTACCTCTGCCTCCCAAGTGCCGGGATTAAAGGTGCATGCCACCATGCACAGCACACCTGTCTCTATCTTATAATATCATCACTATTATTATTTTTATCATAACTTTTACAAAACATTGGTATTCAAATAGTTAAGACAAGGGGACTGGATCTGGTCAAAGGCATTTTCAAGGCCTGATGGCCCAGGTTTGATTTCCCAGCACTCCCATAAAGCCAGACGCACAGAGTGGTGCGTTCATGCATGCACCTGGAGTTCATTTGCAATGGCAGGAGGGCCTGTCACACTCACCGCCATCCTATATTTAAAGTCATCTTCAAACCTCCCTGCCTCCTGCAAGCTCGCAGTCTCCTCTTCCTTCCCTACACTAGAACTCTCCTCCCCTCCTCCGACCAGTCACAGAACGTCCTGTTCCTCATATGACGGGTTCATCTAGACCTCGGTTTATAGTCATGTATGGAAGGACTACGGAGAGCACATAAGGACACAAGACTAGACTCCTGTGAAGTCAGAGATGCAACAGTTAGGCAAGGCTGGATCCCATGCTTAATGAACCCTTGGAAATCTGACTCCTCAGCTCTCTCCTCCCAGTGAGCTCATTCTCATGTGGTAGCTCAGAAAACACCACCACTGCAACCCCAGGCTGACCCAGCCCATGAAGAGAATTTCAGAGAGGGGAAAAAAAAAAAAAAAAAAACTCTTTCTCTGGAATGAGTTAGGTCATGTGCCTGTCCCTGACCCAATCACTATATCAATAAATAACAATAATAATAAAATAAGGCTGGAGAGTTTGGCTTAGTGGTTAAGGTGCTTGCCTGCAAAGCCTAAAAACTCACGTTCAAATCTCCAGGTCCCGCATAGTCAGACGCACAGTGACTGAAGCGCAATGTTGCACATGCGCCGTATGAGGATCTGGAGTTCATTGGAGGCAGGCTAAAGCTCCTGGCGCGCCCATCCTCCCCCAAAGAAAAATAATTTAAAAAATAAAACAGAGCACACTGATTGGACTGACTTGAACCATGTGCTGGACGGCAAGCCAATCACCACAGCCAGGAGAGTAGAGCACACTGATTGGTTAGACTTCAGGCACTGGGCAGACTGGAAGCTTGGAAGCATCCCCATCCGCACGTGCGCACTGCAAAGGAACCAGAGGTGATTTCCCAATGAGAAATCAGGTCTGTAAGGCATAGAAAACAACGAAGCAACAGGAGGGCTGAAAACCCTGCTGACGGATCTGTTCCTACCTCAGAGCACGTGGCGCTCTGTCCCTCATGAAGTAGGCAGCTGATCAAGACTGCGCCAGTATTCTCAAGAACTTAACTCTTTGCTTCTGAAGCTATTAGTCAGGTTCAGTAACCCCTAACCCCTGAAATACGTGAGAGCAAAAAGGTTTAGGATTTGGGGGTGTTTGGGGGGATATTTGCACATCTATAATGAGATACATTACAAATGAGAGCAAATTCTCATGCTGGGCATACTCAAACTTTTTTTAATTTATTTTTTATTGACAACTTCCATAATTGTAAACAATATCCCATGGTAATTCCCTCCCTCCCTCCACTTTCCGCTTTGAAACTCCACTCTCCATCATATCCCCTGCCCCTCTCAATCAGCCTCTCTTTTATTTTGATATCATCACCTTTTCCTCCTATTATGATGGTCTTGTGTAGTGTCAGGCACTGTGCAGTCATGGATATCCAGGCCATTTTGTGTGTGGAGGAGCACGTTGTAAGGAGTCCTACCCTTCCTTTGGTTCTTACATTCTGTCACCTCTTCCGCATTAGACCCTGAGCCTTGGAAGGTGTGATAGAGATATTTCAGTGCTGAGCACTCCTCTGTCACTTCTCAGCACCATGGTGCCTTCTGAGTCATCCCAAGGTCCCCACCATCTGAAAAGAGAAGGTTCTCTAAGCAAAAGTGAGAGTAGCATTAATATATGGATATGAACATTAAGAGAAGTGCTTACTGGGCAGTTTGGGGAGCATAGTATATACACTTAGCCAGACAGCAGCAGATGTTACACCCCTAGGCCTCATGACTTCCCCTGTTTTAGGTTTTCAGTATCAGGGCTGTATTCCCTCCCATGGAGCGGGCCTCCAGTCCAATTAGAGAGCTGTGAAAGCTCAAACTTTTAATCCCAGCACTCAGAAGGCTGAGGTAGGATTACTTTAAATCTGAGGCCAGCCTAAGACTATAGAGTGAGTTCTAAGTCAGCCTGGGCTAAAGTGAGACCCTGCCTTTGAAAACAAACAAACAAAAGACAGCAAATTCTAAACACAAAGCTAGTTTGTTCCATATACATCTTAGATACAGAGCCCATAACTAACTATGTAAACTTTTAATAATTTTGTTTTGATCCATGCTGTGTAATTTTCCACTTAATTTCTTGCCGCAACTCAGCAGTGTTGAATCTTGGTGCAAATTTAGATTGGAGGCTGGAGAGGCCCAACGTGTATTGCTGTTGGCCAAGGAGAGACCACACATCAACTCAAGTATTTCCTCAGCTCACTTTGTGAAGCTAGACATCACAGTGCCTTCTATCTGGAGTCAGGAATTATGCAGATGACACGAATGTTTAATAATCCCAAGTGCCTTGCTCATTATATAACAGAAAAAAAATGTTGTTTTTAATCGAATAAGAGAGCATTGGCCACGACCGAGTCCTTGACCTATCGGTTTGAATCTTTTCTCTCTAACCATTTCTGGTCATGAACATGGGGGCAGGATTTCTGGCATCCTTGATGTTTCTTTGTTATTAAAAGTAGGATCAGTTAATAAATAATTATGATGCTCAGTCTCCAGGGAACAAGGAGATAAGGGCGGGAACAGTGGAGCCCCACAAATTACATGCTATAGTCTAGATTTTCACCCAGCGTGGAGAGCAACTTAGCATTCTCCCCCCACACACACACCCCTGTGGCATAAATTGTTCTAATTATATGTGCGAGATCTTCCGTTCCCCAGGAAGTGAGTCGGGAGCGCTGTGTCTGTGCTTTTAATTCCAAGCAGCCCTGGGTTCCCACCCCCCTTGTTTTCAAACTGAATTGTTTCAGTGGTAGCTTGGTGTGTCAGCTTGTAAGTCTATAAAACAGTTTTATACCAGCTGGAGATTCAACACGCTACACGAATGCATAACAGAGCCTCACCAAGAAGGTTTGTAATTCAGTAATTAGCTGTAATTAATGAACACAAAGTGAAGACTCATTTACAGTTTAAATTATCACATTAGCTCCTGTCACCCTCTATGTACACAAAACAGCAGGAATTCAATTATTTTTATTCTTCAAAGCTAATTTAAAATTTAAGGGATGCCATTACATGAAATAATAGGTAAGAAATGTAATCGAAGTCGCTGGGAACAGTTGGCCGTCCTTAGAATTAAAAAAAAAAAAGAGAAGAAAAAGAAGAAGAAGAATGTGATCGCTGACGATCTGGAAATGTTTTTTCATCTGTGAACAGATGAAGGATTGAAATCTCTGCTCTTTTCAGTACGTTTAATGTAAAAGGAGAAGGGGGCTGGTGGTGGCGGAGTCTGCATGCTGGGAGATCATCGGGCGTAATTGTACAAGCAGCTGGTCACTCCTAATGCTGTGGGTAGGAGCAAGAGGGGGACTGTCATTCCATTACCCTTGATGGGGGGGCTCCGTTTCCTGCGACGTCAGGGGCTTCCCGGAATTGTCACACATTTTCACTGTATAACTTTAGCTCCGGAGGCCTTACGTCACTGTCACCTTGCTGTCACCCTCAAGTCTTTGGGTATGTAGGCAATGCATTTTCTTGCAAGCATTCATTTATCAAACACCCGCGGAGCGACCCCTCAGCCTCAGACACACAGCCATGGAGTAATAGAGCCCACCCCAGTCCTCACGTAGCCAGCACCTGAAGGGAAGAGACAACAGACAGGAGTTCTCAAGCTTAGCAACAGTCGTGGTCCAAACTCGAAAAAACCAAGTCTAGTGGTGGTGCATGTTTGTAATCCCAGCACTCGGGAGGCGGAGGCAGGAGGATGGTGAGTTCCAAGTTAGCCTAAAAAGTTCAAGGCCAGCCTGAGCTACATAGTAAGACCCTGTTTTGTAAATAAACAAGGGGGCTAGAGAGGTAGCTTAGCGGTTAAGGAGCTTACCTGCAAAGCCAAATGACCCAGATTCGATTCCCCAGGACCCATGGAAGCCAGATGCACAAGATGGTGCATGCATCTGGAGTTTGTAGCTGCTAGAGACCTGGCACATCCATTCTCTCTCTCTTTCTCTCTCTCTCTCTCTTTTTCTCAAGTAAATATAAAAAAAAAATGGGCTGGAGGGATGACTTAGTAGTTAAAATGCTTGCCTGCAAAGCCAAAGGACCCAAGTTCAATTTCCCAGGACCCATATAAGTCAGATGGGTTAAGTAGCACACGCGTCTGGAGTTCGTTTGCAGTGGCTGGAGGCTCTGGCACACTCATTCTCTACCTGTCTCTCTCGATCTCTCAAATAAATAAGTTTAAAAAATATCAAAGCTAGGCATGGTGGTGCACGCCTTTAATCCTAGCACTTGGGAGGCAGAGGTAGAAGGATTGCCATGAGTTCGAGGCCACCGTGAGACTTCATAGTGAATTCTAGGTCAGCCTGAGCTAGAGCAAGACCCTACCTTGAAAAAACAATCAACTAAAATAAACAAGCAGGGGCTGGACAGATGGCTCAGCAGTTAAGGCACTTGTTTGCAAAACCTGATGACCCAGCTTTGATTCCCCAGTACCCATGTAAAGCCAAATGCACAAAGTGGCAATATATCTGGAGTTTGTTTGCAGTGGCTAGAGGGTGTGGTGCACCCATTCGCCCTTTTCTCTCTCACTCTCTCTCCTTTCCCTTGCAAATAAATAAATAAAATATTTTTAAAAAAACAATAAACAACGGGACTGGGGAGATGGCTTAGCAGTTAAAGCATTTGCCTGCAAAGCCAAAGGACCTTGGTTCGATTCCCCACGACCCACATAAGCCAGATGCACAAGATGGCGCATGCATCTGGAGTTTGTTTGCAGTGACTGGAGGCCTGGCATGCCCATTCCCTCTCTCTCTCTCTCTCTCTCTCTCTCTCCTTCTTCCTCTTTCCCTCTCTCAAATGAATAAATAAATAAAATAAAATTTTTTTAAAAAATTCCATAAACAAGGGTTTGGGGCCTAGGTCAATGACAGAGAGCTCACAAAGTATGCACAAGGCCCAGGGCTCTATGTCTAATGCTGCAAATAATAACAATTAATAATAATAATAATAATATTGATGTCTAGGTCCCAACCCTGACTGACTGACTGGATCAGAGGCTCTAGGATCAGGTCTGAGCATCAGTATTTTTAACTGCTCTCCAGTGGTATGCAGCCAGGGTTGGGTACCACAGGGATCATCAACTGATAACTACAATGGAGCAATGAATCACTAGTGACCTGGACTGTGGGAGAAATGAAGCTAAGGGGTATAGAGGAGGTGGGAGGCTGCTAGGCTGGGATTTAAAGGAGAAGCACTCCGGGAGTGACAGGGACATCTGAGCTGTGAAAAGGCAGCCTTGAGAATCTGTGAGAATCCTGTTCTAATCCAGGTTCAAGAGACAGTAGTCCTATGCTCTCTCGTGTGTGTAGGTTCTCTCTCTGTGTCTCTCTTCTTTCTGTCTCTCTCATGCAAATGTTTTCTTATCTTGAAGGCTATGCAAAAAACAAATTCATTAGCAAAGTAAATTTGCCTTACTTAAACCATGTTCTTAAAAGAAAAAGGGGCCAGGTGTGGTGGCGTATGCCTTTAATCCCAGCACTTGGGAGACAGAGGTAGGTGGATCACTGTGAGTTCGAGGCCACCCTGAGATTACATAGTGAATTCCAGGTCAGCCTGAGCTAGAGTGAGACCCTACCTCGAAAAATGAAAGAAAGAAAGAAAGAAAGAAAGAAAGAAAGAAAGAAAGAAAGAAAGAAAGAAAGAAAGAAAGGAAGGAAGGAAGGAAGGAAGGAAGGGGAAGAGAAGAAAAAGAAAAGAAAAGAAAAGAAAAGAAAAGAAAAGAAAAGAAAAGAAAAATGGGACTGGGAAGATGATTCAGTAGTTAAAGGTGCTTGCATGCAAAGCCTGTTAGCCCAACTTCATCTCCCCAAAGCTGGACAGAAAAAGTTGTGCAAGCATCTGGCATTTACATTCAGTGGCAAGACTCCCTGCATGTGTGTGTGCGCACACATGCAACACTAATTAAATCAATCAGCAAGTACAATTTAATGTGTCCACTGAGAAGAAAGGACTGGACAAGTGCGGCTTAGTAGGGAGGGATTGTGGGTGAGGTGAGAGTCCTGGCAGGAACCTGATTTTATTTTATATCTGATGAAAAGTCCGAGGAAAATTTTTACCCAGGAAGAGTATGAGTGAGGTGAGCATGAGCATGTATGTGTGTGTGTGAGAGAGAGAGAGAATTGTGTGTTCATACACACTGGCCTCATTGTATCTCCCTGGGACTGCCCCTACTCTCCTTCCATGACACTTCCAGGAAGGGAAGGAGAAAAACAAACCTCATGTCAAAAGAGCGCTGCGTCTGATGCATTGGACTTCTCCCTTCCTGCACGTTCCCTCCCTTCTCATATCCATTTTTCTCTTTCCTTTAAATGGGCCACTCGAAGCGGCACTGTCTAATTTTTCATAGGTGATCGACTGCTGAGTGGGGGGTTCGGGAGACAGAGGGAAGGCGCTGATAAGCCAGCCTGCGGATTCTATTAGGGAAATGCGGTGGTAATTAATGAACCCTGCCAGTAATTGGGAAGGTGTGAGTCCCCGTAATATCGTAATGATAGTCATCCGTCTGCGAGCCCCCCGTCACTCGGAGCGATCCCTCATCGCTCTCTGATCTCAGACTCTGAGCCATGCAAATCTGCTAGACAGGACGCTATGTCTCTGTCTCTCTAATTGGGCAGTATAGAGTTGTTTATGGATAGTGGCGGCATTTAAGCCTCAGTCGGAGGGTGTTCAAAAATCATTAGCAAACTTGCCTTAACAGCACTGTCAAAGACGGATGCGCCTGCTTCCATATCTGCTTCTGAAGCTGTCCCAGGGCGGTGACCACATGGAGGGATGCCATGTGCCGACCAGTGCTCTGTGTGTGATTGTTGAACAATTTTTGAAATAAAAACCAAGTCCCAGCAATTTCTCATCCTGCTTAAGCTAAAACTTCAGTTTGTGCTGCAGGAGCATCCCCGGGCTCCACGGAGGGCAGCGTTAACGTCGTGGTGGACAGGGCTGTCTGCAAAAAGTGCAATGGAGCCAGGTTTCCAGAGGGCCGCCATTGCCGGGGGCGTCAGCCATGTTTGCCCACCAATATTTTCCCCTGCATCTAAGTGGTGGCTCTTGGGTCTCCCCCAAACTAATGGGATACATTGTTTGAAATGCCAAGAAATTAAGAAAAGAGAGCCCTTGTAACTCTGATGCGGCAGCTGGATGTCTCTCGGATTGGGAAGGGAATCTTAAATATTTAGAAAGATTTAGAATCAACACACTTTAAAAGTACTCAGATATGAGCTAGCTGTGTGAGGACAAGGGAAAATGCATCTTTTCCAACTCGAAACCAAAGAGAACCTCGGCTCTGTTTCTTCCCCGTGAGGGGAATAAAAGGACCAGGGATTGGGAAGCCCTTCGCCTTCATTCTTTCATTCACTGGCCTGGGTGGCTTTGATTGAATTACTTGAGGTCTCTGAGTTTCTTCTCTCCTGTCACTCTAAATGCTAAAAGAGTTCAGTCTGTGAAGGTCAGACTGTGTGGCAGGGGCTGTGCAGTCAGACGGGGAGCTCGGTTGCTGAGAAAAGGGGGCAAACCTTTGAGGCTTCCAGGCCGCTGTGTGGGCCGGTCAAATGGGCAGGTAAAACCAAGTCTAGGATAGGCGCGGAAGGCAGGTTAGTCATTGACAGTGCCTAGAGTGAGTGTGAGAGCCCAGAGTCCCTTCACTAAGGGTGGCTGCAGTCTCACACCCTAACCTCGGTAGAAGGATGCTGGTATGCACAGGGTACTCAGTGGGCATTTTCAAAGGGCTGCGGGTGGGGTCCCCATCAGTACTAAAGGATTGGCATGACTGACAGTTGAAGGAAGGTAACCAACCAGCCTAATTGGCCTGGAACTGGGGGATCACCCAGGAGAGATTAAACTTGAGATCTGTCACTCCAAATTTAAACAGATGTCTGCCCCCCCACCCCCCGCATATTCCAAGGATCTGGAAAGTCCCGTGTTCTCTGAAAAACCTTCTCTAGCTCCCATTTCTAGTTCTATTTACAGAGTTGTCAAGGTTTTCTAGAACATTCTAGCATGTTCTGGAAACTCAAGAGACAGACCCGACTTCCAAGCATTGTACTCCCACCACAGGGGACTTCCCTTTAGTTCCTCTGCAAAGTTCCATAGTTCCTGGGACAAAGCCAGTGGTGGCCACCCTTCTCCCCAGCTGTGGCTCTTTGGGGAGACCCAGTATGGCAGGAGCAGGCAGGCAAGAAGAGGATGTGCCGGGCACTGCAGAGTGATCCTGGGAATCACCAGAACTCAGCCAGGGAGGCTGGGGGTGTGGGAGGGACTCCCTGGGAGGTCACTGCCACAGAGTTAATCAGAAGAGCCCAGTCAGCATTCCAAGGGCAGGCTGCGTCGTCCTGACCATCCGTGAGTAAACAGCGAGACGCCTCGCCCACTGAATCTTTCCTCCGCGAACATCCTAATGGGAGAAGTCTCCAGGACATGTTGAAGTGTCCAGAAGCCCTATAACCTTGGGTGTTTAATCACAGATTTCCCCGGGGTGGTCTGCTCCGACAGCCAGGACTTGCTGACCCAAGTCTTTATTCATCCTCAATGGCCTACCAGCTGGATCTTCTTTAAATTAAAAGGTTTATTTTGCACGAGCATGTGTACACACACACACACCCCGCCCTGCTTCCATCCCAAGCCCAGCTCTTTTCCTTTCTTCAGTCACTGTCCCTGAACTCCCTGTGAGACACAGGTCTGCCAGGAGGCCCCTGTGTGAGCACCGGAAGCAGAGTAACACACGCTGTGGGCCTCCCATCCCACAGTGCGCGCATTGAATATGAATATCATCATGCCGGCATTTCACATCACACAAAAAATAAAGAGAAACGTACAGTAAGACACTTCCCGGAATGCAACAGCTACGAAGCCTGCTATGCAGAATAATTGTCAAATGCTTGCATAAACACATAAATAAGATAAATTTATTTTCATTATTCATTTTCAGTGCTCTTTCCTTCCACTTATTTATGTTTTAAACAACAGTTACAGTAAATATAACAATAAAAAAAGGGCCCTACCGTGGGCAGGGGCATGATCAGAAAGCACTGATATACAGCAACTCGTGTTTCTTCTTTTACAATCGCTAACGAATCTTAACTGGAGCCCTGTTCTGTTCCCATGTGAGCGATAAGCAGAGATTTATTATCTACTGTCACGAAATCGCAATGCCGTACAGTGAGACATGAGCTGGTGGAAAATGTTTTCCCCGTTTCTCAACCTCATTACTCAAAGACGCGGGGTCCCCTCAACCAAGCCTAATTTACCTGACATTTTTGTGAGCACTCTATTCATTGGCAACAGAAATTGGCCAAGGTGAGATTTCCAGTGAACCCAGTGCCCAAGGCCCCAAGCCCCGTGCAGCTGGTGCCGCAGGTGACGACCACCACTGGAAGTGGTGCGACCCACCAGCCTGCGGAAGTAGCAAGCAGCCCATCTGCCAGCCCCAGGAAGCGGGAGGCACCTCAGATGCCAAAGCAAAACCAGGGTGCTAAGGTGGAAGGGCTTCACAGATCATGGGAGGTAACCTTCGGCCTAGTGAAATCCCTATGTCGTGTCATGTTCCCGAATGATTGGAGACTTGTACCGGTACAGGGAACCTCGCTGAGACCCGGGAGAGACCATGGGCTTTGAAGGCAGGCTCAGCCCTAGACCAGCCCCAGCTCTCCACCACGGAGGCTTAGATGGCACACAAGACCTATTATTCACACACGCATATGTGTTTTCAAGGAGAGAGAATGGGTGCACCTGGGCCTCTTGTGGCTGCAAACAAACTCTCCAGACGCATGTGCCACTTTGTGCATCTGGCTTTCTGTGGGATCTGGGGAATCAAACCCCAACCGTTAGGCTTTGCAGGCAAGTGCTTTAACCAGTGAGCCGTCTCTCCAGCCCCACAAAGTCCTCTTCTTTATCCTGGCTCTCGATGCCTTTCACTTTGCACTAGAGTCACTTTACTGAGTCAGGCTCAGCCATGTGACCTGCATTGGCCAATCAGATTGTGGTTTGAATGGATGCTCCCCCACCCCCCATAGATTCATGAGCTTTATTCAAGCTTATAACCTGATGTCACTGTGGGTGGGCCTTAGGGTCCAGCCCTAAGGTGGATTTGGGGGCAGATCAGAATTCCAGCCGAAGATATGCAGAGTGCTTGAGCGCTACTTGGGGTTCCTGGGGTGTGCTTGCTTATGACCTGGTGGTGGTGTTTCTCTCTGTGTGGGCCTGGGAAAGGGGTCAGCTTCTTCCACCCCTGTGGAAGAAGGGCCAAGGTGGGGACAGAGGTAAGGATATGGATGTTGTATCCTGGCAGGAAGGAGTCTGGAGACATGGCTCAGCAGTTAAGGAGCTTGCCTGCAAAGCCTAAGAACCCATATTCGATCTCTCCCCAGATCCCATGTAAGCCAGACGCACAAAAGTGAGGCAAGTGCAAAGTCGTACATGCCCAGTAGGTGGCGCAAAAGTCTGGGTTTGATTTCAGTGGTTGAGGCCCTGGCTCACCAATTTTCTCTCCATCTCAAAAAAAAATATTTTTTTTTAAGAAAAGGAAGAAAAAGCAGTCATTGGTATCCAGCTCTTCTGCCATTTAGACTTTGAAGGCATCTGCCTGCTCCCTTCTCTTGACTTTTTAACTTTACTTTTTTCTTTCTTTTCTAATCTTTTTAATTTGTTTCTGACATTTTCATAGACCTATATTCCACCTTGATCACATGTACCTCCACACCACCCTCTCTTCTCCCCGTTGGTCTCACTGGACTCCTCATCTCATACTAGTGGCTGCACCACAGAAGAGAATGAACTCACTCATGAGTTCGCAGCAGCTGCGGTGACCTGCCCAAGAGCTGCCTAGGCTGGAGCCAGTCAATGATTTGTTATGAATAGGAGAGGGGCTTAGGAGGCCACTCCCCTCCCTATCAAATCAATAGCTTTTTATTTCGAAATGAGTTCAGACAAAAGTAGTACACAGAGCTGTATCTACCTTCGAGCCTTCGAATCACGAACATGCTACCTAACCCTGGTCTGATGACCAAATCCAGAACATTAACATTGACTTCCTATTACTCACCAACCTGGAGGCCTTCTTTGCATGTTACCAGCTTCTACCTATGTTCTGTGCTGTTCTAGAATCTAGTTTAGGACCCTGGGTTAGATTTAGAGGTTGGGTCTCCTCTGAAGGTGCTCATCAGCTGTGTTGTGGTGTATCTCCCACGCTGCATTTGTCAGATGTCTTTTCACAACCAGACTGAGGTTGGGTGCTGTGGGCAAGGATACCTGTCATGTTACTTTCCTGGGAGAAATACACAGAAATGGCAATTCATCCCAAATAGAACACCAACAGACCAAAGACATTATCCTTTCCTAGTCCAGGTTAATGTACCAATGAGTTACAGAATGACTCACAGGGGGCTGGGTGAGCGGTGCTCAGCCAGGAGCGTGGGTGACTCAAAGTCATCTGCGTCGCTGAAAACTCCCATCCTGGGGTGGATAACAACTCACAAAGGCCGCATCCCTGGAGCCCTAACATCTGGCATCTGCCACCCCCAGCCCATGCACAGCTGGGGCAGGCTTCGGTGCATCTGAGGGCGGGCCAGGAGTGGGTGGGGGCTGCACTCTCGGGTGAGGTTCTGGTGACCTTCCTTCTATGAAGGAAACTTGATGGGCCCAAACTTGTGAGGGGCTCATATGGGTCATCACAGCTGCTCTGATTCAAGATGGCAATAGCCATGTCATGCCCAGAGGACAGAGTTGCCATAGCAACGGCATGCCCTTCGCAGAGGTTGACATGTCTCACTGCTGGTGAAGTTCACCTTGATGGCTTGGTTAAAGCCGTGTTTGGTGATGTCTTTTAAAACATGGGATTAAGCCGGAAGTGGTGGCGCACGCCTTTAATCCCAGCACTCAGGAGGCAGAGGTAGGAGGATCACTGTGTGTTCAAGGCCACCCTGAGAATACATAGAGAATTCCAGGTCAGCCTGAGCTAAAGTGAGACCCTACCTCAAAAACCAAAAAAAAAAAAAGAAAAGAGAGAGAGAGAGAGATTTAAAAAAAAATGGGCTGGAGAGATGGTTAAGCACTTAGCGGTTAAGCACTTGCCTGTAAAGCCTAAGGGCCCGGGTTCGAGGCTCGAGTCAACAGGACCCACGTGAGCCAGATGCACCAGGGGGCGCATGCATCTGGAGTTCATTTGCAGTGCTGGAAGCCCTGGCGCGCCCATTCTCTCTCTCTCTCTCTCTATCTCTCTATCTATATCTGCCTCTTTCTCTCTCTGTCACTCTCAAATAAATAAATAAAAATGAACAAAAAAACCCAAAAAACAAAGATCATGAGATATGCAGTCTTTCTACAGTCCTCACACCCTGCTGTGAGCAAAAGTATCATGAAACAGATTCCATTCAGTGTCCTATTACACCCATTGGGTAACTTTGGACATAACTTTTTCTTGGGACCAAGTTTTCCTCGCCTGGAAAAAGTTGAACAATAGCAACTGCCTTTCCAGATCACTGTAAGGAAGCAGGCAGGTGATACGGGAGCTGTTAAAACAGGAAACTCTTAAAGGCATCATGAGGCATTTGCACACACAGATACCACAACGTGCACAACGCAGGGTGGTCATCTGCTGATGGAGACACAGGTGACTCCCCCAGTCACACCAATCCCCTGTCAGGATCCCTGATGACTCACCAGCTCCCAACACTCCAGTGTGGTCTTTCCCAGGCAAGCGCACACGTTCTTCTTGGTC
Organism: Dipus sagitta; assembly: GCA_036346955.1. Lineage (NCBI taxonomy): Eukaryota > Metazoa > Chordata > Mammalia > Rodentia > Dipodidae > Dipus > Dipus sagitta. Next base: position 9,726,187 of record CM070779.1, on the reverse strand, counting down.
CTAGTCACCCCTCTTTGCTCCAGGAAGATAGGTCCCTGGAGTTAGAGATTTAATTCATTAGGTTGATGAGAGGATTAAAAATCAATAAATAGGGCTGGAGAGATGGCTTAACAGTTTAGCACTTGCCTGTGAAGCCTAAGGACCCCGATTCAAGGCTCGGTTCCCCAGGACCCACATTAGCCAGATGCAGAAGGGGGTGCACGCGTCTGGAGTTCATTTGCAGTGGCTGGAGGCCCTGGCATACCCATTCTCTCTCTCTCTCTCTCTCTCTCTCTCTCTCTCTCTCTCTCCTCTCTTTCTCTCTCTCCTTCTTTCTCTCTCTGTCACTCTCAAATAAATAAATAAAAATAAACAAAAAAAATTAAAAACACAATACCTTTGGAGTGAAATTCCTCTGCTTCTACCATAGCCTGAATTCTTATGTTGGATCTTTTTATAGTGTTCCAAATGTGTTGAAATTCCCATTCATACCTTCCTATTAGTTTGTTTTTCTCTTTGTTGGACTGCAGTAGATCTGTCACCTGGTCTTCTAGTTTAGATACTCTGTCCTCTCCTTCATCCATTCTACTGATGAGATTTTCTACAGAGTTTTTTGTTTGATTTACTGTGTTTTTCATTTCAGGTATTTCTGGTTTTTTCTTCAGTATTTCTATTTCCTTACTCATGTCTTGTATTAACCTCCTTATTTCATTAAGTTGGTTTCCTGTGTTCTCATTTAGGAGTTTGCTTTCTTCTTTGATCCCTTTGATTTCTTTGAATATAGTTATAATCATTCTTTTGAAATCTGTGTCAGGCATTTCATCTAAATCAGCCTCACTGGAGGTCACTTCTGATGGATTTGTCATTTTTGATGGAATTATATTGTCTTGATTTTTTGTGTTTCTTGTATTATAATGTAGAGATTTTTGTATCCTGCATTAGTTTGATGCTTGGTTTTTCTAATTATCTGCAGTTTCTCAGACATGTAAATCTGATGTTAGGTATCATCATGGTAGGAGCTTAAGGTGCCAGGTGTGGCTTTTATGTGGTTTCCAGAGTAACAGCAGAAGTGACCCTGGGTGTCGGGTTTGCCTGCTATGCAAGTACTCTAGTAGGCTGGGTAGAACAAAATATAGGCAAATTATAAAATTCAACTGAGCAATATACACATTCCATCAAAACCAGCATGGAGTATTTATGTAAGAGTGGTATTAAAACTAACAGATAACCTAACAAAGTCCAAATCCCCAAGGGTGTGTGTTGCCCCACCCCCTTAGCCCTGTCAACTGGGAGGCTGAGATTTCTGGTCTGTAAAGGGTTCCAGGTCAGCCTGGCACTGAGTGAGATGCTGCCCCATCATAACGACAGAGGAAGACAAAGGCACTAGAAATCAGGAAGCAACAAAGGACAACCCTGAAATATAGCTTATTTAAGAACGGTAAAGTTACACCGGGCGTGGTGGCTCACGCCTTTAATCCCAGCACTCTGGGAGGCAGAGGTAGGAGGATTGCCGTGAGCTTGAGGCCACCCTGAGACTCCATAGTGAATTCCAGGTCAGCCTGGACTAGAGTGAGACCCTACCTTGAAAAACCAAAAAAAAAAGAACGGCAAAGTCGGTCATCAATCAAGTCTAACACATGACCTGCCCTGACATGGAAGGTGCGATTAGCACTTCCAATGCAGGCCTATAGACCAGGCTTGCTGGCCAGTACTGACCCAGTGTCAGTAGGCCCTTTTACCTTTTGGGATGGCTTTGGTCTCAGCTATGCTGTGTGCTTGATTGGGTCCCTCTTCACTGTACTGTGGGCTCGGCTGGGCTGGCTGGGTTGGTGGGTCTGTTGCTCTGATCACCTGCTCTGGGTGCTGTGTGGCTGATCTCCATTCCCCAGGGGTCCAGTGGTTTCAGGCCCTGGCAGTCGGGGGAGGGGCAGCTGTGGAGAGCGCCTGAAGTTGTGCCAGAGCTGCGTAGCTGGTCCCCACGACCCTCTTCCTCACAAGCCACTCAGCTGGTCCCTGCTGTCTTCTCCTTCAAGTTTCTTGAGTTTGCGAGGAGGACTAGTATTAGTGGAAAATCCATCTTCAGTTTAAAGCATCCCTCAGCCAGGCATGGTGGTACACGCCTTAAAGTTCCAGCACCGAGGCCGAGGTAGTTCAAGGCCATCCTGGGCTACAACGTTAGCCAGATGCACAAGGGGGCGCATGCATCTGGAGTTCATTTGCAGTGGCTGGAGGCCCTGGTGCCCATTCTCTCTCTCTCTGTCTCTCCCTCTCCCTCTCCCTCCTTCTCTCTGTCTGTTGCTCTCAAATAAATAAATAAAAATAAACAAAAAATTAATAAAAAAAAAAGAATAACAAGAACACAGCAGCTTCCAGAACATTTCATCCAGTGGGACAAAGCGAGTGTTTAGGTCAGGAGCTATAAGAAGTGTGAGGAGTTCTGAAGGCCTCCTTATGTAACCCAGAAGTGACTCGAAGACGAAAGGAGAGCTTGCTTCTTACAGTCCCCCGTCATCAGTGCCAGCTCTCCATCTCCATCTCACTGAGGGTTCACGACGGCCCCTGGACGAGCACAGAACCGCACCTGCGTTCACAACCGCAGGGGCAGCAGACAAGAACGGTACCGATGGGAACGGAGCTTCCTCTGCGCCCGTCGACACAGGTCTTCCAAGAAGCTGGCGCTGGGAAATTGAGCTCTGGTTCTCCGTGGCTTTCTCAAGACATGTCTGCTGTGCCTGGTGTGTCCCTCGCTGACTCCAAGCTTCTTAAAGGAGGGAGAAAAGAAAATGTCTTATTCACCGTAATTCTGCTGGATCCTGGCAGCACACAGGTTGAGCTCAAGGACTGAAATGCCAGCCCTTCAAGCATCCGAGGCATGAATGAGGGCCGTGGGATTGTAAATCAGCTACAAGCCACATGCGGTCCCTCCACAGAGCTCCGTTCCCTGGAAGCTATGTGACTTTATTCATATGTGTGGCACCGAGATGCCTGACAAATACTGAATGGGTGGATGGATGAATGAATGAATTTGCATCCGGCTAAGCGTAGCCATCAAACGAAAGAGAGTTTACTTTGAGACTTCGAGCGACTCTGCCAACAACTCGCACTCCGTTCCAAGGAGAGCAGATGGTGGGCTGTACAATGAACAATTTAATCTTTAGAAAATGGAACAACTTTGCCAGCAAACTCCATTTTTCTCCAGGAACACATTGTCAATAACATGTGCTCTCAAATATGTGGTGAAATTGACGACTCGGCCCTGATTTATGGAAACAACAACAAATTAAATGACTACCTTTCTCTCTCCTAGCTTGGGGTCCTTCAGCACAGCCATGAATTATTTTTTTTCCCCTCTATGCTCTAATAATAGAAGAGGTCTAATTAAAATGCCTCGTTGTGGCCAGCCTGGGACTACAGAGTGAGTTCCAGGCCAGCCTTGGCTAGAGTGAGACCTTACCTTGAAAAAGCAAACAAACAAACAAACGAACAACAACAAAAAAAAAAATTAAGAAGAAAGAAATGATTTTTGTCGGACATGGTGGTGCATGCCTTTAATCCCAGCACTCTGGGGGTAAAGATAGGAGAATCAACATGAGTTCAAAGCCAGCCCGAAACTACATAGTGAATTCCAGGTCAGCCTGGGCTACAGTGAGACCCTACCTCAAAAACAAACTAAAAAGCCTTATTGTGTGATGTATACAGTAGAGGAAGGAAAATGAAATGTCCAGTACCCCTTTTTTGATATTTTATTTCTTTATTTATGAAAGAGAGAAAAAGAGAGAGAGAGAGAGCGGGCATGTCAGGGCCTCTAGCCACTGGGGAAAAAAAAAAAGCCTCAAGAGGCATGTCCTACCTTGAGAGGCTGGCTTTATGAGGGTATTGGAGAATCCAACCCTTGGGCTTTGCAGGCAAGTACCTTAACCACTGACCCATCTCTCCAGCCTCTTAAAGTTTCTTAATTTAAAGGCAGGATAGGGAAAGTCACTTATGGGATAGTAATTAACTTAGGAAGCCTCTGGACCTTCCTTGCTCCTCCTCACATAAAAATGTATGTTGAGGAAATCCTTCAAATGAGCACTGAGGCCAGTTATTTAGCTCCTTACAGGAAACTCTCCCCGTTAGAGACAGAACTGAGGTTTGGAATGGGGAGGGGCTGGCCCACAGAAGAGGAGCCTTCTGGAAATCAGGCATGCTGAACCTTATATTCCATACAGCAAGGGGTCCTACCTTAGGCCCTCTCCTCCTGCGATGGGGCTTTTGAACTGTCTAGCTCAAGAACATTTCTGAGGATGTAATGCGAACAACAGCCTCTCTCTGCAGAAAAATCAAGTGTTTGTTTACAAAGTCATAAGCATACACACACGGAAGCGCACATGTTTGGCTCGTGGTGTGCTCTCTTCTCTTTACCATAACCTGACTGAGTCCACCTGAGGGGTGACTGAGGCTGGGAATTGTTCGCCGCAGCCTGCGTCACCGTCTGATGATCCCATGGAGTCCCTCTCAAAACTAATGCTTTAAAGTCATTAAGTACAATGCTTGTGTTTAAAATAAAAAAAAATCATTGAAGCACAGTTATCAAATATTAAAGAAACCAATTTATGGATATAGTAACATATGAAGTCTTTACACACACTAAATAGTGACAATTGCAACAGCTTATCGCTGGCATAATTGCAAAGTAATTACATATTATTACAAGATATCTAAAGTAACCATAATGTAACATAAAGCATATGTGACAACTTGGTTAAAATATCAGCAATAAAGGGGCTGGAGATATGGCTCAGCTGTTAAGGCACTTGCCTGCGAAGCCCAAGGACCCAGGTTTCATTCCCCCAGAACCCACGAAAGCCAGATGCACATGGTGACACATGAGTCTGAGGTTTGTTTTCAGTGGCTAGAGGTCTTGGTGCACCCATTCTCTCTCTCTCTCTCTCTCTCTCTCTCTCTCTCTCTCTCTCTCAAATAAATAAATAAATAGGGCCATAGAGATGGTTTAACAGTTAAGGCACTTGCCTGGGAAGCCTAAGGACCCAGGTTTCATTCCCCAGAACCCACGTAAGCCAGATACACATGGTAACACATGCATTTGGAGTTTGTTTGCAGTGGCTGGAGGCCCTGGTGCACCTATTCATTCTCTCTCTCTCTCTCTTAAATAAATAAGTAGGGCTGGAGAGGTGGCTTAGCAGTTAAGGAGCTTGCCTATGAAGCCTAAGGAGCCAAGTTCGATTCCCCAGGACTCACGTAAGCCAGATTCACATGGTGGCATATGCATCTAGAGTTTGTTTGCAATGGCTAGAGGCCCTGAAGTGCCCATTCTCTCTCTCTCTCTCTCCCTCTCTCTCTCTCCCTCTCTCATAAATAAATAAATGAAAAGAAAAAAACAAACAAATAATTTTTAAAATAATATCTCTGATAAAAATAAAAGTCCTGAAGCCTTGACTGCTGTCCCTGGGCGTCTCTGCTGGTGACTGAAGGAATGTGGACGGTGGCAGTGGATGCAAGTGTAGCGGTGATTTTCTTTCTCCCACAAGTTGATGAACCCTCGGAATTTCACAAATAAATGTCAGGTGAAAGTTCCCTACTACAGTTTCCCTTGGTATGGAAGTGGCTGTCTGTGAAGCCATGTGTGCAGTTCAGCCTGCCCCACAACAGCAAATGAATGGGACTGGGGAGATGGCTCAGTGCTAATGCTCTTGCCGTGTGTTGCAGTCAGGTTCGAGTTGCTGGCAGAAAACACCCAACCAAGAACACCTTGTGGAAGGAGAGAGTTTATTTTGGCTTACAGACTCGAAGGGAAGCTCCATGATGGCAGGGGAAAACGATGGCATGAGCAGAGGGTGGACATCACCTCCTGGCCAACATCAGGTGGACAACAGCAGCAGGAGAGTGTGCCAAACACTGGCAAGAGGAAGCTGGCTGTAACACCCATAAGCCCACCCCCAACAATACACTGCCTCCAGGAGGCTTCAATTCCCAAATTGCCAATGTTTGGCACAGTCTCCTGTTGCTGTTGTCCACCTCTTTTGCCCACAAGCTGCTCTTGGCCGGGTGATTTCTGCCAACAATGCGAACCTGACTGCGACACTTTGCAATATTGGCCTTTTCTTTTTTGACCCTCTACAAATGTGGAGGCCAGGCTGAGGAGACGGCTCAGTGGGTCAAGCACTCGCGTGCAGGCACGTGGACCTCAGTTCAGATTCTTAGCACCCCTGTAAAATGTCAGGCACCGTGGCACACACCTGTAATCCCAGCACTGGAGAGGCAGAGAGAGGGAATCTTGGTCAATCAGGGAGCACTAAGTTCAAGAGAGATACTGTCTCCAAGAATGTGGTGGAGAGCAACTGAGGAAGGCCTCTGGCCTCTACACGTGTGCGCACACACGTGTACGTGCACCCACGACAGACCTGAGAATACACACACACACACATATGTGCTCGCACCACGCATCCGCACACCAAATGAAACCGGAAATCACTCTCAGCTCACATGCACAACACAAACAGGGGCAGGGTGGATTTGACACTCGCCAGTGTGTGGAATGGATGCCACAGTGGTCGTGGAGGGTTGGGTTGTGGCAGTCTAGCTGAGTCCTTGTCTTCTCTGGCTTTAATTCTGTTTGCTTCTTGCCCTAACCCTTTCCAGCCTTTGGGGCTTGGCACATGTGGATGCTCTGCTGGCACAGATTCCTCAAGGCCCCACGTGGCTGGCCGTGTCTCACCTTTCAGGTCTGCACACAAATGTCATGTCTTAACAGAGGCCTTTCAGGCCTCTGCTCCTCGGATCTACAGCCCCGCAAGTTCCCAGCACCTGATCTGTTTCCTCTCCGCAGTCACCTTCTATGGCCTGGTCGTGCTAGGGTTTGTTCACAGATCACCTTCTGTAACTTTAAGGGTCCTAAGCTGTCCTGTCCTCTGCCATGTCACTAAGCCAAAACAGTACCAAGTGGCCAGCATAAAGCAGATAGTCCCAGAATAGAGTGAAAGAATTGTTACACATGCACTGGTAAACAGGAAACAGAAAATGGACAGCAAGGGCTGGAGAGATGGCTTAGCAACTAAGGCGCTTGCCTGCAAAGCCTAAGGCCTCATGTTTGATTCCCCAGTATCCACGTAAGCCAGATGTATAAGGTGATGCATGTATCTGGAGTGCCTTTGCAGTGTCTAGAGGCCCTGGTGCACTCATTCTCTATCTGCCTCTCTCTCTCTCTCTCTCTCTCTCTCTCTCTCTCAAATATATAAAATATTTTTTAAAAAAAATTTAAGAGGGGCTAGAGAGGTGGCTTAGCAGTTAAGGCACTTGCCTGCAAAGTCTAAGAACTCATGTTTGCATCTCCAGGTCCCACATAAGCCAGATGCACAGTGATGCAAGCATGCAATGGTGCACATGCACACAAGGGGGCGCACGCTCCTAGTTGGCAGTGGCTGAAAGCCCTGGTGTGCCATTCTCTCTCCCTCTCTCTCTCAATCTCTCTCTCTCTCTGCCTCTTTCTCTCCCTTTCTCTCTCTCTCTCCCTCTCTCTCTCCCTCCCTTTCTGTCCCTCTCTCTCTCTCAAATGATTTTTTTAGACATCTAGAAAGACAGCCAATGTCCTATTGCTTTTAGGCCCATGCCTGGTCTGGTCAGCTATGGTGACACTAGACAGTCACTTCACATTCCCAAGAGCCCGTGGACCTTTCTGGAAAATGGTACTGCTAACTACCTGTTCCCATCGTGGCTTTACTGCGGGAAACTTGCTCCAGAGAAAGTCCCTCCCCCAGGGCCTGGTGTGTGGTAAGTCCTCCCGACCTTGTAACAAGTGTCCCCTAAGGAACAGATCCCAGGACTTGTGGGTCTTGTACAACAAGACCGTTTGGACTGGGGTCTAGGGGGAAGGTTGGCTGCCTTTGCAAACAGTGGCATATGCCTTTTCTGTTGCTTCATTTTTAATATGTTTTTTAAAAATTATTTATTTAGGGCTGGAGAGATGGCTCAGTGGTTAAACGCTGGCCTGTGAAGCCTAAGGACCCCCATTGGAGGCTCGATTCCCCAGGACCCACATTAGCCAGATGCACAAGGGGGCGCACACGTCTGGCGTTCCTCTGCAGTGGCTGGAGGCCCTGGCGCACCCATTCTCTCTCTGTCTCTCTCTATCTGCCTCTTTCTCTCTCTGTCTGTCACTCTCAAATAAATTTTTTTTAATTTTTTAAATTATTTATTTACTTGCAAACAGAGAGAGAGAGAAAATGGGTGTACCAGGGTCTCTTGCCACTGCAAATGAACTCTATGCACCACTTTGAACAGCTAGCTTCATGTGAATAGTAGCAAGTCAAACCCAGGCCAGCTTGGGCCAGCAGGCTTTGTAAGCTAGTGCCTTTAACCACTGAACAATCTCTCCAGCCCTATTATTTATTTATTTCCAAGCAGAGAGAGAGAGAGAGAGAGAGTATGGGCATGACAGGGCCTTTTGAACTGCAAACAAACTCCAGATGCATGTGCCACATTGTACATCTGGTTTTACGTGAGTACTGGAGAATCAAACCAGGGCCAGCAGACCTTGCAAGCAAGTGCCTTTAACCACTGAGCCAACTCCCCAACCTCCCTTTTGTTTTTTTATATTTATATGTGCTATGAAAGAACATAATTTATATAGAAATGCAGATTTAGGGATGGAAAGAGAAAAGAGAGAAGGAATGCATTAAGGACTATTGTCGTGGAAATTTGCAAGTTATGTGTTCTAGATGTCTAAAAAAAAAAGAAAAAAAGGGATGAACTTGTCAGAACTAGGGAGGCTGAGGCAGAAGGATGATGGTGAGTTTGAAGGCATTTTGTGTTACACAGAGAGTTCTGGGCTAGCTTGGGCTACATTGTGAGCCTCTACTAACAAGGAGAATTAACTAATTAAATAGCAGAAACTAACTAACTAATCCATCCAACAAATACTAGAACAATAGTTCTCAGCCTCGGTAGGACACTATGTTCTCCTGAGGAGAAGCTAAGAACCCGAATGTCCAGCCACACGTAAGAGCAGCAGACATAGACCCTCTGGGACTGGGCTCCGTAGGTGGGATCCAGCACACACCCAGGCTGCAGACCTGCTGGGTCATAGACCGTTACCTGTGAACTTGGCCATGTCGTAGTCTACCATCTCTGAGCCTCGCTTCCCTCTTTCTGAAGAATTCAGACAGGGGCTGGAGAGACAGCTTAGCTATTAAGAAACTTGTGCCTGCGAAGCCTAAGGACTCAGGGTCGATTCCCCAGTGCCCACGTAAGCCAGATGCACAAGGTGGCACATGCATCAGGAGTTTATTTGCAGTGGCTAGAGGTCCTGGTGCGCCCATTCTCTCTCTCTCTCTCTCTCTCTCTCTCTCTCTCTCTCTCTCTCTCTTCTCCCTCTCTCTCAAATAAATAAATAAATAAAGTAAAATTAAATTTTAAAAAAAAGGATTCAATCAGAATAAATTAGTTACTACATAGGCTCCCAACCACATGTTAACCGGGGTCAATAAGCCACAGGGGTTTCTTGTTAATATTATTATCATTAACCAGTGGTCAGGATTTCAACGTCTGTAAAAATGGCTGGAAGGGGCCGGCAAAGGACTGAGGGTAATCCTAGGGGTATTCATTTTTATTTCTGTGATTCTACAAAGGGAGAGGATGGGCCAAGTGTGCAGAAACTGATCGATTACTTACAAGTGGAGGCTAAGAGAGAAAGTCAGGGGAGCGGGTCTGGATTCTGGAATAAGAACTCTTTCTGAGAATGGACTATGTATGTGTATATATGGGGGGAGGGTGCTTCAATATAAATAAGTGAATTGTTTTTTGATTTTTGTTGTTGTTATTGTTGTTTGTTTTGTTTTGTTTTTTCAAGGTAAGGTTTCACTCTAGCTCAGGCTGACCTGGACTTCACTATGGAGTCTCAGGGTGGTCTCGAACTCACGGCGATCCTCCTACCTCTGCCTCCCGAGTGCTGTGATTGAAGGCATGCGCCACCACGCTTGGCTTGTGTTTTATTTTATTTTCTAACTTTTCATTGGCATTGTCCACACATATACACCATGTGCTCTGGACACAATCCCCTCCCACCACCCTCTTTTGTCTCCCCTCCCACACTGAACCCCTTCTTTTCACCTACTATACCTCTTCTATTTTGATGTCTTTTTTTTTTTTTCTTTTTGTTTTTTGTTTTTCAAGGTAGGGTCTTGCTCTACCCCAGGCTGACCTGGAATTAGCCTCAGGATGGCTTTGAACTTACAGCGATCCTCCTACCTCTGCCTCCTGAGTGCTGGAATTAAAGGCGTGCGCCACCATGCCCGGCTGATGTCTTCATTTTTTGCCCTCATTCTGCAGGTCTTGTGTAGGCAGCATCAGCCACTGTGAGGTCATGAATATCAAGGCCACGTTGTGTTTGAAAGACAGTACTGTAAGCGCTCCTCCCCGACCTTTGCCTCTTCCATTCTTTCCACCACATCTTCTGCAATTGTCCCCAAGCCTTGGAAGGTTCCCAGCACTTTGATGAGTTTTGAGTCTCCCCAGTGGTCACCGCCATCTGAAAAGAGAAGCTTCTCTAACCAAAAGTGAGAGGAGTATTACTATATGGGCACAAAACAAATGTTTAGGAAGGAAAATGAATGAACTTTTTAAGTATCTTTTTTCCCTTGGAACACCTGAAGGATGTGGCTTCTTGGGTTCTTTCTTTGGGCAATGCTGGTGTTATCTGATGAGACCCGAGTTGGGACCCAGACAACCTTGATGTCCTCTCAGCCCCGTCCCCCCTGGGAAAAGCTTTGTGCCTGGACGGTACAGTGCAGGCTCCCGGAGTCTGTCTTCATTCGTAGAGAGGAAATGACAGCTCACAGGTTGCCACTCACTTGTGGAGATTGGTATCTTCTGGGGACAGTCACAGTGGTCGGGATGGTGCTTATCAGCGTGAAGCATCATTGTGCTTCAGTGACAGCAACGTGAGTTCAAGTCTTACCTCTGCCACCTCCCAGGCATGTGATCTTGGCCCTGTTACAGAAATCTCTCTCTCCCTCTCTCTCTCTCTCTCTCTCTCTCTCTCTCTCTCTCTCTCCCTCCCTCCCTCCCTCTCTCTCTAACTTCCTGATCTAAAACCGAAAGCTTCCTTTGGAGATTTTTATAAGAATTAAATAGAGGCTAGAGAGATGGCTTAGTAGTTAGGACACTTGCCTGCAAAGCCTACGGACCCAGGTTTGATTTCCCCAGTACCCACATAATCCAGATGCACAAGTGGCACATTTTTCTAGAGTTTATTTGCAGTGGCTGGAGACCCTGGCTCACTTATTCTCTCTCTCCTTATCTGCCTCTTTCTCTCTCGCTCTCTCTTATAAATAAATAAAATATTTTGAAAGATTAAATAAGGGCTGGAGGGATAGCTTAGCAGTTAAGGCATTTGCCTGCAAAGCTAAAGGACCCAGGTTCAATTCCCCAGGACCCACGTTAGCCAGATGCACAAGGTGGTGCACGTGTCTGGAGTTCGTTTGCAGTGGCTGGAGGCCCTGGTGTGCCCATTCTCTTTCTCTCCCTCTTTCTCTGTCAAATAAATAAATAAGAATAAAAATAATTTTTAAAAAGATTAAATAAAACAGAGCTGGCAACTGCGGTGATGGTTCAGTGGTTAAAGCACTTGCTGTGGAAGGGTGAGACCTGACTTCCGGGTCCCCAGAACCCACATAAAGACAGACACAGTAGCATGGGAAAGTGGAGGCAGGAGAGTCTCCCTGAAGCTCACAGCCCAGCTAGTTTGTGGAACACGGCAGGAAACAACAAAAGACTCTCAAACAAGGTTGCAGGCAGGACTGACATCGCAGGTTGTCCTCTGGCCCCCAGACATGCACCATGGCACGTGTGCACTCACACACACACGTGAACGTCCACACACACACAAAAGAGAACAGAGCTCAGTATGGAGGTCACACACTTGTAATCCCAGCACTTGAGAAGTGGAGGCAGGAGGATGAGGAGTTGAAGGTCCTCCTCGGCTACATATCGTTTGAAATCAGTTCAGGCTACAGACGACTCTGTCTCAAAAAGGTGGGGGAAGCTGGGTGTGGTGGTGCACGCCTTTAATCCCAGCACTTGGGAGGCAGAGGTAGGAGGATCTTGGTGAGTTCAAGGCCACCCTGAGATTACATAGTGAATTCCAGGTCAGCCTGGGCTAGAGTGAGACCCTATCTCAGAAAAAAAGAAAAAAAAAAAAAAGGTGGGGAGAGGTTAAATTAAACAACAGTTGGGCATGGTGGTGCACGCCTTTAATTCCAGCACTTGGGAGGCAAAGGTAGGAGGATCGCTGTGAGTTCAAGGTCACCCTGAGACTACGTAGTGAATTCCAGGTCAGCGAGGGCTAGAGCAAGACCCTACCTCAAAAAACAAAAAATAGATAAATAAATAAAAGCCAAACCTTAGGTAAAGAGTGGGCACCCAGTGAAAGAAGCCATCACCAAGATGAAGGAGAACTTGAAGAAAAGCTGGCTATATCTGAATTGCCTGCACATGTGCTCCAACCCCCCCCCCCCACCCTCTGCCAGTGAGGACACAGCCCCAGGCAGTGTGCTCCCCCTCCCGGTGGGCTCAGACTCAATCTTAGTGGTAGAGAAATCCCCACTCTGCCCATTTCCCATTGTTCCTAAATGCCAGCAGCTCACAACGGCAGCCCAGCGGTCCCCGAGCTGTGTCCACACAGTGAATGTCGTCTGGTCATAAGTTACTTGCAATGAATAGCATTTGGCTCTGGCGCTCCACTTAGAGAAGATGGGGTCCATTGTGAATCATGTGGTTGGTGGCTGGACTTGAAGCTGTCCGGCTGGTTTATGGTGGTGTTTGTCAGCATGTAGACCTCCTTTAAACAATTTAAGTGCTCCTTTGGAGTTGGAGAGTGTGGTTCTATAAAAATGGGTACAGGGGAGTGATTTGCTTTCTCTCTTTTATGGGCCAAGCACCCAAAGCCACCATCTAAGAGAATTGTTGAGAATGGAGTGTATAAATACCCACCAAACGCGAAATTATAATGATTATAATTAACATCCGAGCCACCAGGGACACTTCCCTTTCCATTGTTAGGCTGTCGTCCCGATCTTTGTCTCCTTTTTAATTTATTAATTAATTAATAATTTTAATTAATTAATTAATTAGTTAATTAAGTTTTAATCCAAAAAGGTGACACCAGCTGGACAGTTTTTCAATCCTTATCATTTTTATTCCCTGGCTTTCCTGCGTGATGTGTCTTTAGGAAATTCTAGTGAACTCCACTGACAGCAATAAAACACTGGCTGGCGAAAAAGTTTGGGGTCACAAGGATGTAACCCCAGGGGCTGGCTCTTCCACTTTCTGACTCTCTGACCTTGAGTAAAGGCTTTAACCACACCACGTCATCAGGACGTGGGGGCAGTGACGGTGCTGTCACTCGGCACTGTCAAGTGCACAGCTTGTGATGCGCACTCACTAAAATGGTGGGTATTGTGGCCGCCTTTTGCTTTCTTCTTAATCCCCGCATCAAATGTTTTGAAAGGCTTTTTTATGTGTAAAAGGGGAAAACTTCCCTTAGCTTCACATTTGAATTGACAACTGATTTCTTTTCAACACTTGTTTCATGCAGGAACTAAAGGGCTCTCTCCTACTTCGTTTTTGAATTTCCAGAAACAGCAATCCAATTTTTTTTTTTTCAAGACCTGGTGACTACGACTTTCTAGCGCATAAGCAGAACCGTATGCATATACTTTAAAATGTGCTGTGCATCTCATCCCACGGCATCTCAAGGTACTGCCACTGCATGCCATGCAGTGAAATCACAAAAGACACCAGAGTCACTAGGAAATCTACATGCTATTGAACACTTACTCTACCCCGGGTAACATTCATGAAGGTGACATTGTCCTGATTTGAGAGTATGAAAATAGACTCAGAAGAGATGAGTCTTTTCCTCCAATAGCACATGGCCAATAAATGGCTGAGCCAAACTATCTACAAATAAACACAACAGAAGAAACTGAAGTGAGAAGGGCTGGGGGTGTATCTCGGTGGTAGGGGGTCCATCCAACATGGGCTAGGCTCTGGGTCCTGTCACCGACCAGCTACTCACACAAGGAAAAGTTCAAAGTCAACATGGGCTGAGTTGTGTTTTCACTTCCAGTCGAGCCTCAGCTGCACAGTGAGATCCTATATCAAAAATAAAGGAGGGCTGGAGAGATGGCTTAGTGGTTAAGGTGCTTGGCTGCAAAACCCAAGGACCCAGATTTGATTTCCCAGGACTCACATAAGCCAGATGCACAAGGTGGTGCATGCATCTGGAATTCCTGCAGTGGCTGGAAGCCCTGGTGCGCCCATTCTCTCTCTTTTTATCTGCTTCTCCCTTTCTCTCTCTCTCTCTCTCTCTCTCTCTTTCTCAAATAAATAAATAAGAAAGGAAAAACAAAAACAAATGCAAAAAGTAAAGGAATAAGAGGCTGGGAAGATGGCTCCATGGTTAAAGATACCTGTATGCAAAGCGTGCAGGCCTGGGGTTCGATGCCCCAGTACCCATGTAAAGCAGTATGCACGAAGTGGTGTGTGTGTCTGGACTTTGCTTGCAGTGGCTAGAGGAACTCCCATATTCTCTCTGTTATTCTCCATCTATCTATCTATCTCCTTGTTTCTCTCTCTCTCTCTCTCTCTCTCTCTCTCTCTCATTAAAAAATAAAATTTGTTTTAGAAAAATTAGCCAGGTGTGGTGGCACACGCCTTTAATCCCAGCACTCAGGAGGCAGAGGTAGGAGGATCACCACGAGTTCAAGGCCACCCTGAGGATACATAGTGAATTCCAGGTCAGCCTGAGCTAGAGTGAGACCCTACCTTGAAAAACCAAAAAGAAGAAAAGAAAAACGAGTAAGTAGTCATTCCCTAATACTTAAGGTCAACAGAAATTTCTCACGTATTATTATTAATGATATCGTGGGGTATGAGAAAGACTTCTGGGAATATCTGTCTCTCAGTTTCCTGATCTCTTGAAAAATCAGTTCATAGGAGCTTCTTTTGCAGTTTACTACAATAATTAAATGAAACAGCAGTGGTCAAACCTCAAGATCAAGGGTGGGCACCCAAGGAAGAGTGGAACAAAATATTTAAAACCAAAAGAAACTACTCATTTCTGTTTTAAAATTTCTTCTTGCAAGTTTTACTTAACAGTGGGTTCCATCTCTTTTTGGTAATTATTCAATCCGAGCTTTGTTAAGCATCGTACAGAGGAAAGAGTCACACTCAGAAGCTAGTGGGGAGAGGAGGGGACAGACAGCAGGCTGCCTCTCTGACTTATCATTTTTACTTAGACTGACACACCTTTGATTATAATTAGGGATAACCATTCAGCAGTTAAGATCCATAATCCCGTCATCAGTTGTCAAGAGAGTTTTGTCGGCGAACTCCCACTCCAGCCCTTTCATTCTGGTTTCTTAACTACTCGGGCAGCCTGCAGTTGAAGAGTAGGCTCAGAGGAACAGATCTTCCGTTGCCACTGAAATCTTCTAAGCTGACACACGAATAGGGACACAGATGACACCTGGCGACACTGTGGGCGCCACTCTCGGGAGGCCCTGTGTCTTCTTGCCTGATGTTGTTCTTGGTGGTCTCAGGATTTCATCCTCTTTCTGCTGGTTTCACTCAATGGCCATTTTGTACACTGTGGTAAAAAAAAGACCCTAATGCCAGATGCACAAGGTGGAGTTCACTTGCAACAGCCAGAGGCCCTGGTGCTCCAATTCTCTCTATGTGGCTCTTTCTCTCTTTCTATCAAATAAATAAATAAATAAAACATTTAAAAAAAAAAAAAAAGAGCTTGAGCTGGGCGTGGTGGCACACGCCTTTCATCCCAGCACTCGGGAAGTAGAGGTAGGAAGATTGCTGTGAGTTCGAGGCCATCCTGATACTGTATAGTGAATTCCAGGTCAACCTGAGCTAGAGCAAGACCCTACCTCGAAAAAACAAACAAAAAAAAAAAAAAAAAAGGAAGGAAGGAAGGAAAGAAAAAAAGAAAGAAAGAAAGAAAGAAAGAAAGAAAGAAAGAAAGAAAGAAAGAAAGAAAGAAATGATCTTAAGCCATTTTAAGGGTGGCCCCTTGTAATGGTCAATCTTTTATTTAAAAAATGTTAAAGCATTTTACTTACTTGTTGTGTATGTGTGGAGGGGTGTGTGTGTGTGTGTGTGGAGGCGTGTGCGTGCCAGAACCCACGTGTAAAGGCCAGAGGACAACGCTCAGGCTGGGCTGCTCCTCGCCTTCCCCTTCACTGGAGGCCGCTCTCTCATCTTCGTTTGCTACCCTGCAAGTTGCCAGGAGTCGGGTCCCCACTGCCCTTCTCACCGCGGTCGTACTGGGAGGACAGAAGTCCGCTACAGCTCTGACTCGTACGTGGAATCTGCGGAATTTGAAGCCAGATTCTCGGAGAGTTCCGCAGCAAGCACTCGATCCACTGAGCCATCTCCCTGGCCCAGGATGGTTTACCCTTGACTGTCAACTTGCCTGGCTTCAGAAGCGCCATCTCCAGGAGTGTCCGACATGACTAGATCATGTGGCCTCTGATCCAGTCAGTGAGTCATCCTTGCGTGGGTTCATAATAGATGGGCTCTCTGGGAAGTGGTGAAAGGAAGAGGGAGGGGTCTTCCAGGAGGAAGACGTATTCTTTTTTTTTTATTATTTTTATTTATTTATTTGAGAGCAACAGACAGAGAGAGACAGAGGGAGAGAGAGAGAGAGAATGGGCGCACCAGGACCTACAGTCACTGCAAATGGACTCCAGATGCATGCGCCCCCTTCTACATCTGGCTAACATGGGTCCTGGGGAATCGAACCTCAAACCAAGGTCCTTAGGCTTCACAGGCAAGCACTTAACTGCTAAGCCATCTTAGACATATTCCCAGGAAGACATATTCTTGACAAGCACACCTTGTCCCTGGCCCCTTCTGTGCTCCCCTTTTCTCTACTTCCTGGGTGACCTGATATGAGGCGCTCCACCACACCTTCCCACTATGATGTGTTGGAAACTCTGAGACCATGACTCAAATCCCTCCTCTGAAGGTCGTCTCTGTCAGGCATTTGGTAACACCTACAGAAGGCTGACTGGTACACCCACAATGTAAGTAAGAAGGGAACATATTTTTTAAAAAAATCCTTTCATCTGGCCCATCCCACAGACATTCCACACGAGTGATACAAGATCGAGGTTGGTTGAGAAGATGTTTGCTCTGGCACTGGTAAGAAAAGCCCACAGAAAACCCTCCAACTTCAAAGCTGCGGGCGAGCCGCCTGTCTGGTTTGTGTCACGACATGTCTATCACACGTTTGAGACACATGGTGATTTATTACGAGCCGAGCTTGGGAAGAGGAAGTTCAGAAGTTGAGATTTTTCCAGTGCGGCGATTAGGGCGGATGTGCCGTCCATGCCGAGTGCTCCGAGGAGAGGGGTGTCCAGACGAGCAGCGGCAGTGCGGCCCCCTTCCCCGGGGTTGGCACGAGCGGCCTCGGGGAGCTGCGCAGCGCAGGCCCCACCGAAGTCAGAACAGTTAGTGCTTAAAGCAAGGCCTGTGGAATCAAGAGAATGTATGTCCGCATTGCATGTTGGAGTATTTGTCTTCAGCTATGGTGGCATCACCCTGGATAAGTCACTGCTGATCTGAACCTCTGTAATGTGTACTGGTGCCCGTGGGGTCACGAGGGGATGAACAAAATAATGTGCCTGTGGTGGGGCTCAGTCAGCAGTCAGCCAGTGACACTGATAACGTGACGCAAGCTTTTCTACTGATGCAGCATTTATTAAAATATGGGTGATTTTTCTGTTTTATTTTTTATTTATTTATTTTATTTGTTTGTTTGCAAGGAGAGAGAGAGAATGGGCACACCCTGGCCTCCAGCCACTGCAAACGAGTGCCAGGTACATGCAACACTTTCCTTGCAAATAAATAAAATTAAATTAAAAGAAAATAAAGAAACATGAGCAGGCCTTAGTTTCCCACCAGAACTAGGTGGTGAGACCCTATTGCTGAAGACACCACACGGACACTTGGGTTTCAGGATACGGGGAAATCGAGCTGGCAGCCTCCGCCTTGCAGACTCGCTGTCGCGGTACTGGGAGAGAAAAATCATCAACAGTTTTACACAGCAGTGGAGGCCCTTACACAACTGATCCAGTCAGACAGGCAAGATGTGCCCGGTAGTGCAGTGGTTGAAGGACTATTATGGAGATAAGCAACGACCTTTGGATGGAATCTGAGTGAGGCTCGCCTCATGGGAGGGAATTCATACCTGTTACTGAAAACCTAGTCAAAAACCTATGGGCAGGAAGGTCATAGGCCCTACAGGGGAAGCTACTACAATTGTTTGACTAGATATATAGTGCCCACCAACTGCCCTCTAAGTGTTTATATTTATGCCCATAAATCAGTGTTACTCTCATTTTTGGTCAGAAAAGCTTCTTTTTAAAAATGGTAACAGCAACTTGGGAGACTCAAAATTTGTCAAGTGCTGAGAATAAGTGACTATGGAATGCTCAGCCCTAAGTGAGACATCTGTCTTTACCATCCCCTCCAAAGGCTGAGGGGACATTGCAAAAGAGAAGGCAGAAAGAATGTAATAGTCACGGGATGGGGAGACAGGTGGTGGAACACCGTCTTCCAGACCTGATGTGGCTGTTACACTCATGAACTCACAGCAACTGAAATTACCTGCTCACGGTCGGGCCCATCAACCTTCCATCACGGAGAGCAGAGGGGTTGGTGAGGCACCAGCCACCCGGTTGCTGGAGGAGAGGGAGACATTGTCTGTGGTGGTGTGGCCCCTGGTTAGCTGCTCATGCTCTGCTAAATAGCACCTAACCCATTCCCATTCAGGCAACCTAGTTGAACTCAATGGGTCATAAAAAAGAAAAAGAAAAAGAAAAAAAGATATTGAAGTAGAAGTATGACTAGTTAGGAAGTTGAAAGGGCTCAGCAAAAAGGTGGACAGGGAAGCCGGGCGTCATGGCGCACACCTTTAATGCCAGCACTCGGGAGGTAGAGGTAGGAGGATTGCTGTGAGTTCAAGGCTATCCTGAGACTACATAGTGAATTCCAGGACAGCCTGAGCTACAGTGAGACCCTACCAAAAGGTGGACAGGGACTGGAGAGATGACTTAATGGTTAAGGTGCTTGCCTGCAAAGCCTAAGGACCCAGGTTCGATTCCCCAGTACACATAAGCCAGAAGCACATATGTATGAAGTTTGTTTGCAGTGGCTAGAAGCCCTGGCATGGCCATTCTCTCTCAGTCTCTCTCTCTCTCTCAAACAAATAAAAATAAAATATTTTTAAAAGGGGGGGACAGAAGCAAGCATATATATCTGGGTGCTGTGAGTTCAAGTCCACCCTGAAACTACATAGTGAATTTCAGGTCAACCTGGGCTAGAGCAAGACCCTACCTCAAAAAAAAAAAAAAAAAAAAAAAAAAACAATATGTACACGTATAAGATTGTCAAAAAGAAAAGGTAGCAGAGACTGGGAATAGCTCAGTCGGTAGAAAGTGTGTCTAGCTTACACAAAGCCCTCGGTTCAATCCCCAGCATCTCATCAATCGAGCAAGGTGGCACATGTGTGTGTAATCCCAACACTTGGGAGGTGGAAACAAGATCAGAAGTTCAAGGTCATCCTGAGGTTCATACGAGTTTGAAGCTAGCCCCACTATGTAAGAATGCTGTTTCAGGAAAATAAAAAAGTTTAAAAAAAAAAAAAAGTAGCCTGCTGGAGCCTCACCTATGGGAGATCTTGGGTTTGAGGCCATCTTGGGCAACATAGAAAAAAGAGAGAGAACAAATAACATTTTAAAATATTATTCGCCTACCCACATGAAGGTATGTCTGGCATACTAAAGTATTAAATACATTTAAGCAATTATTTCATTTATTCTAAGAAGTGAAATTGTTGCACCGAAGTTTAAGGGTTTCTTCACACGGAGATTTCTCTTAGGAAAAAAAAAAAATTAAATAAAGCACTAATGATAAAACCCAGCAATGTAAGTAAGCCAATTTGGATTTTTCCCATTGTAAATCAATTTGAAAAATATTAACTGCGGGATTCTCTCAGGATTGCGCCATTAAAAGTCCCCTGTCTCCATTTCTACTTTTCCTCCTTGTCACAGCTTTCTTTAGATGGTAATATTTCTTACATTTTCTGCATTTATCTTCATTCGTGTTTTGAATTTTCAACCAAATATCTGTAAGTACCCTGAAATAGGAGTCAGGTGTCCCCAGCTCCTCACTTCAGCTCTCTGGGAGCAAGTTACCTAAACCATCAGCCTTCATGTCTCCATCCGTAGGGCACAAATATTCCTCCAGTCCACAAGGAAGAACGCATGTGTATGCACACACACGTGCATGTGCTTTCACGCGTGCACGCAGCTCCAAGTGCTGGGCTGGATCATTCTTGTTGAAAACGCCAAGGAAGCAGCTACTGTCTTGGTTTCCATTTATTACGAATGTTGACTAATGTTTCTAGTCTCTTGCTTGCTTGGCTTTTAGTGGTTTGGTGGTTGGTTTATACGATAGGGTATTGCTCTGTAGCCCAGGCTGGCCTGAACCCACGATGCAGCTCAGGCCGACTTCAAACTTGTGGTCCTCCTGCTTCTGTCAGTGAAGAGTGTGAGTGTTCTCCACCACGTCTGCCCATGTCGTTACACATTTGTTACAGTTACCCTCACAATCCTGGCACAAAGCACCCAGTCAGAAGCAGCTTATGGGAGGAAAGGGTTTATTTCAGGCTTACAGAACCCAGGGGAAGTTCTATCGTGGCGGAAGAAGCCGGCTCACTCCATCGTACATGCACGGCAGAGACAGAGCAGCCAGTACCCGCCAGCATGAAGAACCAGGACCCAACTTGACTCTAAACGCACCTTGTGGCTGGACTACGAGATCCACCCCCTAGTGGCAACAGGCTGCTGGAGATTTAAGTTGTAAGCTTAATCAAAGGTACCTCAGGCGGGCTTAGTGGTTAAGACGCTTGCCTGTGAAGCCTAAGAACCCATGTTTGACTCTCCAGGTCCCACGTAAGCCAGATGCACAGC
The DNA here is from genome assembly GCA_036346955.1 of Dipus sagitta. Lineage (NCBI taxonomy): Eukaryota > Metazoa > Chordata > Mammalia > Rodentia > Dipodidae > Dipus > Dipus sagitta. Next base: position 9,705,161 of record CM070779.1, on the reverse strand, counting down.
GATGCAAGCGTGCAATGTCGCACATGCACACAAGGGGGTGCACATGTCTGGGGTTCGTTTGCAGCTGCTGAAAGGCCCTGGCACATTCTCTCTCTCTCTCTCTCCCTCTCTTTGAAAAAAATAAAATAATACATAAAAATACCTCAGGTTGGGCGGGAGAGATGGCTTAGCAGTTAAGCGCTTGCCTGTGAAGCCTAAGGACCCCAGTTCAAGGTTCAATTCTCCAGGACCCACGTAAGCCAGATACACAAATTGGCGCACGCATCTGGAGTTAGTTAGCAGTGGCTGGAGGCCCTGGCGCGCCCATTCTCTCTCTTTATCTATCTGCCTCTTTCTCTCTCTATCTGCCACTCCCAAATAAAAAAATAAAATTTTTTTTTAAAAAAACCTCAAGCTTGGCTGGAGGGATGGCTCAGCAGTTATGATACTTGCCTACAGAACCTAACAGCCCGAGTTTGATTCCTCAGTATCCATGTAAAGTCAGATGCACAAAACAGTGCATGCATCTGGAGTCTGTTTGCAGCAAGTGCAGGCCCTGGCACAGCCATTCTCTCTGTCCCTCTCTCCTGTCTCTCTATTTGCAAATAAATAAATGAAATATTAAAAAAAAACTCAGGCTACGGGGACATACATTCCAAACACAGTGCAGGGAAGAGCACACTAGACAGAGGGAAGAGCTTGGGTAAAGCCCCCAAAGGCAGGCGTGCAGGAGCCCAAGGCACTAAGTAAACCCTATCAGCCAAGAGCAGAGGGGCTCCGATGAAGTTAGAGAAGCGCCGAAAACAGTATGGCGTGTTTTGTCTTCATTCGATTCCGCCTATCCCAAGAGATACGGAAGGGTTCCAAACCGTGAAGAAAGAGCGATGAGCACTCCAGTCCAATTTATCCTGTTATAGGAGCGCTTTGTTTTCATCTGGGAAATGATGGGAAGGACACAGAGTGGACCGAGAGCCCGGAGAGTGAATTCCCAGGTCACCGGGCAAGCAATGCACAGGCTTAAACTGGGGTGCTGAGGGTGGAGATGGGAGAAGGTTTTGCAGGGGAATCGTGTGAACAAGCTGGGTGATACTGGCCAGTGGGAGGGGTACTCATAGTATCAGGATGGCCGGAGGTCTGGAGGGTGTCACTATCTCAAGTTCCTTTCCTATGCAGCAAGGTGGTGGAGAGGGGTCAGAAGGGGGCCTTGCTTTTGAAGCAGTCATGATGAGCATTTTATTCTTGCGTTTTCCTGTCCTGAAAGAGAATGCATTCATCAGATAACCAGCCCACTCACGCAACTTCAAAAGGAAATCACCTCATGTTGGGACCTTACAGTAGGGAAGAAGTGATGGCATTTGGGCAATACATATATATATATATATATATATATATATATATATATATATATATATATACATATACACTAGAAGAGGACTTCTCAAACTTGAATATGACACCTGAGCCACCTGTTAGGCAGAATCTGACTCCATTTTTTAGAGCCATTGCAAACACACAGCCGCTGAAGACGTGTTTGGGTCACAGCCTCCACCAAAGCAGGAAATTGTCACTGAGGCAACACAGGCCTGCCTGAACTTTATGCGACCTCTGCCTGCTCTCCCTTAGTGCCTCAGCAAAAATCTGGTGGCTGGACAGGAGGAGGGTTGTAACAATGCTTGTCTATGATTGGTCCTGATACAACTGGAAGCTGTGATGTGATTGGTGTGTTACAATCATCATATTTGCATGCCATACCCACATCACTACCACCCTAATATATAGCCAGGTTTGCTTTTCCAGTCCATTGGGAGACCCTGTCCTGCGGTGCTCCCTGGAAAGCACAGCAAAGTGACCAGATCTATGCCCCAAAGACAGAGCTGCTGCAAGCATGTAGATTTTGATTTTGATGTGTATCAAACAGGCCTTTCAAGTATTAGCAACATCCATGCCAACAGTCACTTGATTTCTGACGTGGCAATTAACCCCCATTAAAGTGCCTTAAAGTGGATTAAAACATGCGCTTTCTCTTTGTCAAATACGTTTATTTCTAGGAAATACAGCATGCGGCAAACTATGCCTAGAAGACTAGGTTTAAGGGTACGATGGAGTTCGGTTCTCCACTCAGACTCTTGGCAATCAGGAGAGGCCTATGTGGTTGACCCAGTTCCAGGTAAAGAGACTCTGTGGACTGTGGTGTGTAGCCAAGGATGACCTGGAGAGCCCTCAGTCCTCAGGAGAGTCTCCCCGGAGGAGCACTGGACTGGCTCCATGTGTGAAAGTGTCAAAGATTCAAAGATGAGAGGCCCTGACCACAGACAGCATTCCAAAGCTAAACCGGGAGGGCCACACTAGTGGACATGCTGTGATTCTGAAGCAGTGTGTGTGTCTCCGTGTGTGTGTGTGCGTGTGTGTGTGTGTGTGTGTGTAAAATCTTCCCCCCTCCCCCGAGCCGGGTGTGGTGGCGCACGCCTTTAATCCCAGCACTCAGGAGGCAGAGGTAGGAGGACGGCCGTGAGTTCGAGGCCACCCTGAGACTACATAGTGAATTCCAGGTTAGCCTGGGCTAGAGTGAAAGCCTACAACGAAAACAACAACAACAACAACAAATATCTTCCCCCCTTGCAGCTGCTGTGAACACCATGAAAAATAGTCCCAACTCCCACCCCTGCCGCCCTGGGCCCAAGGCCGCCGGAGTTATGGCTTTGTGTCCCACGGTGTGCCTCCCCGACCCCTACCTCACCCCATATCCAGTGCTTCCCGTCTCCTAGCAGGTAGGCTGCTCACATGACACGGAACTTCCCCCTTCCCAGATTTCCTCTGTTCTTCAGAACCAATGTCTTTCCATCTTCAGAAGCCCACCATGCTCACCCACGGAGTAGAGACCCCACACCTAGCAAACCTCTCCTCAAAAAGAAACCTGAGTTTTCCAAGCAAACTTGGGCCAGAATCTCTATTGTTATAGTTATCATCAATTTACTTAGTGTGTGTGGATATGTGTGCGGAGGGGGGTGCAGGCACAGGTAGGGTGTGTGTGTGTGTGTGTGTGTGTGTGTGTGTGTGTGCAGGCATACACATGCCACAGCACATGTGTGGAGGTCGGAGGACAACTTTCATGTCAGTCTTCGCCTTCCACTTTGTTCCGACACAGGATCTCGATAGGTTTCCTTTCTGTTCTCAAGCTTCCCGGGCATTCTGTCTATGCCTCCGTTCTCACGGTAGGTGCACTGGGTTACAGAAGCCAGACACAGGCTCCACCTTGTACATGGGATATGGGGGAGTCTAAAGTCAGATACTCAGACTAGCCATCTCCCCAAACCCCCAAATCTTTTTGTACGGATATTGAGGGAGTGTCGCGCCCTAGCCCAGGCTGACCTGGAATCCATTACGTAGTCTCGGACTGGCCTCAAATTCATAGCAATCCTCCTACTCCTGCCTCTTGAGTGCTGGGATTAAATGGGTGCGCCACCATGCCCAGCACAAATTATATATATATATATATATATATTAACTTGTTTGCAAGCATAGAGAGCAAGAGAGAATGAATGGGTTCACCAGGGCCTCTTGCTTCTGCAAATGAACTCCAGGTGCATGTGCCACTTTGTGCATTTGGCTTTATGTGGGTACTAGGGAAGTGAACCTGACCCATCAGGCTTTGCAAGCAAGCACCTTTAACCACCAAGCTATCTCTCCAGCCCCAGAATATTTTTTTTCCTTAGAGGAAGGGAGAGTCAGGAAAAGGCAAATAGAGAGAGAATAGTCACTTCAAGGGCCACCAGCTGCTGCCAACAAACTCCAGATGCATGTGCCACCTTGTGCATCTGGCTTATGTGGGTCCTGGGGAATTGAACCTGGGTCCTTTGGTTTTGCAGGCAAGTGCCTTAACAGCTAAGCCATCTCTCTAGCCCCAGCCCCAGAATCTTTCTTTTAAAACTCTTATGCACACACCTTGTGTGACACAGCCCCACACAGTACTCAGTGGCTAACAGCCCCAGCCTCAGCTATTCCATGCCAGTGAAACCCACATTCCAGAAAACACAAAGTACATCCCAGGAAAGGTAGGTAACAGGTAAACTGCAGCCAAGTGAGAAGAGAAGTTGCAGAACAGAACAAGGCCAGAGCAGGGAAGGGGAACCTTTGACCAGAACAATTCTCCCAGGGGTTAGACAAGCCAGCATAACCAAATTAAAGCATATATAATTCTGTGCATCTGTTGATGACTCTGTAATTAATACAAAAATAACTGCATCATTTTTTCCTGGCTCTCCCTCACAAATTCTACTTAATGAACACAGTCAGTGACTTATTAGGTATATAATTAAAATTTTTATTTATTTCTATTTTATCATAGTAGCTCAACATATTGGTGGATGAAAAAGGCCATATGTCACTACAAAGTCTGGTCTTTCTGCTATCTGAGAGCCACCAATGCTGTTTCTTTTAAATTTATTTATTTTATTTATTTGAGGCAGAGAGAGAGAGAGAATGGGTATACCAGGGCATCCAGCCACTGCAGACAAACTCCAGACTCATGTGCCACCTTGTGCATCTGGCTTATGTGGGTCTTGGGGAACTGAACCTAGGTCCTTTGGCTTTACAGTCAAGCACCTTAACCGCTAAGCCATCTCTCCAGCCCTGTTTTTTTTTGTTGTTGTTGTTGTTGTTGTTTTCTTTTTAAAACTGGTTTGTGCAATCCATTCTGAGCAGAGAAAGAATTCCCATTCACCTGATGTCTTCTCTTCATTTTGTAGATTTGATTTTCTAGTAGCATTGTATCTTACACCCTGTAGAAAAATAAAGACCTTCTCTTCCTCTTCCTGCTCCTCCTCCTTTAAAAGAGAAAAAAAAAAAAAAAAAAAAAAAAAAACACTTTATTGCCCCAAAGTGACTCAAGACTCAGATCACCTTTTAGCCGTTCTGCCAGTACAGAAAGGTGGACCTTCTAAAACTTCTTCTTCCATCATCAGGGACACCTGTGAAACTTTTCAGTTGTCTGGTTTTATTTTCTGAGACAGGCTGTCAGGTAGCCCAGGCCAGCCTTGAATTCCTGATCCTCCTAGCTCTACCTCCCCCGGTGCTAGAATTACAAGTGTGGGTCACCATGCCAGACTGCTCCGAGGACTTCTCTAATGGGAAGAGCCTCACAGCCAGATTGTAGAGAAGACCCTTCTCTGGAATCTGAAAGTAGTCACACCCAGATATGCTTGAGGAAATGCCTTTAAATTATCAACAATGCCAGTGTTTTAGCACTTAAGGACACTGCCTAGCCATGACAGGTGTATTACTTACTTTGGCTTCACTGTGTCCACAGTAACTGACAGAAGGTGCTTTAGATGTTTCTATTGGCTCATGGTTTCTGAGGGGGTTGGTGCGTCACAGTGGAGAACGTCGTATGGAGCCACTCCATTCATCATGGTGGGATACATAACAACAGCTATTCATATCATGACAGGTCAGGAGGCAGGAAAAGAGGCAGGAATCAGGATCCAGGCAACCTTCCACTAGTGACCTGCTTCTGCCATCATGAGCTTCCACGGCCTCCCACAACAGCGCCCACCAGCTAGGGAACGAGCGTTCAGATCACAAGCCTGTGGGATTGTTTCATATTAAAACCATAACCACGGAGAAAATAAGTAGTGTGGTGGGGCTGAGGAGATGCGCCAGTGGTTAAAGGTGCTTGCTTTCAAAGCCTATCCGTCCAGGTTTGATTCCTCAGACCCGTATAAAGCCAGACACAAAAGTGGCACAAACACCCGGCGTTCATTTGCAATGGCAAAAGACTCTGGCCCACCCATAACGCATGCGTGTATGCACATACATGCACATGTGAAGATAAATAAAAATTTAAAGACGTAATGGTGTATGAGGACGTGTGACTGCAAGCAACTTGGCTCCACCTGTTTTCCAGTTGGAAGGCACGAGGGTTATGTCACTTCACTGGGAAGCTTTGCATAGATTGAACAGAGTGTCCACTCAGAAAAGATCTTTATCCCCCGGCGTGGTGGCACACGCCTCTAATCCCAGCACTCGGGATGCAGAGGTAGGAGGATCGCCAAGAGTTCAAGGCCACACTGAGACTAATAGTGAATTCCAGGTCAGCCTGAGCTACAGTGAGACCTTAACTTGGAAAACCAAAAAAAAAAAAAAAAAAAAAAACACAAAAAAAACAAAAAGAAAAAGAAAAGAAAAGGTCTCTATCACTACCTTTCACATTGATCCTTGCATACTGAGGGTCCCCCAAAAGTCAAAAAAACCTTTAGGAAGGAATCATAAAAAGCCAATGATGCGATCCAGATTTCTGTCTTGGAATCTGAAAGGCTTCCTTCATTTTTGCACAAGAATATCTTCCTTGAGTGTATTGGTGAGTGTTTTATGGAGAAGAAAAGAGTGATCCAGTGCGTGCTGTGAGCAGGCTGGACCAGAGATCTAGTCTGTGGTTTGGTTGTACTTGAAAGGCTTCTCGGCCTTTAATATGCTAATGTGCATTTCCAAGAAAGGGGCTATATATTTTTTTTTTTTTTACCTTACTTCCTTCCCAGAACAAACTTGGCCTCTTGAGAAACTACCCATAAATGTCTGGCAGTTGATGAAATCTGGAGCCACTTCAAAAAAGTGATCAATGAATCAAGGCTCTATAAGATTGTGTCACAGCATTGGGAAGACTGGGGCAGGGGAATCTCGAGTTCCAGGCCAGGCCAGCCTAAATGACAACGTGAGACCCTGTCTTAAAAGAACAACATCAAAAATTAGAATCACAGTATTGTCATAATAATTGTTTAACATGTTGTTACAATGGCGAAGAGGCTCAAACCTGTAATCTCAGCACTTGAGAGGCAGAGTCAGGAGGATCAGGAGTTCAAGGTCATCTTCAGCTACATAGACAGTTTGAGACAAGCCTGGGCTATGTGAGACCCTCTCCAATAAAAAAAAAAAAAAAAAAGTTTTGTGTATGAGTTCTCTATGCATATCAAATGTGATAGGGGGCTGGAGAGATGGCTCAAAGGTTAAGGCCCTTGCCTGCAAAGCCCAATAACCTGGGTTCAATTCCCAGTACTCATGTAAAGCCAGATGCAGAGTGGTGCAGGCATCTGGAGTTTGTTTGCAGTGGCTGGAGGCCCTGGCACACCCATTCTCTCTTCCTCTATCTCTCTCACTCTAATAAATAAAAATAAAAATTTAAATTTATTTACTTGCAAGCAGAGAGAAAATATGGGCCTTCCAAGACCTCTAGCCACTGCAAAAAAAAAAAAAAAAAAACTCTAGACGTATTCATCACTTTGTGCATCTGGCTTTATGTGGGTACTGGGGAATCAAACCCTAGCTGTCAGACTTTGCTAGCAAGTGAATTTAACTGAAGAGCCATCACTCCAGCCTTCTCTTTGGTTTGTTGTGGTTGTTGTTTTGGGGTTTTTTGTTTGTTTGTTTGTTTGGTTTTGGTTTTTCAAGGTAGGGTCTCGCTCTAGCTCAGGCTGACCTGGAATTCACTGTGTAGTCTCAGGGTGGCCTTGAACTCATGGTGATCCTCCTACCTCTATCTCCCGAATGCTAGGATTAAAGGTGTGCGCCACCACGCCTGGCTTTTCCTCTTTGGTTTTTTTGAGACAGGGTCACACTCTAGCCCAGGTTGACCTGGAGCTCACTCTGTAGCCCCAGGCTGGACTCAAACTCATGGTGATCCTCGTACCTGTGCCTCCCAAGTGCTGGGATTAAAGGTGTGCACAACCACTCCTTGCTTCTATTTTATTTTGATGTCATCATCTTTTCCTCCTGTGAAGGTAGTTCTAGGCACTGTGAGCTCATGGATATCCAGGCCATTTTGTGCCTGGAAGAGTCCATTGTAAGGAGTCCTATCCTTCCTTTGGTTCTTACATTCTTCCTGCCACCTCTTCCGCAATGGACCCTGAGTCTTGGAAGGTGTGATGGAGATGTTTCAGTGCTGAGCACTCCTCTGTCACATCCTCTCAGCACCATGGTGCCTTCTGGGTCATCCCACTCTTTCATTGACAACTTCCATAAAAACAAACAATACCCAGTGAGCACAGTCCCCTCCCACCACTCGCCCTTCCCCTCCATTGAATCTCTTCTTCTTTCCAACTAGTCTCTCTTCAATTTTGATGTCATCATTTTTCCCCCTATTCGGCAGGTCTTGTGTAGGGAGCTTCAGCCACTGTGAGGTCATGAATGAATATTAAGGGGACTTTGTGTCTGGAAGACAGCATTATTGTAAGCGCTCCTCCCCTCCTTTGGCTCTTACGGTCTTTGACCACCTCTTTCACAATGCTCCCTGAGCCCTGAAGGCTATGATAGAGAGGTCTCACTTAGTGCTGAAAATCCCGCTGTCACTTCTTCTCAGCACTTCTGTGAGTTTTAAGTCACCTCAGTGGTCACCACCATCTGAAAAGAGAAGCTTCTCTAACCAACAGTGAGAGTAAGCATGAACATACAGGCATAGCCAGGCCTGCTGGTGCACACCTTTAATCCTAGGGCCTGGGAGGCCAAGGTACAAGGATCACTGCGAGTTCGAGGCCAGCCTGAGACTACATAGTGAATTCCAGGTCAGCCTGGGCTAGAGTGAGACCTTACCTCGAAAAATAATATATGTGGGCTAGAGAGATGGCTTAGCAGTTAAAGCACTTGCCAGCAAAGCCAAAGGACTCAGGTTCAATTCCCCAGTACTCACATAAAGCCAAATGCTCAAGGTGGTACATGCATCTAGAATCGGTTTACAGTGACTAGAGGCCCTGGCATGCCCATTCTCTATCTACTTCTCTCTCTCTCTCTCAAAAATAAATAAATAAATAAAATATTTTTAAGAATATATAATGGATAAAATAATATATCCACTTAGCCAAACAACAGTAGTAGTTTCCCCTCTGGGGCTTATGACTTCTCCAGCCATACGCATTTCATTATATTGTCAGTACCAGGCAGGAATTCCCTCCCATGGAGCAGACCTCAAGTCCCATCAGAGAGCAGTAGGTTTCCCACATAACACACATGCTACCATTGCACCCATTAGTATGGTCTGACTAGCCAACCATAGAGCTTGCAGGATCCAGTGCTCATTATCACTGTCAGTGACTTTTCACCCCAACAGGCCACATAGCTCTTTCCAGCATCCCACCAGCTAGCCAACAGGGAGAAGGCTTCCTGCTCAGCTCTAATATTATATTTTTGATTTTGGCAAAATACACATAATGTAAAATTCACCATTTTAAATATATAATTCACTGCCATTATCTCTGTTCACATTGCGCAACCAAAAATCATCCTTTTCCAGAATGTTCCATTTTGCAAAATTAAAATATACAGCAGCTAACTTTTGCAACTGACTTCTTTTCAGTTAGCATAATTTTTCCCTGGAGTTCATCGGTGTCAGAACGTGGTCTCGCCTTCCTTTTGAAGGCAGGGTACTGTTCTATCATGTGTGTGCACTGGATCTGGTTTATCTATTTGTCCACTGGTGGATTGCTTCTGTCTTTTGGCTACCATGAATATGCTTACGACAAACATGGGTGTGAAGCTGGGCGTGGTGGCGCACGCCTTTAATCCCAGCACTCGGGAAGGCAGAGGTAGGAGGATTGTCGTGAGTTCAAGGCCAGCCTGAGACTACATAGTGAATTCCAGGTCAGCCTGAGCTAGAGTAAGACCTTACTTCAAAAAAAAAAAAAAAAAAATAGCTGTGAACTCATAGGTATTTTTGTTGGAGTTTACATTTGAAAAAAAAATCCTAAATTGGTTCCGTGTGTGTGTATGTGTCTGTACATGGATACTGGGGGATTAAACCCAGGCAGTCAGGCTTTGCAAGCAAGTACCTTTAACCACTGAGCCATCTCTCTAGTCCTGGCTCTGTTATTTATGTCTCATCATCTGGTTATGTCAGACCCTGGACTAGGCTTAACTGTAACTCTGCTCAGAACATTAGTAAAAATGAAGTAGACTAGCTGGGCAATTTGACCACCCTGGGGAAATCACCCCAGCTGTACCTCAGAAAGTAATGCCTCTTAAGCCGGGTGTGGTGGCGCATGCCTTTAGTCCCAGAATTTGAGAGGCGGAGGTAGGGGAGTCACTGTGAGTTCAAGGCCACCCTGAGACTTACATAGTGAGTTCCAGGTCAGCCTGGACTAGAGTTAGACCCTACCTCGAAAAACAAAGAATAATAAATAATAACAATAATTCATCTCTTTTTATTTTTATTTATTTATTTTTTGTTATTCTCATTCCCGTTACAGGACAAATGCCTTAGTTTCAACTTTCCAGCCTGGATCTCCCTCACACTGAGCCCTTCTACGTTGCCTCACATCGCTTCTGCCATCGAAACTCACTGACCTCCTACTGACACCCTGCTCTGAGAAGACTGCCAAAAAAAATTTATATATATATATATCACCCCAACCATTTCTCTTCATCCTCACTAACAATTTGGTAATGAAGTATTGATTTCCACTTCTCTCCTTATGGAAGATACTAGATTTTCATTGATAAACTGCAACGGGGCTGTCTCGTCTCCATGGTCCCCTTTGCGCTGTCACAAGGAAACAAAGTGCCACTGAAGAAACAGAATGACTGGGAACATTGATGTGCTCATTTTGTCAGTTTGTAACAGGAAAGGGAGGGGGGAATATAAGTCTTCAGAGTTTAATGTCCAAGTGGGCTACCCTGGGAAGCTTAGTTTTCATGGTAATGTCCATCTCCTATTTATAACCCCCCTGGGAACGTTTGTCTAAAGGAAATGTTTCTGTTCAGTGTAACAATTACGGTTGCACCTGGATTGCCCAGTCCTGCCCCTGCACCAGGGAGCCATTAATCACTGCAAAGTAGAAGAATTATTAAGTTAAACCAGAGTTTGAGCCAAGAAAACCTCTGAACATTGTTCATCTTCTGTGAAAGTTGTTAGGCTCACGGTGTTGCTGCCAAAGGCTTCTTCCCATGCAGGGGGGAATGTGCAGCATCCTGATTGGTTGAGAAGCAGTTTCCAGCAGGCACCCCTATCAGATGACACCCACAAACTGGGAGAAAGGGTGAGATATAGATTCTGCAAGGAAGCGAGGAGATGGGATCATTGCTGGGTGGAAAGTAGCTTTATCTACTAACCTCTTACTGCAAGACCTGTGGGGAGCTCTCCAAGTGCAACTTCTCCCCAAAGCCCCCAGAAAGCATGAAACAGAGTGTCCGTTTTAAATGTGTTCCTGCAACTTTTTTCATTAAAACTTTAAGGGCCCAATTTTAATTTGTGGAATATTCCCGTTAATAATGAGATCTAATTAAGACATCCATTAAAAGCCCGTTAAAGTTAATTTAACGTAAAAATTCCAATAGAACTGTATTAGATTTTCTCCATTAAATTAACGTTATGGATTTTTAACGGATGTCTTAATTATATGTTATTATTAACGGGAATACTGTATTACACAGATTAAAATCAGGTCCTAAGTCAACTTGGAAAAGCTAAGAGCATGCTTTAACATTAAAGCCTTGCATACCTAGGGCACAATTTGGAAATGCAGGGGTCAGTCTATTTGTTCTAGTTGAGCATTTGCTATACCATGGAAAGTAACCTATAATAGATAAATCCATCTTTGCATTTAAACAATGAATTTCTGTATTCTCAAAGGACAAATGAGTCTGGATTGTATTGCAAAGTGCTACTCAGCTATAGGTGAAGTATTTAAATCATGCTAGGCACAACACTAGGGAGCTAGCTGATTCCAGAACAAATGAAGATTTTGTGTTGTTGTTTTAATTACCAAGGTTATGTACATAGATACATATATAAACAAGGATAAAATGAAGTCAAATATAACCTTTTCACCATTTAATCATAGAAGCTGTCTGTTGGATTCTCTTGGAAATTTTGACATGATCCCTAAATTCAACATTGGGATTTAAAAAAAAAAAAAAAACTTCTTATTTACCTCCTAGGGAAAGTGTTGCCCTTATGCCACATATAATAGCAAATTGCTTTTTTTACGGCGTGCATAACCTAGATGGGAAAAAATATGGCGCTTCAGGGAAGGAGGGAAAAAGTAAATGAAGTTCCAGGAATGTCATTCTGAAGTAATGAGGCATGGACAGAAAATATACCCCTCACATCATCGGATTGAGATGGCAGTCGAAATAGCTTCATTGAAGTGTCAGCACTCATCCATCAATCAATCACCCACAAGGAAAAATAGCAACAGTACAACGGGGCGGCTTTTATGGGATTTACTCATGGGCATAGGGAATAGCGGCTCAAATGTAGTTCTGACATGAAAAGCAAGGTGCTGATATTATTTTTTATGATGGGAGGATCATAAAGTGAATTGAGAACAGTGAGGTCTGTCTTTGCTTAACCTATTCAACCAGAAATGAATGGAACTCAACTGGAAAGAAACAGTCTTCGGGTGGGTTAAGATGGAAGGGTGGACTCTACCGAGCACTGTCCTTCGACGGAGAAATTCTATTAAAGGAAATCAATGCATTAGCATTGGGGTTCTTGAAGCTGTTAAAAGCTGCTGGCTCCCAGGGTTATTAGATAAGGTTACATCGTTCAGATCCTCCAGCCCAAAGCAGACTTGGGTTCCTGCTCTAACTGGGAGGAAACAATGCAGTTCTAAAGTCCTTGGAAATGATTTCTCTCCTAAGGAAAAATAATCATAATAAATTTTCTGCTTCCACATATAATCTATGTGGTTTTGTTAGTGCAATTTCTCTGGTGGTGTGAGGTGGAAGGAGAGAGACAAAAATATTGATTAAATTTGGTAAGACTCATGAATTGTCACTTGGCAACTGTGAATGTCACTGCTGAGGGACAGCTGCTAATGTTCCCTATAAAAAACAAGATGTGAGCTTGCACCATGCGATGCATACAACTCTCAGTGTATTTCTAGAGACCAGGCCTGTCCTCATTTGGCAAGCCTGTGAGGCTTCTAGAAACTTCTTCCAGGAGAGAAAACTGAAATAGCATGAACTCAAGAGAATGTTTTTAGCTGCTTTCATGCCACTTCCTTCCTTTCTCAGATAAGTTGGAACTTCAGAAGTGGGAAAGAGAATGGTATGCAAATATTATGCAAATTACCTTTGAGTACCTCACTCAACAGCCACCCCTCGGGATTAGGGACAATGAGATGCATCTTTTCCTCCCCTATCCCTCCTTCCAGCTAAGGCCACCAACCAGCTGAAATTTAAAATGGCTATTTAAGAAAAAAAAACTATATATAGAAATATTTGAAATTTATGTATCTCAGCAAATTCGCCATATATACAGTATGCTAATCACTGATGGTACAAGGCACAGTAGGAAATGTAATTATTCAGCCACTTCAGTTAACAGATCTTCTTAGGCGCCTACTGTGTGCATGGTGCTGTCCTAGACACTAAGCAGTGCTGCCAGGAACAGTCTACCAGCATCCTGGTCCTCCTGTCCTTGACGGTAGCTTCTCAAAGCAGCTGGTACCCACACCACCCAGGGACGGTGTTCACAGAGGATCAAAATACTTGTTCACAATAAGGAATTTTCCTTCTGAACAACATACACGGATGAAAATAACTTCAAAATAGGTCAAGGCCTAAAAGCAGAATATAATCACAGAATAAATTGAATAGCCCAGGCAGTCCCCACAGAAATTCTTTCAGGCCACAAATAGATTTCTGAACACTAACCCCCAAAATGTGCCTGCTTGGTTGTTTGGCTCTTGTATAATTAATGTCATGGGCAAAATCTTCTGACCTGGGCCAAAATGCAGAGAAACACACATGCAGTGATGTGTTTGGGAAGCATTAATGAAACTGAAGGGATGATGTGTGTATGTGTGTGTGTGTGTACACATGTGCATTTGTTCACACCTATATTCATATGCAGGAATCTCACCGCTGTGTTCTTCGGTCTGCAAGGACTGATTTTCTGATACTTCTCACAGCAAATCCAAAGGTGCAGGTCTTACTGGTGTTTGCGACCTGTCGTTTCTCTGCCCATCATACCCCAGGTTGTTGGACTCTATTCAAGCCTTCTTTTTGCTTTCAATAGGGTTTCATTCTTTTAAACTTGTTAAATATTTTTGTCCTTAAAAATGAACATAAAATCTCATCTTCCCATTATCCTCTTGTTCTATACCAAGAACACTAGCGTGTGTGTGTGTGTGTGTACGTGCATGCATGTGCTAAAATAATAATAATAATAATAATAAGGAAATATGCTAAAGGCTTAAAACACATTCATACACATTTATACACATAAGTAGTTCTAAATACAAAAATGCTATCTCTTTTTTTTTTTTTTTTTTTTTTTTTTTTGGTCTCATTCTAGCCAGACTGACCTGGAATTCACTATGTAGTCTCAGGCTGGCCTCAAACTCACAGTGATCCTCCTACCTCTGTCTCCTGAGTGCTGGGACTAAAGGTGTGTGTCTGGTTTGGTTTTTTTTTTGTTTTGTTTTTGTTTTTGTTTGTTTTTAAGTAGGGTCTCACTCTAGTCCAGGCTGACCTGAATTCACTATGTAGTCTCAGGGTGGCCTTGAACTCACAGCAATCCTCCTACCTTGCTGTCCCCCCACCCCCAGGGCTGGGATTAAAGTTGTGTGCTACCACGCCCCAGCTCAAAAGACTATCTATTTCAAACATGCATCAGGCAAAAGGAAAAAATCAAAACTGAACTTTCAGTTCATTTTACTCCCCTGTGAGTTGTTAAAATGCTAATTTCATTTTCTCCCTTCCTGTGTGTGGCACTCTCTCAAAATATCTATGAAATACTTTGAGGCAAAGATGGAGCTGGAGAGAGAGATACTAGTTTCCATCCCCCAACAGAGTGAGTGTTTCCGTTGCAGGAAAGCACTGGACATTTTGAAACTTGCGAATCATTTTTAGAATATCGACTCGGAATTCTACCTCTTCATCCAAAGTGGAAACCACCGCCGTCCTTTGGTCCCTGTGACACTTCGGAGGCACACGCCGGCCTGGGTACTCTGCTCCCGGCCCTTCCAACAACAGGCTAACGGCCATAGATGTTCCTCCAAAAATTATTCATGCACAAGGCAGCCCAGAGCTTCGGGGGAAACTGGAAATGTTTTATGGATTAGAATAGGACTGTTTTAAAATGCTAGTGCCAGGTGGAAACGCTATTTCTGCAACAGGGCTCTTCTGTTCATTTCCTTTGGAAAAATATATTCCAAGTAAAATGGCTCTTCCAAGGGATGACACTCCGACGTGACACCCTTCGGCATACAAATGATGCTACAATAGCCAGACGACTGTCATTAGGGCCTTTTACAGGGCAGTCTGCTCGAAAAAAGACAGGCCAGATCCAACCCTTTCTATGGTGTTTATTTGCTTAAGACAGCTTTGGGGAGTGGTAGTAATAACTCTTTGGTGAGAACCCCCAAGAGAAGTTAAAAAAAAATGAAGAAATGCATTGCTTAAAAAAATAAAAATAAATCTAAGCAGTCCCCTCAACCCTTTCAGAAGATAAATCCCAGTGTGCTCACTGAATTATCTTGTACCTGAGCCCTGCATTTGGCTATTCATCCCCAGGCAATGGCTAATATTTACAGAATGAACAATCATACAATCATGTCTCCAATGTGAAGTTGCATTCAGTGATGATTTCACTTTCCAAATGACTCATGTGACATGCAAGAGTGATAATTGTGCACATGTGCATGTTACCTTGGACATGGAGTTCTACCTGTTGGCAGAGAAAAAGTGAAAACTACGTCCATTCTGTCTGGAGATGGACTCTGAGCCACTTCAGTCCCACAATGCAGCATTTAAACTTCCTAACACAGCAGAGGCCAAGAACATGCTTTGTGAGTCAAAAACATCCATATACAGGGTTGGAGAGATGGCTTAGTAGTTAAGGTGCTTGTCTGAGAAGCCTAAGGACCCAGGTTTGATTCCTCAGGACCCACATAAGCCAGATGCACAAGGTGGAACATGCCTCTTGAGTTCGTTTGCAGTAGCTAGAGGCCCTGGCATGCCCATTCTCTCTCTCCATCTCTCTCTCTCTCTCTCTCTTTCCAGCTCTCTCAAATAAATAAAAAATAAACAAGCTGGGCATGGTGGTGCACGCCTTTAATCCCAGCACTTGGGAGGCAGAGATAGGAGGATCACTCTGAGTTCAAGGCCACCCTGAGAGAGTACATAGTGAATTCCAGGTCAGCCTGAGCTAGACTGAAACCCTACCTCAAAATAAACAAAATAAATAAATAAATAATTTTTTTAAGCCACATACAAAAAAAAAAAAAATCCCCTTTGGTTCAGGGTCCTTACATCCCAAAATATCCCAAGTTGCAACATAGATTCAGTCGGCTAACATTACTCTCAACCCTTCTGACTTTGAGTCCCAGTGGCCAGATGCTGGGACTTGAAGGGTCTCAGAGTTCAACAAACCCTGTTAAAATCACGAAGCCAGTTGGTCAGAGCCCGTCTCCGCTGACCAACCATTTCTTGCTCTTGCAGAGCTCATGTGAGGTTTTAGGAAACCTGGTGTGGAATCCACCTGCATTCTAGATCGATGCCAAGGTTTTGAGTTTGTTTCTTTTAGAAAGTGAGATGGGGGGGGGGGTGCGGTGCCGCGGGGCGGGGGTCAGAGACCGGTCAGAGTAGATTTCAAACATCGCACTCATCTTCACTGCAGAGGGAAGCGTTTATTTGCCGGGAAGGAAAGGCAAGCGCATTTTTATATTAGTCGTTTACAAAGATAAAGGACTGTGGCCGTACCTGTAGAATGTTCCTGGGCCAGGCCACTAATTTTCTACGGGCCGCATGTTGCGCATACTACATCTGCCTGCACACTGAGAAGACAGGCCAGGCATCGTCCCTCTGTCCCATGGAGCTTGGAAGGCTGGAACGGAAGCCTTCCGTGCGTTTTTATACTGTACATATCTGTATATAACTAACTCTATGGCCATGTAGGGACAGATTTTGTTACATTTGCTTGTTTCTGTTCCTACCAAACAGGCCCACAGTGGGGGAGGGGATTTTTTTGTATAGAGGGAAAAAAAAAGGAATATGCTTGTAATTTTATCCCCCATCATTCTCTTCCGATAGCTTATGAAAGACTTAGAGCCGAGTTGACAAAGGGTGCTCAGCACCATGTTCGTCCGTCCGTCTGCATGAGCCCCGGGCAACGGCCGGGTCTGAGGAGGAATCAAGGTTCTCATTGGGAGGTTCTCCTTCGAAGGCATGCTTTATAAACCCCGTGGGAAACTCGTCCACGTACAATGATCTCCTTTGTATTCTATCTAATAGTGCCTGAATTTTTTTTTAATGTCTTCTTAGAGGAAGAATTCATAATTGTCAAAATTTGAAACATTAGCTTAATTTTGTTTTTATGACCTCGCGATTCTCCTCTTTATTTATTTGGTTGCTATCGTAATGGGGCCCCAGGCCGTTCCTGACATCCGTGTGCTCTTCTTCGGTTCTAAGGATGTTTTTAAAATTACAGACATTATTGAGCCAACAGGCTGTTTTAATCAAAACCATGTTTCACTTGTTTGGATGATTATAAATTGTCCTTGCAATGGAAAGGGGAGGGGGGGGAAAAAGTAAAATAAAACAAAACTTTTCTGCTAGGAAGATAATACCACCCTGTGGCCAAACAGATTCATCACAGACAGGCACCTATGCCCACTTCCCTGGAATCTGGAAAATTCCTCCCTTGGCAGGCCACAGATTCTTTTACTCCCCATCACCCTGAAACCAGTTCTCAAGGCAGACACAGCGGGCATTCCAAAGGCCTTTTGCCATCCAAAGACAAACAATTTCACTGGAAATGATCTTTCCAGGTGGAAACAAAACGAAGGGGTTTTCAGGAAAGGTGTTCTTTCTTTTGTCCCTCAGTGTCACCTGCCCCGCTACAAACAATCTGCTCAAAATATCCCCTGATCTCTGATCAAGTCAGAAGCAACAATCAGACTAGCCTCTACCGAATAAAAATGATTTTGCCTGGATGTATTTAAGATGTGTGCTGCCGGCACATCAAAATTACCTGTGGAAGAAGACGGGTTTTAATATAATTTTATCACTAGAAATAAATCCTGATTGTGAGGATGAAGAAAATCCTTAAATTCTATCACAAAAGCCATTGTTTATGCATCTAAAGAGTGATTTTTTTTTTTAAGGGAAATCATTCTACTTTGAGAACTGTAATTAAAGGCCTAAATAGTAGGCACTACTTCTTTCCTCTATTGTGAAAAAATAACAACACACATTTGCCAAGGTTGTATGGAGCCCCTCATTTCCATCAGAAAGGTTTCTATAAGTATATTATTTACAGCTTTAAATATGATAACTCTTTCCTTTGTGGCAAAAAAAAAAAATCCTTTAAAAAAAAAAGAAACTTCTACTCAGCAGTTATTGAAAACAGACTGTTCAGATCTGAAACCTTGTCATAATTTGCACTGGGAGCCCAGCTGCCAGAAGGGCCTGTGTGTCGTGTGATGCTCTTGCTGGAGGCCGTCCTGACCCTCCTAACGCTACAGAGACCGAAGAAGGCACAGGCCGGCTGCCCAGCGGCGACAGAGACACGCCTCTGCACAACCTCGGCCGTGCAAACGGCTGCATTTGGGTTAATGATGACTTCCACTTTGGCCAACTGAAAAATAAAGATAAAATTAAAGAAGAGGAGAGAGAGAGAGAGAGAGAAACACAGATGCACTTAAAACATGAAAAGAATTATTTATATGATAAAAGTATATTTAGATTTTCAAAGCACAAGTCTGAATTGAAGTGCTCTTTTTATGCTTTCTGGAGACGTTACTGTTAAATGTCTTTCTACATCAGGCTTAATAAATCTGTAATGACATTTGATGGATTGATTTGTGCCTGTGTGTGTGTGTGTGTGTGTGTGTTTTAAAGATGGGAAGAGGGCAGAGTGGAAGGAGGAGGGAAGTGAAAACCCCTCTTCCCAGGGAGCCCCCGGGTGGGAGAGAGCTAGAGTACTGTGAGGTCACTCCTTCACGCAGACCTGCTGACCCACTTCCAGCCCCTACTCTCCTTTCCAGATGACGGTTTTATTTTTGTTATTGATGGGAAGGATTTTTGGTGGGGGACAGCAGGTGTTAGCACCCCTTCCTTGGGTACAGGCCACCGCTACAGGCTCTCCTACCAGCCAGCCTGCACCTGAGTCATCAATGATGTCACCTCATCAGAAGCAGGGGAGGTTGTCTTGCACAGTCAAAGATGCAAAGCTGAGGGGCAGGCACGCTGCAAGATGGCCCAACCTTTTCCACCTCAGAGGGACGGCCCTGCTTAACACTCAGTTCCCCTAAGGGCTGCCCTCCATTTCCATTAACGTCTGGGGAGAACGGGACCATGTTTCCCACGCTAGCTTGTCCGAGCAGACATTGACGTCCCACCAAAAGAGATCTGTGGTTAGCTCACAGGTTCTGAGTCACGTGGTGGCTGCATTCGACCTATGCTTGTTAAGTGATGACAGCTACGATACCAGCTGTCAGTCCTGCTTCTCTACTCTGCTCCAGGTCTAGCCATCACATAGGAGAATCCAGGCGCGAGAGAGAGACAGAGACAGAGAGAGAAGTAAAGAGGCAGGGACAGGGGCAGAGGCACAATGTGCAGACAAGTGATTTGGCCCTAATCAAACAGTGCCTGGTCTTCATGAATAGATCCTGGGTACCTCCAATGTACTGGGTCTGTGGGTTACACTGAAGAAATTTGGGTGGTGATAGTTTATGAGAATGGGACTGACAACCAAACTGTATTAAATCCAGGATCTTAGGGACTTGGGGAAACTTCTCAGTGGTCAGTGCTTGCCGTGCAAGCATGAGGAGTTGAGTTTGGCTCTCCAGCACCCGTGTAAATGCTGGGTGCAGTGTCTCATGTCTGTAATCCCAGTCCTAGGGAGGCAGACACAGGAGGGTTGTTACCAAATCAGTGAGCTCTAGGTTAAGCAAGAGACCCTGTATCAAAGAATAAGGTAGAGTCAGATGTGATGGCGCACGCTTTTAATCCCAGCACTCCGGAAACAGGGGTAAGAGGATCACTGTGAGTTCAAGGCCAGCTTGAGACTTCATAAGCAAATTCCAGGTTCAGCCTGAGCTAGAGCAAGACCCTACCTCAGGAAAAATAAAAACAAAATACAAGTGAGGTGGAGGGGCTGAAGGGATAGCTCAGTGGTTAAAGGCGCTTGCTTGCAAAGGCTGTCAATGTGAATTCAATCCCCAGTACCCACATAACAAGGTGGCTGGGATTCCCAGGTGCCCACAACAACAGGAGGCAGATCCAACAGAACCCAGAACTTTCTGGGCAGCTAGACTAGTGGCCATTTGCAGTGGCAAGAGAGCCTGCCTCACAGAAGATAGGAGAACACGGACACCTCGTGTCCTCTGACCTCTACTCACACACTATGGCATGCTTGCACACATATGTATGTGCATATATACATACAGATAGATAAAGAAATAATAAAGTTAAGGAAAACAGTAAGGTGGAGGGCTGGGAAGATTGCTTATTGGTTAAAGACACTTGCTTGCAATGCCTGCCAGCTCAGATTCAATTCCCCAGCACCTATGTAAAGCCAGATGCACAACAGCAAGAGGACTTGGCATGCCCATGCTTATGGATATGTTACAAAAAGCGGGCTGGAGAGATGGCTTAGTAGTTAAGGCAATTGCCTGCGAAGCCTAAGGATCCAGTTTTGACTCCCTAGGGCCCACATAAGCCAGATGCACTAGGTGGCGCATGCATCTGGAGTTCATTTGCAGTGGCTAGAGGCCCTGGCATGCCCATTCTTTCTGTATCTCTCCCTCTTTCTCTCTCTCTCTCTCTCTCTCTCTTTCTCTCTCCCTCTAAAATAAATAAATAAATAAAATATCTTTAAAATATATTTGTAAAAGCAAACAGTGGGCCAGATGTGGCCCAGATACCAGTTTTCCAGTCTTAACTCATGACTCATGGTTCTCCAACACCCAGGTTGCAGACAGATGGGTTGCCTGTAGAAACAGGCTATGGGATGAAAAATAATGAGGTGAGGACATGTGGTTCATATACAAGGAACCTACGAAATGCCAGGCAGGACTAGAGAGATACAACGCTTTGAATCTTTTATTTTTGGTTTGGGGTGTTTTGTTGTTGTGTGTGTTTGTGTGGTATGGGTGGTGTGGTGTAAGTGTGTGGCATGTATATGTACAGTATGTCTATGTGTGTATTCACCTGTATAGTATCTGCATGTGTGTATGCAGCTATATAGTATATGCATGTGTGTATACAGCTGTGTGGTATATGTGTGTGTGCACTGCTGCGTGTACCCTGTGTGCGCATAGGCAGACACCAGAGCAAAGCCTCAGGTGCCGTCCTTCATCACCCAGTGCTTCCTTGACATGGATTCTCTCACTGAACCTGGCACTGCCATTTTTCCCGTCAGTCTGGCTGACCAGCGAGCTCCAGAAATTCTCCTGTCTCCCTCAGGACTGGGGTTACAGGTATATGTGACCACACCCAGCTGTTTACCTGGGTGCTAGGGCCAAATTCAGACCCTCATGCTTGCTCAGCAGGCACTCTTGCCCACTGAGCGTCTCCCCAATGCTGGTTTGGGGGTTTGCGGCAGGGTCCCATGTAGCCTAAGCTAGTCGCAAACTCACTATGTACATGAGCATTATCTTGAATTCTTGCTCCTCCTGTCGCCACCTCCCAAGTGCTCAAAGGGCAGACGTGTGCCACCATGCCTGGCTTTGTGTTCTGAATTTTAAATGTAGGTAGGATGTTGGACGCCTGGGTCCCCGGCCTCGCGCCCACCTTGCTCCTCAGCTTGCTGGCCGGCCTCCGATGGGTGAGCGCCTGGGAGGTTATTCTGAAGCCTGCTCTGGGCCCTCTTCCCACACAGCCCCCTCCTCCCTACAGCCCCGGGCATGAGGATTATGATGGTGATGGCACACCGAGGGGCACTGACAATCCAGCTTTCTGAGCAACCTCACTCCAGTGCCTTCTGGAATCAAGTCCCGAGACCTCAAGGGCTCCTGGAAAGCCTCAACCCTCCCTGCTATGTCTTTGGTTGTTCTTGGATTTAACTTATTGCTTTTTCTGCCTCTGTCCTTCCCCAGCTGCCTCTTGTCTTGAGGCCTGGTCTGGATCTTCTTATCATGAGAGCTGATCTGTCCCAACCCCAAGTTAGAGGCTGGCCAGGAAGAGAATGTCCACAGCTGGGGCATACCTAGAGTGGACCTCAGCGAGAGCCCCATCCCTGGGCGAATACAAGTCTTGACTGGAGAGTTAGCTCTGAGATATAATGGAGGCATTTCTATATAAGTGGGCTCTGAACCATCTTCTGACTCTACCTGGACAGAGAAGACCCCATTGTACCTTGCCCCAACACACGCACAAAACACCACACACTCTCTAAAGTTTTGCTGACTGTGGCTGAGTCTGCCTGTGACTGGGAGAAGGTGACAGCAAAATGAGCTCAGGTTCTCCCTGGATGCTGGGAGACCTCGTGCTAAGCTCGGTGATGACTTGCAGTGCGCTGACCGCCAGCCTGGGAGGACTGTGTGTCTGCGGTGTGAATGCTTTGGCCTTCAGCCCCTGGAGGTCTGTGGGTGCTGAAGATCTGGAAGTGAGCTGCTAGGATAGTTATGGGGTTCCCCCCTCCCATTCTTGCCCTGCTTTCCCTGGGAGACTGGAGCTTGGTTAGCGCATGACTGTTGGGGAGCCACAGGGACAACCTGGAAACAGTTTCCTGGGAGAGGGGGTTCAGCAGAGGGGGGTGTGGCTGGACATCTGTGGAGTGTTGTCTCAGACTGTTTGGTTCCAGGCGCTGGGAGTCTTCTACCGGGAAGAGGAATGGCAGATCCTTTCCTGCTCCAGCCCAGTCAGCGTCTGGACACAGCAGCTGGACCTACTGGGGGGTGAGAGGGCAGTTAACCCCTAAGGGAAAAAAGTTCAGCTGCACCCCAGGGGAGCAGTTTGGCTGCACTCATTCTCCATGTTGCTTACAGCAGATCTTGGAGCTGGGTGACTGGCTCAGGCCAGGCAACAAAGTGGATGCTAGCCCCAGAGCCTTAGGAAATCGGCCCCCTGAAAGGCTGCTGGGTGTGCCTGCCTAACCTTTGACTTTGATGCTGCAGTGACTCAAGGCCAGCCCTCTGCTCCAGACTCTGTGGTAACACTGCCAAAGCTTCCTTTTGGGGGGTGGAGATTGAAGTAACCCTGGTGTGCTGGCAGGGTGCCTTCCCCAGGGCTTCATAATCACTGGGATATAGGACCCAGGCAGGTGGCAAGACCAGGGCTAGGCATCCCCAAAAATGCCAGGAATAGGGGCTGGGAAGATGGCTCAACAGTTAAAGACTTGCCCAGCCTGTCAGCCCAGATTCAATGCCCCCCCCCCAAGTACCTCCATAAAGCTAGTTGCACAAAGTGGCACATGCATCTGGATTTTGTTTGCAGTGGCTGGAGGCACTGGTGCACCCATTCTTTCCCTGTCTTTCTGCTGGCAAATTTTTTTTTGTTGGGGGGGGATTTCAAGGTAGGGTCTCCCTCTACTCCAGGCTGACCTGGAATTCACTATGCAGTCCCAGGCTGGCTTCGAACTCACAGCGATCCTCCTACCTCTGCCTCCCAAGTGCTGGGATTAAAGGTATGTGCCACCACGCCCAGAAAAAAAACAAAAAAAAACATTTTAAATGCCAGGAAGAGGGGCTGTCAGGATGTGAGTTCATGATGGAGGCAAGGCCCACGGGGAAAACAGTGGGTGCTGGAGGTGACCCAGCCGGAAGGTGAAGTTTCCTCACAGCTTGGGGATTGGCTGGGGATGGAGGGACATGCAGGAGAACCCCGGGCAGGTGCTCTGTAGTGTTGAGGTGACTGGCTCTAATTAGAAAAGTCCCAGAGCTGGCATTGCTCTCCCTGGCAAGTGCTCTTCTGTAGAAGGAGGTTTGGGTAGCGGGCTTTAGATCTGCAGGAGGAGGCCACTGTCGGCCCATAGCAACAGTTGCTTAGCTTAGAGAGTTCCTACGGCCCAATGTGACTGGGACCCAGTGACCAACAGTGACCGCTTTTGTAGCTTCTGTGGTGATTGTTGGTAGGAGTAAAAGGGACGTCCCCTTTCCAGAGGTGACCTGGCACTATCCCTTCATGCCACTGAGGATTACAAAACCACTGCTGTGTGTGTGGCACACCGGCCTGGCCTAGGGATCTACCAACGAGTCAAATGACCTCGCCATTCTGCTTCTAGAAATGAGTGTTCAGAAGGGCAAATACGCTGAATCTCGTGGAGAAGCCAGACTCCTGCCACACTGAGGGGTTGGATATGGAGACATATGTGTCCATTGGCCAAGTACAGCCTGTTCAGTAAGCCACGTACTCTCACGCTGAAGTGCTGCGCAGCCCTCAAGGAAAGGGAACGGATCTGCAGCGCCGACCTGGCTCAGCGCCCATCATTTACTGCTGGGAGAAAAAATCAAGCTAATTGGAAAAAGGATAATCTTTGCACAGGCTAAGCCTGGGAGCATGGAAAACTACGCACCTTGGGTATAGCTTTTTGAAGACTCATGGCTTCTCCAAAGATTTCCTCATGAAATAAACCTAAATAAACAACTCAAAAAAATGTTTAAAAAAATATATATATAAGAAGTGAGGGACTAGAGGGATGGTTTAACTGTTAAGGCGTTTGCCTGCAAAGTCAAAGGACCTAGGTTCGATTCCCTGGGACCCACGTTAGCCAAATGCTCAAGGGAGCACACCTGTTCATTTGCAGTGGCTGGAGGCCCTAGCACGCCCATTCTCTCTCTCTCTCTCTCTCTCTCTCTCTCTCTCTCTCTTCCTCCCTCTTTCTCTATCAAATAAATAAATAAAATAAAATATTTTTTAAAAGAAGTGAGGCCTGAAGCTGGGCGTGGTGGCGCACACACTTAATCCCAGCACTCAGGAGGCAGAGGTAGGAGGATCGCAGTGAATTCGAGGCCACCCTGAGATTACATACTCAATTCCAGGTCAGCCTGAACTAGAGTGAGACCCTATCTCAAAAAAAGAAAAAGAAGTGAGGCCTTATGGGAAATCCTTAGGTCACTGGACCTGTGTCATTAAAGGGGACTGGGAAACCCCAGGCCTTTCTTCTTACTTTTGCTTCCTGGCATGAGGTGAGCTGTTTGACTCCACTGCACCCTTTTACCACGCTCCAGTGCCTTACCACAGCCCAAAAGCACAGGGCCCATTATGGATTTTATCCCAGCACCGGGAAGGCTGAGGTAGGAGGATAGCCATGAGCTTGAGACCAACTCTGAGCTAAAAAAAAAAAATTTAGGGCTGGAGAGATGGGCCTAGGTTCAATTCCCCAGTACCCACATAAAGCCAGTTGCTCAAAGTAGTGCCTATGCATCTGTAGTTTGCAGTGCCCAGAGGCCTTGATACACCCATACACTCCCCTCCCCGCTAAATAATATTTTACAAACAGAATAAAGATTTTATATAAAGAGGCAAAATAATTAGGATGAGAAAATGTCCCTAGTAGTATGAAAATATATTATAGAGCTGTCATAATTTAAAGGATATAATTTATAGGACTGACATGAAGCAAGCAGACAGCCCATTGTAAATCAAAACAATATCCTACTTTATTGGAAATACTTAAATGGGGCTGTAAACATGGCTCAGCAGTTAAGGTGCTTGTCTGCAAAGCCTAATGACCTGAACTGATTCCCCAGTACCTACATAAAGCCAGATGCACAAAGTGGCACATGCATCTGGAGTTTGTTTGCAGTGGCTGGAGGCCCTGGTGTGCCCATTTTCTCTATCTCCGTCTTTCTCTCTCTCAAATAAATAAATAAAATGCATTTTAAAACACATTTTTTTTTAAAAAAAGCCAGAGCTGGAGGAATGGTTTAGCAGTTAAGGTGCTTGCCCACAAAGCGAAAGGACCCAGGTTTGATTCCCTGGGATCCACGTAAGCCAGATGCACAAGATTGTGCATGCATCTGGAGTTCATTTGCAGGATCTGGAGACCCTGGTGTGCCCATTCTCTGTCTCTCTCTCTCTCTCTCTCTCTCTCTCTCAAATAAACACATTTAAAAAAAAATTTAAGCCTGGTGACCTGAGGATGACATCCACGTTCGTCCTTTGGAGTCCACTCACACAAGCACCTGCACACATATGAACACACACACACATTACCGGCTCACATACCATCACACACAATGCAAACAAAGGACATTAGTGTATTGTTATAAAAATAAAATTTTAGCCAGGCGTCGTGGTGCACGCCTTTAATCCCAGCACTTGGGAGGCAGAGGTAGGAGGATCGCCATGAGTTCAAGGCCCCTGAGACTCCATAGTGAATTCCAGGTCAGCCTGAGCTAGAGTGAGACCCTACCTCAAAAAAACAAACAAAAAAAAATTAATAAATAAATAAAATTTTACATTTGCTAAGAAAAGTACATTAACAGTCAATAAAACAGTACATACATAATTAATGAATTCATGGAAACAGATTAGCTTTAGTATCTATATTTTGCTATATACTGCATTTCATATTAATTCATGAATTAAATCTTTTAAAATATCATAAGAGGATACCCAGGCATGGTGGTGCATGCCTTTAATCCCAACACTCGGGCAGCAGAGGTAGGAGGATCACTGTGAGTTCAAGGTCACCCTGACACTGCAGAGTGAATTCTAGGTCAGCCTGAGTTAGAGTGAGACCCTACCTCAAACCCCCCCCCCAAAAAAGAAGAAAACAAAAAAAGAGGAAACATAAGCAGGAAACTGACATTAGGTGGTAAGTTATTCCTTGTTTTAGAAGCCTTAATTCCCAGTCTTAAGTTATTTTTCCTTACATGCAAAAGAAGAAAAAATAAAAACTGTTGGGCATGGTGGCGCACGCCTTTAATCCCAGCACTTGGGAGGCAGAGGTAGGAGGATTGCCGTGAGTTAGAGGCCACCCTGAGACTACAGAGTGAATTCCAGATCAGTCTGAGCTAGGGTGAGACCCTACCTTGAAAAAAAAAAAAAAAAAAAAACTAAGAACAAAAGCACAAAGGAAGAAACAAAACTACTTCACAAATGTCAGGAAACCATCCATGTTATTATATGATTGGTAATACTGAGTCATACCATCTTAAACATGATGCATGCACACATAGAACATTCATGAACCAGCAGCCCACAAATAAACTCAAATGGTCAATAAACATTTAAACAAACATAAGTGACAGTCATTACCAAGGTGACGACGTAAAACAAGAAGAAATCATCTTGACTTAACAAATTGACAAAAATAATGTAAAATGTTGCCATTACTGGAGCAAGCTCAGAGAAGATTGGAATGTCCCATACACACCACTGCAGGCAGCAAAAGTGGACAGGAATGTTCCAGAAAATGATTACTGATCAGTTTCCTTAAAATGTGCATGTCCTTTGATCAAGTAATCTTCTAGAAGATGTGTGCTGAGATTTATATCACAATAACATCCATTCAGCAGGGCATGGTGGCGCACGTCTTTAATCCCAGCACTCTGGAGGCTGAGGTAGGAGGATTGCTGAGAGTTCAAGGCCAGTCTGAGGCAGGCTTTTTCTTGTCACATCTTCCTATGTAAAGCAGTACAACACCTCTTCACATGGCATGTACATTGCATTGGTATTATAATTCGATATGTGAACATCTATGTATATGTTATTTGCACACATTACAGTGTCTTGGGGGGGGGGGTTCAGCATAGTCAGACTTCACCAACCAGAGGGTCCTGAAACCAGGCCCCAGCTGATATGGAGGGATGAGTGTGTAAACAACATGCCCATAAATGACAAAAAAAAATAAATAAATAAACATGCTAATATGTTTTTGGCAGTGAAATGATAAATGTTTATGTTTATATCCTACAACATACTTTTTCTTCACTTCCAAAATATTCTATGATGAGCAGATATTACCTACATTATTTTAAACAGTGATGATGTTACCTTACTTTTTCTTTTTTATTGAAGCTTAGAAAGATATTGCTATTTTTATTTATTTATTTATTTGCAAGAAGAGAAAGAGAGAGAGAATGGGCATGCCAGGACCTCCTGCAGCTGCAAACGAACTCCAGATTCCTGCTCCACTTTTTGTATCTGGCTTTAGATGGGTACTGGGGAATGGAACCTAGGCTGTCAGGCTTTGGGAAAGATTTTGTTATAGACATAAGGGAAGGAATGAAGGCAGAGCTCCTGCAAAGCAGAAAGGGGTCCCCAGGGACGAAAAGCACCTACCTGGGGACTCTGACTCGAGTGTTTAAGGGGATTTACTGGATGGGGCTGAGCTCATCAGTCCAGTTCACAAGAGCTTCCTTTTTTCTAGATGCCATGGTCAATTTTATTCAGAAACCACTATGTGTCTACCAGGTGCTGGGACTTCTTGGGGGTCAGAAGAAAATAATTGTGACCCTGCCCTGGAGAGACATGGCCAAGGACCTTAAAAAAACTAACAGAGTTTTAGAATTAAAAACAGAGCAGGAACATTTGTTTGTGACACAAACTCATCAAGGTATTTCTTCTCCAGGTTTTACATTGTTCATATTTTTAAAACATATATTTCAGGGTGTCTTTTTTTTTTTTTTTTTGAGGTAGGGTTTCACTCTAGCCCAGGCTGACCTGGAATTCACGATGTAGTCTCAGGGTGACCTCAAACTCACTATGATCCTCCAGCCTCTGCTTCCCAAGTGCTGGAATTGAAGGTGTGTGCCACCACTCCCAGTTTATTTTGGCTGCTTTTTTTTTTTTTTTTTAAGTAGGGTCTCACTCTAGCCCAAGCTGGCCTCAAACTCATGGCTATCCTTCTACTTCAGCCTTATAAGCGTTGGGATTAAAGGTGTACACCACCATGTCTGGCAAAATACATGTATTTTAGAGTAAGTGTGTATTTATTTCCAGGTGAGTTTTTCTTTTTTCAAAAAATATCTCAAGGACTGGGGACATGGCTCAATGGTAAAGGTGCTTGCATGCAAAGCCTGAATTCATCACATATTGTTGCAGTCAGGTTCACGTTGCTGGTAGAAAACACCTGACCAAGAGCAGCTTATAGGGCAACAAAAAGTTGATGTTGGCTTACAGACTCGAGGGGAAGCTCCATGATGGCAGGGGAAATGATGGCATGAGCAGAGGATGGATATCAATCCCTGGCCAACATTAGGTGGACAACAGGAACAGGAGAGTGTGCCAAACATTAGCAAGGGGGAGCTGGCTTTAATACCCATAAGCCCGCCCCCAACAATACACTGCTTCCAGGAGGCTTTAATTCCCAAATTTCCATCAGCTGAGGAACCTAGCATCCAGAACACCTAAGTTTATGGGGGACACCTGAATCATTCCACCCCTGGCCCCCATAAACTGATAACCATACATGATGTAAAATGCAATGCATGCAGTATAACTTTTTAAATCCCCAAAGTTTTTAATCAATCCCAATGGTATTCAAACATCCTCATAGTCCAAGGTCTTTTAACTGAGCCATAATACCAAAAAAAAAAAAAAAAAAAAAAAAAAAAATCACAGAATAAACATTCACACTGCAAAAGATGACATTGGGCATAGCAAAGAAATATTAACCCAATACAAGATTTAAAACGGGGAAAACATCAAACTTTGTAGCTCCAAGTCCAACAACTCCAGACAGTGACAATCTCCAAGTCCGATAATTCTAACCAGCAACAAGACTCTGGAGTTCCAATTCCGCCCCTCCAGCTAGGCTACTCACAATTCTGGAAAACTCCATCTGGGGCCAGCAGCTCTCCTTGGCAGCCATCTTGTGGTCCCAGCATCTCCACTGGGTCTCCACTGCAACCCACGGTCCATCCTCACAGCTCCATCAGGTCTCCATGCAGGCATCCAACAAACCTGCTTCACACTGCCCATGGCCATTTCCAAAACACAAGACCACATTGCAAATTCAATGACCCTCTCTTTCCTGCATTTCTTATACTCCATAATACCAGGTGGGGTGCCAATTTGTTAATCCAGGAGGGAATAAATCAGACTTTGAAGAACAGGACACTCCTTGAGCACTCAGGCCCCTTCAAAAGAGTCTACATTCTTCCTGATGCCCCAGTGCACGTCAGCTGGCCCAATCTCAAAGGTTGTAATCTCGCATATAATTAAAACTGAACAGGCAGAAGTTTCAACGCAAAGATTTCATTTCTGTGCCATATTCCTCTGCTCACACCAGTCCATTTCTATGCAATGCAACCCTGCACAAGTTCTCAGGACAGGGGCATAACAGCAAGCCTCTCACACAAACTGCTTCTAGCCCAGTCCAAACAAAGCTCTTTCTCACCCTCATAAGCCAAACCTCACAGTCCATAGTTCTTACTGCATTTAGGTCTTTCAACTGTGACCAGAGTGGTCCATCAAGCTGTACTTACAGCACTGCAAGGCATCTCTTAGGCCACAATTTCAAATTCATCCACATCCTCCTGCAAAGCAGTTCCAAAAGGCCAAAGTCACACAGTCAGGATTCTAGCAGCAAT
This sequence comes from Dipus sagitta, assembly GCA_036346955.1. NCBI lineage: Eukaryota > Metazoa > Chordata > Mammalia > Rodentia > Dipodidae > Dipus > Dipus sagitta. The sequence continues at coordinate 9,674,769 of CM070779.1, read as the reverse complement.
GACAGCACTTCTCAGTACCAACTTTACTGTTGCAGTCAGGTTTACATTGCTGGCAGAAAATACCCAACCAAGAGTAGCTTGTGAGGGGAAAAGGTTGATTTTGGCTTATAGACTCAAGGGGAAGCTCCATGATGGCAGGGGAAAATGATGGCATGAGCAGAGGGTGGACATCACCTCCTGGCCAACATGAGGTAGACAACAGCAATAGGAGAGTGTGCCAAACACTGGCAAGAGAAAGCTGGTTATAACACCCATAAGCCTATCCCCAACAATACACTGCCTCCAGGAGGCTTTAATTTCCAAATCTCCATCAGCTGGGGACCTAGCATTCAGAACACCTAAGTTTATGGGCGACACCTGAATCAAACCACCACACATGTCAAATGTTATTCTAAATAATCTATAACATATGTAATGTCCTTTAATCTTCACAAACAACACTCAGTGGTAAATACATTTTTTTTGCTGTTGTTGTTTTAGGTTTTTCGAGGTAGGGGTCTCACTCTAGCCCAGGCTGACCTGGAACTTACTCTATAGTCCCAACTGGCCTCAAACTCACAGTGATCCTCCTACCTCTGCTTCTCAAGTGCTGGGATTAAAGGTGTGTGTGATCATGCCTAGTAAAATTCCACAATTTTTATCCACATGTTATGGGAAACTGAGGAATAACAGTGAGTCATCCAGGGCTAAACACCCAGTTGTCCTCACTGGGATGTGGCTAGGCAGACACACTTCAAAATCCATAGTCTTGGGCTGGGTAAATGGTTCATCAGTTAAAGGCACTTGTTTTCAAAGTCTGCTGGCCTGGAGTTCAATTCCCCAGTACCCACATAAAGCCAGATGCACAAACTGGCTCATATATCTGACGTTCATTTGCAGAGGCAAGTGGGCCTAGCATGCCCATATTCTCTCTCTCTCTCCCTCTCATAAATAAATAAATAAATAAATAAATAAATAAATAAGTTGCCAGCCATGGTGGCACATGCCTTTAATCCCAGCACTCAGGAGGCAGAAGTAGGAGGATAGCCATAAGTTTGAGGCCAGCCTAGGACTACAGTGAATTCCAGGTGAGCTGGGCTAGAGCAAGACCCTACCTTGGGGAAAAAAAATTGGTAATCTTGGAGAGTTCTCTGCCACAAACTCTACTAGCTTGCAGCCCACAAGCCAAATCTGGCCCTGACTTGCTTTGTTTTTAAATAAAGTTTTATTAGAACATCATCATCTCCTTGGTCTTCTATATATGGCTGTCTTCCTGCTCCCATATTGCCCAGTGTGTGAAATGGGAGGCCCACATACAAGCACCGACTATAAGGCTTGGTAAATTGGCGGGGGTTGGGGGTGGGGCTTTAAGGATTGGAGAGATGGCTCAACTGTTAAAGGTACTTATTCGCAAAGTCTGGGTTTGAGTCCCCAGTACCCACATAAAGACAGATGCACAAAGCAGTGCAGACATCTGGAGTTTGTTTGCAGTGGGAAGAAACCCCAGCTCACCCATTCATACTCCTTCTCTTTTCTCTCTCTCTCTCTTGTTTGCAAATAAATCAATAAAAGCATAAAAAATAAACAAAAGAACTATGGTTTCTGTGCAGATACTAAGGGTCTAACATCTGTGGGATTGGCAGCTAGTGTCCCTAGATTTCTGAAGGGCCACAGTAAGGCCTGGAAGGTGACACGGTGAGTGACAAAACATGCATTTCTTCACAAAGGCAAACATGACAGGTGTGGATCTCTGCAGGGTGAACTGATGTCCCCTTCCCGCACGACCAGCCAGTCCCCTCTGGCCTACTCCCCAGGCCCTGGAACGAAGCTTCTCCTGCTCTGAGGGACGGGTGGGGATGTAGGGCAGCTCAGGACATTCCTAAGCAGAAAGGTGAGTTTCCAATAGCCCAGCCATTCAGGCCTCATGGCCTATACCCTTTCAAAGGCTCCCCAGGGCCTATGGATAGGATCCAAAGACTTCAGCAGGCCTGAGAGAATTTGATGTGGTTGTTGTCTTTCTAGCACACTCTACTTCAGCCAGCCTGGAGTCCTTTAAGTTCCAGTGACCATCAGGCATCCTCCTACCTCGGTCCATTTGCACCTTCTGCAGATGCTCAGTCTTCTGCATCCTCCTAGGACCAGCTCGGACCTTTGGTCTAGGAAAAGTTTCCTGTCCCTGGGTCATGGGCAGGGGCTTCCTTTGGCAAAGGTCCCTTGTGCTTGTCTCTGCACGCCCCAGGAGGCAGGCCACCACGGCACCCACCCCGGGCCCATGGTGCACACCAGCAGCATGCCAGCACAAGGCCACAGCGTGACAGGTGCACAGTTGCAGATGGGTTTGATTGTCACCAGCAGGAAAGTCCCTTACTGCTCACTATGTCACAGAGAAAAGGCGTGAGGTACTGTTGCAGTCAGGTTTGCATTGCTGGTGGAAATCAAGAGCAGCTCGTGGGGGGAAAAAAAGAGGTTTATTTTGGCTTATAGACTTGAAGGGAAGCTCCACGATGGCAGGGGAAATGATGGCATGAGCATAGGGGTGGACATCACCCCCTGGCCAACATAAGGAGGACAATAGCAACAGGTGAGTGTGCCAAACACTAGTGTGGGGAAACTGGCTATAATACTCATAAGCCTGCTCCCAACAATACGACCGCCTCCAGGAGGCTTCAATTTCCAATTGCCATCAGCTGGGGAACCTAGCATCCAGAACACCTAAGTTTATGAGGGACACCTGACTCAAACCACCACAGGTGCCCATGATACCAAGGCCCAGGATGGCTAAATGATGCATCAACAATCAAACGGCCATGTGATGCAACAGGGAAAGCCAGCCCTCAGTGGCCTTCCCGTCCTGCTCGGTGGCATGACAGCACACAGCCAGCCAGCTCAGTCCCTCGCCCTTCCTTCATCTCCTTTCCTACCTCTGCTAGCCTGTCCACACCCAGGTGCAGGAAGAGAATAGGACAGGTGTTACCTCTCCAATTAGTCCTATGGTATTATCTTTCAATAGTTTACCTAACCCATGTTAAAACACCATTAATGACGAGCTGGAGAGTAGGCTTAGTGGTTAAGGTGCTTGTCTGCAAAGCCAAAGGACTCAGGGTCGATTTACCAGGTCCCACGTAAGCCAGATGCACAAGATGGCGCATGCATCTGGAGTTTGTTTGCAGTGTCTTGGAGACCCTGGCGCGCCCATTCTTTTTCTCTCAATCTGCTTCTTTCTCTCAAATAAATAAAATTATTTTTTAAAAAATACCATTAATTATTTACTGTGTATCAAGTTCTTGAAAGAAATTATCTTCCTTAGTTCTGGACAACAAGTGGGTGGCCTTTCCACCAAGCAGATCAACACTGGTTTGGGGGATGTGGTGGTTTGAATCAGGTGTCCCCCATAAACTCATGTCATTTTTAAATTTTTTATTTATTTATTATGTATTTGCAAGGACAGACAAAATGTACTGATGTGCCAGGGCCCTCCTGTCACTGCAAATGAACTCCAGACACACAAGCCAATCTGTGTATCTGGATTTATGAGGGTACTTGGTATCAAACCTGGGCTGCCAAGCTTTGCAAGCAAGCCCCTTTAACTGTTGCTTATCTCTCCAGCCCAACCCATGTGTTTTGAATGCTTAGTTCCCAGCTGGTGTCTTTTGGGAGGCAGAGCCTTGTCAGTGGGGGGGTGGACCTTGCTAGCTCTTCTCATTCTCCTGCTGCTATTTGCAACCTGCTGTGGCAAGACCAGATGTCCAGCCTCTGCTCATGCCATGCTTTCCCCCAACACACACACACACACACACACACACACACACACACACCATGATGCAATTTACAACTGTAAGCCCAAATAAACTCTTTCCTTCCATCAGTACTTTTGATTAGCTGGTTTGTCCCAGCAACAACAAGGTAAGTACATACGGGGCATGGTGGCACACACTTTTAATCCCAGGACTTGGGAGGCAGAGGTAGGAGGATCACCGTAATTTCGAGGCCACCCTGAGATGACATAATGAATTCCAGGCCAGCCTGGGCTAGAACAAAAACCTACCTTAAAAAAAAAAAAGGTAAGTACAATGGGAACCTAGCATACAGAACACCTAAGTTTATGAGGGACTCCTGACTCAAACCACCACAGGTGCCCATGATACCGAGGCCCAGGATGGCTAAATGATGCGCTAAATGATGATGGGGTAGAATCTTAGTGAGAATGGTGTTCTGTGGTCCTCCAAAGAACCATAGCACGTGAACAGGTACCTTCATAAGGATGGTATTAAAAATGCCACAGGGAGGGCTGGAGAGATAGCTTAGTGGTTAAGGCACATGCCTGAGAAGCCTAAGGACCCCAGTTCGATTCTCCAGGTCCCACGTAAGCCAGATGCACAAGGTGGCGCATGCATCTGGAGTTCATTTGCAGTGGCTAGAGGCCCTGGTGTGCCCATTCTCACTCTTTCTCTCTCTCTCTCCCTCTTTCTCTGTCAAATAAATAAATAAAAATAAAATATTAAAAAAATAAAAAGTAAGAACAGGACAGAGGATGTGGCCCATTGGTAGAGTGCTTGCCTAGCATGCACGAAGCCCTGGGTTCCATCCCCAGCATCACATACAGCCAGCACTTGGGAATTGAAAACAGGATCAGGAGTTCAAGGTCATCCTCTCCTACTTAGGGAGTTCAGGACCAGTCTAGGATACATGAGACCCTGTCTCAATGGATCAATAATAAATCATGGAGAGAAAGTCGATAGAGGAAATACATGTGAAAAACACCTCAAGGGAACAATTGAAAGGAGGGGGAGTGGGGATGGAGAGCCAGCTCAGGGGATAAAACACTCACCATCCACCCAAGTGCCTGAGCACAACCCCAGGCCCCATGTAGAAAGCCGGAAGCTGTGGCTGGCTCCTGTTAACGCAGCACACTGGCATCTGGATGGGAGGCAGAGCCCGGAGCACTCCCGAGACGCTTGCAGTGCCATCCCAAATGCTATCTCACCCCCAGACAGTGTCCAGCAGCGGTCAGGTGAGCCAGCGTACCAGAGCTTGCAGTGACCACCACAAAGAACGGAGCGAGATCCAGACCGAGAAACTGCCTTGGATGAGGTGGGAAGGCGAAGAGTGACGCAAAAGCTGTCCTCTGACCTCCACATACACAAATAAGCGACTAAAAATAATAAAAGGGGGCTGAGGTGAATATGAGCAAAGTACATTGTATGTGTTTATTTTAAAAATTGTCAGCCCGGCGGGGTGGCACATGCCTTTAATCCCAGCACTCGGGAGGCAGAGGTAGGAGGGTCGCCTTGAGTTTGAGGCCACCCTGAGAATACATAGTGAATTCCAGGTCAGCCTGGGCTAGAGTAAGATGCTGCCTCCAAAAACCAAAAAACAACAACAACAAAAAAAGTCAATAAATAAATTTTCTATTCAAAATATGGTATCTGGGTTGGAAAAATGGCTCGCTGGTTAAAGGCACTTGCTTGCAAAGCCTGGTGGCCTGAGTTCAATTCCCCAGTACTCATGTAAAGTCAGATACACAAAGTGCCTCATGCATCTGGAGTTCATTTATAGTGGCAGGAGGCTCTGGTGCACCCACACTCAGACTCTCTGTTGGCATCTTTCTCTCTGTCTCTTTCAAATAAATAAAAATACAGTGTCTGCCAGAGAAAGGGTCTAGGAAACCCCAAGCCAAGCATCTGGGCTTGGTGTGAGTCCTGGTGGTCAGTCCACTGGCTTATACCACAGGTCCCTACACCACCCCAATCAAGAATGTTTCATATATTAAGCTGGAGAGGTGGCTCAGAGGTTAAGGCATTTGCCTGCAAATCCCAGTACCCACGTAAGCCAGATGCACAAAGTGGCACATGCATCTGGAGTTCATTTGCAGTGGCTAGAGGCCCTAGTGCACCCATACACACACACTCTCTCTCTGTATCTCTCTGCTTTCAAATAAAAAATAAAATATTTTTTAAAAAGTTAAGAATAAATAAACTTTAAAAAGAGGAAGAGAGCCGGGCGTGGTGGCGCACGCCTTTAATCCCAGCACTCGGGAGGCAGAGGTAGGAGGATCGCCGTGAGTTCGAGGCCACCCTGAGACTCCATAGTGAATTCCAGGTCAGCCTCACCTAGAGTGAAACCCTAACTTGAAAAACCAAAAAAAATAAAATAAAATAAAAAAGAGGAAGAGTGAGGGAGGCACTGGGGATGTGGTTCAGTGGTTAGAACGCTTGCCTAGCATGCACTGCACATTGAGTGTGGTGGTTCGTGATTCTAGTGTTCGGGAGACGGAGGTAGAAGGGTCAAAAATTCAAGGTCATTCTCAGCTAAGAAGCACCTTAAAAGCCAGCCTGTCTCAAGAAAAAGAAAAAAAGTTAATAGCACTTCCCTAAAACATAGGTGTTCTCATTAAGCCTGTGGTTCAGGCTTAGGGGCTAACTTGTCACACAGCTATTAATTTTCTAGAGCAAGAACTCAAGCCTCGGGCTGGAGAGATGGCTTAGTGGTTAAGGCGTTTGCCCACAAAGCCAAAGGACCTCGGTTCGATTTCCCAGGACCCACGTAAGCCAGATGCACAAGGTGGCGCATGCGTCTGGACAGTTCATTTGCAGTGGCTGGAAGCCCTGGTGCACCCATTCTCTCTCTTTCTCTCTCAAATAAATAAATAAAATAAAATAAAAAGCCGGGCATGGTGGCGCACGCCTTTAATCCCAGCACTCAGGAGGCAGAGGTAGGAGGATCTCCGTGAGTTCAAGGTCACCCTGAGACTACAGAGTGAATTCCAGGTCAGCCTGAGCTAGAGTGAGATCCTACCTCAAAAAATAATAATATTAATAAATACATAAATAAAAATTTAAAACTCACGCCTAAATCCATCTACTGCAGCAGCTATGACCACTGATCCACTCAGGTCCTGGAGTAAGTGTTGGAGGTAATGAGGCCCTAAGGGTCTTGCACGTCTAGCTTGTCCAGGGGAGCTCCTTCCAAATGCAGAATCCCAGGCCCCACTCTGCCCAGATTCTTGTGTGCCCAGTGCCCAGTCCTTGGCCAAAGGAACTGTGAACCGGGTGGGTGCAGGTGAGCCACCCTTATCCTGCCAACAGCTGAGACAAAGATGCCTGCAAGGATTCCCACCGTTGAGTCCCCGGCCCCAATCTGAAACTCCCCTGTCAGACTAATTATACTTATGGGTGTTCTGTGACTTGCTGTATTCCCAGAAAAAGAAAGAAAAATGAAGTTCTCTTTTAGGTTTTCAGGGTAGATAATGTCAAATATTTACAGAGCAAACATCATTCTAGAGGCGCACCGTTCTCTGCCTGCTGATTAGGGGGCTGTCAATCAATCTGTGACGGGAGGCCTGTCAGCCCTCTCAACAGAAAGAAAGCTGTCGTCGCAGCTGCACCCCGCGATCTGACACCCTGGGATGCAGGGACAGGGCTGTACAGGCACGCGGGCCCCTGGAGGAAGGGTTCCACTATGCAGAAGACCTGCCTCTGTCCGGGCACTGGCTCGTTTGGTGATGATACTAGAGGAGGAGGAAGGGCCTGTGGGACCAGGAAGGAGCTCCATCACTAACCCGAGGTCCTCAAGCCCAAGGCGGCAACAGCGCCCGCGTCAGGAGCTGAGTTGTCACGCCGCTAACCCTGCCCTGGATGCAAGGCGGTGCGAGTGAGCCGGAGATGCGCGCGTCCCTCTGCGACCACGCTTTGAGAATCGTGTCCAGCCTGGCGCGGAAGCGCGAAGCACGAACTGCAATCCCAGCTCTCAGGAAGCAGAAGCGGGCCTTGAGGCCAGTGTGGGTCTATGTAGCAAGTTCAAGGACAAGTTGAGCTGCAGAGCAGGACCCTGTCCCAGAAAAGAAGAAAAGAAAGGAAAAGAAAAGAAAAGAAAAGAGGAAGGGAAGAAGAGGGGGGGAAGGAGAGGAGAGGGCAGGAGAGAGGAGAAGAGAGGAGGGAAAAGGAAAGGAAAGGAAAGGAAAGGAAAGGAGAGGAAAGGAGAGGAAAGGAGAGGAAAGGAGTATGGCAACGCACGCCTTTAATCCCAGCACTCAGGAGGCAGAGGTAGGAGCATCATCATGGGTTCGAGGCCACCCTGAGATTAAGAGTGAATTCCAGGTCAATCCGGGCTAGAGCAAGACCCTACCTCAAAAAGAGAGAGAGAAGAAAAGAAGAAAGGACTGGGGCCAGACATGGTGGGTACACCTTTAATCCCAGCACAGAGGCAGAGGTAGGAGGATTGCTGTGAGTTCAAGGCCACCCTGAGACTACATAGTGAATTCCAGGTCAGCCTGGACTAGAGTGAGACCCTACCTTGAAAAAAAAAAAGAAGAAGAAGAAGAAGAAGAAGGAAGAGGAGGAGGAGGAAGAAAACGAAAAAAAGACTGGGGAGATTTCTGAGTGATGAACATGTCTGCCCCGCAAGCATGAGGACCTTGGCTTGGGTCCCCAGCACTCACATAAAAATGCCAAGTATGCTGGTCCACGCCTGTGATTCCAGCACCCGGAAGGGGGAGACACGTGAATCCCAGGGTCATAAAGTGTCTTCTGAGAGCTGCTTTCTGGATTAACCACACCCAGTAAACTCCGTTGATTCACTGAGGGGCTCGTCTCACTGTCAGGCAGGCAGATCATTTTATTGAAAACACTCATGACGTAGTGAACAAAAGCAGAGGAAATAAACTCTAATTCCCAAAGGAACACTAGCTACAACTCCACTCACACTAAAATATTCAATTTATGGCCGATATTGAATCTTCTGTATATAATTTATTACTCTAAGTACGGAGGAGCTGTTTTTTTTTTTTTTAATACAAACCAATTTCAATATATTTTACTATTTTCCTTGCCTCTGTTAAGGAAGAAATAACAAATTTTGCTGCGAGATGAGGAATCAAATGCAATGGGGATTCACAGGGGTGCCTTGCCCTGCTTCCTGGCTTTCTGGTCTCCTTCTGACTCCAGCTTGGGGCTTATGAATGTGCTGGGCACCCTGGGCATTCAGATTTCACACTGGCTTTCCAGGGCCACAGTTCTTTTTTTTTTTGTTTGTTTTTTGTTTTTTGTTTTTTGTTTTTTGAGGTAGGGTCTCACTTTAGCCCAGGCTGACCTGGAATTCACTATGTGGTCTCAGGGTGGCCTCAAACTCACAGCAATCCTCCCACCTCTACCTCTTCTGAGTGCTGGTATTAAAGGCGTGCGCCACCATGCCTGGCCAGGGACACAGTTCTTAAAAAAAAATATATATATATGAGGGCTGGAGTAATGGCTTAGTGGTTAAGGCATTTGCTGTAAAGCCAAAGGACCACGGTTTAATTCCCCAGGACCCACGTAAGCCAGATGCAAAAACTGGCACATGCATCTGGAGTTCGTTTGCAACGACTGGAGGCCCTAGCATGCCCATTCTCTCTCTCTCTCTCTCTCAAATAAATAAACAAAAAATAAATAAATAAATAAATAAATAAATAAATAAAACAATATGAGTTTCTTTGGGCTAGTGAGATGGCTCAGCAGTCAAGGTGCCGGCTTGCAAAGCCTGCCAGCTCAGGTTTAATTCCCTAGTACCCAAGTGCACCCAGATGCACAAAGTGGTACAAAGTTCTGGAATGTAGCAGGAGGCCCTGGTACACCCACACTTTTTTTCTCTCTCTTTCTCACTCACTCACTCACTTTCACTCTCTCTCATAAATAAAATAATAAGTAGAATTTTTAAAAAATGAGTTTATTCAGACTGAAGAGATGGCTTAGTGGTTAAGCCACGTGCCTGTCAAGCCTAAGAACCCAGGCTCAATTCTCCAGGTCCCACATAAGCCAAATGCACATGGTGGCACATGAATCTGGAGTTCGTTTGCAGTGGTTAGAGAACCTGGTGTGCCCATTCTCTCTCTTTCTCTCTCCCTCTCTCTGTCACTAATAAATAAATAAATGAAAACAAAATCTTTAAAAATAAAAAGAGTTTATTCAACAAATGTAGAGAGTACCCACACTGTGCAAAGAATCACTTTAAATGCTGTGAACCAATTGCATTCAAAAAAAAAAAAAAAAGAATGCTCAGTGCTCACATAAGGCTAAGAAGTGAAATCTGAGGGCTGCAGAGATGGCTCAGTGGTTAAGGCCCTTGCCTTCAAAGCCTAAGGACCCAGGTTTGATTCCCCAGTACACATATAAAGCCAAATGCACAAGGTGACACATGCATCTGAAGTTGGTTCCTTGCAGTGACTAGAGGCCCTGCCCTGTCCATTCTCTTTCTCTATCTTCCCCTTCCTCTCTCTCTTCCTCTCAAATAAATAAATAAAATATTTTTAAGTGCAAAAAAAGTGACATCTGGGCTGGTGAAATGGCTTAGTGGTTAAGGCATTTGCCTGCAAAGCCTAAGGACCCCAGTTCAATCCCCCAGGACCCACATAAGCCATCTGCACAAGGGGGCACATGCATCTGGAGTTCATTTGCAGTGGCTAAAGGCCCTGGTGCACCCATTCTCTTTTTCTCTCTACTTGCCTCTCTCTCTCAAATAAATAAATAAATAAAATATCTTTTTAAAAAGTGACAGCTGAAAAAAGATGTGAGAAGTTGAGGAAGCCCTGGATGAAGAGTAACCAGACCTGCTCTGACATACCTGGTTTATAGTTCTGAAGGATTCCTCTGGAAACCATGTTTGAAGTTGACTCTTAGGAGTGCCAAGCCTGAGGGGAGATCAGGTGAACACCTGTCGCAAGCAAGCTAGTTGGCATGTTGAATCAGGGTGGTAGCTGAAGATGTGGGAAGATGGGGTTGGGTTTTAGATGCATTTTTAAATTAAACCCATGGGGGCTGGAGAGATTGCTTAGTGGTTAAGCGCTTGCCTGTGAAGCCTAAGGACCCCGGTTCGAGGCTCGATTCCCCAGGACCCACATCAGCCAGATGCACAAGGGGGTGCACGTGTCTGGAGTTCGTTTGCAGTGGCTGGAAGCCCTGGCGCGCCCATTCTCTCTCTCTCTCTCTCTCTCCCTCCCTCCCTCCTCTCTGTCGCTTTCAAAGAAATAAACAAAAAAATTAAAGAAAAAATTAGACCCATGGGAACTGCACTTGCAATGGATGTGTGTTGTGAAAGTAAGACGGTGTGGTGGTTTGAGTGAAATGTCCCCCACAGGCCCTTGTGTTCTGAAGAACACAGCTGGTGGCAGTTTGGGAAAGTTGTGGAGCCCCTGGGAGGTGGCGCCTTGCGGGAGGAGACGTGTCACCCAGAGTGGCCTTGAGGGCCTCGGTCCAGCCGTGGGGGTGTTGGAAGGTCACTCGCTTTGGCTGCTGCCTCCCAGCTGCTATGACAACATGTGAAACCCAGCTGTCTGCTCTGCCGTACTTTCCCAACAATGATGAAGTTGCCGCTCAAAAATATAAGCCACAGCCGGGCGTGGTGGCGCACGCCTTTAATCCCAGCCCTGGGGAGGCAGAGGTAGGAGGATTGCCATGAGTTCAAGGCCACCCTGAGACTGCATAGCAATTTCCAGGTCAGCCTGGGCTAGAGGAAGACCCTACCTTGAAAAACCAAATAATAATAATAATTTTTAAAAATAAAAAATTAGAAGCCAAAATACAAAAATTAAGTAGCTAACAAAGGGCTGTGTACTCAAAGTGTACTGAAAGATTTGTTTCCTGAGCATGAGGACAACCTTGCAGACAACATGCAACCCGTTAGCACTGAGAATATGTATGGGTGTGCCAGGGCCTCTAGCCACTACAAATGAACTTCAGACTCATGAGCCACCATGTGCATCTGGCTTACGTGGGTACTGGGGAATTGAACCTAGGTCCTTAGGCTTCACAGGCAAGTGCCTTCTGACTGACCCATCTCTCCAGCCCAGACTTGACTCTTGAAAGCTCAGAGGATCCTGAGAGACTGCAATGCTGCCCTGTGTGTGGCGGCTGCCTGGGCCCTCAGCTCTGGGCTCCCTGGCCTACACCCGTATCTCTTCCTCCCTCCTCCCTGCTCTGCAACCCCATTCATTGCAAATCTGCAGCTCCCAGCAGGACCCACGGGTGGGGGTGGGGGGCAGAGCCCCGTGCTTCCAAGGAAACACCAAAGGCAGAAAGGGTTAGTGCGAAGTGTGGGTTCCAAGGCCTCAGCCTCCGGCCCCCTAATTATGATGGGCGCCTCAGCTGCCAGCATTAAACAGCCATTTGCCAACCCCTGAAGCCCCGTCTGCGACAGAACAGCGCGACCCCAGCCCTGTACTCTGGCAAGCCGGGGCCACTCAAGTCACCCCCTGTCAGCGCAGAGGCCAGGGTTCCCGGCCTGCTCAGGAGCCCTGACAGCAGAAGCCAGGCCAGCTTCACCGCAGGCGACAGGCCTGTCACTGGACTGTGCGTCTGGGTGGAAGAATCCGAGGGTGTAGACAGGCCCCGGCTTGGCCCCCACACAGCCCTCGGGATCTCAGCCCACATGCTGAGGGAAGGGGGACAAGACAGCCACTGCCTCTTTCTTTCTTCCTTATTTTCTTTTTTTTTTTTTCTGTGTGTGTGTGTGTGTGTGTGTGTGTATGTGTGGACTTGCATGTATGTGTGTGTATGTGGAGGCCAGAGGTTAATGTTGGGTGCCTTCCTCAAACACTCTCAACCATATTGTTTTCATATTTTTTAATATTGTATTTATTTATCTATCTATCTACTTGGGAGAGAGAAAGGGCACCCCAGGGCCTCCAGCCACTGCAAACGAACGCCAGACACATGAGCCACTACGTATATCTATCTGGCTTACATGGGTTCTGGGAAATCAAACCTAGGTCCTTAGGCTTCATAGGCAAGCGCCTTAACCGCTAAGCCATCTCTCCAGCCCTCAACCATATATTTTTTAAAATATTTTTATTTGTTAATTTGCAATCAGAGATAGAAGGTTAGAGTTAGAGTATGAATGCCCCAGGTCGACCTTGCTATTGTTTTTGTTTGTTTGTTTGTTTGTTTGTTTGTTTTGAGGTAAGGTCTCACTCTAGCCCAGACTGACCTGGAATTCACACTGTAGTCTCAGGGTGGCCTTGAATTCTAGGTGATCCTCCTACCCCTGCCTCCCAAGTGCTGAGATTAAAGGCATGCACCACCATGCCCAGTTTGACCTTATTTTTTTTTCAAAGAATATTTGATCTGTGCTGGAGAGATGATTCAGTGGTTAAAGACACTTGCTTACAAAGTCTGACAGCCTGGGTTTGATTCCTGTGGACCCATGTAAAGCCTGATGCATAAAATGGTGCATGTCTCTGGAGTTCATTTGGAGAAGCAAGAGGCCTTGGCACACCCACATGCTCTCTGTCTCTCTCTCTACATATATATATGCATATGTATAATGTCACATAAATATTTTTATTTTTTAAATGTATTCTTTTTAATATTTTATTTTTATTTATTTATTTGAGAAAGAGAGAGAGAATGGGTGTGCCAGGGCCTCCAGCCACAGCAAATGAACTCCAGACACATTCACCACCATGTGCATCTGGCTGATGTGGGTACTGGAGAATTGAACCTGGGTTCCTAGGCATTGCAGGCAAGTGCCTTAACCACTAAGCCATTTCTCCAGCCCATAAATAAATATTCTTAAGTAAATATTTTAAAAAGAATATTTAAGATTATAAAAGCCACAGGGTGGGACATCATGCCCAGAGGCATTGCCTTCCCCCAACAACTGACTGCTGCTCCCACAACACATAACCCACAACCCCATGGAGAATAGCTGCATCCCCACAAGGCGGGCCCCCAGTGGAAGGGGGGCAGGGACGAGGGAAAGGATGGTACCAACTCATGATGTATCCATACTAAGTATGTCTGCAATTAATAAATAAAGAACAAATCGGGGGAAAAAAAGAACATTTGGGGGTTGAAGAGATGGCTCAGCAGTTAAGGTGCTTGCCTTCAGAGCCTAAGGACCTGAGTTCAATTCCCCAGTACCCATGTAAAGCCAGACGCACAAAGTGGTGCATGCACGTGGAGTCTGTTTGCATTGGCTAGGGTCCCTGGCTTCCCCATTCTCTCTGTCTCTCTTCTATGTCTCTCTGCTTGTAAATAAATAAAATATCATATCTTTTAAAAAAGAATATTTGACTTATTGGTTGGTTGATTTTCATGCTTATATGCGTATCGGCATCTGGCTTTACATGGGTGCTAGGAAATTGAACCCTGCTCAGTAGGCTCTACAAGCAAGCACCTTTAACCACTGAGCCATCTCCTCCTCCCCTCAGCCTCTCACTGGCCCCAGAGCTCACCAATTTGGCTAGTCTATTAGGCCACAGAATTCAGGGATCTGCCCGTCTCTGCCTCCCCAGCACTGGTACCATCTCTGTGGCCAATCTCCCATAACTTTTTTTGTTGTTTCAAGGTATGGCCTCACTCTGACCCAGGCTGACGTGGGATTGACTATGTATGTAGTGCCAGGCTGACCTCAAACTCACCATGATCCTCCTACATCTGCCTCCCTAGCGCTAGGATTAAAGATGTGCACCACCGTAACTTTTTTAGAGGCCCTCTGTGTTACTTGTCCGCTGCTGCTACAACACGCTCTCACTGGCTGGTGGCTTAGGTCAACAGAAGTCTACTCCCTCCCACTTTTGGAGGCTTAAAGTACCAAATCAAAGAGTGAACAGAACTGCCTTCCCTAGAGACCAGAGGAGGTTCTGAACGTCCTTCGACTCGTGGTGCCCTCACTCCACCTCCACTTATCTTCCTGCATCCCCCCACTTTTCCATCTCTAGGGTCCCACACCAACCCAGAAGTCCTCTCTCTGATGCTTACCGTAAGTCCATCCGCTCAGACACCTTCCAAACACGCTCACACTTGGGAGTTCCGTGTGGATGTTATCAGGGGGCGATAATCCAACACATACAATCCTGTGACGTCAGCTTCCCAGGCACCAGGCCCCTGAACCCACGGAATATAACTCCTTTGTTCCCTCTCCCTATGCTTGCGGCAGAAGCCTGGGGCCTGGGGCATGCACTACTCTCTCAGGCAACAGTTTGGTTTGTTGCCAAGTTTCATAAACAAGGAAGTACTAAATTAAAAATTTGGCTCCAGTGACAGCAATGCTATTGTCCCTGTGTCTCCTCCTGCCGCTGGGGTCAGGAGACCAGCAGGAAGTTGCAGTGTTCTTCACTCAGACTCATGTGGTATTCTGCTGAAAGTAGGAACTTATTGCTCAGGACAGAGCCACCCATGAAAAGTACAAAAGTGAAAGATGGCCAGAAAGGATCAGAGGACTTTCCTGATGAGCCCCAGTCATCGTACTGGTGACATCACTGACTGTTTTGTGGCTTTTCTAGGTAGATATGAGCAAATGTCTATCAACCCTGCACTGATGCAGAAACAGAAAATTATTCCACTAAAGCCTAGCTTGATGAACCTTATAGGAATATGGTAAGGGATGACTAGAGACCCTGACAGAAGGAAGAGTGAGGGATGACTAGACATCCTGACAGGAGGAAGATAAGGGATGACTAGAGATCCTGACAGGAGGATGAGTGAGGGATGACTAGAGATCCTGACAGGAGGATGAGTGAGGGATGACTAGAGATCCTGACAGGAGGATGAGTGAGGGATGACTAGAGATCCTGACAGGAGGAAGAGTGAGGGATGACTAGAGATCCTGACAGGAGGAAGAGTGAGGGATGACTAGAGATCCTGACAGGAGGATGAGTGAGGGATGACTAGAGATCCTGCCAGAGGATGAGTGAGGGATGACTAGAGATCCTGACAGGAGGAAGAGTGAGGGATGACTAGAGATCCTGACAGGAGGAAGAGTGAGGGATGACTAGAGATCCTGACAGAAGGAAGAGTGAGGGATGACTAGAGATCCTGACAGGAGGATGAGTGAGGGATGACTAGAGATCCTGACAGGAGGAAGAGTGAGGGATGACTAGAGATCCTGACAGGAGGAAGAGTGAGGGATGACTAGAGATCCTGACAGGAGGATGAGTGAGGGATGACTAGAGATCCTGACAGGAGGAAGAGTGAGGGATGACTAGACATCCTGACAGGAGGAAGAGTGAGGGATGACTAGAGATCCTGACAGGAGGAAGAGTGGATGACTAGATCTGACAGGAGGAGAGTGGGATGACTAGACATCCTGACAGGAGGATGAGTGAGGGATGACTAGAGATCCTGACAGGAGGAAGAGTGAGGGATGACTAGACATCCTGACAGGAGGAAGAGTGAGGGATGACTAGACATCCTGACAGGAGGAAGAGTGAGGGATGACTAGAGATCCTGACAGGAGGAAGAGTGAGGGATGACTAGACATCCTGACAGGAGGATGAGTGAGGGATGACTAGAGATCCTGACAGGAGGATGAGTGAGGGATGACTAGAGATCCTGACAGGAGGAAGAGTGAGGGATGACTAGACGATCCTGACAGGAGGAGAGTGAGGGATGACTAGACATCCTGACAGGAGGATGAGTGAGGGATGACTAAGATCCTGACAGGAGGAAGAGTGAGGGATGACTAGAGATCCTGACAGGAGGAAGAGTGAGGGATGACTAGAGATCCTGACAGGAGGAAGAGTGAGGGATGACTAGAGATCCTGACAGGAGGAAGAGTGAGGGATGACTAGAGATCCTGACAGGAGGATGAGTGAGGGATGACTAGAGATCTGACAGGAGGAAGAGTGAGGATGGACTAGAGATCCTGACAGGAGGAAGAGTGAGGGATGACTAGAGATCCTGACAGGAGGATGAGTGAGGGATGACTAGAGATCCTGACAGGAGGAAGAGTGAGGGATGACTAGAGATCCTGACAGGAGGAAGAGTGAGGGATGACTAGAGATCCTGACAGGAGGAAGAGTGAGGGATGACTAGAGATCCTGACAGGAGGAAGAGTGAGGGATGACTAGAGATCCTGACAGGAGGAAGAGTGAGGGATGACTAGAGATCCTGACAGAGGAAGAGTGAGGGGATGACTAGCGATCCTGACAGGAGGAAGAGTGAGGGATGACTAGAGATCCTGACAGGAGGAAGAGTGAGGGGATGACTAGAGATCCTGACAGAAGGAATAGTGAGGGATGACTAGACATCCTGACAGGAGGAAGAGTGAGGGATGACTAGAGATCCTGACAGGAGGAAGAGTGAGGGATGACTAGAGATCCTGACAGGAGGAAGAGTGAGGGATGACTAGAGATTCCTGACAGAGGAAGAGTGAGGGATGACGAGAGATCCTGACAGGAGGAAGAGTGAGGGATGACTAGAGATCCTGACAGGAGGAAAGAGTGAGGGATGACTAGAGATCCTGACAGGAGGAAGAGTGAGGGATGACTAGACATCCTGACAGGAGGAAGAGTGAGGGATGACTAGAGATCCTGACAGGAGGATGAGTGAGGGATGACTAGAGACCTGTACAGAGGAAGAGGAGGATGACTAGAGATCCTGACAGGAGGAAGAGTGAGGGATGACTAGAGATCCTGACAGAGGAAGAGTGAGGGATGACTAGAGATCCTGACAGGAGGAAGAGTGAGGGATGACTAGAGATCCTGACAGGAGGAAGAGTGAGGGATGACTAGAGATCCTGACAGGAGGAAGAGTGAGGGATGACTAGAGATCCTGACAGGAGGAAGAGTGAGGGATGACTAGAGATCCTGACAGAAGGAAGAGTGAGGGATGACTAGAGATCCTGACAGGAGGATGAGTGAGGGATGACTAGAGATCCTGACAGGAGGAAGAGTGAGGGATGACTAGAGATCTGACAGGAGGATGAGTGAGAGATGACTAGAGATCCTGACAGGAGGAAGAGTGAGGGATGACTAGAGATCCTGACAGGAGGAAGAGTGAGGGATGACTAGAGATCCTGACAGAAGGAAGAGTGAGGGATGACTAGACATCCTGACAGGAGGAAGAGTGAGGGATGACTAGACATCCTGACAGGAGGATGAGTGAGGGATGACTAGAGATCCTGACAGGAGGAAGAGTGAGGGATGACTAGAGATCCTGACAGGAGGAAGAGTGAGGGATGACTAGAGATCCTGACAGGAGGAAGAGTGAGGGATGACTAGAGATCCCTGACAGGAGGAAGAGTGAGGGATGACTAGAGATCCTGACAGGAGGAAGAGTGAGGATGACTAGAGATCCTGACAGGAGGAGTGAGGGATGACTAGAGATCCTGACAGAGGAAGAGTGAGGGATGACTAGACATCCTGACAGGAGGAAGAGTGAGGGATGACTAGAGATCCTGACAGGAGGAAGAGTGAGGGATGACTAGACATCCTGACAGGAGGAAGAGTGAGGGATGACTAGAGATCCTGACAGGAGGAAGAGTGAGGGATGACTAGAGATCCTGACAGGAGGAAGAGTGAGGGATGACTAGAGATCCTGACAGGAGGATGAGTGAGGGATGACTAGAGATCCTGACAGGAGGAAGAGTGAGGGATGACTAGACATCCTGACAGGAGGAAGAGTGAGGGATGACTAGAGATCCTGACAGGAGGAAGAGTGAGGGATGACTAGAGATCCTGACAGGAGGAAGAGTGAGGGATGACTAGAGATCCTGACAGGAGGAAGAGTGAGGGATGACTAGAGATCCTGACAGGAGGAAGAGTGAGGGATGACTAGAGATCCTGACAGGAGGAAGAGTGAGGGATGACTAGAGATCCTGACAGGAGGAAGAGTGAGGGATGACTAGAGATCCTGACAGGAGGAAGAGTGAGGGATGACTAGAGATCCTGACAGGAGGAAGAGTGAGGGATGACTAGAGATCCTGACAGGAGGAAGAGTGAGGGATGACTAGAGATCCTGACAGGAGGAAGAGTGAGGGATGACTAGAGATCCTGACAGGAGGAAGAGTGAGGGATGACTAGAGATCCTGACAGGAGGAAGAGTGAGGGATGACTAGAGATCCTGACAGGAGGAAGAGTGAGGGATGACTAGAGATCCTGACAGGAGGAAGAGTGAGGGATGACTAGAGATCCTGACAGGAGGAAGAGTGAGGGATGACTAGAGATCCTGACAGGAGGAAGAGTGAGGGATGACTAGAGATCCTGACAGGAGGAAGAGTGAGGGATGACTAGAGATCCTGACAGGAGGAAGAGTGAGGGATGACTAGAGATCCTGACAGGAGGAAGAGTGAGGGATGACTAGAGATCCTGACAGGAGGAAGAGTGAGGGATGACTAGAGCATCCTGACAGGAGGAAGAGTGAGGGATGACTAGAGATCCTGACAGGAGGAAGAGTGAGGGATGACTAGAGATCCTGACAGAAGGAAGAGTGAGGGATGACTAGAGATCCTGACAGGAGGATGAGTGAGGGATGACTAGAGATCCTGACAGGAGGAAGAGTGAGGGATGACTAGAGATCCTGACAGGAGGAAGAGTGAGGGATGACTAGAGATCCTGACAGGAGGATGAGTGAGGGATGACTAGACATCCTGACAGGAGGAAGAGTGAGGGATGACTAGAGATCCTGACAGGAGGAAGAGTGAGGGATGACTAGAGATCCTGACAGAAGGAAGAGTGAGGGATGACTAGAGATCCTGACAGGAGGAAGAGTGAGGGATGACTAGAGATCCTGACAGGAGGAAGAGTGAGGGATGACTAGAGATCCTGACAGGAGGAAGAGTGAGGGATGACTAGAGATCCTGACAGGAGGAAGAGTGAGGGATGACTAGAGATCCTGACAGGAGGAAGAGTGAGGGATGACTAGAGATCCTGACAGGAGGAAGAGTGAGGGATGACTAGAGATCCTGACAGGAGGAAGAGTGAGGGATGACTAGAGATCCTGACAGGAGGATGAGTGAGGGATGACTAGAGATCCTGACAGGAGGAAGAGTGAGGGAAGACTAGAGATGACTAGAGATCCTGACAGGAGGAAGAGTGAGGGATGACTAGAGATCCTGACAGGAGGAAGAGTGAGGGATGACTAGAGATCCTGACAGGAGGAAGAGTGAGGGATGACTAGAGATCCTGACAGGAGGAAGAGTGAGGGATGACTAGAGATCCTGACAGGAGGAAGAGTGAGGGATTACCAGAGATCCTGACAGGAGGAAGAGTGAGGGATGACTAGAGATCCTGACAGGAGGAAGAGTGAGGGATGACTAGAGATCCTGACAGGAGGAAGAGTGAGGGATGACTAGAGATCCTGACAGGAGGATGAGTGAGGGATGACTAGACGTCCTGACAGGAGGATGAGTGAGGGATGACTAGAGATCCTGACAGGAGGAAGAGTGAGGGATGACTAGAGATCCTGACAGGAGGAAGAGTGAGGGATGACTAGAGATCCTGACAGGAGGAAGAGTGAGGGATGACTAGAGATCCTGACAGGAAGGAAGAGTGAGGGATGACTAGACGATCCTGACAGGAGGAAGAGTGAGGGAATGACTAGAGATCCTGACAGAGGAAGAGTGAGGGATGACTAGAGATCCTGACAGGAGGAAGAGTGAGGGATGACTAGAGATCCTGACAGGAGGATGAGTGAGGGATGACTAGACATCCTGACAGGAGGATGAGTGAGGGATGACTAGACGTCCTGACAGGAGGATGAGTGAGGGATGACTAGACATCCTGACAGGAGGATGAGTGAGAGGTGTCTTACAGCAATATGTATCACTCCAAAGCCCCTCCCCACGTGGGTAACAACTAGGGATAAGACATTTCTGGTGCTCCTTTCAAGTCTGTTCCACCTGTTAGAGGGTCTCCTCTTTAGGTATTCTTATTGTTTACATTATCTTGGGCACGAACTTTGTGAGTCTTTTAAGTTTCAGGAGCTGTCTGAGAGTTGTAAGCTGTCTTTATTTTTTTAGCCTTGTTTCATTTACTCCCTGACTCTTCTTGAGACTTTCTCTAGAAGAGAATGCTTCAATTAAGAAGTTTTATATGTGTAAGTCATAAACAACACTTATACCCTCTTATAAAGCCTTTAGTTAAGTTTAAAATTACCAAAAATTATTCAGGTGCTCCACTCTTTATCTCCCTCATGTCTCTCCTGAGGCCATTGTGATGGTTCATCTTGATTGTCAACTTGATGGGATGTGGAGTTAACTCAGACACACACCTATAGGTGGGTCTATGAACACATTTCCAAAAGAATTCACATAGTGGGCAGCACCTTCTGGTAGCAGCCAAGATATAGAGTTCAAAGAAAAGCATGGCTGTCTGCCTGCCTTCACATCTTGTTGGCCATGGTGTCCACCTCTGTCACTGCTGCTGCTGACATGGGACACCAGCTTCTTCAGCACTCCCACAGTGACTCTCCAGGAACCCCCCAGGCCTTCAGCACAAGATTGGAATTACTGAGGCATCCAGCTTTGTGGACCGAACAGCCACCAGGTTCTCGGCCTCTCTAAAGTGCAGATGGCCATCATCAGACTACCCAGCCAGTATCCTGTTAAGTCAATGTGACAAATCCCATTTACAACATACATTCATTATATTGGTTTTGTTCCCTTATATAACTCTAACTAGAACAGCCATAAAACATAGAGCTGGCCAACCATCTGCTACTTTTGGAGAACAAAAAGAGAAAGAGCCAGGCATACTGCTGCACACCTTTAATCCCAGCACTCAGGAGGCAGTGGTAGGAGGATCACTGTGAGTTCAAGGCCAGCCTGAGACTACATAGTGAGTTCCAGGTCAGCCTCGGCTAGAGCAACACCCTAGCTTGAAAAGAGAGAGAGGGAAAAAAAAAAAGATATTGGGATGACACAAGTATTTTAAAATATCTCTGTACTAGGCTCCATGTGGTTGGTGGCTTCTCATATCCTCCTTGAATGTTAGACCAGAGCTAAGATGACATATGTATGCTACATAAGAAGGCTGCCTTTATACAAGGCAGACATTACTACTCAATCACTCATCCTTTCCCTCAGAACTGTCATATGGTCTCAAAATACCAATATACATTGAGGCTGGACCTTTCCAAAGGACAGAAGCTGGTCTGAGCAGGGGTTCTTGGGCTTTTTTTTTTTTTTTTTTTTTTTTTTTTGTGCCACTCCAGGGCAATCTAGTGAGCCCATAAAGCCTGGCTCAGGAGAGTGATTAAAACTGCATAAAACATACAGGATCCCAGAAAAATCAGTCATTTGTAAATAAAGCTGTTAAAATATTTATAAAAACAAATTTGAGATATTACATCATTAGTGATTCTTTATTAATGCATTAAATAACAAGATCAGAACAGGGCTTAATGACTACCATAATTCTAAAGTAATGGTGAGCTGAATGATAGTTCCACATAGCCACCATGGCCATGATGAGGTAAGAAAGTGACTGTGTTGGGCTGGCAAGATGGCTTAGTAGTTAAGGCACTCGCCTGCAAAGCCAAAGGACCCTGGTTCAAATCCCCAGGATCCACGTAAGCCAGATGCACAAGATGGCACATTCCTCTGGAGTTTGTTTGCAGAGGCTTGAGGCCCTGGAGCACCCATTCTCTATCTATCTGCCTCTTTCTCTCTCTCAAATAAGTAAATAAAAATGCTGGGATGGAGAGATGGCTTAGCAGTTAAGGCGCTTTTCTGCAAAGCCTAAAGACCCATATTCGATTGTTTTCCAGACCCAGATCCAGACGGAGTAAGCCAGATGCACAAAGGTGAGGCAATCGCAATGTCGCACATACCAGCTAGGTGGCACAAGCATCTGGAGTTCGATTGCAATGTCTAAGGCCCTGGTGCGTCAATTCTCTCTCTCTCTCTCTCAAAAAAAAAAAAAAAGAAATGTTTAAAAAGTGACTGCAAGGCAGACGTGGTGGCACACGCCTTTAATCCCAGCACTCTGGAGGCAAAGGTAGGATGATCACTGTGAATTCAAGGCCACCCTGAGACTCCATAGTGAATTCCAGGCCAGCCTGGATTGGAGTGAGACCCTACCTTGAAAATCCAAAAAAAAAAAGAGGCGACTGTGGCTACCATTGGAGACAAAGCCACGGACACATCTGCCACATCGTGTTGTGTAGACAGGTTCACTAAACAACAAAATGCTAACGTAGCATACGACCTCGGTGAAAGGGAAGTGACCGGGCTCTCTTCTTTTCCTGTGCAGGTTCACACTCCTTCTAGACTCGATCTGTCCCTGAAATTCTCACATTCAGCATCTCGCTGAGGGCCGGGATGTGGCTGGGTTGGCAGAGTGCTTACCTAGCATACATGAAGCCTGGAGTTCCTTCCCCAGCACCCCATAACCTGGGCACGGAAGCACATGCCTGCCTGTACTTTCAGCACTCAGTGAAGTAAGGAGGATCAGGAACTCAAGGTCATCCTCAGCTACTTGCAGCAAGTTCAAGACCAGCCTGAGCTACATGAGACCCTGTCTCAAAAGAAAAGTCATATGGTAGAGTAGACAGGCAGATAATATCACATTGTGACTTCAGATCATGGGGTTTATACATAGGATGCTAGGGTTGGTTTAAAGCAGTCTACACACCATTGACACCCCTCTCATCCAGGAAGAGAATGGTATTTCCTTCTAACCAACCTTGACTATTTGCTAGATTCTGTGGCTCATTACTAATAATTTTTTAATATTTTATTTTTATTTATTTGTTTGAGAGAGAAAGAGGTAGAGAGATATAGAGAAAGGGTGTGCCAGGGCCTCCAGCCACTGCAAATGAACTCCAGACACATGTGCCACCATGTGCATCTTGGCTTACGTGGGTATTGGAGAATCAGACCTGGGTCCTTAGGCTTTGCAGGCAAGTGCCTTAATTGTTAAGCCATCTCTCCGGCCCATTACTAACAAATATTAAATTTTCAGGGCTGGGGAAATGGCTTAGCAATTAAGGCATTTGCCTGAGAAGCCTAAGGACCCGTTTAATTCCCCAGGACCCACATAAGCCAGATGCACAAGGGGGCGCATGCATCTGGAGTTTGTTTGCAGTGACTGGAGGCCCTGGTGTACCCATTCTCTCTCTGTCTCTCTTTCTCTATCTATCTATCTGCCTCTTTGTCTCTCTGTCTCTCTCATAAATAAATTTGCAGATGGGACATTGCATAACCCCTGAGGCCATAAAAGACAATGGAGTAAATCAGGCATGGGGTTACAGGGTTGTAATCCCAGCATTCAGGACACTAAGGCAGGAGGAGGAAGCATTTGAGGTCAGCCTAGACTATGTAGTGAGACCCTGTCTCAAAAACAATTAGCAGGTGTTCTGACACTTGCCTTTAATCCCAGTACTCCAGAGGCAGAGGTAGAAGGATCTCTGAGAGTTCTAAGCCAGGATAGGACTACAGAGTGAGTACCAGGTCAGCTTGGGCTAGAATGAGACCCTACCTCAGGAAAAAAAATAAATCATAAGGGTTGGAGAGGTGGCTTAGTCATTAAAGGTGCTTGCGTACCAAGCCTGCAGCCTGGAGTCAATACCGCAGTACCTAACATAAAGCCAGAGGCAGGAGACCTTGGTCTCTCTCTCTCTCTCTCTCTCTCTCTCTCTTTCTCCCTCCTTCCCTCCCTCCTTGTCTCTCTCTTACATAAATAAATAAAAATATTATATAAAAAAGAAAGGGACTAGAAGGATGGCTTAGCAGTTAAGGCAGTTGCCTGCAAAGCCAAAGAATCCAGGTTTGATTTCCCAGGACCCATGTAAGCCAGATGCACAAGATGGTGCATGCATCTGGGGTTTGTTTGCAGTGGCTGGAGGCCCTGGCATGCCCATTCTCTCTTCTCTCTCTGTCTCAAAAATAAAAATAAATAAATAAATAAATAAATGAAACAAAAAATGATTTTAAAATAATAAAGGAAATGGCAGAGAACATAAAAGAAAATCTGGTCCTTTTGGCCCCTCGTTTATTCTTCTGTGTTATGTGTATACACATGCTCATATGTATGTGAGCACATGGCATGAGTGTGTATGTTTGCAAAGGACAGAGGTCAACATCAAGTGTCTTCAAGTGTCTTCGTCATTGTTCTTGACTTGATTGTTTGCAGCAGGGTCTCTAATCGAATTTGGAGTTCACTGATCCAGCTACACTGAATTACCGCCCCCTCACCCCGCCACTCTGGGAGCCTGGGGTATCCTGCTGTCTCCGCTTCCCCAGCCCTGGGATTACAAGTGTGAACCCCCACACCCAGCTTTTACATAGGTGCTAGGGGCATGTCATCTTTGCATACCAAACAGTTTGCCCACTGAGCCATTTCCCCAGCCTTTATTCCTCCCTTTTGTTCTAGTGTTTGTTTTTCCAAGTAGAGTCTTGCTCTGGCCCAGGCTGACTTGGAATTCACAATGTTGTCTCAGGCTGGCCTCGAACTCACAGCAGTCCTCTTACCTCTGCTTTCTGAGTGCTGGGATTAAAGGTGTGTGTGGCACTCCTTTCTTTTCATAACCTCATGCTGATCTCCTCTGGGCACCACTCCTCCTAGTCCTAGTAGATGTGTTTGGGTGTGGCTCATTTCTCCATCCAGCTGCTCGGATGAGCAATCTGACTTGACCAATCAGAGCCCAGCACCTCCCTGGATACCTTGAATGCATCAGTCATTTGTTGTGCAGCCAAAACTGGCCAATGAAAATATTCCCTAAGATGCTGATAAGAACCAGAGAGATGAACCTGGTGAGGTGGCACACAACTTTAATGCCAGCACTTGAGAGGCAGAGGTAGGAGGATCGTCATGAGTTGAGGCCACCCTGAGACTACATAGTGAATTTCAGGTCAGCCTGGGCTAGATAGAGCAAGACTCTACCTTGAAAAATCAAAAAAAAAAAAAAAAAAAAAAAAAAAAAAGACCCAGAGAGAAGGAAGTCAGAACGAGTCCTCTTCGTCAGTGCAAACTTCCTCTTCCTGTTGGCAGAGAGCAGCCTGGCCCTCAGGGTGTTGCAGAAGCGGGGTTGGGGGGGGGGATCAGAAAGCACAGAGCCGGTTAAGCGCTGGCCTGTGAAGCCTAAGGACCCTGGTTCGAGGTTCGATTCCCCAGGACCCACATTAGCCAGATGCACAAGGGGGCGCACGTGTCTGGAGTTTGTTTGCGGTGGCTGGAGGCCCTGGCGCGCCCATTCTCTCTATTTCTCTCTCTCTACCTCTTTCTCTGTCTGTCGCTCTCAAATAAATAAATAAAAATAAACAAAAAAATTTAAAAAAAAAAAAAGAGAAAGCATAGAGCCTTGGGTCAGGGGTGACTCCTCACGCTTTTCACATACAATCACTCTTTTTTATGGGACGTTAGCAGATTTGAGCAGCAGTAACAAAGCCCCACGGGCCCTCGGAGCCAGCTGCAGCCGCCAGGGGACCCTTCGTGAAACAGGTGTGCAAGCCATGGAGAACGTGCATCTGGAGACGTGCCCAGCAGGTACAGATGCTCTCGTTGAGTGACAGACGCTTGTCATGCATCCCGGCCACGTCACTGGTGACGATCCTTCAGCCATCTTCGTTTCCTCCTTGGCAGGTGCATGTGTGGGTGGCTGCGTAGTGGCAGGTTGAGTTACAGTCCGCTCTGGTGCGGCCATTAGAAATGGGGATCAGGGCTGGAGAGATGGCTCAGCGGTTACAAGTGCTAGCTTGAAAGCCTGACATCCTGGGATCAATTCCCCAGTACCCATGTAAAGCCAGATGCACAAAGTGGGACATGCATGTGGAATTCATTTGCTAGGGCAAGAGTCACTGGTGCACCCATTTATCTCTCTCTCTAAATTAATAAATTATTTTAAAAAAGAAGAAGAAGAGGGGCAGGCATGGTGGTACAAGCCTTTGATCCCAGCACTTGGGAAGCAAAGGTAGGAGGATCGCTGTGAGTTTGAGGCCAGCCTGAGACTACAAGTGAATTCCAGGTCAGCCTGAGCTACAGCAAGACCCTACTTTGAAAAATTAAAAAATAAATAAGTAAATAAATAAATAAAAGGGGGATTCAGTTAAACCTTCAGTCCCTAGCCCACTCCCCAATCCCAGGGCTGTCAAACCAAAGCAAAGAATGAGAAAGGCCTTTTCAAGCAATCTGGATCTACAAGACATGCACCACTACGCTTGCTTTGCGACTGCTTGTCCATCTTGATGACTGAAGAAACAAAAATAATAATAATAATAATAATAGCAATTAAATGGGGCCAGGTGTGATGGCTCACGCCGGTAATCCCAGCACTCAGGAGGCTGAGGAAGGAAAATCGCAGTGAGTTCAAGACCAGCCTGGCACTACAGAATGAGCTCCCAGGTCAGCCTAGGCTAGAGCAAGACCCTGCCTCAAATAATAATGAAATGAAATAAAGAGCACAACAGCTTCTACAGGGCAGACAATCTGGCAGTCACCACTGAGCTCCACCCTAGAACCTAGAAGCTTTTATTTCCCTGGGGACCATGCAAGCAAAGAAAGACGGTGTGGAGGTCTGAGCGCTTGGTCCCAGCTCGCGGTCTGCGAGGTGGAGCCTTGCTGGAGCACATGTGTTGCCAGGGGTGACCGTCAGGTTCACCAACTCCCAGCTTGTCACTGTTAGTTTCCTTCGCTCTCTTGCTGCTGTTTCCACCTGACGTTGGCCAGGAGGTGACGTCCAGCCTCTGCTCTACCACCCTTCCCCTGCTATCGTGACACTTCCCCTCGAGACCGTAAGCCAAATAAACCACGTTCCTGCTCCCAGCAGCTTTCGTTCGGGTGCTTTATCCCAGCAGCGACACGCTAACTACAACACACGGTCAGTTCTCATGAAAGTTTACCTCTGGGCACGGAAGGCTGAAACCCAGATGCTTTTGCTGTGGCACGCAGTACTATTTGCCTAGCTAGGTGTGGCGACATGCGACTGGGATCCTAGCACTGATCCAGGCTGAAGCAGGAGGATTGCCTCAAGTTTGAGGCCAACCTAGACTACATAATGAGACCCTGTCTCAACAAAAACACTATTCTTTGGATTTTTTTTTCTTCATGTCTATAAACATGTAAGAGACATTTTGAGCTCCCTGGCAGCAAGCAAGATTTGTTTTAATTTACCAAAAGATGATGTAGAGGGCTGGAGAGCTGGCTTAGCAGTGAAGGCGTTTGCCTGCAAAGCCAAAGGATCCCTGTTTGACGCTCCAGGACCCACGTTAGCAAATGCACAAGGGGGCACATGCATCTGGAGGTCGTTTGCAGTGGCTGGAGGCCCTAGTGTGCCCATTCTTTCTCTCCTTTCTCTCTCTCTCTCTCTCTCCCTCTTTCTCTGTCAAGTAAGTAAATAAATAAAAATTAAAAGAATTAAATTCAGCGATATTCTGCCTTAAGGAAATATACGAAGGGAACACACAAGAATACTCGACATTCTCTCCAGCCTCTCCATGTACACAGGCATATGTATCTGTACATATATCTGTAAGCACCACACACACTGTGCATACACACACACACACTGTGCATACACACACACACACACACACACAAGATGAAGGGATTGAGGAGATATTTCACTTGGTAAAGTGCTTGCCTTGCAAAATAAAGGTCAATTCCCAAGAGGGGAAAAAAAATGCAAAAAGAAATAGGCTTAGTGCAGAAAAAGAATAGTGTTCAGATCTGTGCCTCCACCTGGGAGGTTGTGGGTTGGAACCATAGAAGCAGTCAAGTAAGGTAGTTGGAGGAATTGAGACAGGGTCTCTCAGGCTGGCCCTGAACTCCCAGTGATCCTCCTGCCCCTGCCTCCTGAGCACTCAAATCATAAACATGAACCACCTCACCGGATTGTGTGGTTGTGTGTGTGTGCATGTGTGCATGTGTGTGTGTTGTGAGACAGGATATCTCTATGCAGCCCAGGATGGCCTGGAATTTAAGGGTTTTGTTTTAAGGGGTTTTGTTGTTGTTGTTGTTTTGGTTTTTTGAAGTAAGAGTCTCACTTTAGCCCAGGTTGGTTGATAGTCTCAGGCTGGCCTCAAACTCACAGGGATCCTCCTACCTGGCCTTCTGAGTACTGGGATTAAAGGTGTGTGCCAACATGACCGGCTGAGATTTGTTTTTTTTATTGTTTGAGGAAAACCAAACTGGCCTTTTTTTTTATGAGAAAGAAAGAGTGAGAGGGAGTATTGGTACGCCAGGGCCTCCAGCCACTGTAATTAAACTCCAGACACGTGTGCCACCTTGTGTGCATGTGCAACCTTGCGCATGCGTCACCTTGTGTGTCTGGCTTACATGGATCTGGGGAGTTGAATATGGGTCCTCAGGCTTTGCAAGCAAGCACCTTACCTGCTAAGCCATCTCTCCAGCCCTGAGATACTTTTTAAAAGATTTTTATTTTATTTATTTGAGAGAGAGAAAAAGAATGGGCATGCCAAGGCCTCTTGCCACTGCAAACAAACTCTAGATGTGGGTGCAACTTGGTGCATCTTTATGTGAACACTGGGGAACTGTCAAGACTTTGCAAGCAAGCACCCTTAACTGTAGAGCCATCCCCCCAGAAGTTGAGATCTTGCTGCCTAGTCTCGAGTGCTGGCTTACAAGTGGGCTCCACCACACCAGCTGCTGGTCACTTCTTAGTTTGTCCACGACAGCAGCAAAAGCCGCACAGCGCCACGGTGGAAGGAGAGGGAGGAGCCTACTGGATGCCAACACCTGGGTTCAAATCTAAGCACCACCATGGTGTGGGCAGGTTCCATGAACTCTTCTAGATTTGCTTTCCTCCCCATAAAATGCAGAGGGGACACGCCTTCCATCAGAAAGGCAATGGTGACGCTCCCCATAACTGAAGGTCACTCCCACAATGCAACAGCCACAATCCACGGGGTGGGGGGGACGACAGGAGAAGCTAACGATGGTACCATGATGGCTGTATACACACTACATACAGAACTAAGAAAAAAAAAAAGCCGGGCGTGGTGGCGCACGCCTTTAATCCCAGCACTTGGGAGGCAGAGGTAGGAGAATCACCATGAGTTCAAGGCTACCGAGACTACACAGTGAATTCCAGGTCAGCCTGGACTACAGTGAGACCCTACCTCGAGAAACCAAAATAAATAAATAAATAAAAGGCAGTGGTGAGCACCACACAAGCTGTCCCATGGAAGACAGGAGACCATTGCTGTGTTCAGTAAAGACAAGCTATTTGCTCCTCTCTCCTCAACCCTCTCCTTAATTTAAAAAAAAAAAAAAAAATCTCCTTGGGCTGGAGAGATGGCTCAGTAGTTAAAGGCACTTGCTTGTAAAACCTGATGACCCAGGTTTGATTCCCCAGTACCCACGTAAAGCCGGACGCACAAGGTGGAGTCGGCACCTGGAGTTTATTATCTGCAGCAGCAGGAATCCCTGCGCACCCACGCTCACTCTCCATCTCTCATAAATACTTAAAATTAAATAAATTTAAAAACTGGTTCTTGAACTTAAATGACTAACATTTTCA
The DNA here is from genome assembly GCA_036346955.1 of Dipus sagitta. Lineage (NCBI taxonomy): Eukaryota > Metazoa > Chordata > Mammalia > Rodentia > Dipodidae > Dipus > Dipus sagitta. The sequence goes on along the minus strand of CM070779.1, from coordinate 9,644,623 downwards.
GAACACTACTAGTAATAATAGCAATAACAATGGCCCGAGATGCAGCTCAGTAGAGCTTGCCCAGTATGCACGAGGTCCTGAATTTGATCCCCAGCACGAGCTTTAAGGTGCACGCCTCAAAATAATGCTTCCCAGACGTGATCTGTGTGCACGGCTTGTTGATTGTTTGTGAGGGAGAAGGGTACTCTTTGGCAAACTGGCTCGTTTGGTTGGTTGCTTTTGTTTGTTGGGCTGATTGATTAATTTTTTTTTTTTTTTCTGGTTTTCCAAGGTAGGGTCTCACTCTAGCTCAGGCTGACCTGGAATTCACTATGTAGTCTCAGGCTGGCCTCAAACTGACAGAGATCCTCCTACCTGTGCCTCCCAAGTGCTGGGATTAAAGGTGTGCATCATGCAGCCCTGCAGCAGATGCATTTTTGTTGTTTTTTTTTTTTGTTTAGTGGGGTAGAGTCTCACTCTAGCCCATGCTGACTTGGAATTCAGTCTCAGGACGGCTTTGAACTCAGGGTGATACTCCTACCTCTGCCTCCCAAGTGCTGGGACTAAAAGCATGCGCCACCACACCCAGCTTGAATGTGTGTTGTTGTTGTTAACATATTTTTTTTTTTATTTATTTGAGAGAGAAAGAGGCAGAGAGAGGGAGAAGGGACATGCTAGGGCCTCCAGGCACTGCAAACGAACTCCAGATGCATGCGCCACCTTGTGCATCTGGCTTACGTGAGTCCTAAAGAGTCAAACGGGGATCCTTTGGCTTTGCAGGCAAATGCCTTAACGGGTTAGCCATCTCCCCAGCCCTGTTTTTTGTTTGTTTGTTTGTTTGTTTTGTATTTAATTTATTTGAGAGAGAGGGAAAGAGGCAGTGATACAGAGAGATAGTGAGAGACAGAGAGAATGGGCGCTCCAAGGTCTCCAGCCACTGCAAACCAACTCCAGGCACATGAGCCACCTTGTGCTTAGTGGGACCTGGGAAATCAAACCTGGGTCCTTTGGCTTTGCGGACAAGCACCCTCACCACTAAGCCATCTCTCCAGCCCTGAGTGCATTTTTGAATACCCTTTCTCATGACCATTATGACATGATAGAGATATTTCAGTGCTGAGCACTTCTCTGTCACTTCTTCTCAGCACCATGGTGCCTTCTGAGTCATCCCACGGTCACTGCCATCTGAAAAGAGGGTGACACTGTTGATATACTGCACACGTCTGGGCATCACTGTCCCTACAAAACTCAAGTCCCATGTGACACACTTTCTTCGTCCTCTTGGAAATAAAGCAACTGGCATGCAATTGCCATCTGTGCCAGAGGAACTAGTCAGCGCGCTCTGCGCAGGCTGTGCAGCGTCTGTCTTCCTCTGGGCATCTTCCTGGGACAGCGACCTCAGCTGTGTGACAGGAAAGCCAGCGATCCCGACCCCTTCCCCACGCTGCAAGGGGTTCCTGGGGGGCCCCACTCTCCAGCTTCATAGGTCGGAATCCTCGCTTTGATGGTCTGATGGTCTTTGATGCCTCGCCTGTTCTGTATCTGTTTACCCAGAGCCCTACTGTTGCTGATTAATTTCCTGAAGTTGGCCTAGAAGTCCCAGGGGCAGCCCTCTAACCCACTCTCCCACGCCTTTGTCTCTGAGTTACAATCGGTGGCTCTTGTTAGCTAATGCTGCCCTCGTGTGGCCACAATGTGAAATAACATGAAGGCGAGAGGGGTCAACTGACACACCGTGAAACAGCTGCTCTATATAGCCAACAGCTGCCTCTGCCTGTATCCGGACTCTGCCGTGGGTGAGCACCTAGACTCCACCACAAGAGCATCGCGACCCCAGACTCAGTTTCCTAATTAGTACAGTGGAACAGTACACCCACATGCTACCTGAGTGAGAAAATACTAAAAGCAAAACACAGCCTAAGCTCTTATGTGAACATCCACTATAACTGTCTCTGTAGAGTCAGTGTCCGAAAGGCCTATCACATGCATAACAGTTGCTCAAGTGTAAGCACGTGTAATAATTAGTTAGATCCTAATTAGAAAGTCATCTGTTAACTGGACATCTTGACAATTTTTGACATTAAGAATTGCCTTAAAGGAAAGATTAAAAAGCAGGGGCTAGAGGGATGGCTTACCAGTTAAGACACTTGCCTACAAAGCCAAAGGACCCAGGTTTGATTCCCCAGTACCCATGTAAAGCCAGATGCACAAGGTAGGAAGATCGATGTGAGTTCAAGGCCACCCTGAGATTACATAGTGAATTCCAGGTCAGTCTGGGCTAGTGTGAGACTCTACCTCACAAGAAAAAAACAAAGTTATTGGTTTGAAAAAGAATTGCCTTAAAGGCTGGAGAGAGAGTCCAGTGGCTAAAGGAACTTGCTTGCAAAGCCTGATGGCCAGGGTTCAATTCCCCAGTACCCATATAAAGCCAGATACACAAAGTGGTACATAGATCTGGAATTTGTTTGCAGTGGCAAGAGGCCCTGGTGTACCCATTCTTTTTCTCTCCCTCTTTTCTATAAGTAAATAAAATATATTTTTTTAAAAAGAGAGCTGGAGGTGCTGGAGTGCTCAGTGCTTAGTGCTTAGTGATTAAGCACTTGCCTGTGAAGCCTAAGGACCCCAGTTCGAAGCTCGATTCCCCAGGACCCACGTAAGCCAGATGCACAAGGGGGCACACAAATCTGGAGTTCGATTGCAGTGGCTGGAGACCCTGGCACACCCATTCTCTCTCTCTGCCTCTTTCTTTGTCTGTCACTCTCAAATAAATAAATAAATAAATTTAAAAACTCAAAGAGGTGGAGATGGCTCAACAATTAATGTGCTTGCCTGCAAAGCCTAAGCACCTGAGTTCAATTCCCCAGTACCCATGGTACACCAGATGTACAAGGCGGCACATGCATCTGGAGTGTGTTTACAGTGACTACAGACCCTGGAGTGCCCATTCTCTCTCTCTCATAATAAACATTTTTTAAAAACAAGCAAAAAGCTATGGCATGCATACAGCAGGACTCATAAACACACACATACACACAAACACAAAATAAAAACAAACAAACAAAAAAGAAGTGGGGCTGGGTGTGGTGGCACACGCCTTTAATCCCAGCACTCGGGATGTGGGAGGATCACCATGAGTTCGAGCCCACCCTGAGACTACATAGTGAATTCCAGGTCAGCCTGAGCTAGAGTGAGCCCCTACCTCAAAAAAAAAACTCAATAAACCAAAAAAAATAAATAAATAAAAAATAAATAAATAAATAAAAACCAAACAACTGAAGTGCCTTGAGGGCTGAGGATGTGGTTTATTTGGTAGAATGCTTGTACGGTCTCTTAGTTACCTTCTGATAGCTGGGCAAAATACCTGCCAAAAATCATTTTAAGGGAAGAAGGGTTTATCTCAGTTACATTCCAGATTACAGGCTCTCGTGGCCCGGTCACATTACACACAGCGAGGAAGCAGCAGAGTGGTGCACGCTGGCGCTGAGCCAGCTCTCTTCTTTTTATGAAGTCCAGGACCCTAACCCATGGGACGCTGCCACGAGTTAAGGTGGGTCTTCCCACCTTAATTAACCTAATCAAGATAACGCCTCACAGAACCTAACCTACATAATCCCTCACAGGTGATTCTAGTTCTAGTCAAATTGAAAAACAATTTAAACCTTCACACCTGGCTGGGCGTGGTGGTGCACGCCTTTAATCCCAGCACTCAGGAGGCAGAAGTAGGAGGATCGCTGTGAGTGTGAGGCCAGCCTGAGAATACAGAGTGAATTCCAGGTCAGCCTGGACTAGAGGGAGACCCTACCTTGAAAAACCAAAAAAGAGAAAAAGAAGAAAAACTAAACCTTCACACCTAACAAGCCAGAGGTTCATTCCATCTCCAGAACTGTGTGAACTGGGCAAATTCCAGCCCTGTGGAAGTGGAGGCAGGAGGATCGAGAGTTCAAGATCATCCTTAGCTACACAGTAGGGTTTGTTGTTGTTTGGGGGTTTTTTTGTTGTTTTTTTTGTTTTGTTTTGGTTTTTTGGTTTTTCGAGGTAGGGTCTCACTCTAGCCCAGGCTGACCTGGAATTCACGATGTAGTCTCAGGGTGGCCTCGAACTCACGGCGATCCTACCTCTGACCCCCGAGTGCTAGGATTAAAGGCGAGCGCCACCACGCCCGGCTACACAGCAGGTTTAAGGGCAGCCTGAGCTACTTGGGACCCCATCACACAGACAAAAACAAAAAACAAAACAGAATTGCCTTGAGCCCAGTGCTCAGGGCGCCGAAGCAGGAAGACTGCAACTTCAAAGTCAGCCTGGGCTCTCAAATAAAGTAATAAACAACAGCACTGAGGTTTGGGGAGATGGCTCAGGCTGTTTCAGGGCGCTTGCTCTCGGGGCCCCAGTGCCCACGTGAAGCCTTACGCACAAAGTGGCGCGTGCGTCTGGGTTTCGTTTTGCAGTGGCTGGAGGCCCTGGTGCGCCCATTATCAGGCTCTCCCTCTCTCTCAAATAAATTTTTAGAAACTTTTGTGAAAAAGAAGTTGCCTTGAGCCGGGTGTGGTGGTGCATACCTGCAGCACCAGCTACCCGGAGGTTGCAGCAGGCAGATATTGAGGCCAGAAAGTTGGAGACCAGCCTGGCAACATAGTAAGGCCTAATCTAAACAAAAAAAAAAAAAGTCTCAAAAAATGTCCATTCATTCGGTGTATACTAATTTACACTGTCACTGTGCCAGGCACTGGAGAGTAGAGTCACTGGTAAGAAAATCTAGGGGGAAATATTACAGTATACCTGGGGTCTTCATATTTCAAAGTAAAAGAAAAACTGTGGGGAAGTGAACCACATGGCCGAGCAACCCCAGTCCCTGTGCGCACCCAGAGAAGGAAGGCCTGCAGGCAGCCCATGCCTAATAGTCCCAGCACCTGGGAGCTGATGCAGGAAGGTCACCTGGGTTCAAAGCCAGCCTGAGCTTCACAGCAAGACCCTGTCTAAAAAACATAAAAATAACAAAATAATAAGCTGGGTGTAGTGGTACACCCCTACAATCCCAGGCTGAGGTAGGAGGATCACTGTGCGTTCAAGATCAGCCTGGGCTAGAGTGAGTCTCTGGAATTTACTATGTAGTCTCAGGCTGGCCTTAAACTCATTCAATCCTACCTCTGCCTCCCAAGTGCTGGGATTAAAGGCGTGCGCCACCACGCCCAGCGTGAAATAATGTTTTAACTTGAAGTAGGCGTGAGATCCGGAGAGGAAAAGAGTGCCAGGCAGTGCTGCGAGCCCAGCCCAACCACGTTCTGCCTGAGCGTCTTTGGCAAGTTGCTAACCTCGCAGCCTTGTTTCTTTTTTCATTTATTTATTTTAATAAGAGAATGACTGCACCAGGGCCTCTTGTTGTTCCACACAAACTCCAGATGCACACACCACTTTGTGCATCTGGCTTTACATATGTAGCGGGGAATCAAAACCAGGCCACAGGCTTGGCAAGCAAGCAACTTTAACCAATGAGCCGTCTCCCCGGACCCTTTATTTATATTTATGTATTTGTTTTAGTGTGCATGTGTGTGTGTGTACCCACCAGTCTCTTGCAGCTGCAAAGGAATGCCAGATGTTGGTGCCACTTTTTGCATCTGGCTCTACATGGGTCCTGGGGAACTGAACTCACGCTGGTAGGCTTTAACCACTGAACCATCTCCCCAAACCCACTGCTTTCTCATTCCTCTGGCAATGGAAAGATGCTCCGTTCCCTTGTCGTGAGAGAGCAGTGCAAAAACCAAAGCAGATGCCACCTTCGTCCCAGACCACCCAGGCAGGCTCAACTGGGAGAGCTCAGCCTCCCTTGTATGTGGAACAGACAGGAAAATGACCCCGTAGTACTAATCAAAAGCTGCATGGGAGCCGGGCGTGGTGCCTGTCTCTTTAATCCCAGCACCCAGGAGGCAAAGGTAGGAGGATCACTGTGAGTTGGAGGCCAGCCTGGGACTACACAGTGAATTCCAGATCAGCCTGGGCTACAGTGAGGCCCTACCTTAAAAAAAAAATTAATTAATTAAATACAATTGCAAAAAAGAGGGTGAGCGAGCAACAAAACACATGGCCCAGCAAAGGCTTAGCAAAAGGTCATTCCAGCCGGAGAACAGAAGCATGGAGGGGGGAGGGGTTCAGGATCCCAGCTTCACAGCTTGCGGGTTTGACAGGGTCCTTACTCGTGGCCATGTGGCCAGGGCGGTGCGATCACTCCTGGACGACCGGGCGAGCTGTAATCCTTCACTGTCTGCATGCTCCCCTTGCCCAAATCGCCTTGGGCTAAGGCATGCCCGGCAGAAGCTCCGGGGCAGCTGCTCTCTTCAAGGCGGGAAAAACCCCAAGCCCCAGACAGCCTTCAAAGCCATGTTGAGCAGCAACGTTCAGGAGACCAAGGACGTCTGTTTGCTTGATAACAGGCGCCACCATGTGGCAAGAATGTGAACAAAAGCTTCAGACCACTGGAACATTTTTCTTTTACGTATGTGGTACTCATGCATGTATGTGTGCCGTGGGGGTGAGTGGACGTGTGTGGAGGCCAGAGTTCAAAGTCCATTGGCTTCTTCAATTGCTTTCCACATTGGGGGGAGGGGGGTGAGGGTTCGAGGTAGAGTTTCACTCTAGCTCAGGCTGTGGCCTCGAACTCACGGTGATCCTCCTACCTCTGCCTCCCCAGTGCTGGGATTAAAGGCCTGCGCCACCACACCCAGCTGTTGTATTTTGTTGTTGTTGTTTGTGTTGTTTTTTTATGGTTGGGTCTCGCTCTAGTCCAAGCTGAATTCATATGTGGTCCCAGGCTGGCCTCAAACTCACAGCTATCCTCCTACTTCTGCCTTCCAAGTATAGGGATTAAAGACTTTTTATTACTGTTTTACTTAAATTTTATTTATTTATTTATTTATTTATTTATGAGAGACTAAACAGAGAGAATGGGCACACCAGGGCCTCTAGATACCACAAATTCCAGGTGCATGTGCCACCTTATGCATCTGGCTTACATGGGTACTAGAGAATCAAACCTAGGTCCTTAGGCTTCACAGACAAGCACCTTAACTGCTGAGCCATCTCTCCAGTTTTTTAAATATATTATTTATTTACATTTACTTATTTTAGAGAGAGAGGAGACAGAGTATGCCAGAGCCTCTAGCCACTGCAAACTCCAGATGCATTGTGCCACCATGCACCTACATGGGTTCTAGGAAATCGAACCTAGTTCCTTAGGCTTCACAAGCTAAGTGTCTTTAACCACTAAGCCATCTCTCCAGCCCTGTCCTGGGTTTTTAAGCAAACACCTTTATCCTCTGAGACATCCTACAGCTCCTGGTTTAAAAAAGAAAAAAAAAGGGCTGGAGAGATGGCTTAGTGGTTAAGCACTTGCGTGTGAAGCCTAAGGACCCCAGTTTGAGGCTCGATTCCCCAGGTCCCACGTTAGCCAGATGCACAAGGGGGCGCACGTGTCTGGAGTTCTTTTGCAGTGGCTGGAGGCCCTGGCGCGCCCATTCGCCCTCTCTCTCTCTATCTGCCTCTTTCTCTCTCTGTCGCTCTCAAATAAATAAAATAAACAAAAAATATTTAAAAAAAAAAAAAGGAAAACCCATTATTCTCAATGTTTAACCGTGTGTTTTTTCCAATTCTGGGAGTTCTTGGTGTAGTCACCTTCTAATGAGGGGGCAGGTAAGACAAGTGGGAGACAAGAAAGCAAAAGAAGGGTGGTAGAGAACGAGAAAGAGACTACACATCCCATCCACTGAACCTGGGACATGAGACTCCTGCCCCGGGACGCCATGTCCTCCTCTTCCCTTTAGGATGAGTTACATTTTGTTTGGCTCTCATTTTAGCCCAGGCTGGCTTTGAACTTGCTATGTAGCGGAGGCTAGAGTTGAACTCACGCTCCTCGTGCCTCTATGTCTTCAGTGCTGGGATTGGAGACGTGCACCGTCATGCCCGGCGAAGGTGACTTACCTGAGTCCCCTCGCCCTGTTTCCACTCTCCAGGCCAGAAGGTGAGAGCAGCACCACCAGCCCCAGGCATCCAGCACCCGAGAGTACAGGAGAGAAGGCTGTACCACAGCGGGCGTGGTGGCGCACGCCTTTAATCCCAGCACTCAGGAGACAAGGGTAGGAGGATCACCGTGAGTTCGAGGCCACCCTGAGACTGCATAGTGAATTCCAACTAAGCCTGGCTAGAGTGAGACCCTACCTCAAAAAAAAGAGAGAGAGAGAGAGGGAGAAGGTTGTAACAAGAGGCTGGAAAAAGACACCATGAAGCACCGTGTCTCATTCCATCTGAGCGTTGGGTGACCTCACAAAGGGCAAGGCCACATAGAGAGACTCACTCTTTGTACTAGCAGCACTGAAAATATTTCCATAGGTCACATTTCTGAAGCATTTTTAAATGACCCAAATTTTGCATCTTTAAAAACTCGCCTCCAATATCAAAGTTACACAGCAAAGCTGAGACTGAAGAAATGGTGACCTACGTCAAGCCTGTGATGACACTGCAGCCTCCAGCCAGAGAAATGTCCGTGGCCCTTGGTCACAGGATCCAAGAGGGAAAAGCCTCGAAAATTATTCGAGTCCTATTATTGGTGTTTTTCAAGAATGCACCTCTCCAGAATAAAAATGGAAACAGAACAATGCTGCGGGGGAGGGGGGTGTCACACCTGTAACCCCAGCACTGGGAGGCTGAGTGAAGCAGGGCGTGGTCACAAGCTTCAAGTCAGCCTGGGATAAACACACAGCAAGACAGCACCAGGGAGATGGTTCGGTGTTTAAAAGCGCTTGTTTGCAAAGCCTCCCAGCGTGGGTTCAATTCCCCAGACACTCTTGTAAAACCAAACACAAAAAGTGATGGCGAGAAAGGCAAGCTTGGGGGCACACGCCTTTCATCACGGTGCTCAGGAAGGTGAGGGAGGGGCATCGCCAGGGGTTCAAGGTCAGCTTAGGCTTCAGAAGGAGTTTCGGGTTAGTGATGACAAGAGACTCTGCTGTACCCCCCCCACACACACACAGAGAGAGAGAGAGAGAGAGAGAGAGGGAGCGATTTTTGTTTTGGCTTGGTTTTTCGAGGTAGGTTCTCGCTCTAGCCCAGGCTCACCTGGAATTCACTATGTAGTCCCAGGCTGGCCTCAAACTCATAGTGATCCTCCTACCTCTGTACCCAGGGTGCTGGAGTTAAAGGTGTGCACCACCACGCACGGCATAAATATTTTTAAAAAGAGACATAATGACAGATATTATGGAAAATAAAAGGACAATTAGATGCTTTTTTAAAACACACAAAAAATGCACTTCTGGGCTGAAATGATGGCTTAGCGGTTAAGGCAGTTGCCTGAGAAGCCTAAGAACCCAGGTTCAATTCCCCAGTACCCACGTAAGCCACATGCACAAGGTGGCTCATGCGTTTGGAGCTCGTTTACAGTGGCTGGAGGCCCTGATGTGCCCATTCTCTCTCTATAAATAAAATATTTTTAAAAAAATTTAGGGCTGGAGAGATGGCTTAGCAGTTAAAAACGCTTCCCTGTGAAGGACCGGGATTCGAGGCTCAATTCCCCAGGACCCACGTAAGCCAGATGCAAAAGGTGGCACATGCATCTGGCGTTCGTTTGCAGTGGCTGGAGGCCCTGGTGTGCCCATTCTCTATTTGCTTCTTTCTCTACCGCTCTCAAATAAATAAATAAGAATAAACAAAAAAAATTTTTTTAAGCATTTTAAAAAGTACACTTCTCTCAAGTGTCATCCAGCCAACAACCCACACCCATCACCACCTGCTTTACGACCAATTCCGTCAAATGCTCATGACAGTGTCATTCACAAAATGCCCACCTGTCACAAAACCCACAGACGCTGCTTCCTCTGTAATCTCTCCCGGACCCTGGTAAATGCAGTAGACGCTGTGGGGGTGTGAGTCAGGTGTCCCCCATACACTCAGGTGTTCTAATGCAAGGCTCCCATCTGAGGGCGATTTGGGAATTAACGCCTCCTGGAGGCCGTGTATTGTTGGGAGCGGGCTATGGGTGTTATAGCCAGTGTCCCCTTGCCAGTGTTGGCACATTCTCCTGTTGCTGTTGTCCATCTGCTATTGCCCAGGAGGTGATGTCCACCCTCTGCTCATGCCATCATTTCCCCTGCCATCATGGAGCTTCCCCTCAAGTCTATAATCCAAAATGAACCTTTTTTTTTTTTTTAAATACAAACTGTAGCCAGTGGTAACCTGTACGTTTCATGTATGGATCTAGGGCTGGGAATTTACTCAGGCCAGCACTATTTTTCCCAGCATGCAAAAAGTAGATAAGTGAAATAAAATGAGGGGCTGGAGAGACAGCTCAGCCATTGAAGGACACTCATTTGCAAAGCCTGCTGGCACAGCTTCAATTCCCCACCACCCACAAAAAGCTGGAGACAAAAAGTGATGCAAGTGTCTGTCTGGCATTCCTTTGCCTCCTCGAGCAGCCCTGCCACACACCAACAGTGACAGTTAAAAACAAGGCAGGCGTGGTGGCGCAGCCTTTAATCCCAGCACTTGGGAGGCAGCGGTAGGAGGACCGCCATGAGTTTGAGGCCACCCTGAGACTACATAGTGAATTCCAGTCTGCACTACAGTGAAACCCTACCTCGAAAAACCAAAAAATAGGGCTGGCAAGATGGCTTGGCAGTTAAGGCGGTTGCCTGCAAAGCCAAAGGACCCTAGTTCGATTCCCCAGGACCCACATAAGCCAGATGCAAAGGTGGTGCAAGCATCTTGAAGCTCGTTTGCCTTGGCATGCCCATCCTCTCCCTCTGTCCCGTGTCCCTCTCTCTCTCTCTCTCTCTCTCTCTCTCTGCCTCTTTCTCTCTCAAAGAAACAAAATCAGCCAGGTGGTCCGCCCTTGAAGACCTGCCCCAAATACTGAAGTTGAATAGCAAAACTGGAAACAAGGAAATGGAAATGGGAGTCAGATGCATGGGGAGGGTCAAGGTCGCCATCAGCTGCATAATGAACTGGGGGCTAGCCTGGGCTACCCTAGAGACTGTCTCGAAAATTCATACAAGTAATCACTTTACCCAGACATCGTGGCTCACGCCTATAAAAGCTGAAGCAAAAGGGTTACCACGGATGTGCAGGCAGCCTGGGTTACAGAATGGGACCACCTCAAAAACTAAAGACAGAAAAGTTGGACTGGAGGTATGGCTTAGCGGTTAAGCCACTTGCCTGCAAAGCCTAAGGGCCCAGGTTCGATTCCCCAGGACCCACATAAGCCAGATGCACAAGGTGGCACACGCATCTGAAGTTTGTTTGCAGTGGCTGAAGGCCCTGGCGCGCCCATTCTCTCCCCCTCCCCTCAAATAAAGAAACATTATAAGAGAACAGTGAGAGGTGAAAAGCTAGACCTCTCAATACACTGGGCTTTAAGTCTTGGAACTAACGCTCTGTGTTAGGTAACACTATTACATTTTTGGAGGAATGGTGTGTCTGAAAATGAATCTTAGCAGGAAAGGGGTTTGTTGACACATCCACTGGTTCATTACCATCAACACTGCAGGTGACTGTCCTGAAGAGGAGTTTATCCAGGAGCCCAGAAGCTTCTTCAAGGCCCTAACACTGGCCCCACCCATGGAACCCTGACACAGCAGGTCTGGGGTAGTCTGATAATCTGGGGTGCCAACGATTTCTCAGTGAGGATGATTTTGCTATTCTGGGGTGCTCATTCATAAACCATTGCTGCAATCAAACCACTACAGAAGGGAATGTAAAAGCTTCCTTCGGTAATCATGTTAGTGACCTGGCATGGTCTAGTCACAATCCTTAGGAACCCATGTATTCAGATAATCGTACAAAGTGTGAAAGTCAGGAGTGGTGGCACACACCTTTAATCCTCAGGAGGCAGGGGTAAGAGGATCTTCGTGAGTTCGAGGCCAGCCTGGGACTACAGAGTAAATCCTATGTCAACCTGGGATTAAGTGAGACCCCGCCTCAAAAGCAAATTAAAACATACAAAAAGCAACAGTGACCACAGAATGTGATTTGTCAGCAGTAATACAACCTAATGAGGTGTGTGCCCCACACAGCCTTAAAAATGTGTGGACAGCTGGAGAGATAGCTCAGTGCTGCACAGGCTTAAGAACGGAGTCCCAAGCCCAGCATCGACATCAAAGGCCAGGAAAGCGTGTCCTCTCTCTCATCTGCAGTTCCTACCTAGGATCACCGGAGATGAGTGCAAATGGTGGTGAACACCAAGAATATATATGGACTCAAAACCAGAATGAGAGCAGGAAAGAGAAGAAATAGGGAGATGCCAAGTGTGGTGGTCCACGTGCAGGAGGATCACCATGGGTTCAAAGCCGGCCTGGGACTAGAGCACTTTAATCCCAGCACTCAAGAGCAGAGGTAGGAGGATCGTCATGAGATTAAGGCCACCCTGAGACTACATTGTGAATTCCAGGTCAACCTGGGCTAGAGTGAAACTCTACCTCGAAAACCAAAAACGAAATGAGAGAGGAGTTACCTGACATGTTAGGGTGGTGACAGAACATTGGGGGTGGAGGGGGGCTTGGAGGATTAGGGAGTAGGGCCAGTAGGGAGGAAATTACACAAAAGACAACACGAATCAATTTCATAGAAACCCTCATTCTGACTAGCATTCTACAAGATATAACCAAAAAGGGGGAGGGGAGGAATGTCTAAACAGAAGGTAGAAAAAGCTTATTTTGCCAGGCGTGGTGGCACACACCTTTAATCCCAGCACTCGAGAAGCAGAGGAAGGAGAATTGCTGTGAGTTCAAGGTCACCTTGAGACTGCATAGTAAATTCCAGGTCATCCTGGGCTTACCCTACCTCAAAAAAAAAAAAAAAATTAATTAAAAAAAAAGCAGCAGCAGCTTAACCTTAAAACCAGATTCTGACTGGTAAATCCCAGGCCTAGAATTAAGTTGCCCCTTCATAGTGAGCTGTTTGCCAGGGAAACCCATGAGGTCCCAAAAACAATGTAGGCCATTGCCAAACCACTTGATTACCTGCCAGACCTAAAAGGTAAGACCTGACTGCTGAAGACACCAGAGGCTTCGGTCACAGGAATCCCACGCCGGAACTGAAATGGAAACTCGCTCCCTCTTGCTTAGCCCTCATGGTGTTGGAGAAGCCCTGTGGGAGCCACTAGGGGACAACAGTCACCAACAGCACGAATAAGCAGGGGACCCTGCAGACTATTAAATCAACCAGCCAGGCAAGAAGTACGCAGTTGTGCAATAGAGGCACACAGCCTCTGTGGGTAACCAATTGTTCTGATTGTACTTGAGACCCACTCAGTGGGAGAGAACTCATATCTGGTACTGGAAACCAAGTCAGAATCCCACGGTCAGGAAACTCAGACATCAGAGAGAAGCCCTCACGGCTCTATGGAGAAGAGTGAGCTTATACACACACAAACACATCCCTCAAAGAACTTTGCATACCCCCTTTAATCCAAGCTGCCCTCACTTTCGTTTGGAGAACCTGCTTTATTTTACAGATGGCAGAGAAAATGCAGAACTGAGATCCATCAATAAGACAAGAAGATAGCTGACTGCCCACCAGATATGCCACCTCTACCACATCTGCCAGGGCTCAGGAGAAATTGCAGAGGAAGTGACGACATGAACACTGCTCTTACTGCGAGCCTGACAACCAGCTCCAGGGCAATGGTGACAGACACAGTGATCAATCAAAACCTATCAAAGCAGAAATACAGAGGCCACAGAGAACTCAACACTAAGTAAGACTGCCAAGAGGCCTGCCATGGCTCAGAGAACATGGTGGAAGGTAGTGGAAAGATTGTTAAGAGCCACAGAGTGGGTGGGAGTACCCTGAAGCACGAACACCCCCCTCCACACACACTACCGCAGAGACTGAGGCCTTCACAACTCCACAGTGAATACCATAACCCCATTGAGGAGGGTCCCCAGGGTATCAGGAGCTGGGGTAAGGGGATAAGAGTATAGAACCTGCTATAATTTATATAATTTTTTTTTAAGCTAGGTGGCCAGAGAGATGGCTTAGCAGTTACCTATGAAGCCTAAGAACCCAGGTTCGATTCCCTAGTCCTCACATAAGCCAGATGCACATGGTGATGCAAGTGTATGAAGTTTGTTTGCAGTGGTTGAAAGCCCTGGTGTGTCCATTCTCTCTTCCTCTCTTCTTACTCTGCTTGCAAATAAATAAATATTTAAAAAAAAAAAAAAGGCCAGGCATGACTACATATGCTTGCAAGGCCCATGCCGGTGGAGGGCAGAGACCAGGGACAGACAAGAGGATCACTGGAACTTGCTGGTCAGCCAGACTACTTGAAGAGTAGTGAGAGCTCCCGGTTCAGAAGAGTCTGTGCCTCAAGGAAGCGTGACAGAGGACACCTGCCATTCTCCTCTGGCCTCTGTGAACACACACACACCAATGCACTTCCGTTTTCTAGAAGAAAAATGGTAACTCAAGCAACCAAGTGCAGTGTGTCCCAACCTCCCACCAAGTCAATTCTAATCACCATTTCCTAGAGAAGAACCCAGGCTCACTGGGTCTTCTCAGCCCAAGGGGAGAAGTCAGGCTGACTGAAGGAGCTCCCACTGACCACACAAGAGACCCAGACATCAGCGGTAACCACAACTGAGTAAGTTCTAATGTCAACTTGATCTGTTTAGAAATCCAGACATTCCTCTTGAGTGGGTCTCTGAGGTTGCTTCCAGAAAGGATTAAATGAAGAAGTCCTTCCCCAAAAGTAGACAGCCCCTCTAGGGAGGGGTGCCTTTATCTAAAGAAAAGAATCCCTCCCTCCCACCAGGCTGCTGTTGCCGCTGGCTGCCTTCCAGCGTGGACTGAAGACCAGCAAGGCTCCGTGCCTTCAGTGCCAGACTGGGACTGCCGAGGCATCCAGCCTCATGGACTGAGCAGCTACCAGGCTCCTTGACTCTTGGGCCTGCAGACTGCTTTCGTTGGACAGTCACAAACTAATCCAATAAATTCCCTTTTAATACAATTCATTCTATCGCTTCTGTTCCTCTACAGAACACACACAACATGTAAAGATGCAGGCAGCCCCTTAAATCATGTAACATGCTCATTCCTGGATAATCACTCACTGGTCTCGAAGCTCTTAATGGGGTCAGGGTGAGGGAGGGGTGTCAAGAGCATTTAGTCTTATTTTAGGTGTTGGAATTCTGTGACAGGGTAACCAGTTTGGGGGCACTTACTGTTGAGGTGTCAGTTTTGTGTAACCTAAGGTGACTCATAACTCTCTAGCCTAAGCACTACCGAAGAGGCCTGCAGCGCCACAATGCAAAGTGGTCTTTACATATTTCCTAAATAGAAGTACAATGCAATATTGCATGTTTATGTGGTCTAGGCTGATCTCCAACTCCTTCTGTAGCTGTAGATGAGGATGACCTTGAACTTCTGACCCTCCTGAGTACTAGGATGACCAAGAGGTGCCACCATACTCTTTATGCAATACTGGGGCTCGAACTCAGGGTTTTGTTCATGCTACAAAAGCACTCTAGTGCTGGAGAGATTGCTTAGTGGTTATGGCACTTGCCAGCAAAGCTGAAGGACCCAAGTTTGATTCCCCAGTACCACGTAAATCAAGATGCACAAGGTAGCACATGCATCTGTGGAGTTTGTTTTCAGTGGCTAGAGGCCCTGGTGTGCCCATTCTGTCACCCTCTTTCTTTTTCTCTCAAAATTTTTATTTTTTTTTATTTTTTTTCTGCTTTTAAATATTTTATTATTTATTTATTTATTTGTGAGAGAAAAAGACACAGCAGGAGAGAGAGAGAATGGACATGCCATGACCTCCAGCCACTGCAAATGAACTCCAGACGTATGCATCCCCTTGTGCATCTGGCTTACATGGGTCCTGGGGAAATGAGCCGAGGTTGTTTGGCTTTGCAGGCAAATGCCTTAACCGCTAAGCCATCTCCCCAGCCCAAGTTTTTCATTTTTTGTTTCTAGTGTATGCAACCATGGGAAAAAGATCAGTGATCATAAAGATACATAGATTTTTTTCCACAAATAAGCTATAATTGCATATGAAAATATTTCTAAAATTTATAAAATAAACCCATAAGTCTTGTATCATGTTTTTGATGAATGTACACTTTTTATAAGTTTGGCTTTCTGTTAAAGAAACTCTACAGTAAACTAGTTTATGAAGTGAACATATTTTGCTCTCCTTTTCTTTTACTGCTGTTTTGTTTTGATGTAGAAATTTTTATTTTTTGAGGTAGGGTCTCACTCTAGCTCAGGATAATCTGGAATTCACTCTGTAACTCTCAGGGTGGCCTTGAACTCATGGCAATCCTCTTACCTCTGCCTCCCAAGTGCTAGGTAAGCCCAGCTTCTCAAATTTAAAGAGAAAAGAACTTGGGGGCTGGAGAGGTGGCTTAGCAGTTAAGGCACATGCCTGCGAAGCCTAAGGACCTAGATTCAATTCTCCAGGTCCCACGTAAGCCAGATGCACAAGGTGGTACATGTGTCTGGAGCTTGTCTGCAGTGACTAGAGGCCCTGGCATGGCCATTCTCTCTCTCCGTCTCAAAAAAAATAAAATAAAATAAAATAAAAAAATCTTAGGGCTGGAGAAATGGCTTAGCGGTTAAGCGCTTGCCTGTCAATCCTAAGGACCCCGGTTCAAGGCTCGATTCCCCAGGACACACGTTAGCCAGATGCACAAAGGGGTGCATGCATCTGGAGCTCGTTTGCAGTGGTTGGAGGCCCTGGCGCACCCATTCTCTCTGTCTGTCGCTCTGAAATAAATAAATAAATAATTTAAAAAATACAGTGGAATCTTACAAAACAACCAACTACCTTTTCAACAGTCCCGAAGCTAATCCATGACCACTAAAACCCTAACAGGGAAGGTGAGGGCAACATAATGCCTTGCTGTGGCTCACATCCCCACAGGCTGAAAAGGAGGAAATTAAGACAGACATCGCCCTTGTCCCTGCAAAACTAAACTCAAACCTATGCAGAACTTCAAGATTGACCAAGCAGGTTTCCAGGACATGGGCCACAGAAATTGGATAAATTAAGCTGGGCATGGTGGCACACACCTTTAATCCCAGCACTCGGGAGGCAGAGGTAAGATTGTCATGAGTTCGAGGCCAGCCTGAGACAACATAGTCAATTCCAGGTCGGCCTCAACTACACTTAGACCCTATCTTGAAACCCCCCCCCCAAAAAAAAAATTGGGTAAATTAAATTAAAAAAAAAAAACAAAAATACAGTGTAAGGCTATGACAGCTTCTTGGTAACAACCGAGTTTCTTCATCAAAATAAATACAGCATTACATCAAGGGTGCTGTGGAGGGAGGGGTTGTGCTAAGCAGGTAAGAAACCAACCAGCTGCAGCAACTGGCTCCAGTTGAGACTTGTTTTTTTTTTTCTGAGGTAGGGTTTCACTCTAGCCGAGGCTGACCTGGAATACATTATGTAGTCTCAGGGTGGCCTCAAATTCACGACAATCCTCCTACCTGTCTCCTAAATGCTGGGATTAAAGGTATGTGCCATCAAGCCCAGATGAGCCTTTCATTTACTTTTTCTGAAACAAGGTAGTCTCACTCTAGTCTAGGCTGACCTGGAATTCACTCTGTAGCCCAGGATGGTCTCCAAGTCCTGGTGATCCATCCTCCTACCTCTGCCTCCTGAGTGCTGGGATCAAAGAGGTGTGCCACCACACCCAGCTCTGTAAGACATTTCTGAGGCAGATAGGAACTAGGTGAACTGGCAGAGGTTGGTGAGAAGAAATGGCTGCTTGTGCAGGCAGGCGAGACCCCAAGTCCCTAGTCCTTGTCTGTCCAATACACTAAGGTGGTTTAGGGACATAGTAAGAGAGGGAGAAGCTGGGTGTGGCAGCCATGTCAGAAATCTGGGGGTGGGGGGACAGAGTTCCAAGGCCAGCCCAGACTACTTACTGAGACCCTGCCTCCAAAAATAAATAAATGATTAATTCAGAGAGGGCCTGGAAAACAGCAAAAAGTGCTGATAGGAACATGGGGATTTGTTACACTAATCTGTTACTGTGTAAGCTTTTTAAAGTAGAGTTTATAGAATAAAAAAAAAAAGTTTAAAGAAAACAAATCAAGCACACAATAAAAGACCAGAAAGCCAGGATTGCAAAACACCAAATCTATATTTACATCCACAGATAATAACATAACTTTAAGCGGAATTATATCATAAATAAAACAAGTAATGTCTACTGTTTGACAACTTACCAACAATTAAAATAAATCAAACTGGAATGAAATAAATACATAAACAAAAATCCAACGAATTGTACCTCTATTATATGTACTGTTGTCTTAAAGGAAAAAACATACAAAACCAGTAGTTCCCAATAGTTAATACTGATGGACCAAAAAAATAAAACATGTTTTGAAGTACAAAGGGCTGTTAAAAAAAAAAACTGGTATGTTTATGCATTCAGAAATGTAGTTGGAGATCTGAAAGACCCTAAAGATTTCAGCATAACACATACTGACTTGTTTTCAAATAGATTTGGTGATTTTTTTTAATACAGGTTTAAATACAGGTCCCTATCATGACACCCCATAGATTCGCATTCTAGTGAGCAAGCTTCCGGAACACTTGCTGGGTGTAAGCAAAGACTGAGTCAATCATCTTGCAAATGTGTTCATCTTCAAAAATAGGCTATGAAAGTGCAAAACTATGGAAACAAAGTCTCGATTATGTACATATGGCTCAGCTTGTGGGAAGAAAGCAGGTCCTAGTGTCCACTTTCCCAGTACAAAGCACTTCACTGCAATGCCAGCAGACGGCTCCCGAGGACCCTCGTGTTGCATAATGAAAAGGGGGAATCAGGACTCTCTGAGCACTTCGCCCTTGGTCCTCAGAGGGGGGCGGGGCAAGAAAACTGAGCAGTGCAAATTTATTTTTGAAACAGTTTCTTAGTAAAATATTTTGGGTTGTCTAAACCCATGAACTGCTGAATAAACTCAGACATTAAAGGAACACAAGTTTAAAATACTTATAACCACCTGGTGGCTGTCTTCCCTAAAACCCAAACTGCATGTGCACTGTGAAAACGCCACAGCTCGAAACAACCAAAATTGGGAAGACACCTGAACTGAGGTCTACAGACAGCCCTGTTCCTTCCGCCCACCTCATGGAGGCTCAGCCGGTAGCTCCTTATTCAGACTCAACGTTAACTTCCTCCAGCGTGCCCCACACTTCAGCAAATGCCAGACACACCAAGATTCCAAATGCAACCTAAAATGCCCCAAACCTTCCATTTCCTTTAAAGTTGTCTCCAGTATTTCTAACTCACACTTGTAAATTTGGCATTCTTATAGACTAATTTAGGCAACACCCCAAGAAACTGACTTTCCCAACAGAAAGGGCGAATCAGCGGGACACAGACAGAGACACTGCCCTACAGAGGCAAGGCTTCTCTGCAGGCACACTCACTCAAAAGCCCTGCACACCTGCACACCAGCCCCAGCGAAGGATGCCGGGGTTCCAGGGCAATGTGGACTGTGTCTTCCGGTTGCCATGCTGGTACAGCTACACTAAGAAGGGCCAAGCTCAGCGGCTGACCTCAAGGTCTGCAGCACATCTTCACAGAGGCCAACATTCCCGGGAACTGGTTTGTGAAGACCAACAGCAGGCTGAGGGGATTCTGCACAGCACGGGTCACTGGGTGCGTTTAAAACATACATTCTAAATGAAAGCACGAAAAGCAGAAACTGCTCCAAGCACTGAGCCCCATCAGGGAAAAGGAATGCACAGTATTTCAACAGGCAGGTTTAGGTGCAGGTATATACGCACGGAGGTTACCTGAGGTGAAGCATCCAGACTCTCCCCGCCCACCCGCCCCAAACGGTTCCTTTCAGCAGCGCTCAAGTATGCAAAACTCATTTGGTCAATTCTAAAAATATATATATATATATATATATTATTCAGGGACAAAATAGAGATTTCCAGTCCCCATTTCTATACAGCCCAACTGTTGCAAGTAGTTTTTATTGCTATTTGGTACAAAAGTTAACAGAACAACTTTACAAAAGTGTAGTGTTCCTCACATGGTCTATGGACAGTACAATCACAGCTTGCTTCAGTAGCTTTCACTATTTGCTTTCTCAGAAGATGAACTCAAGTTTCATGTCATGGAGAGTATGTATTTATATCCAGCAAGATCTAGGAGGAAAAAAAAAAGGTTTAAAGAGCTATTAAGTTTAATTTAAAAATTAACAGTTTAGCCAAGCGTGGTGGTACACGCCTTTAATCCCCAGCACCCAGGAGAGAGAGGTATGAGGATCGCCATGAGTTCGAGGCCAGCCTGAGACTACATAGTGAATTCCAGGTCAGCCTGGGCTAGAGTAGACCCTACCTTGAAAAAAAAAAATTAAGTTTAAAAACAAAGTGCACTGCACAAATTAACAGAACTAGTGGGGCCCAGAAACACAGACTTCCATGTATGCTGTAGTACTGAGAGTCGGGCAAGCACAGCGCCCCCTATCAGAAACTGTGACGTTGAATCCAGAAACAGTGGTGTGCTCCTGTAATTCCAGCACTAAGGTAGAGGGAAGAGGATGGAAACGCTCAAACCCAGCCTAGGCTACACAATAAGACCTTCGGGAGCTGGGGGGACTGAAAATAAAATGACTAGAGAAATGGCTCAGTGGCACACTTGCATACCCTTGTCTCAATCCCCACCTCTGGATCCAGGTGTGGTGGCAGACCCTTTAATCCCATTACTCAGGAGGCAGAGCTCAAAGGATTGCTGTGAGTTCCAGGCCATCCCGGGACTACAGAATGTAGAATGTCAGCCTGGGCCAGAGTTGAGACCTTGCCTCAAAAAAAAAAAAACTAAAAATCATTCCTCCAGAACGTCACACAAGTAGTACAGACTGAACTAGAACTTAACATAATTTCAGATAAACTTCCTCCATGAAAAACAGTGTGTAGTCGTTTGATTCAGGTGTCCCCCATAAACTTAGGTGCTTTGAATGCTAGGTCCCCAGCGGGTGGCAATTTGGAAATTGGATCCTCCTGGAGGTGATGTATTGTTGGGGGCGGGCTTTTGTGTGTTATAGCCAGCTTCCCCTTGCCAGTGTTTGGCACACTCTCTTGTTGCTGTTGTCCACCTTCTGCTCATGCCACATTTTCCCCTGCCATCATGGAGCTTCCCCTCGAGTCTGTAAGCCAACTTCAACCCTCTCCTCCCACCAGCTGCTCTTGGTCAGGTGTTCTCTGCAGCAGCGTGAAGCTGACCGCAGCCCAGGTGGGCTTCAGGCCCCATCTGGCTCATGTGGAGGAAGCTGCAGACAGCCAGTAGGTGCTGAGCAAAGGGGTCCTAAGGTAAGAAGATGGGATGAGAGAAATGGATCACATGCAGAAGAAACAGAAAAAAGGGCATGTTTCCAGTTCCTATCAGCCACTTGATGGAAATGACTGGTGAACTGGTCCCCACGGAGCATCAGCAAGAGGCTATGCTGCAGGATGTTCCCGTGGCAGCAAGAAGCCCGGTGCTGAGAGGCCGACTGGCCATCAGTGGGCTGCGCATGGCCGCGGATGGTGGTTCTTTGACTCCTAACTCCAGCCTCCGAAGGCATCACTATGGGGCAGATTTAACCTCGGTACTGCAGTAATGCACTCCTCACTCAAGTCACTAGCAAGGGGCGACTTCATCCTTGTGTATCATGGGAAATACTAACCTTTCCACCCAAGTCCCAATGCCTGGCTCATGGGACTAGAGTGTCCTGAAAGAGCTACCTCTAAGTTCAGGAGCCCGGTTCTTGTCATGCAACTGTACTGTTCAAAGAGTCCTGGGTGTGGCTCTTTTGAAGATGTCCTGGTCATGGCCACACTGTGAAGTCTAAGCTGACAGGCCTACACTGCTGAGCCTTCGGAACACTCCAGAGCTACTCCACTGCTCAGTTACACTTCTGACATGCGACACACAAGTCAACACATCTCTGCTTGTTCTTGGCCCAATTCCCCTCTCTGGAGACAAGGACTGGAGAAGGCTATGAATAAACTCAACCTAGAAGGTTAGGCACAGGTTTGGATTTGTACAGACCCAGTTCCAAAGCCAGGCTCCATGCCATAGGTGGCAGAAGAGGAACTCTGGGAGACCCACACGCAAAGCCTCAGTCTCTTCATGTGTGCAGTGTGCGCCTCCCAGCCCTAAGTCACTGTGCCAGTTTTCAGCTCTGCACGCCACGTGGTCACCCACGGTCACAGGGACACATCCACTTTTCTGCTGCAGCAGGGAAGCAACCATGACAGTAAACACAGGAGCGTGACTGACTCTCACTGAAACCTTCACAGGCCAGGAGGGGTGGCGAACACCTTTAATCCCAGTACTTGGAGGGCAGAGGTTGGAGGGTTCCTGTGAATTTGAGGCAAGCCTGGGACTACAGAGAGTTCCAGGATAGCCTAGGCTAAAGTGAGTCCCTACCTGGGAGAGGGGGAACTTCTTTACAAGATTAAAAGGCCAGTTCAAAGAGCTGGGCATGGTGGCGCATGCCTTTAATCCCAGCACTTGGGAAGCAGAGGTAGGAGATCACCATGAGTTCAAGGCCACCCTGAGACTACATAGTGAATTCCAGGTCAGCCTGGGCCAGAGTGAAACCCTACCTCGAAAAACCACAAAGACCAGTTCAAGCTGGGAGTGGTGGTGCACACCTTTAATCCCAGCATTCAGCAGAGGTAGGAGGACTGCATTGAGTTGAAGGCCAGCCTGAGACTACATAGTGAATTCCAGGTCAGCCTGGGAGAGAATGAGAACCCACCACAATAAAAAAATAAGAAATAAAGACCAGTTCACTCACTGGTTCAAGGTAAATGTTCACTAAGTACTATGAGCCATCATGATTGACTAATACCACCACTAATACAAAGACCATGAAGTACTCTTAACTTTTTTAATGTGTTCAAGCCGGGTGTGGTGGCGCACGCCTTTAATCCCAGCAATCAGAAGGCAGAGGTAGTAGGATCGCCATAAATTGGAGGCCAGTCTGAGAATACATAGTGAATTCCAGATCAACCTGAGCTACAACTGAGACCCTAGCTCAAAAAAAAAGGTATTCAGAGGCTGGAGACATAGCTTAGTAGTTAAGGCATTTGCCTGCAAAGCCTAAGGACCTGGGTTTGTTTCTCCAGTACCTACATAAATCCAGATGCACAAAGTGACACATGCAACTGGAGTTCACTTGTAGCAGCTAGTGGCCCTGGCACGCCCACTCTCATTCTAATTCATATTCTCTCTCCTTTTTCAAATAAATAAATAAAAATTTAAGTGTTGATTATTTTGACAGAATTCCTTTTTGATCATTTCTCAGCCTTTTGGCTAAGATCAAGGGCAGTATCTGTTCTTATCAGTTTAATAATTTTTTTTTCTTTTTGATTTTTTGTTGTTGTTTTTGCTTTTTCGAGGTCGGGTCTCATCTAGCCCAGACTGACCTGGAATTCACTATGTAGTGCCAGGCTGGCCTCAAACTCACGGCAACCCTCCTACTTCTGCCTCCCAAGTGCTGGGATTAAAGGCGTGTGCCACCACACCCAGCTTGAGAACTTTAACATATGGACATAATACAATTTGGTCATATTCCCATCGAGTTATATATACTCTTAGGTTCCCTTTCCCCCACCCCCGTTCCACTGAGGGCCCTCCTCAGAGGCAAGGTGATCAGTAATCACGTGGGGTCACGAATGCAGCAGTCTGTCTGTGGTGGGACTAGGCCTAAGAATACACCTTCCCACCACCCTGGGTAGGCAGCTCTTGCATTCTTTCTGACCCCTAGAACTCTAAATTTCAAAGCGCCTTAAAAAACAAAAAAGAGTGAAACTGAATTATTTTGCATTGTACTGAAAAGGCTAAATGGTAAGTAAAACCAATAAATGATATTTAACTAAAACACGCTCACCTCTTTCCCTCAAAAACAGGAATTCAAGTTTTTTTGTCATTTGGTCGATAATGGGCATTTCCAATAAAATTCTCATAGTTTCTCTTTTGTAGCATGCTGTTAGGTAAGTGTTGGTAGGACACAGGCCTCTTCCCTGCTTAAAGAGAAAGGTAAAAGGTCATCAGTGTAAAGTTCAAGCACTGGCTTGATGGGCACATAGATTCCCAACACTGGACATGTCTGCAAAGTTCCTGTGAAAGATTTTTGACAACACTCATTAGAATCTTGTTGTTTTTTTTTTTGTTGTTTTGTTTTGTTTTTTGGTTTTTCGAGGTAAGGTTTTGCTCTAACCCAGATCGACCTGGAATTCACTCTGCAATGTCAGGCTGGCTTTGAACTCACAGCACTCCTCTCACCTGTGCCTCAGGAGTGCTACGATTAAAGGCGTGGGCCACCACACCTGGCTTAGCACAGAATCTTAAGTAACTCAAAATATCTAGCTTCCAGGTTGTCATTAGTTAAGAATTAAAAAGTCAAGCTCTGAGTGGTGGATCACATCTGAAATCCCAGAACTCAGGAAGCTGAGGCAGGGGGACCACCATGTGCATGTGCTTACAGTCAGCATGGGCAACAGTGAGAGAACCACCCCAACTCTTTTTTTGTTTTGTTTTGTTTTTATTTATTTTTATTTATTTTGGTTTTTTGAGGTAGGGTCTCACTGTAGCCCAGGCTGACCTGGAATTCACTCTGTATTCTCAGGGTGACCTCAAACTCATGGTGATCCTCCTACCTCTGCTTCCCAAGTGCTGGGATTAAAGGCATTCACCACCACACCAAGCAAGACCCCAACTTTTTTTTTTTAACTTTATTTTTATTTATTCATTTGAGAGAGAGAGAGAAAGAAGCAGAGAGAGAATGGGCATGCCAGGGCCTACAGCCACTGCAAACGAACTCCAGACCCACGCACCCCCTTGTGCAGCTAACTGACGTGGGTCCTGGGGAATCGAACTGGCATCCTTTGGCTTTACAGGAAAACACCTTAATAACCGCTAAACCATCTCTCCAGCCCAAGACCCCAACTCTTAATGGAAAAACATAAAAATAAAAATCAGGGCTGAAGAGATGGCTTAGCAGTTACGGCGCTTGCCTGCAAAGCCAAAAGACTTCAGTTCAATTCCCCAGTACCCACATAAGGCAGATGCGCAAGGTGGCACATGCACCTGGAGTTTATTTGCAGTGACTGGAACCCCTGATGCGCCCATTCTCTCGGTGTCTCTCTCAAATAAATAAATAAAGTATTTTTTTAAAACATCAGAAAGCTACAAGAAAATTCTAACAGAGTTAAGCACGCTTAGTATGAACCAAAACTGCATACAAGGGTAAAGGGTGGGAAAATGGTTGTGTGTGCCAAGGTCCTGCGAGCCTGGATGTGCCAGACGCCACCATGAAATAACCGCAGTGCTGCACGCAGAAGTCAGTGGGCGCGGCTGGGGCAGAAGAACAGTATATCAAGCCCTGCTCAGGAGTGCTCTATGAGCAGCTCCTACTCCCTCTGCTCTGATCTGCTGGGGGCCTTCTGCCCACACTCCCACAAGCAGAAGCCCCTGGCACGGATGCGACTCTTCTAGGTCCAGCATATGGGGGAAGGGAGACCTGCAAGAAAGAGCTGCAATGCGTGGCAGGCTGAGCTGAGATGGACTGCATGCAAAGGAGCTATCAAGGTCTACATATGAAGGGAGTAAGCTACTAGGCCTATCTGCGTTGTTCTCAGCGTCAAGGGTGGAGGGAATCTCCCTATGTAGCCCACATTGGCCTTCCAACTACCTTCCTGCCTCAGCCTCCATAGGTGCTGGGGTTACAGGCATGGGCCACCACACCCAGATGGCACCAGCAAGGAAAGGATACCGATAGGCCAGGGGTTCATGATCACACACAGACTTAATCCTGGAGACTTAAGCTTTACAGAACCAGAACCCAATGCCACATTAGACATGCAAGAATGTGCCTGAGCCCCTTGTGCCCCAGTGGAAACAAATTATCACAGACACAGTGAGATCCCCATTGCAGTACCTTCTAGCACCGGGCTGGGTGCCAGGTGTCCCGCAGCTCCACAGGTATACAAGGGCCCCGAGTTGCTGTAAGGCTTCTGAATGGCCAGTACACTTGGCGACTCCACCTCGCCCGAGCTCAGGAACCTGGCTTTGGTGGGCAGCACTGGGGCCGGACACACACACTCCTGCGGCAACAGTGAGGCGATGCTCCTGACCACGTGGTACTTGGGAAGCTCGTAACTCCGTCTGCCATTGGGCCCCGGGTGCTCGGCTTCCAAAGCAACCACACTGGACTTCAGTCTTTTTGGAAGTGGCTCACCCAACTCGGCTGTGACACTACTGGTGTTCCGATGACAGAAATAGTCTCGCCCTTGAGGTGCCCATGGGGCATCACCCTTCGGGGGGTACTCGATGGAACCGTTCTCACTACTGCTGCCTAGAGGGGACTGAGAAGGGGTGGCCGGCAGGGATTTCAACTTCAGCTCAGGTCTTTTCATCTTATCCACAGCAGGAGAAACACTGGTCTTGGGTAACAGCTCAGGCTGCTGTGGCCTGGCGGCTCCCAGGCCCCCAGCACTGGGCTGCAGCCTGTGCGACTTCAGGTTACTTGGGGCTAAAGTGCTGGAGTCTGGCCCTGAAGTAGGGGTCACTCTGCCTGGCCCTGAGGGGCCCTGTCGCACCTTCTCGGCTGGCAGGGACTTGGGCTGAGCTGGGCAAGCAGGCTTGGCCTTGGGCTTGTGCAGACTGGGCAGTGGAAGCACATCCTTCCCCAGTAAGGCAGGCGGGCACCCCGTCCGTCTACTCCTCAGCACAGATTTACTCCTGCAATTCTTATGCATGTCAGGGTTGTACTTGTGCTCCAGCCTCTGGTGCATCATCAGAACTTCTGGGTAAAAGGTCTTGAAGGAACAGAAGGGGCAGGTGATACTAGGGATGACAGTCTTGCTTAGAGAGATGGCAGGACAGGCGTGGAGGGGCCCCAGGGACAAATTCAAGGGTCTGTCCTGGTAGTCAGCCCCAGGCTTGTACTTGAGGTCGGTCACAGTCTCCCGCAGAGCCCCATTCCCCTCTGGCTCATGAGCAGGGCCAGTGGTCTGAGACTCGCCCGCTGGTTTCCTTTTCGGCATCTCCAGGTAAGTGGGGGCGGGACTTCTGCTCACTTTCTCAGCACCATTGTCAGCGGCACCTTTATGGGAATCCTGAGTAGCTCTGTGTGCTGGTGAGAGGATGGCGCTGCCCAGAGCACTCGGAAACAGAGCCGGTGTCTCCTTGGGCTGCTTGGCAAGTGGACCGCCTTTAACATCTTTGGCGCCATCTAATAGTCTCTTTAAATTTTTGGTCTGCTCACAGTCAGCACTCGGCAGTGCCTCTTCGGTCTCCTGGGTTTTGCCTTCGCTCTTGACTTCGGCAGCATTGTCAGCCACCTGCCTGTCCTTGTGGTGTCTCTCCAGGTGATACCTCAGAGAGGTCTTCTGGGCGGCGGCATAGTCACAGAATTCACATTTGTATGGTTTCTCACCTAGAAAGGAAAATGCCACAGTTACTACCTAAGCTGATTAAGACAGTCAAAGTAGAACCTTGGGAATCTGACAATGTGGCATTCTTTCTATCTACCCATCTTCATATATAGCACTTATATATGAACTGCAATGTCTAACAACCAAGGTTCGATTCCCCAGTACCCATGTAAAGGCAGATACACAAAGTGGTGCATGCATCTGGAGTTCATCTGCAGTGGCTACAGGCCCTGATGCACCCATATTCTCATATTCTTTCTTTCTCCCCTTGCAAATAAATAAAATTGAAAAAACAAGAGAGTCATTATTTTGACAGTTCTGGTGGCGCACGCCTTTAATCCCAGCACTCAGGAGATAGAGGTAGGAGGACTGCCATGAGTTCAAGGCCACCCTGAGACTACATAGTGAATTCCAAGTCAGCCTGGGCTAGATTGAAACCCTACCTCTAAAAACCAGAGCTGATAGGGTCATTGTTACTCATTTAATCTTCACTACAGCCCCATGGAAATGATTATCACACTATCCCAGGTAACAAAACAGGCCAGAGAGGCCTGGTTGCATGTGCTAGCCTGCACAGCAGAGAAGAGGAGGCTGTGCATTGCTACAGCCCCTACTGCCTACGCCCTGCCACAGGGACGCAGACGTAGGCATGTACGTACATACAAGCTCCTTTCTCCCCAACTCGTGCAGCTAATGACAACACAGGGAACGTGGCCTGAACAAACACCAGCGGTGTGGATGAGAGGAGAGGCAGCACATGTCAGCCATGGGCAGCTCTGGGGGCTGCAGTGAGCAGAGCGGAAGGGCAGCTGCCACCACATCCAGCCCACTTACTCTTGAAGCACAGAGCCACACGCCATTCTTTTAATTAACACATGCTTTAAGCCCAAGTCCTTTACCTGTGTGCGTTCTGAGGTGAATGTTGAGGTAATAATTTGAACGGAAAAACTTGCCACAGTAACTACACTCTCGCGAGGATGTGAGCTGCTTCATTTTTCCTCCATCATCATTTTTCTCTTAAAGCAGAAACAAAAATGTTTGTGTAAGAAGACAAGTTAGGGTACACTGAGTCAGGCATGGTGCCTGAATATTCTTCATCTACACATCTTGGGAAACCATGGAAGAAGTTTATTTAGTGCTGGGGTAGAAGTTTCAAAAGGCTAGAAACACACACATACAAAAAAAAGAAGAAGAATGAAAAGATAAATATTCTGCCAGTCATGGTGGCACACACCTTTAATCCCAGCACTTGGGAGGCAGAGGTAGGAGGATCGCTGTGAGTTCGAGCCCACCCTGAGACTATATAGTGAATTCCAGGTCAGTCAGTGCTAGAGCGAGACCGTACCTCGAAAAAACAAAGAAAGGCTAGAAAACACACCAGATGAACACGAGGTATTTCAGGTCTTACACCATATGCCATATGCATTCTGGTTTCTGGGGCCAGCACAGTGCCCAGGTAATGATGAACCAAGAGAGCAATTTTTGTCACTGTCCTCCCAGGAGGCCAATACCAACTACCAACTATCCTTATAAACCACCTGCAGAAAACAGCTCACCAAAGATTAATGAAGTGACCAGCAGAGGGCAGCAGGCACAAGAGCAAACGGCCTGGTGCAGGACAAGCACCCCTAGGAAAGTTCCAGACACTTGGCATTTTGGGAAAAACAAAGGTATGGCCAAAGCAGTTTCGCATGCCAGCTAGATCTGACCAGGCAAAATCTGCCCCCAAAGGCAAGGTGAAAGACTGATGGTCGATCTTTGCAGTAGATGCATGGATTGCAATAAGGGCTCTAATTAAAACCCATGATATTTTGCACACACACACCTGTCAACCAAAGCCTGCTCCTGGGGAGGGAATGTGTTAGCTCCAGGTACTCCCTTTCACAGCTCATGACCACAGCAAAAATCTGGTCATCTCTTAAAATTTAGAATAATTACAGGCTAGGGTGACGTCTCTATGGCTAATGCACTTATTTGCAGTGTTTTCACACAGTTTAATTCTTCAGCACCATGTAAAACCAGGCACAAAAAGCGACACATGTTGGGCATAGTGGCCCACTCCTTTAACCCCAACTCTCGGGAGGCAGAGAGAGGAGGATCGCTGAGCGTGAGGCCAGCCTGAGACGACACAGTGAATTCCAGGTCAGCCTGGGCCAGAGTGATGCCCTACCTCAAAAAATAAGACAGCACCTGAAGAAAGCAGGGTGTTGGTGCAGTCGATTTGGAACTAGGAAGCCACACAGTAAACTCACAAAAATCAACTTCCTACAGAAGGACACAAGCTTGCTTTCCTAGCCATGCCCAATAGCTGGGTCTTAGGGTGCGGTCTAGTGTCTCCTCTCTTCCTGCAAAGGCATGGGCATCTGTGTCCGCTGCATCCCGAGTCAAGAAATGCCTTTACTTGAAGTACCGGATGTCACACAACTAGCTGCTGTCTTCTAGCCAACACTGGACTTTCACAGGGAGAGCGAACTGTTTACAAACAAGCTGCTGACAGTATCCTTGGGAGGTGCAGGACAGGGCCCACAAACAGAAACCGAGCAAAGAAAAGGCTACACGATGTGTGATGGGGATCTATGACCCGGTGGCAGAACCAGAACCACAGCATGACAAGACTGTAAGGCACTCCTGGAGGACCAGCCCCAGGTTTCTACAGCACTAATGGCTAATCAATCACTTCTGCAGGGCCAGTGGGGGGCAGTGACAGTGCTGACACAAACAGGAACAATGTAGGCTTGTGTCCAAAGGCTTTGTATGAGGTCACTTCTACAATGCCACAGACACCATGATGGAAACAGAAGACTGGGAGCGCACTGAGAGGCTTCCTGCCCCAGGAAACTCAGCTTATTAAATATTTGTTATCAAACCAGTCACATGACCAGATAAAAACCTGGGTAATGGCTCAAATGCACAGCAAGTGACAAGCCTGCCTGTCACTGTCCATGGTCTAACACACAGTCAAGTCACAAGAAAGAAAGATGAGAAGGAGTTAAATTTTAAGCAAGGAAATGTCTCTCAGACCCATGCATGCCTTCTGCATTCCCCTTTGCACACATGCACCTCTGAGGTGTTTTAAAACAGTGAGTTCAGGGCCAGACTTAGACTACATAGTGACCTGGGCTAGAGTGAGACCCCTACCTGGGGGGAAGCCTGGCATGGCAGTGCCCGCCCTTAATCCCAGCACTGGGTAGGCAGAGGTAGGAGGATCACTGTGAGTTCATAGCCAGCCTAAGACTACATAGTGCATTCCAAGTCAGCATGAACTAGAGTGGGACCCTATATGGGGGGGGGGGGAGACCTGGACCTTGGCAGTCATGATCTTACAGATACTAGAGAAACTGAGGTGAAGGCTACTCTCTCTCCATCTTGATGCCATGGACACCCTCTGCTAGGGGAGTGTCCTGTGGCAGCATTCACGGCCCCTACCCACTGGATGCATGAGCACACGTAACCTCACACAGGTCAGGTTCAGTAGGTGAATGTCTTCTGACACTGCCAGATGTTCACTGGGGACAAAACTTATTTGAAGCTGGGCGTGGTGGAAGACACCTTTATCCAGCACTCGGGAGGCAAAGGTAAGATCTCTGTGAATTTGAGGCCATCCTAGGGCTACAGTATGAGTTTCAAGTCAGCCTAGGCTAGAGTGAAGCCGGGCGTGGTGGCACACACCTGTGATCCCAGCACTTGGGAGGCAGAGATAGAAGGATTGCTGTGAGTTCGAGGCCCTACATAGTGAATTCCAGGTCAGCCTGGGCTAGAGCGAGACCCTACCTCGGGGATTGGGGGGGAGCATTTTTGAGACCTTTTTCTGAACAAGAAACCTGGACAGAGTTTTAATTCAACCTCTTATTACAGAATAAAAAGGAAGTAGAAAGCCTGACATGTGGCATGACTGACTGCTCAAGGGTGTACCGTAAGGGAAGGGCAGGGATTCACACTCAGCCCCCAGCCACTCTGCACGGCTGCCTGGGGTAAGCAGGAGACTCACCCAAATGGAGCCCTTCGGAGAGCCCGTCCTCAGACCCATCTTCGGAAGCCCCTTCTCGTTCCACAGCCCCACCGTCGTCCAGAGTGGCAGCAAGGTCTGGCGAGCACGTGCCAGGCTGCCGCCCGTCCACAGACACAGTGGGCGAGGTGGCGTCCGCCCTGCGCTCCTTCTTGTGCACCCGAGAGTGCAGAACCAGCTGGTGGTAGGTCCTGAAGGCCTTGCCACACTCAGAGCAGTGTGTGGGCTTCTCCTTGCTGGTGGGCAACTTGGGGTCAGCATCTGAGGAAGGCACTTCACCGTTGGCATGTCTGGACTTTTCTTTGTCTTGTGAGAGTCCTGGACAACTGTTCCTATTTGTTTTGGATTTTCCAGAGCCTTCTGACTTACTCCCGGTCCAGATTTCTCCAAGCTCCTCTTTCTCTGAACACGAGTCATCGTTGTCCGTGCTCCCTTCTTGGCCCGACTCCTTCACCTCTTCTTGGGCAATGGCCACTTTGCCTTTGGTAGCCAACTGCCAGGCCTGGTAGGTGGTGAACGGGTCGAGCTGAGGTATGCAGGTGACAGGCTTCCGGGTGGTCTCGGGGCGCGACTTGGGCCTCAGGTTCAGAAACTGCAGCAGCTCTTCCCTGGGGGACAGGGCGGGCGCCGCGTCCTGCGGGGCGAGCGAGCGCGCGGCGTCCTTGGCGTGCGCCTTGCTGTGCTCCATCAGGCTCTCCTTGTTGGGGAAGAGGAAGCCGCACACCATGCAGATCTTGTAGGGCGAGGCGACGCCGGCCGCGCGCGCCTGCACCACCTCGTTGATGGTGGCAGGGCTCTCGGGGCCCGGCGGCAGCTTGCTGCGGGTGCCCGCCTTGCCGTTGTGCGCGCGCATGTGGTTCTTCAGGAACCACGGCTCCTTGAACCTCCGCCCGCACCGGCCGCAGCCGTAGGTGAACGAGTCCTTGTGCCGCTTCATGTGCAGCTCCACGTCGAAGGGGCCCCGGAACGTCTGCCCGCACACCTCGCAGCTGAAGCCCTCGCCCTCGCCCTCGTCGCAGGGCCGCTCGGCGGGCAGCTGGGGGTCGGCGCCAGCTTGGCCGCGGCTCTTGTCGAGCGGGCTCAGGTACTGCGCCTCCACTCGCAGCACGGCCGGCTCGCAGAGCGTGGGCCGGTGCTGCAGCAGCACGTGCTGGTTGAGCTCCTCCGAGTGCGTGAAGGTCTGCTGGCAAAACATGCAGTCCAGGGGGATGCAGCCGTCCAGCTGCAGGACACTCTTCTCCTGCGCAGCGCGACAGGGCACAGACGCTGTCCCCTTGACGGCCATGGTGTCGTCCATCTCCACCTGCGTGCCCAGAGGCCCGCCGATGACCTCCGGCCCGTCCATGTACACGAGGAGGGACTGAGTCGGCATGTTTCCGGTCACTTTAGGGTCACCCTCACTGGGTCCACTAGAGAATTTCTGGAGCTGCAACAAGGCCACTTGTAAGATTTGTCACACACACCTCTGGCAGCCCTGGGCTTCCAAACGCGAGCAAGTGTTTGTCACCAAGTTCAATGGGAAGTGGCTGTTCCTCAGTACCTCTGTGCAAGCTCAGCAGACTGTCCGTGCTTCCTTCCACAAACAAGGCATGCAGACTGCCCAGCGCCGTGATTCACACGTGAATCAGCACAGAGCTCCCAGCTCTATGAGTCTCCATTGGGCAGCGACTGTTGAGCAGGAAGTCAGTCCTACGGTGTGGAGACCGGGGATTTCAAAACCTGGAGGGAGAGAGAGACCGGGTGAGCAGGGTGGACAAGGCTAGAAGAGACAGAGGCTGCTACGGTGAGTCACAGGTCTTTTCCATGTGGCCAAGCGACCAAATTCAAGTGCTTCGCCTCTAACCAACCCATAATGCATCCAGTTACAGGTTTGCTAATTAAGTCATCAGCATATTCCCCAGGGAGCCAGCAGCCTTAGTAAATGAGGAGTGCAGTTCCAACCAGGCAAGAAACTGAGAACATGGTGCTTCAGTGAGACCTAAGGGTCAGCTGCAGACAAGACATGGTGGTAGCCTCAGGCCTGTGATCCCAACATTCATGAGTCAGTGGAAATCATGTGTAAGAGCCCATCCTGGGCTACAAGTGAGTTCAAGGCCAGCATGTCTACATATGGAGACACAACCTCAAAAAAAAAAAAAAAAAAAAAGTAGTAAGTAAATAAATGGCCAACATTTAGCTAGGAAACAAATTCAAATGTTTATGTTCTACTTACTGTTTACTATTTTATGGGCGCACCACAGCCTCTTGACACTGCAAACTAACATTATTAGATGCTTGCACCACTTTTTATATCTGGCTTTACAAGGGTGTTGGGTATTGAACCCAGGCCTCATGCTTTGCAAGCAAATGCCTTTAATTGCTGAGCTATCTCCCCAGCCCCTGAATACATTTTAAAGTGTCCCTAAAAAGCAGCACATCCTATATACAACTTCCAAAAATCTGAAGACTACAAAAGAGTTATGAAAAGATCAGACAACTTCAGGTCTACCTTATTAGAAGACAGTGCACTTAAAACCGTTCCCACCCCAAATATGTGCACAAGAAGCAAATGCTAAAATGCCCAAGTATTAGTGAAGCTCAAAACGCAAGCACAGGCTCTGGAGAGATGGCTCAGTGGTTAAGGCACTTGCCTGCAAAGCAAAGGACCTAGGTTCAGTTCACCAGGACTCACATAAGCCAGATGCACAAGGTGGTGCATGTGTCTGGAGTTCATTTGCACCAGCTGGAGACCCTGGCATGCCCGTTCTCTGGGCCCCTCAAATAAATAAAAAGTATTTTAAAAAAACAGGGCCGGGTGTGGTTACGCACACCTTTAACAGCACTTGGGAAGCAGAGGTAGGAGGATTGTTGTGACTTCAAGACCAGCCTTAAACTACAATGAGAGTTGCAGGTCAGTCCAGACTACAGTGAGAGCCTATCTCTAAAATAAAAACAAAATTTAAAAAATTATAAAAGCAAACACAAGACAGAGGAAGGAGTCTTTCTTCCCATCCACAGAACACCTCACGATGGCTGCTTGCACTGGCAACCAGCAACCATTTTACTTGGATGTACTGAATCACTGGATGTTGCAAAGGTCAGTCCTCTGTCCAAATCTGTTTGTTCCTAACAACTTTCACCTGCAGTAGGGAGCCTCCCCAGGCCACTTACTTGTTACTCTGCACGCACACGTGTGCACACAACTCCTCCACACACCTTGCCCAAGAGGCTCACTGAGCAGAAAACAGATCCCTGCCTTTGTGTTTTTGGGTTGTTTTGATTTTTTTTTTCGAGGTAGGGTCTCACTCTAGCTCAGGCTGACCTGGAATTCACTATGTAGTCTAAGAGTGGCCTCGAACTCATGGCAATCTTGCTACCTTTGCCTCCTGAATGCTGGGATTAAAGGTGTGCGCCACCATGCCCGGCTTTTTTCTTTTGATATGAGAGCCGGCAAGAGCAAACAAGAGAATTGGCGCACCAGGGCCTCCAGGCACCACAATTAAACTCCATTAGTTTGCACCACCTACTGTGCATGTGTGACCTGTGTCACCTTTTGCATCTGGCTTACGTGGGATCTGGAGATCAACTACAGGTCCTTAGGCTTTGCAGGGAAGCCCCTGAAGCGCTGAGCAGCCTCTCCAGGCCTGCCTGCCTGCTTCTTCTAATCCCACTGGCAGGCTCACTTAGATCAGCAGGTGCGCACTAGGAGGCCAGCTTTCACTCTTGAATCAGCCCCTAAATCAAACCCCTCCTCCACCCGGGACAGGCAGAGGGCTTATTTTTTTTTCCGACTTCTGTTTTTTATTTTTTTATTTTTTTAATATTTTTAAATTTATTTATTTATTTGAGAAAGAGAGGAAGAGGCAAAGAGAGAGAGTGGGCGTGCCAGGGCCTCTAGCCAGTGGGAACAAACTCCAGATACATGCGGCCCCTTGTGCATCTATCTGGCTTACGTGGGTTCTGGGGAATGGAACCAGGGTCCTTAGGCTTCACAGGCAAATGCCTTAACCACTAAGCCATTTTGCCAGCCCGAGGGCTTGTTTTTAAACAGTTCCCACTCAGTTACTTGAAGTCACTTCATTCTACCCAAGTAATCAGAAAGACATACAGAGGGCCCCCAGCAGTCCACATCAGACAAACGAGATAACTTCTTTTCTCCTGTACAACTTTGTCACAGAGAGGGCCCGGAAGCTCATAGGCCATCTCTTTCGCTTCATTACACTCAGTAAAATGTCCTTCCCTTGCCATCTTCACTTCTGAATAAACAAGAGCTTTAATGGCAAGCTATTCCACACAGGACTCGAACCGAAGGCTGTGGGAAAAACACTGCAGTGTCTGACTCACTTCCAGCCTTCTCTTTCTTGCCATCACAAGGGCACACAAACACAAGGGCCAGTCACCGGCCTGTGACATAACAGAACACGACACAGACCTGAATTCTAGTCTCAATCACAACCTTCAACTGTCACTGCCACATGCCTCCTGTCTATGCACACCTGATGTGGTAGGTAAAACACAAGGCTTACTGACACCTACCAAAACTAGAACTCCGGGATGGAGCCACACTTGGGAATGGTTCTACAAAGGGGCATTAAGTGATAACCTGGATATGGAGTGCATTAGGTCTCTATGCAGTCACTGCCTCACTCAACAGTACCTACTGAATGCCAAAGTTCTGGCATTACTCTTTTAGCTCCTGGCCATTGAACCAACCAGTGCTGCCATGGTGATCCCTTTCCAAGTGTATGCCTAATGTTTCAGTGGAAGTACGTATACTTTTCTCTTTCTCCCATACATAAAAATATGAAAAATTAAAAATGACATACTGGGCATGGTGGTGCACACGCAGCACTCAAAAGGGGTAAGGTAGGAAGATGGCCGTAACTTCAAGATTAGTCTGGACTAGAATGTGTACCAGATAAGTGTGAGCCAGAGTGAGTCCCTGTCTCAAAAACATTAAACTTAAGCCCCCTTCCCTGTTCTATAAGCATCCTTTCCAAAAAGGCACCAAACTTAGAATACACATCCTGGACTGAACTATGAAGAATTGACCCTCCTTTTCTCACCTGGGGTAATAGTTTAACAGGTATCTTGGAAAAAACTACTTTCATTCCAGTCTTTATCTCTGAACAAACTAGGCTATGCAGGCAGCCATGGTTCTCTGAAGTAAAACTTCCTAAGCGTGCTGGGCGTGGTGGCGCACACCTTTATAAACCCCACCACTCGGAAGACTGAGGTAGGAGGGTCGCCATGTGTTGAAGGCCACCCTGGGCTAGAAAGAGTGAGACTCTACCTCAAAAGAACTGAAAAATAAAAATCTCCTAAGACATCGTTCCAAGTGAAGGCACAAGAGCCACCGAAAGGCTCCAGCCTTCACTTGGGCCGAGAAAAGGGACAGGGCAAGGAGTGCTAGGCCAATAGGTTCTCAGAGTCAGAGTGAAGAGACCCTCCCGGCAAAGCTGGAAGTACTGCTTCCTCCTCCAGGGAAGCTTCCAGAACAGATTCTGATAGTCACAGCTGTGCTCAACTAACCTAGCACAAAAGGATTTCAGTTAGAACAACTCTTAGGACTCAGCTGCAAGGGTCCATCTACCCCAGCCACGGCCCAAAGCAGCTCCCACCCCCTCACCACCTTCTAGCACATATTGCTGCCCATACATACTCAAAATCATGCCATGAGGAAGAACATCAACGTTAATTTTTTTTTAAAGGGGAGTGGGCTGGAGAGATGGCTCAGTGGGTTAGGCACTGGCTTGCAATGCCTAATGGTCCAAGTTCAAGTCTCCAGTACCCACATAAAGTCAAATGCGCAAAGTGGCCCATGCACCTGGAGTTCATTTGCATAAGAAGCCCTAAAGCACCCAATCTGTCTCTCTCCATTTCTTTCTGTTTGCATTTTTTTTAATTTTAAAAAGTAAAGACATATGTGGACACTAGCTACAAATGTTTGGACTTGTATGCAAGTTGGAATAAAACTCAATAGCAGAGCCCAGTAAGCAAGAAAGTGGCTGTAAGGAAGGGGGAAGGGGAGGACTTAAGGGGGGTGGTATTGATGTATGTAAGAAAAGCAGATTACTGGGGTGAAAGGCCTAAGTGAGGTCAGGGAAAGAGATTGAGTAAAGGAAGGGTGGGACGAAGGTTAATCAAAACCTAAGAGGGTATGAATAAGTCATATGGAAACCTACTTTGGACAGTGATGCATCCAGAAGCCATAGAATGTTAGTAGAAAATGTGCAGTCCCAGGGATGGGATACCTTCCAGTGATTTGTTGGCCAGGGAGGCCCCTGATGCCCTAAAAACACTGCAGGCTATCGGATTACCGAAGCTCTTGGTTTCCCACCAGAAATAGATGATTAAGACACTACTGCTGAGGACTCTACATGCTTGGGCAGCAAGGTCACTGAAAAATCTTGCTGCAGATGAGCTGAAAACCTCCTCAATGTAGACCAGCTGATAGAAAGCTGGAAAAAGCTACACTGTATTCAGCTCCATGGGAGAGACAGAAATCATCAGTGGAGCTAAACAACAGTGGACACTGCAAGTCTTAAGTTGGGCCACCTAAGCCAAATAAGCCAACAGGTGCAATAGTGGCACGTCTGTTATGGGGGAATCAACTGCTCTCTAATTAGACTGGAGGCCTGCTCCATGGAAGGGAATACATGCCTAATACTGAAAACCTATGACAGGTAAAGTCATGAGCCCTAGGGATGTAACACCTGCTTGAGTCTAGCTGAATGCATATATTATGCTCAGCAAACCACCCAGTAAGCACTTCTCTTAATGTTCATGCCCATATATTAATGCTACTCTCACTTTTGGTTACAGAAGCTTCTCTTTTCAGATGCCAGTGACCCCTGGGATGACTCAAAAGGCACCACAGTGCTGAGAAGTGACAGAGTGCTCAGCACTGAAACATCCTTGTCACATCTTCCAAGGCTCAGGGTCCACTGTGGAAGAGGTAGGGGGAAGAGCCAAAGGAAGGATAGGACACCTCACAATGCACTCTTCCAGATACAAAACGGCCTGGATATCCATGACCTTATAGTACCTGACACTACCTACACAAGAACAGTGTAACAGGAGGAAAAGATGATAACAAAATAAGGGACTGATTGAGAGGAGGGGATATGATGGAGAGTGGAGTTGTGAAGGGGAAAGCAGGAGAGGGAATTATCATGTTTTATTTTCTGTAATTATGGAACTTGTCAAAAAAAAAAAAAAAAAAGATGGGTGTGGTGGCACACGCCTTTAATCCCAGCACTCGAGCAGAAAAGTAGGAGGATCGCCGTGAGTTCCAGGCAGCCCTGAGACTACATAGTTAATTCCAGGCAGCCTGGGCCAGAAAGACCCTACCTCAAAAAAAAAAAAAAAGAAAGAAAGAATAGGCCAGGTGTGGTGGTGCCTTTAATCCCAACACACACAAGGCAGAAGTAGGAGGACTGCCATGAGTTTGAGGCCACCCTGAGACTACATAGTGAATTCCAGGTCAGCCTGAGCTAGATTAAGAGTCAAAGGACAGAGACATTGCTAGCTGGATCACTGCTACCTCCAGGGCTGGAAACAGCCCTTAAACAGTCCCGGTCACTGCCACACCTGTCCTGATGCCAAAGCTAATGTGAAACTTCCATTACCACTGACCATCCACGGCCACCCTCTGACTAAAAAAATAAAAACAAAGGACAAAATGACCGTGCTGTACAGCTCAGCAGCACGACACAGAGCATCCCGACCGTGGGGCAGGGCACAACTCGGCTCCATTTGTAGAGCACTTGCCCAGCCTGTGTGAGGTATGGAGTTCCAACCCCAGCACTGCAAAATAAATCAATCCGTCACTTGAATTTCTACTGTCCTGTGATGGACCCATCAAGAGAGACATGCTGCAGACACATGCTAGCAAATGACTGCCTCTCTACACTCAACTGTAAAGTAGCAAGTGGACACAAGGACTACAGTACCTAAATCCCTTTGTTGAACACCAGCAGGCGAGCATATCAGAACTTATCAGAACAGACATTAGCTAACCAAATGGGGTGTGCTAGCTCAGAGCTTTCCCAGAATTCTCTAGCCTTTCCCCACCCAGAGCACAGCAAGCCCATGGCCAAGCACTGACTATCTTGACAAAGCAAGGAGAGAGCCAGGCCCAGCACTCTGGAGGCAGAGGTAGGAGGATCGCTGTGAGTTCGAGGCCACATAGTAAAGTCCAGGTCAGCTGACTTTGCAAATTTTCAACCTCTACTACACCCCAGCCTCTGAAGTCAGGGAGGACTATTCAATAAGCTTGCACATTCTGAGTAGACAAGAGCTTCATCTGCATTGTGACTGCTCAGTTAATTTTTTCACTGTACCACAACAATCTGAAATTCAGTAAGAACCATATTGCTTAAACTGCTGAAGTATATCTAATGTTCTCTAAGCCCCTAGACATTGATTTGAGATTAAGCTTTATGAATTCTACCAGTATCTGAATGAAGGTTGCAAAATCAGCAATGCTACACATTACACATTACTTCATACAAAGCCCAATAAACACTGGTCAAGTTCAACACACCAAGCCCAAGAGCCACCTTATTGACCCCATTCTGCCACCTGAAAACAAGGTTCTGCACAAATGTGCTCCAGCTGGGAGCCTTCTAGGTCATCGGTCAGTGTCCCCTCCGCAGGTGCTACTGGTCTTCTCACAAGACCACAATGCAGAGCAGTAAGGTGTTCAAAGACCTCAAGAACTGGCAAAAGCACATTCAAGAATCTATTTACAAGCAGTTTCCAACATTCCCACAACTCTATTGTCCCACAAGTTAAGTGTCCAAATAAATGGTCTTCAGAAATTCAACTTTAAGGGGGCTGGAGAGATGGCTTAGCAGTTAAGATGCTTACCTACAAAGCTTAAGGACCCAGGTTCGATTCCCCAATACCCAAGTAAAGCCAGATGCACAAGTTGGCACATGTGTCTGGAGTTCAATACAGAGGCTGGAGGCCCTGGTGTGCCTGTTCTCATTCTCTCTCTCTGCCAATCTCTCCAATAAGATTTTCTTTTCTTTTTTTTTTTTTTTGTTTTTTGTTTTTTTGTTTTTTGGTTTTTTGAGGTAGGTAGGGTCTCACTCTAGCCCAGGCTGACCTGGAATTCACTATGGAGTCTCAGGGTGGCCTCAAACTCACAGCGATCCTCCTACCTCTGCCTCCCGAGTGCTGGGATTAAAGGTGTGAGCCACCACGCCCGGCTCAATAAGATATTTTTAAAAATTCAATTTTAAACCAGGTGTGGTGAAATACGCCTTTAACCCCAACACTCGGGAGGCAGAGGTAGGAGGATCACTGTGAGTTTGAGGATACACTGGTAATGCATAGTGAATTCCAGGTTAGCCTGAGCTAGAGGGAGACCCTACCTAGAAAAAACAAAAAAAAGGAAGGCTGGGTGTGGTAGCCCACACCTTTATCTCAGCACTCAGGAAGCCAAGGTAGTAGGACTGCTGAGTTAAGGCCACCCTTAGACTACATAGTGAATTCCAGGTCAGCCTGGGCTAGAGTGAGACCCTACCTCAAAAAAAAAGAACAAAGAAAAAGCAAAAACAAAAAACCCTCCATGTTGATGGGGGGGGGGAGCTATGAGAGAAAACGACATTTCTAACACTTGTCATCAGGCAAGGTGAACACTGCTGTCAGTGACTTCTCCATTCTTTCTTCTAGCTAACCAGAGCCACCTTAAAGATTTCACTCAAAAAAAAGGTAGAGTTCAGGAAATTTAAAAAGTAAATATTTTCACCTATATTCTTTAATTCTACAAGACAACACTACATATCTGTTTGCATGTACATACATACACATAACAGGCAAACAGCCATGCCCATTGCACTTTCAGGGCACACACAATATGCCACTTTTCCAGAAGGCCAAAAAGGCAGCCTATAGACAAGACCCAGTCTCATCACTCAGGCTAGACACCCAGCCGCCTCTCCTGGAAGGCCCAGGACCTCCTCACCACACAAACGGTGCCAGTAGACAGCACTTTCAAGTTACCTGTTAGCTGTTCAAATGAAGAAAAAAGAAGCCAAGTAACAGTACAAATCAGTTATACACTAAACTGTAAAATCACATGTGCACTGAATGTCAAACAAAAACCACTTCTTTTGATATCACTAAATTAAGCTGTCCTCATTTGATATATGTAAGGTTTAAAAAAAAAACAAGTGCTTTTCCTAACACTGATTCAAGAACATCTTAAATTTGAAAGATCATCACACAAATCCATTAAAAAAAAAACTAGCCTGACTAGGGTAGTGTAGGTCGAAAAAC
The DNA here is from genome assembly GCA_036346955.1 of Dipus sagitta. Classification (NCBI taxonomy): domain Eukaryota; kingdom Metazoa; phylum Chordata; class Mammalia; order Rodentia; family Dipodidae; genus Dipus; species Dipus sagitta. The sequence continues at coordinate 9,602,927 of CM070779.1, read as the reverse complement.
AATTGGTAAGGCTTAAGAACAAAGATGAGGGAAAGTAAACTCTCATACAACTTACTCAGCTCTCTTTCCAGGTTTAGTAATTTTATTTCTCAATTTTATCATAAAATTACCAAACTGGCCCCAAATTTCCAGTAAACCAGTTATGTTGATAGCCTAGGCAGGAAGCTGTTTAGAACAGTGCCATCAACAAATGTTCAAATGTAAAGAAAGTTCTTTAGAGAACATAAAAGGTTGCTTGTGGGGGCAGCTGGTTAACAGGGGCTCTCCCCTATTTATTTGGAAGATAGATGTGTCCAAGAATCTAGCTTGCTCATCAGGAGCTGTCAATTTAAGGAAAGAAGCCCTCCCCCAGCCTTCTACTTCCTGAAAGACAGATTTCTATCTGCCCTCGTGGTCTGAATTGAAAAGCCTTTGCCCCACATACCACTGCAAGTCTGCCTGACTGTATTCCTGGCTCCGGGACCTTCACTCAGATCACCTACCTCTGCGAAGCCAGCATTTCAGGAACATTCTAACCATGCCCCCAAAATGAGGCCATGAAGTTATGCTGAAACAGACTTCCCTCGCCCAAATGTGAGACATTTCCTGCTGTCTTTGTGTAGTAACACATTCTTCCTTCCACTGCATTGAAACTATTACCACCCTTCCCCCAAAACCTGGAGGTGTGGGAATGAAGCTCTTCCATCCTCACAGCTTGAATTTCCATGTTTGCAGCTAGACCCTTCCTACTTAAGTATCTAACCTAATTCACTTCTGGTAGCTGCTCTCTATATAATAACTAGTGATCTAAAAACGATCCCACATAGTCAATTATCATCATTAACCTACAATCTCATCACATGTATTTTTACACAACCGTCTTTTGTGTTTTTCATTCCTACTTATAAAATTCTAAATCTTAAAAACCTATAGCCATTTTTCAGCAGTTAGCCTCAACTTTTCAATTTATCAATTATATTGAGAGCCAAGGGATTGAACTGTGGTGGGAAATGAGAATGGGCCAATTAAAGAAACCATCCCCAACCACCTAAAATGAACAGGCCATGCGTCAGATGAGAGAGACGGGTCGGAACTGAACTGTTTTTGAGCAAATGGAAACCCAGCTGCATAGAAAACGTTTTAAGTCCCAATTATTTATTTGTGTGAGTCAGATAATAGTCTGTCCTTTTTTTTAAAGTAGTATGTTTTAGTCAGTCAAGGGTCATTAAAACTACTCCAAAGTTCTTATCAACCAATATCATGTTTGGGAAAACTGTGAGAAGAGAATGTTATTTGATAAAGTGGAAAAATAGCTCATCTTCTGGGACCCCCGAGGCTCTAATCAGGCATCTCAGAATTAAGAGGGCTCCAGGGTTGGAATGGCAACCCTGCTGTGGCAAAAGCATACCATTTCATAATAAATGATGTGAAAAGAGAAAAAAGGTGATTAGCACTTCTCTGCCAGGAGGAGATAGAGACTTTAGTCACCGTCGGCCATTGTATGCCTTAATTATTTCATCAGTTTATAAGAAGTGATGATTAAGTCTTATTTTCAGATTTCCTCTAAAACAGGTCCACTGGAAAAGGATTACGGACTCCTATTCCCCCTCAAGCTCTACTGCCAAAAATGGAGGATTCCAAAGAGAATGCAAATCTTCCCCATCGTAAAGAAAGGCGGCCAAAGTCAGGCTCTCTCCCCTCCTCCTCCCCGCCACCTGAGGAAAGGGGGAAAAGGAACTATTGTTAAAATAGATTCTTCAGCATAAATGGGGAAATTTTTTTTTCTAAATGGTATCTTAGTTCCTTTTTCTAAAAAGTAAGAAATGAAAGGGAGTAAATATGAGCGCAAGACAATTACTAAACTTCAAGCTCACAAGTTATTAAAAACAATGGTCAAACTGCAAAGTGGTTGGTAGAGAGGTGTTGTGAAGGGTAAAGGGGTTAGAACATACTGGAAAGAAATGTGCATAATCATTCACCAATAAAAGCCATCATCTTCCTTCTACTTCCTCCTCCTGTGTGCAGATAAGTGTACAACTCTGAAGGATATAAACAAAATTCCCAGTGACTACTGATCCTATTCTAATAATCTTTACTACAAATCTTGTAACTATTGGCAACTTAATTTTTAAAGAAGTCACTGCCTCTTAAAGTTAAAACTGACATAACTGACAGCAATTTGGGAGACCAGGAGTGTGACTTCTAATAACACAGGATTAAAACTTACAATTAAAAAATAAACCTTAAAAATCCAAAACACACCACCAGACTCCTTAAGTCGAAAAACAGTATCTAAAACAAACAGCTTTTCAAAAGGAAGAGTCGTCTACCATTACAGACACACCTTAAAAGTTCTCAGCACACATTAACTAGTTAGTGGTTTGACTTTACAATTTTTCAGGCAAAAAGCAGTTAAGATTATTTCTCTGCACTTGTCACTTCAGATACATATGAGCTTTTAGAAACCCTAGACCTGTTAGTCATCCTCAAAGTATTATAAAACTTAGCATTTTAAGTCTGATCTGATAACCACTGGTGGTGGGGGGGCGACCATACTTCTTGACACATACAAAGGGAAGGTGAAAGGCCCCCTGAGGCCCCTACCTAGTCGCCAGGCCTGGCCAGCAGCTGTTCCCCTGCCTCCTCTTTTGTTGGCCTTAATCTCATGTCAAGTTATTCAACCAACTCAAAAGCGATGAAGACATAATTGAATCAACCTGAACTAAATCAGACCTGGGCCTCTTAAAACATACAGCTTAATGGTTCCAACCCATCTCCAAAGCAGGAAACTGTGACCCACACGTTGGCCCACAATACAGGACCCCAAGCTGGCCCAGGGACCACTGCTCGCCGCCCCTTGCGTGCTCGGGAATGGTCAAATCTCACAAGGATGATTTCAGGAAGAGAAACCGAGGCTCAAAGAATTGCAAAGTATAACAACATACTAAAGCCTTAAACGACCACTCTTTTTTGGGGGGGATAAGAAAAAGTGGGGAAAGTTTCGGTGTCGAGGACAGGGTATGGGGGGGTACCAAAAGGGGGCGTCTCCGGTAACCAAACCTTTTGGGAAAACTCCCGCCGGCTCTCCCCACCCCCACCCACCCCACCCGACCCGCTCAAGAATGCGTTTCCCGTCCTCGGTGGCCCAGCCCAGAATCCCAACTACAAGCCCGGGTCCCCACGGCGCGCGCCGGCCCGGGACTCGCCGGGGACGCACCGGGCGGCGTCCGAACGCGCGGCGGCCCTTTAAACGGCGGGCGGCCCCCGGCGACCCGCAGCCCGGCCGCGTTCTCCGCGAGCCGACGGCAGAGACGTGGAAGTTACGAGTTGTGTTTTGGGCAGATCTTAGTGACGGGCACCGAGCCGCCGTGTCTCTTTCACACACGCACACGCGCGCGCACACCCGGGAGACGCGGGGCGGGGGACCCCGGACCCCCGGGGAGACGTGGGGGCCGGGCCGGAGACTCCCCCCCACCACGACCCACCGACCGACCGGAGGGGCCCGCCGGGCCATTGTCTAGGGGACGCCTACTGGGTCGCATTGTTTTGGCTGTTTCCAACTTGCCGGCGCCCTCCCCGGACCCCGCCCGGCTCCCCCCCGAGGGACGGGCCCGCGGGTCTCCAACTTCGGGCAGACGGGGGAGGGGGACCCGGCCGGCCCGACACCCCGGCGCGGCGCCGCCCGCCCCCGCCGGGAGGGGCGCCCTGGAGCGGAAGCGGCGCGAGCGAGCGAGCGCGACCCGCACGGCCGGCCGGGGGTCCCCGGCGCCGCCCGCCCGCCCGCCGCGGTTTGAATGGGGCCCGAGGGGGCGGGGAGCGGAGCGGCGCCGCGAGTTTCCTCGGCCTTTTGTGAGGACACCGTCGCGGAGCCCGCGCCCACCCGGGCTCCCCCCTCAAAACACTCGGGGGAGCCCCCGGGCCCCGCGCAGGACGGCGGGGGGCCCGCGCCGCCGAGACCCTCCCCACGGCAGACCCGGCCGCGCTCCCCACCCCCACCCCCACCGCCCGCCCCGCGCCCGCCCCGCCGGAAGGTTGTGGGGGGAGCCGGGCTCACCTCGGGCGCGGGGCTAAGGTGAGCCGGGGCGGGGTGCGCACGGGGCAGAGGCGCGGGCGCCCCCTACTCGTCCGCGCGGGGACAGTGCAGGCGCGAGGGGGTCCCTAGAGCCGCCCGGCTCGGCGCGGCGCGGCGCGTCCGGCGCAGGGGGACTGTTGGGTCAGAAAGTGCTCCAGAGCAGCTGTTGCGCCCTCCCCCGGCCCCGCCGCGCTGACGCCCCGCCTCCGGCCTCCACCGGCCGCGCCGCCCCGCCCAGGCCCCGCCCCGCCCGCCGCCCACGTGGTCTGCGCAGGCGCGCCCCCGCCCCGCCCACTCCCGCGGGCCCCGCCCTCCAAGGCGCGAGCCCGCAAGGCCGGCGCGCGCACTTCCCTCCCCCGCGCCTCCCGCGCACGCGCGCCCCTGGCCACCCACTCCCCGCCCCTCTCCCCCGCCCCGCGCCTCCCGCCATCCGGCCTAACGTGGCGGGCTCGCGCACGGGCGGTTCCAAGTGACAGGTACTCGGGGAGGGGGAGCCGCGAGGGCACTGCGCAGGCGCAGGCCCGGCCCTCGCCCTCGCCGCCGCCCCCTCCCTCGCAAGGTGCGCCTGGGTTTGGGGAGGGGCCGGTCACCAACTCCTGGGTCACTACGAATGGCAAATAACAACCACCACCACAAAAAGAAAGGAGGTAGCGGTGTGCCCCAAACACTTGTGCAAATTTGCCCGATGTGAGCAAGGCCGGGGAGGGAGACGGTCACATCCCTTCCCCGGGCTGGCATTACTATTATTATTAATTTTTCCTCGGGACGCTGGGCCGGCGTCGGTGCTGGAACTTCTGATATCTACGGGGGTCGAGGTGCCGAGCATGCACCCAGGTCCTGACCCACTCACTTGGGTGCAGCCAGGCTGCAGAGGGACGAGACAACAGAAAGCCTCTTCCCCCTCCCGCGCGGCGCCCACCCTCTGCGGAGCCTCCCCCGACGAGGAGGAGGAGCAGGATGGAGGTGGGGGAGACCCGGGAGACCCTGCTCCCTCCCAGTCGGCCCCAAGGAGCAGCCATGGCCGCCAAGGCGCCTCCGAGGGCCGGAGACGTCCAGGGCCCAGGGTCGGTGCCAGGCGCCGCCAGCAAAGGGGCCAAAGTGGTCCGCGGCTCCAAAGCGGCCCTCTGCCACACCCACGACGGGAGCCCTCCGAGCCCCATCCAAAGCATTTAATATATGCTACTTCCTACAGCAGAAGGAAGGAGGGGGCGGCAGTGCGAAGCAGCCGACCCGGAACTGGTGGCCCAGGCAATCCTCCTTAATAAATAGGAAGAGAAATGCGAGAAGACGGCCGAGGGGAAGAATTCGCCTAGTACAGTGTTTTTGCTGTCATACTACTAGTTATCAGCTATCCCCACATATGGTCTAACTTTAAAAAAAAAAAAAAGGAAAGGAAGTAAATCAATTACTCAAATTAATTACCACGGGCTGGAAGTAGATCCTTAAGCAAACACTCAAGTACATGGATATGATAATTTTTTTTTCAAAAGAGTTATCTTTTCGCACCACGGGTTTTCTTTCCTTAAGATATGTGTTAAGGCCATATAAATATTCAGTGTCTTTTAACAAGGCTCAAACACGTTAATTCTTCATGATCGAGAGGCTCCAGGCAACTTCTTCCACGCCGAGGATGGGGTGAGCCCGGCTCGCACAACAAAGGAACAGGGACCGAGCGCAGGGGGCCGAGGCTACCCCGCCGCCTCGCTCTACATGTTAATGGATAACCTTTGAACTCGGAAACCCTGGATGCCGCAAACACAATAGCGCCCGTATCCACCAATCCCGGAGTCGAGATGGAGCAAAAAAAAAAAAAAAAAAAAAAATAGTAATAAATAAACCCACCAAACTTTTCGGTAGGGATAAGGGAAACAATCAAATATTTTAACAAATAATTGTTTCACTAAGAACAATGAGGTTTCTGGCTCAGACCTTGTTACTAGTGAGTTATGTTTTAGGAACACACACACCAAAAAAAAAAAAAAAAGGTGTATTTTTTTCTTTCTGCCCCTCACCAAAGCCACCACTTTGTGAGGCATTTTTTGGCATCGTACTGTTACCGTTTCTCCTCCCCTTCCAAAAAAAAAAAAAAAGAAGAAGAAGAAAAAGAAAAAAAAAACTATGTAGTAGGTTTTGGAATTGAAAGCGAACTCACTCCCTGCTCTATTATCTGCTGAGATGTGCCTGCGATCCCGATGGCTGGGTGAAGAATTACAAAGAACCTTCTTCCGGGAGACGAGCCCCGGGAGGGAGCGGGTGATTGACAGGCGGCGGCGGGCGGCGGGCGCCGGGGGCGCGGGTCCCCCCCCCCCGGGGGTCGCGGGCTCGGGCCGCGTGTGCCAGGCGAGACCCCCTGCAAGTGCCGAGTCCGAAAGTCACGGGTGCGGGTGGGAGGGGGGGTCTCGGAGCGCTGCGTGTCGTGGTGAGAGTCCAGAACTCCCCTCACCGAGCAGAGGGAAAACAAAAATCCCACGCGGGAGCCCGCCCCGCCCACGCGCGATCCCCCCGCGCCACCGCCACCCCGGGGGATCAGGTGCCGCCGCAGGACACACCGGACACAAAGAGGGCGTCCCGTCCTCCTCCCCCCCCCAACACCCCCGGCAGGGCCCCAGCAACTCCGCACGTGTCACCTTCCTCCGAATGCCGCAAACTAGCTCCCACGGCCCATGCAGGCCCAACGTGGGCTTATGAAATCACCATTATCTGACTCAATCTTAGTACTCCTTCCTTCACCTAACATCTGATTTTTCTAATCCAGATCCGCCTGCCCTAGCATTCTCAGATCTAACCACAAACAAGCAACGTTGTTCAAAAACTTATGGTGCTCTCTATTTAAGACGTATTGGGCATCAGCTCTGGGGGGGGGGGGGGGGGGAGGCACTCAGCCTTAGTAAGCGGCGCAGAATGTGGGATCATCTTCTTTCACAAGTATTTATTATAGAAGCACACTTAGAACACAACCCCTAGAGCTGTAACAGAACGCAAGGTGAAAGAAGTCAGTGATCGGAGCAGGAAAACCTGAAAGACTGCACGGGGCGGGGTGCAGGGACAGAAAATGAAGAAAGTGAGGCGGACCTCCAAGGCGGCATGGGAGAGCCAGAAAGGACACTGGGGGGGGAGGGGGCGGCGCTGGGGGCAGCACTGGACGGAGATCACCAAGTTTCTCTATCCCACGCAAGTCATCAGCTCTGGTACCATAGCTCCTTAGCGTATAATAAAAGTGCGCAGGACAAATTACCTTTCGGGAGGGAAGGCGGCGACTGGAGCTGGAAACCCTAGGAGCCTGCCACTCCACCTGGCCGCCAGGAAGAACAATGCTGGAGGAAGATGTGATTGCTGGTTCTTACAGGCAAACCCAAAAGGGAGGGGCCAGGCATAAAGCTCAATTTAAATAGAGCTTGAGATATAATCCGATTTGATTGAATAAATCAAGCTTGATTGGGTTGAGAACACTGATTTTAACTACCTGGGCTCCCCTGGCAAGTTTGTTTACCTCTCCCTCCCCTGGTAAGCACAACTAAGTTTTCCTCTAAAGTTCTGGATCCGTTTTCAAAGATTGACCTCACCCAAAACGTCCCTGGTCAATTTCCTTAAAGATTTACACCTGTAACATGCCATGACCTACCCTGGCAGCAACTCCCAAAACTGCCCACCTCCCCTCAAGTATTCACTATGGAGGTCCTTGGAATGAGGGAAGGAAGGGGAAGAAGAAGGCAAGGAACTTCCTGGAAATCCAGTTTGCATCACCACCCAGTCTTGAGAACTGTTTTCAAGCCTGTCCTGGCTGCACACGCCTTTAATCCCAGCACTATGAAGGGGAGGCAGACTACAGAGTGAGTTCCAGGTCAGAGTGAGCCCCTACCTCAAAAAAAAACAAAAGGAAAGAACTGTTTACTATTCACCCATTTACTCAAACCAAAACCATGAAGCCAAATATGGTGGTGTACACCTATAAAGCCAGCACATAGGACATGGAAGCTGGAGGATCAGGAGTTCAAAGACACAGTCAACAACATAATGAGTTCAAGCCTAGCCTGGGCTACATGAGGCTCTGTATTTAAAAAAAAAAGTTAGCAGGGCGTGGTGGTGCATGCCTTTAATCCCAGCACTGGGAGGTAGAGGTAGGAGGATCAAGGTGAGTTTGAGGCTACCCTGAGACTCCATAGTGAATTCCAGGTCAACCTGGGCTAGAGTGAGACCCTACCTCGAAAAAAAAAAAAAAAAAAAAAAGTTATAAGCCAAATTCTATAATTCTATTTACTGCCCAGGCCAGCCCATTGTCCCCTTATAATTAACAAACTTCCCTTAAAAAAAAAGCACTCCTGAGGCAGAAGTAGGAGTATTGCTGTGAATTTGAGGCCACCCTGATTCCAGTTCAGCCTGGGCTATGGCGAGACCCTACCTTGAAAAAACAAAAAAAGCAAAGCAAGGTGTGGTGGCCCACACTTTAATCCTTTCACCCCAGTGTGAACTGCAGGCCAGCCTATGATGCATGGCGAGTTCCAGGTCATCCTGGGCTACAGCAGTGAGACTCTGCCTCAAAATAAAATAAAATAAAACACACACACAAGAAGCCCTTGAAGTCTAATTATATTAAACATACACTCAAACCAGTGTGGTGACACACACCTTTCATCCCAACACTCGGGAGGCAGAGGTAGGAGGATCGCCGTGAGTTCAAGGCCACCCTGAGACCACATAGTGAATTCCAGCCTGGGCTAGAGCAAGACCCTACCTCAAAAAATAAAAACAAAACACATAAATACACAACAGAAATCCTCCTTTCCTCCCTTCTCCCAACTCTGGTACAGCCCTTGCCTAACATGCCACAAAGCCCTAGGTTCAAACCCCAGTACTTCAAAATCAGTTAAAACATCTCAACTTTACCCACTGATGTGCATCTCTAAGAAACGGCCACTCTCCTGCAACCCCATGGTGCCCGTGCACAGGCATCTGCCACCTTCTCTAGAGGGTATAGTTACTTCTCCACCCCTAACACAAGACAACATTCACAATGGCCCTCAGATCAAGTCACCGCCCTGCTTAGTGACTTCCTAATGCCTAGAGGTGAAAAGAATCTATTTCTCCCGGGCAGCCCTTTGGCCCCTGCGGAACTCTGCAGCCTCCAGTCTGCAGGCCCCTCACCGCGGTCCCACCACACAGCCAGCTGCCTTCCCTGACTAGGGCCATCACCCTGTCCTGCTCCACCCTCCTCATTTCTCTCCAGAAAGTCTGCCCCTGTCCCTTTGTTCCAGAGCTCTGACATGTGACTTGGTTGAGCACACTTTTCTAATCCTGTGGCTCAAATGCTTGTGAGATGCAAGATATTATTAATCTGTGAAAATGCAGGTTCCTTACCTATAAAAGGAAGTGATGGAAACGGCCTGATATCCCAGGCCTATTCCAGCTCTCGGGAAGCGAAGGCCAGAGGATCACAGCTTCAAACTAGCCTAGCAGCTTACTGAGACCTGGTCTCAAAATGAAAAAGTAAATAAAGGGTGTGGTTGCGAATGTCTACATATCAGCACTTGGGAGGGTGGAGTCAAGAGGATTGACTATTGACAGGGGTGGGGCATGATAGCATATGCCTTAATCTCAGCACTCAGGAGGCAGAGGTGGGAGGATCACCATGAGTTCCAGGCTACCCTGAGACGACATAATGAATTCCAAGTCAGCCTGGGCTAAAGTGTGACCCTATCTCGAAAAACCAAAAACAACAACAACAAAAAAAATTGACTGGGGAGAGATAGCTCAGCAGTTCAAGGTGCTTGCTTGTGAAGCCTGACAACCCAGGTTCAATTTCCCAGTACATATATAAAGCCAGATACACAAAGTGGTGCATACATTTGGCGTTCCTTTCAGCAGGAGAGGACCCTGGTGTTCTTCCCCTCACTTACAAATAAATAATTTTTAAGTTATTTTTAAAAAGCTCAAATAAAATGCTCGCCGGGCATGGTGGCTCACACCTTTAGTTCCAGCACTTGGGAGGCAGAGGTAAAAGGATTGGGGCCACCCTGAGACTACATAGTGAATTCCAGGTCAGCCTGAGCTAGAGTGAGACCCTACCATGAAAACCCAAAAAAGAAAAAAAAAAAAAAAAGCTCAACTGGATGTGGTGACGCACACTTTTAATCTCAGCACTAGGGAGGAAGAAGTAGGAGCATTGCCTAGAGTTCAAGGCAGCCTGGGATTAGAGAGAGTTCCAGGTTATCCTGGGCAATTTAACTAGAAAAAAAAAAAAAAAAAGGCTTTGTGATATAAGACTTGTGTAGCATGCAACAAATCCTACCTTCAATACCCAGCACTACAATAAAATAAAATAAAACAAAACATGAAGCTAGCTGGGCATGGGAGTACACGCCTTTAATCCCAGCACTCTTGAAGCAGAGGTAGGAGGATCACCACGAGTTCCAGACCAGCCTGAGACTACATAGTGAATTCCAGGTCAACCTGGGCTAGAGTGAGACCCTACCTCAAAAAAACAAAAATATAAACCGGGTGTGGTGGCGCACGCCTTTAATCCCAGCACTTGGGAGGTAGAGGTAGGAGGATGACTGTGAGTTCGAGGCCACCCTGAGACTACATAGTGAATTCCAGGTCAGCCTGGACTACAGTGAAACCCTACCTCAAAAAAATAACAAAAAAAAATTGTGCTGGAGAAATGGATTAGCACTTAAGACACTTGCCTACAAGGCTAAAGCACCCAGGTTCAATTCCCCAGGACCCATGTAAACCAGATTGATTTCTTTTTTTTTGTGGGGGGGGGGAGATGTCAAGGTAGAGTTTCCCTCTATCCTAGGCTGACCTAGAATTCACTATGTAGTCTCAGGCTGGCTTCAGACTCACAGAGATCCTCCTACTTCTGCCTCCAGAGTGCTGGGATTAAAGGCGTGCGCCACCACACCCAGCAAAAGTGAGTAAATATATACCAAACAACTGCCACATGCAAGATGTTTGGCAGGCATTCTGCTTATACTCAGAACACAGCAGACCCCACTTACCTACAGTGAACATGCTCAAAGCATACCCTGAGTGAATGCTTACAACCATGGATAGTGTCAAAGCCTATATATATATATATATATATATATATATATATATATATATATACCATTCTATCTATAAAGTTGAATTTTTGAATAAGACACACTCAAGACTTAATGTAGCTAACATAAAAAAGAGCTTATAGGCGGCGTGGGGCGCACGCCTTTAATCCCAGCACTTTGGAGGCAGAGGTAGAGATTGCCATGATTCGAGGTACCCTGAGAGACGACATAGTGAATTCAGGTCAGCTGAACTAGAGTGAGACCCTACTCGAAAAACCAAAAAAAAAAAAAAAAAAAATAGAGCAGTTATAACAAGCTATAATCAAAACTTTTTTTTAACTCATTTTAAAACTTTCAAGATCATCCTCAGCTACACAGAAAGTTCAAGGCCAGCCTGGACTAGATAAATCTGTTTCAAAAACCATTAAAAAAAAAAAGATAAGACTGGGGAGAAGGTTCAGCTTTTAAAGGCACTTGCTTGCAATGCCTGCCAGACTGGGTTCGATTCCCCAGTACCCACCATAGAGATAGATGCATAAAGTGAGTATGCAACTTGTCTGTCTGTCTGTGTCTGTCTCTCCTCACAAATAAATAAAAATATGTAAAAAAGAGTCAGAAGTGGTGGCCCGTGCTTTTTTTCAAGTTTTATTTTTATTTGAGAGAGAGAGAGAGAGAGAGAATGAGCACACCAGGGCCTCCAGCTGCTGCAAACAAACTCCAGATGATTGCACCCCCTGTGCATCTGGTTTACATAGGTCCTTGGGTCCTTGGGCTTCACAGGCAAATCCTTTAACCTCTAAGCCATTTCCCCATCCCAGCTCTTTTTTTTTTTTTAATGCGAGAGTGAAAGAGAGAATTGGCATGCCAGCCATCTCTTTAGCACCCATACCTTTAAAAAAAAAATAAAAAATAAAAAATAAACTTTTTGACAACACTCATAATTATAGATAATAAACTGATAATTCCCTCCCCCACTTTCCCCTTCACAAATCCTCTCTCCATCATATCCCCTCCCTCTCTCAATTAGTCTCTTTTATTTTGATGTCATCATATTTTCCTCCTATTGTGAGGGTCTTGTGAAGATATTACTAGGCACTGTGAGGTCATGGTGGCCCATGCCTTTAATCCCAGCACTCAGAAGGCAGAGGTAGGAGGATCGCTATGAGTTTAAGCCACCCTGTGACTGCATAGTGAATTCCAGGTCAGCCAGGGATGGAGTGAGACCCTACCTCAAAATACAAAACAAAAAAAAAAAAACAAAAAAAGCCGGGCGTGGTGGCGCACGCCTTTAATCCCCAGCACTCGGGAGGCAGAGGTAGAAGGATTGCCGTGAGTTCAAGGCCACCCTGAGACTCCATAGTGAATTCCAGGTCAGCCTGGGCTAGAGTGAGACCCTACCTCGAAAAACCAAAAAAAAAAAAAAAAAACTCAACTGGGTGTGGTGATACACACCTTTAATCCCTTTAATCCCAGCACTAAAGAGGAAGAGGTAGGTGCATTGCCAAGAGACCCTACCTCAAAAACACACAAAAAATAAAGAAAAATAGACTAATGAGACCCCACTGCAAAACATTGGATCATAAAGGTAGAAAGTGGGGCTAGAGAGATAGCTCAGTGTTTAAAGGCACTTACTTGCAAAGCCTGATGGCCCAAATTTGAATGCCCCATACCCATGAAAAGCCAGATGCACAAAGTGGCATATGTGGCTGGAGTTCATTTGCAGTTGCATAAGGCCCTGGTGGGAAAACTTGCCGGGCATGGTAGCACACGCCTTTAATCCCAGCACTGAGGAGGCAGAAGTAGGAAGATTGTCATGAGTTCCAGGCCACCCTGAGACTACATAAATGAATTCCAGGTCATCCTGGGCTAGAGTGAGACCCTACCTCGACAAAACAACAACAAACAACCAACAACAACAAAAAAAAAAAAACAGGGAAAAGTTTGGACATCCATACTACCTAAAACAATATTTGTTTATGCCAAGAAAATTATATTATATCCCAAATAAATACATCCCACAGTTGTGAAAAATAAATAAACAAACATCTGCATTAATGGGTAGTTCTTGACAATTTGTAAGTGTTGACCAGGCAGCCACAGGAGGTTCCTTCTTTGTCAGCCCAACCCTTGAGTTCCCCAACAGACTAGAAATGTCTGCAAGTGGTAACAAGGGTTATGCAGACTCAGGGCTTTGCTCACAGAGGCATAGAACAATAAAAGTTTGTAAACCGGGCATGGTGGCTTTAATCCCAGCACTCGGAAAGCAGAGGTAGGAGGATCACTGTGAGTTCGAGGCCACCCTGAGACTACATAGTGAGTTCTAGGTCAGCCTGGGCTGGAGTGAGCCCCTACTTCAAAAAAAAAAAAAAAAAAAAAAAAAAGCGGGGCGTGGTGGCGCACACCTTTAATCCCAGCACTGGGGAGGCAGAGGTAGGAGGATTGCCATGAGTTCAAGGCCACCCTGAGACTGCATAGTTAATTCCAGGTCAGCCTGGGCTAGAGTGAGACCCTACCTTGAAAAAAAAAGAAAGTCTGTAGAATTTAAATATCCCAGTGGGCCTGCTGACACACACCTAATCACTCCATTATTTCAGAGGCACAGTCTGAAGGGCCAGCCAGTGAGACCCAGCCTCAAAAAAAGCCAGGGCTGATTAAAGGCACACGCCTTTAATCTCAGCACTCCCGAAACAGAGGTAGGAGAATCACCATGAGCTTGAGGCCACACTGAGAGTACATAGTGAATTCCAGGTCAGCCTGGGCTAGAGCGAAACCCTGCCTAGAAATACCAAAAACAAAAACAAAAAAAGAAGAAGAAGAAGAAAAGAAAAGAATTTATTTAACTCTCCCAGAGCCGGACACAGTGAAATAGGTCTATAATCCCAGGTTCAGAATGTTGCGGCAGAAGGACTGCAGGTTTGAAACCAGCCTGGGCTACACAGTAAGTTTATGGTCAGCCTGAGCAATATGGCAAGATCTGCTCCAAATACACAGAAACAAAACAAAATCCAGGCTTGATAGCATACCTAACCCTACCTGGAAAAAAAAGAAGGAAGGAAGGAAGGAAGAGAGGGAAGGAGGGAGAGGAAAGAAGAAAGAAAGAGGGGGAGGGAAGAAGGAAGGAAGAAAGGAAGGAAAGAAGGAGTGAGGAGGGAAGGAAGGAAGAAAGGAAAGGAGGGAAGGAAGGAAAGGAGAGAAGACAGGAAGGAAAGAAAAAAGGAGGGAAGGAAGGGAGGAAGAAGCTGGGTATGGTGGTAGACACCTTTAATACCAGCACTTGGGAGGCAAGGTAGGAAGATAGTGAGTTTGAGGCTACCCTGAAACTACATAATGAATTCCAGGACAGCCTAGAGCAAAACCCTATCTTGAAAAACCAAAAGGGAGGGAGGGATGACTTAGTGGTTAAGGCGTTTGCCTGCAAAGCCAAAGGATCCCAGTTCGATTCTCCAGTATCCACATAAGCCAGATGCGTAAGGGGGCACAGGCATCTGGCTCTGTCTTTCTGTCTCTGCCTCTTTATCTCTCTCAAATAAATAAAAATATAGAAAAGAAAAGAGGTAGAATCTTGCTCTACCCCAGCAAGAAAAGAAGAGAAAAGAAAAGAAAAGAGGTAGTGTCTCACTCTAGCCCAGGCTGACCTGGAATTCACTTTGTAGTGCCTCAAACTCACAGTGATCCTCCTACCTCAGATTCCCGAGTGCTAGGATTAAAGGCATGCCCACTTATAAAAATATTTTTATAATATATTTTATTTTTATGTATTTATTTTGGGAGAGAGAGAGAGAGAAGGGAGTGACAATGGATGTGCCAGGGCCTCTGCCACTGCAAACAAATTCCAGACTCATGCGCCCCCTTGTGCATCTGGCTTAAATGGGTCCTAGAGAATTGAACGGGATCCTTTGGCTGTGCAGACAGACAGCCCAATCAAATTTTTTTCAAAACAAATCCCAAGGTAGGCATCAGCTTTCTTCCCAGATCTT
Organism: Dipus sagitta; assembly: GCA_036346955.1. Lineage (NCBI taxonomy): Eukaryota > Metazoa > Chordata > Mammalia > Rodentia > Dipodidae > Dipus > Dipus sagitta. Next base: position 9,587,856 of record CM070779.1, on the reverse strand, counting down.
GCCCTTGTCCCTCAAAGCTAACAGGAAGTCTCACAGACCTACCATGCCAGCACCCCCTCCAGTGCCCCTTTCCTTCCTGCTCCCACCGTGCTCGAGCTTGCAGACCTGTGTTCATCCGCTGCCTCCCGGCCTGCACCCAGCTTCCTTCTAGCCCAGGGTCATTCTAGCACCTCAGACATCATCTTGTATGAAAATATCCCATTTTACCAAAACAATTCACAGTTCACTTTTAGAACACCAGGATGCAAAGCCACACTATGCCCCCAGCCAACCTGTCAGCCTGATTCATTCAATAAATATTTACAGGTCACTCATTTCTCCTAAGTGACTGGACTAAACAGTAATTACAGTCAGGCACAAAACACATCGGATTCCAACCCTTATGAAGCTTCCATTTCAACAGCAGAAATAGACAGTCATCAAATATAAACACAAATAAGTAAGAGGCCAGTATGTAGTCACGGTATCTACCCTGGAGAGACCACCACGCATGTGCAAAAAAGCACACAAAAGGGGGTTCAGCGCGGCTTGTTCATGACAGTGAAAACTCAGACCCTCTGCCCTGGTCACTCTCCTGAATGTAAACAGTAATTGGAAGTAATGAACTCATATCCAAGACCAGAGATAAAATAATCATGTGCAAAAAAAAAAAAAAATATGCCAGACATGTTTATAAATACACACATTTGGGCTGGGCATGATGGCACATGCTTTTAATCCCAGCACTGGGAGGTAGAGGCAGGAGTATCACCATGAGTTCAAGGCCACCCTGAGATGACATAGTGAATTCCAGGTCCACCTGGGCTAGAACAAAACCCTACCTCAAAAAACCAAAGAGGTGGCTCAGAGGTTAAGGTGCTTGCCTGCAAAGCCTAAGGACACAGGTTGGATTCCCCGGTACCCACATGAGCCAGATCACAAGGTGGCACATGCATCTGGAGTTCATTTGCAGTAGCTAGAGGCCCTAGTATGCCCATTCTCTCTCTCTCTCTCTCTCTCTCTCTCTCTCTTCTTATCTCAAATAAATAAAAAATATTTAAAACAGAAAAACCAATAAATAAATAGGTACACACAGTTCCCACGTATGAGGCTCAAGCCAGTAATTCTAGCAATTGAGAGGCTGAGACAGGCAGGTGACTATGGCCAGCCAGGGCACATAATAAGTTTAGGACAGTCTGGGTTACAGTATGAGAACCTGTACATAAAAAGAAAATATACGGGGCTGGAGAGATGGCTTAGCAGTTAAGGCGCTTGCCTGCGAAGCCAACAGACCCAGGTTCAATTTCTCACTACCCACATAAGCTAGATGCACAAGGTGGTGCATACGTCTGGAGTTCATTTACAATGGCTGGTGGCCCTGGTGTGCCCATTCTCTCTCTCTCTCTCTCTCTCTCTCTCTCTCTATCTGCCTCTTTCTCTCTCAAATAAATATGTGTGTGTGTGTTTGTGTGCTATATGTATATATAGACATAAAGAGAATGCCCCCTTCCAATAAGAAAAAAAAAACTAGATTATAATACCTAAATATAACCTGTTATGGTGACCCATGCCTTTAAACCTTTAATCCCAGCACTCCAGGGACAGAGGTAGGAGGACTGCTGTGAGTACGAGGCCAGCCTGGAACTACAGAGCGAAGTCCAGATCAGCCTGGGCTAGAATGAGACCCTACCTCGAAAAATAAATAAATAAATGGACTGAAGAGATGGCTTAGCTGTTAAGGCACATGCCTGCAAAGCCAAAGGCCCCAAATTCGATTCCTCAAGACCCACAAAAACCAGATGCACAAGGTGGCACATGCACCTGGAGTTCATCTGCAGTGGCTGAAGACCCTGGAACGCCCATTCTCTCCCTCCTTCTCTCTCTCTCTCTCTCTCTCTCTCCCTCTCTCCCTCAAATAAATAAAAAACAAAATAAAATAAAAGCCGAGCTTGGTGGCACAAGCCTTTAATCCCAGTACTTAGGAGGCAGAAGTAGAAGGATCACTGTGACTTCGAGGCCACCCTGAGACTATACAGTGAATTCCAGATCAGCCTGAGCTAGAGTGAAACTCTACCTGGAAACACCAAAAATAAATTAATTAATTAAAGTAAAATAGAAAAATAAATAAATAAATATGTAAAAGTCTGGAGGGCTCACCCGGAAAATCATTCAATCTTGAATGTGCCAGAAAGTCGGGACAGTTTGGTAGTAATTTTTTGCTTTTTTTTTTTTTTTTGTAAGACAACTTTATTTATTTCATTTAATTTACTTTTATTTTTGGTGGATTTTCTTTTTCCGAGGTTGGGTCTCATTCTAGCACAGAACGACCTGGAGCTCATTCTGTAGTCACAGGCTGGCCTTGAACTCATAGTGATCCTACCTCTGCCTCCTAAGTGATAGGATTAAAGGCATGCACCACCATTGTTGTTGTTGTTGTTGTTTGTCAAGATAGGGTCGCACACTAGCCCAGGCTGACCTGGAATTCACCATGTAGTCTCAGGATGGCCTCTCAGCAATTCCTCCTGCCTCTGCCTCCCAGGTGCTGGAATTAAAGGTGTGCAGCTATTTTTATGTTTTAAAAATATTTTATTTATCATTTATTTTCAAGCAGAGAGAAAGAGATTATGGGCACTGCAAATGAACTCCAGATGCATGTGCCATTTTGTGACTCTGGCTTTGCATGGGTACTGGTGATTTCAACCTGGGCTGAACAATCTCTACAGTCCCTTACTTTATTTGACTTTTGGTTTTTTTTAAAGCAGGGTTTTACTCTAACCCAAGCTGACCTAGAACTCACGCTAGCATAAGCTAGCATTGAGCTCAAAGCAATCCTCCTACCTCAGCCTCTAGAGTGCTGGGATTAAAAGCATGGGCCACCACAGCCAGCTGAAGATAAATTTATATTTTTAAGTAAATAATTGAAAACTAGTTGTCAATAAACATATACTTGCCCGAAATAAGCCAGACATAAAATGAACAATACTACATGATCTCACTCTTGTTGAGTCTGAAAAAAGTTGAACTCACAGATGTAAAGTAGAATGGAAAACAAAACAAACCAAAACAAAACAGGCTGGAGAGATGGCTTAGCAGTTAAGGTGTTTGCCTGAGAAGCCAAAGGACCCAAGTTCAATTCCCAGGACCCACATAAGCCAGATGCACAAGGTGGCACATGCATCTGGAGTTCATTTGCAGCAGCTAGAGGCCCTGGCATGCCCATTCTCTCTCTCTCTCTTCTCTCTATCTCTCTCTGCTCACACACACACACACACACACACACACACACACACACACACACACAAATTCAAAGCAACAACAAAAACTCCCAGCATTTAGGAGGCGAAAGAGTAAGAAATTCAAGCTCATTCTAAGCTACAGGAGACCATCTCTCAAAATAAACAAACAAACAACAACAAAAAAAGTAGGTTGTGCCTTTAATCCCAGCACTCAGAAGCCAGAGGTAGGAGTCATCTGAGACTACATAGTGAATTCCCTACCTCAAAAAATCAAACAAACAAATCAAAAATTAGAGGGCAGGTTAGTGGGGGTGGAGGATGTGAAGGGGAATATCTCAATGGGGAAATGTTGGTCAAAGGGTAACTGAATCCAGTTAGACAGGAGAACACACTTCTGGAGATTGTACAGCATGACCATGGTTAAGTATGTATTGTTAGAGGAGGTTTTTAATGTTCTCAGCACAAGCCAGGCCAGGTGGGACAGGCCTAAGATCCCAGCCCTTTGGAGTATGAGGCAGGACGACCACCAGTGTTCAAATCCAATGTGGGCTAGATTACTAAATCAAAATAGGTGCTGGTAATTTAGTTCAATGATAGAGCACTTGCCTAGCAAATCTCTGGGTTGGATCCCTAGCACCAGAAAAATTATTAATTAATTAAAAAATAAAAACAAAGCCTGGCGTGCTGGCGCATGCCTTTAATCCCAGCACTCGGGAGGCAGAGGATCACCGTGAGTTCAAGACCACTCTGAGACTACATAGTGAATTCCAGGTCAGCCTGAGCTAGAGTGAGACCCTACCTCAAAAAATAAATAAATAAAAATAAAAACAGAGGGCTGGAGAGATGGCTTAGTGGTTAAGGCACTTGCCTGCAAAACCAAAGGACCTAGGTTCAATTCCCCAGGACCCATGTAAGCCAGATGCACAAGGTGGCACATGTGTCTGGAGTTCGTTTGCAGTGGCTGGAGGCCCTGGTGCACCTATTTTCTCCCTCCCTCTCTCTCTCCCAAATAAGTAAATAAATAAATACCCACTATAAACCGGGCTTGGTGGCATACATCTTTAACCCCAGCACTCAGGAGATTGAGGTAGGAGGCTCTCCATGAGTTCGAGGAGGTCAGCCTGGGACTACGCAGTAAATTCCAGGTCAGCCTGGGCTACAGCAAGACCCTACCTCGGGGGAAAAAAAAAATCCAATAAACAAATAAATATCTTCTTACAGATAAGGAGACTGAGGTTGTGCAAGGTTACTTAGCTTTCTGGTCTACTAAGTTCTCTTCACGTTCTAGTTGGAATCCACTGGTCTTGTGCTCACTTTGGCAGCACATATACTAAAATCGAACCGATACAGAGAAGATTAGTGTGGCCCCTGCACAAGGATGACATGCAAATTCGTGAAGCATTCCATATTAAAAAAAAAAAAACCACTGGTCTTCTACTCCAATTCAATCCAAAAACCCTAGTTAATTAATGTGGTTGTTTTTGAAACTAAGGCTTTGGCCTTGACTTTAAGAGAATAAGAGACTAGAGCGAGAGGTTGGTAATCATTGATTGAGTCTCTTCCAAGTGCTGTTCTTTCTGGGGCAAAATAAGTATAGGGGTCACCACTCGTAGAATGCCTCTTCTGTAAGCAGTGATCCCCGCAGGGCTTAAGGGCAATGCCCTTGAATCTGGCTTTACAGGTTCACACCAAGGCTAAGACACCCTTGGCACCTCACTATGGCTTGTTTCTTCCATTTTGGGGATAAAGGGCATAGCAGCCCATCGCGCTTAAAATCTAAACACACACCACCATCACAAAGACTGCTTGATGACAGAGGCCTGTGATCCCAGCTATTCAGGAGGCTGAGGCAGGAGGAACATGGATTCAGGGCGTGCCTGGGCTATTTCAAGGCTAGCATGGGTAAACGATTCTGTCTCAAAGTAAAAAGATGAAAATAGTGGTTAAGGCACTTGCCTGCAAAGCCAAGGGACCCAGGTTCAATTCTCCAGGACCCACATAAGCCAGATGCACAAGGTGGCACATGCGTCTGGAGTTCCTCTCCAGAGTTCTCTCTCTCTCTTTCCCTCTCTCAAATAAATACATAAAAGTAAAATATTTTTTTAAAAGATGAAAATACAAACAGTGCTGGGGACGCCTCTCAGTGAGGATGGAGGACCATCGGGCGAGAAGTTGGGACCCACCGGCTCGCCTAAGTGGGCTTTCGAGACACGTCCAGGATGCCATTGGGGTAGGGGGAGGGACACAAGCCTGCCAGGGAACCCAGAAATGAACACAAGGGTCCTCAGAGACTTCTGGTACCCAAGCCTGCTTCTGTGGCACTGCCTGTCTCATCTGTTCAATGGAATGGCCCTGTAAGATGGGCTCAAGGACGACAGGAGTCAATCACCTGAGGCCTTGTTTGTTTTTTTGTCTGAATGGTTTTGGTTTTGTTGAGACAAGGTCCTTGTAAAAAAATTTTTTTTCTAATTTATTTATTAGTTGAGGGGAGACACGTTTGGGTCTCATCATTGTAAACAAACTCCACATGCATGAGCCTTTTTTTTTTTTTTTTTTTGGTCTGGCTTTCCGTGGGTCCTGGGGAGTCGAACCCTAGGCAGATAGCCTTTGCAAGCAAGTTCTTTTCATCGCTGAGCCATTTTCCCCAACCACAGACAAGTTCTTATGTAACCCAGGCTGGCTGTGACCTTACTGTGTGGCTGAGTTTGACCTTGAACTCTTGGTCTGCCTGCCTCCACCTTCTAAGCACTGGGGAGATTATTATTTTTTTTATGTTGGTTTCTTTTTTTAATTTCTTTTATTTTATTAATTTTGGCTTTTTGAGGTAGGGTTTCGCTATAGTCCAGCCTGACCTGGAATTCACTATGTCATTGTATGGTAGCCTCGAATGCAAGGCAATCCTCCTACCTCTGCCCACCAAGTGCTGGGATTAAGGGCGTAAACCACCACACCCAACTTTATTTATTTATTTATTTATTGGTTTTTCCAGGTAGGGTTTCACTTTAGTCCAGGCAACAACTTATTTATTTTATTTTAATTAATTAATTAATTAATTAATTTTGTTTATCAAGGTAGGGTCTCACTCTAGCCCAGGCTGACCTGGAATTCACTATAGAGTCTCAGGGTGGCCTCGAACTCACGGTGATCCTCCTACCTCTGCCTCCCGAGTGCTGGGATTAAAGGCGTGTGCCGCCACGCCCGGTTTATTTATTTTATTTTTGACAGTCTCAGACACTTATGCTGTATTTCAATCATACCCCCATTACTTTCTTTTTTGTCTCTCCCACTAAACCCCTTCCTCCCAATATAATGTTATCATTATTATTATTTTTTTTTTTTTTTAGTTTTTCGTGGTAGGGTCTCACTCTAGCCCAGGCTGACCTGTAATTCACTATGTAGTCTCAAGGTATCCTTGAACTTATGGCGATCCTCCTACCTCTGCCTCCCAAGTGCTGGGATTAAAGGCATTGGCCACCATGCCTGGCTCATTACTTTTTTAAAAAAATATATTTTATTTATTTATTTGAGAGAGAGAATGGGTGCTCCAGGGCCTCTAGCCACTGCAAATGAACTCTAGACTCATGTGCCACCTTTACCTGGGTACTGGGCAATTGAACTCAGGTCCTTCAGCTTTGCAGGCATACACCTTTAACCACTAAGCAGTCTCTCCAATTATCATTACTGTTTTTTTTTTTTTTTTTCGAGGTACAGTCTCATTCTAGCCAGGCTGACCTGGAATTCACTATGTAGTGTCAGGGTGACCTTGAACTCACCGGTGATCCTCCTACCTCTGCCTCCCGAGTGCTGGGATTAAAGGCGTGCACCACCACTCCCAGCATCATTGCTGTTTTAGTGGTACTTGGGATTGAACCCAGGGCCTTGTACATGCTAAGCAATTGCTCTACCACTGAGCTGCACTCCCAGCCCCACCTGAGATCGCAAGCTGAGGCCTGAACATGAGACCAGTAAGGGGCATGTCTTTAATCCCAACACTCAGGAGGCAGAGGTAGGAGGATTACCATGAGTTCGAGGCCACCCTGAGACTACACAGTGAATTCCAGGTCAGCCTGGACTAGAGTGAAACCCTACCTCAAAAAACCAAACTAAATAAATAAATAAAAAGAAAACGAGCTTTTTTGCCACGATGGCGCCGAAAGCGAAGAAGGAAGCTCCTGCCCCTCCCAAAGCTGGAGCCAAAGCAAAGGCTCGGAAAGCCAAGAAGGCCGCGCTGAAAAGTGTCCACAGCCACGAAAAGAAAAAGATCCGCACATCACCCACCTTTCGGCCACCCAAGACACTGCGCCTCCGGAGGCAGCCTGAATACCCTCGGAAGAGCGCCCCCAGGAGAAGCAAGCTTGACCACTGTGCCGTCATCAAGTTCCCCCTGACCACCGAGTCGGCCATGAAGAAGGCAGAAGACTACACCACCCTGGTGTTCATTGTGCACGCCAAGGCTAACAAGCACCAGATCAGACAGACTGTTAAGAAACTCTATGACATCGATGTGGCCAAAGTCACCACCCTGACCAGCCTGATGGAGAGAAGAAGGCCTATGCTCGGCTGGCTCCCGATCATGACGCTTTGGATGTTGCCAACAAAATTGGGATCATCTAAGCTGGGTCCAGCTGATTAATTCTAAATACACCTTCTTTTTTTTTTCACTATGTATATATAAAAAAAGAAAACCAAAATGAATAAATAAATAAATATATTTTAAATGTGGCTACCACATTTGGTTGACATACTTTGACGGAGATCAAGCCAGCATGTCCTCTTAAACATATTTTAAGAGGTTATGTTTTGTTCCCACTTGCTCGGAGGAGTAACTTTGACATCATCACAGAAGGACGCAAACGCCGACTGGCAAACAAGGATAAGTGGACCGTCTTCCCTGACCTTTTCCCAAAAGAAAGGAAAGGGAATAAAAGTCAGGTGTACAGTTTTAAGAACCAAGAAGATCAAGGTTAAGCATTGTCCTATCAGCTTCTCTGCCCCTCACGTAAACAGCATAGTCATGAGTTTTTCTTTCTCTCTGCCTCAAAGGAATTAAAAATAAAAGCAATCCCATAAACCTTCTCCACACCAATAAGGCTGAATTTTCTACAAGGGCTTGTAACCGCTGTGAGATATTCCTTTCAGAAAACCAGAATGAGCCAGGGCATGGTGGCACTCACCTTTAATCCCAGAACTTGGCAGACAGGTAGGAGGATCGCCGTGAGTTCGAGGCCACCCTGAGACTACATAGTGAATTCCACGTCAGCCTGAGCTAGAGTGAGACCCTACCTTAAAAAATTTGAAAAACCAAAAAAAAAAAAAAAAAAAAAAAAAGAAAAGAAAAGAAAAGAAAAAAAGAAATGCTAGGAAGCAGTTTGATTCAAAGTCTACAAACAAAATCAGTGTGTCCCCAAGAGACAAAATAGAACTGGGAGTTGTGACTAAGGGGCTCTGGCACACCCCTTGGCTAGCACAGTTGGACTGTTTTTCCAGGAAATCCCTGCCAGGGGCTGCTGCTAATGATCCATGGGGTTTTTGCATCACTTACTTGGCCAGATGGAAAGAACGTCCACAACTACACAGGAATAAAAACTGGAAATCGTAAGTGAAGACAGGATTGACTTTAGCACTGCCGCCTTCCTTGGGATGGGTAGAGGCCTGGGGACCTGGGTCCCCACCCATTATAGGACTGTGCTTTCCAGGCCGGTGGGAACTATCTCATCACGTCTCCAACAAGTCCTCCGGGTTCCTCATTTAATCAGAGTTATTCTGGGGTTATCTGGTGGCATGTGCAGGCTATGTTTTTGGAGCTATGGAAATGTGGCTGGGCATGGGGGTGCACGCCTTTAATCCCAGCACTCTGGAGGCCAAGGTAGGATGTTCGCCATGAGTTCGAGGCCACTCTGAGACTACATGATGAATTCCAGGTCAGCTTGAGCTAGAGTAAGACCCTACCTCGAGAAAACAAACAAACCAAAAAAAAAGAAAAGACCATGTGTGTCAAGTGTGGTGGCCAAAATAAAAGAAAGAAAGGAAGGAAGGAAGGAAGGAAGGAAGGAAGGAAGGAAGGAAGAAAGAAAGAGACTATATAACAGTGTGCTGATTTGGAGGATTAACCCTACCTTACCTTTGTGTATCTCCCCACATCTATGATGAAATGTGTGTAATTTTTTTCTTTCAGTCAATCTCATTGTCATGAATATCTTTGCTCCTTGTATCTCCTCCTTATGGAAGTGACTTCCTTCTAGACCTGTTCCTGGGCTCTTTACTGTGTCATCCAAATGCATAAGGCCCTTACTTTTTCTCCTTGAGTTGTGTCATGAGCACTGCATCAATTTACAGTCCTCACAGGGGTGAGAGAGGCCCTGTGAATATGTTTGAAGGTAAATGCTTTTTTCTTTTTTTGGTTTTTCGTGGTAGGGTCTCACTCTAGCCCAGGCTGACCTGGAATTCACTATGTAGTTTCAGGGTGGCTTCGAACTCATGGCGATCCTTCTACCTCTGCCTCCCGAGTGCTGGGATTAAAGGCATGCGCCACCACGCCCAGCTTTAAATGCTTTTTTTAAAAAAAAAAAATATTTTTTTATTTATTTGAGAGAGGGAAAGAAGGAGAGAGAGAGAGAGAATGGGCACACCAGGGCTTCCAGCCACTACAAATGAACTCCAGACACATGTGCCCCGTGGGTACTGGGGAATCAAACCAAGGTCCTTTTGCTTTGCAGGCAAGTGCCTTAACGGCTAAGCCATCCCTCCAGCCCCTGGTAAATACTTTTTAGAGCTCATGAATCGCTGGCTAGGAGAAGCCAACTTCTATTGGTCACATGGTCTTCATCTTTTCTAAATAATAAATACATATACATTTTCTTCCTTTTCCATATTTCAAGGTGGTACATCGCTCTAGCCCAGGTTGACCTGGAATTCACTATATAGTCTCAGGGTGGCCTTGAACTCACGGCAATCCTCCTAGCTCTGCCTCTCAAGTGCTGGGATTAAAGGTGTGCACCACCATGCCCAGCTTCACATAGTCAGTTTTAAAAGTACAACTCCGGAAAATGGCTATGGCTCAGGAGTTAAAGGTTAAAGGCACTTGTTTGCAAGCCGGCTGGCCTGGATTTGATTCCCCAGTTCCAACTTAAAGCCAGATATACAAAGTGGCATAAATATGTAGTGTTCATTATGGTATCAAGAGACCCATTTGCATCCATAAACACACATATACACATGCAAATAAATTTTTAATAATATATTTTTTAGGTATTTTTATTTATTTATTTATTTGCAAGCAGAACAAAATGAGACAGACAGAGAAAATGGGCACACCAGGGCCTCCAGCCACTGCAAACAAACTCCAGACACATGTGCCACTTTGTACATACTGGAGAATCGAACCTGAGTCGTTAGGCTTTGCAGACAAGCACCTTAACTGCTGAGCCATCTCTCCAGCCCCTGTTTGTGTTTTGAAGCAGGGTCTCACTGTCTACCCCAGACTGACCTAGGACTCACTCTGTAGCTCAGCCTGGCCTCAAACTAATGGCGAGCCTCCTGCTTCAGCCTTCTGAGTGCTGCGATTTGTTTGCAGCGGCAAAAGGCCCTGGAGTGTCCATTCTCTCTCTTCCCGTTAACAAATGAATTTTATTTTTGCTTTAGTTTTTTTCAAGGTAGGGTCTCATTTTAGCCCAAGTTGACCTGGGACTCACTCTGCTGCAGTCTCAGACTGACCTCGAACTCACAGTGATCTTCCTATCTCTGCTTCCTGGGATTAAAGGCATGTGCCACCAGGCCTGCTAATAATTATACTTTCAAATGGAAAAGCCAAGATGCAAAATCATATAATTAATAAACTATTCATCCTTTTCTTGGAAAACAAAATGGGCAGCATTGTCCTCCTCACAGGAACCGACTGTGCAGTCTTGACTCCATGGTGACCACCGAGATACCCCACTAAAAAGGGCCTGAGAGGAACGGAGTTCGCGAAGAGGGGGCATAAGATGATAGCCCCTTGGGAATATGACCAAATTATAATATTTTCATATATTTAAAATCCCAATAAAATGATCTTTAACATATAAGATGGAGGTAGACATAGAAATATTAAAATCTGATACTCAGAGGCAGAGGTAGGAGGATCACCATGAGTTCAAGGCCAGCCTGAGACTACACAGTAAATTCCAGGTCAGCCTGGGCTAGAGTGAGACCCTACCACAAAAAAAAAAAGAAAGAAAGAAAAGAAAAGAAAAGGAAGAAAGAAAGAAACAAACAAAAAAGAAACCCAAAAAAAGAATCAAAAATTTAAATTATTTTCTTATCAGGGAAATTTTTAATATAGGTTAAATGTTATTTGATACTAGGAAATAGTTATATATTTACAATTGTACAATTCTCCAGTAATCAATATGTTCATTATATATTTAGCGATATATACTGAAGCCTATAAAAGAATGACATTCTGGGGCTGGAGAGATGGCTTGGTGGTTAAACGCTTGCCTGTGAAGTCTAAGGACCCCAGTTCAAGGCTGGATTCCCCAGGACCCACATAAGCCAGATGCACAAGGAGGCACATGCGTTTGGAGTTTGTTTGCAGTGGCTGGAGGCCCTGGCGTGCCCATTCTCTCTCTCTCTCTCTGTCTCTTTCTCTGTCTGTCACTCTCAAATGAATAAACAAACAAAAAAAAGTAAAAAAAAAGAATGACATTCTATTAGATTTTTCTAATACTTTGGCAAATCAGAAGAGAATTGAAATAAATGTGACAAACTTTGAAATTATAGAACTAGATGTTATATATGGGGAGGATCATTTTGCTATTTTTACTATTCTCCCTACAATTTGCATATATTTGAAAATTCTTATAAGCACTTTGAAATGGTTGTTTTTCAATAGTGGGATATTCGTGACCTTTTCTCTACTTCCTGTTATTCTCTAATTATTTTCCATGATATGCCTGTACAGCCTTTGAAATCAAATATAAATTTTACCAAAAAAGAAATTTAAAATAAGGAGCACCCACAGTAGTACCACAGAGATGATTTTTACTGCTGTGTAATCCTAGGGAATCTTCAGAGTCCTCTGATAAGCCCGTGTACGTTAAAAAAAAAAAAAAAACAAAAACCTGTGTGCTTGCAAATGATGAAATCCTCTTTGGGGACAGCCCCGTGCCATCGGAGACTGCTGTAAATATGATCGGGTGATGAAAGGGCCACCTGCCAGGAGCCATTTGAAAGATTAGGAAAACCATTTAAACACACACACAGACACACACACCCGTTCACCCCCCCACCCGCCTCTTACACGTTTAAGTGGCAAGAGATTCTGGTCTTGTTTCTAAACTTGCATGCAATCACGGTGGAGCCCTAGCAGGGCAGCGTCGTACATACCGACACGCTGACTCAGAAGGAAGGCTTCCACATTCCTTAATTAGCACTATCAGAAGTCCACTTCCGGCATGGAGTTCCCATTTCACCCAGCTCCCCAGCAGGCTCAAACACCCCACAGGGTTTTTTTTTTTTTTTTCCATTTTTTATTTATTCATTTATTTATTTTATTCAGTCTGGAAGCAGAGAGGGTGCTGGTTCATTTGCTGTTCTTTACTGTTTGGTTACACTCTCTTCTCTTTTCCTGATGTGTACTGGATGAACGGGTCCGCTGAGCTTAGGTTAAACGGGCAGACTTCAGCGACATCCCTCCCGTGTGACCGGGCAGCACTGCTGGAGGCAGGAGAGATGAGTATTTGGCCAAGGTGAACATACAGCCTTCTCGGTTATTCACGGGCAAATGATTTAAGTCCTGGGCCAGAAGTTTCCTTTTTAGAACCGATTATTAGAATTAAGTTTATGATCTGTCTCATAGTTCTCTGGCAGAAGCCATGCAGAAGCAAGAGGCTTGAAGAAGATTTGCAAACCAGTCACACAACCAGCCACGTGGTGTATTTGATTGGGTCTGACAAGGTGATGGGCTGCGAATGTAACTTAATCAAAACGCTAAATTCTCCCAGAATATTTTCTCCTTATAAATATTGGATTTAACCACTGTAACACTTATTTCCTTTTGTCGTGTTATTTTTTTTTTCCACTTTTTTTTTTGTTGTTGTTGTTTTTTCCAAGGTAGGGTCTTTCTGTAGTCCAGGCTGACCTGGAATTCACTATGTAGTCTCAGGGTGGCTAAGTGCTGGGATTAAAGGCGTGCACCACCACACCCAGCCTTTTTTTTTTTTTTTTTTGTCTCAGACAGCCCCCAGCTGGCCTCAGATTCAGTGACCCTCCTGCCTCAACCTCATGAATGCTCAAATTCTACACATGAGCCACCAGGCCCAGCTTTAGAAGGTTCATGATTTTATTTGCGTTTTGTTGTTGTGGTTTGGTTTGGGTTTTTTGAGACAGTTTCATTTACCCTGAGCTAATTTCCAACTCCCAGTGTAGTTATATAGTTTATGTAGTAGAAGATAACTTTAAACTCTTTGTGTTTGTTTGTTTGTTTTGGATTTTTTTGAGGTAGAGTCTCACTCTAGCCCAGGATGATCTGAACTTACTCTGTATTTCCAGGTTGGCCTCACACTCACAGTGATCCTCATACCTCTGCCTCTCTAGTGCTGGGATTAAAGGTGTGAGCCAATAAACCCAGCTAGTCTTCCTGCCTCCACCTCCCAGATGCTAGGATTATAGGCATGTGCCACCACAACCAGATGCAGGATAACACACACACACACACACACACACATATATATATGAATGTGTGTATATATATATATATGTATATATAAATATATATATAAATATATATATATTTGCAAGCAGAGAGAGACAGAAGAGAGACAGAGTAGCACACCAGGGCCTCCAGCCACTGCAAATGAACTCTAGATGCATGTGCCACTTTGAGCATCTGGCATTATGTGGGTACTGGGGAATTGAAACTGGGTCCTTTGGCTTTGCTGGCAAGTGCCTTAACAGCTAAGCCATCACACTCTAGGCCAGGCTGATCTGGAATTCACTAAGTAGTCTCAGCATGGCCTTGAACTCGAGGTGATCCTCCTACCTCTGTCTCATGAGTGCTGGGATTAAAGGCATATGCCACCACACCCACTCTTAATTTTTGATTTTAAGTTTTTTCTTTAAGTATTTTTAATCATTTTATTTATTTCTTTGAAAGCAAAGAGAAATAGAGACAGACAGAGAGGATGTGCATGCCAGCGACTCTAGGTGCTGTAAAGGAACTCCAAATACATGTGCCACTTTGTGCATCTGGCTTTACATAGGTACTGGGGAGTCAAACCCAGGTCATTAGGCCTTGCAGGCAAGCGCTTTAACTGCTGAGCCGTCTCTCCAACCACTTACAAGGTTTTTTGTTTTGTTTTGTTTTGTGGTGGTGGTGGTGGTTTAATTTTTGGCTTTTTTTTTAAATTTTTTTTTTTTTTGTTATTTTATTTATTTGAGAGTGACAGAGAGAGAAAGAGGCAGAGATAGAGAGAGAGAATGGGCGCACCAGGGCTTCCAGCCACTGCAAACGTAACTCCAGATGCGTGCACCCCTTTGTGCATCTGGCTAACGTGGGTCCTGGGGAATCGAGCCTCGAACCGGGGTCCTTAGGCTTCACAGGCAAGCGCTTAACCGCTAAGCCATCTCTCCAGCCCAATTTTTGGCTTTTCAAGGTAGAGTCTTACTCTCTCTGACTTGGAGTTTACTGTGTAGTCTCAGATGGCCTTGAACTCATGGAGATCCTACTACCTCTGACTCCTAAGTGCTGGAATTAAAGACATGTGCCACCAGTTCCCATTTATTCTGTATTTTTTTTTTTTTTTTTTTTCTTTTTCGAGGTAGGGTCTCACTCTAGCTCAGGCTGACCTGGAATTCACTCTGTATTCTCAGGATGGCCTCGAACTCACAGCGATCCTCCTACCTCTGCCTGCCGAGTGCTGGGATTAAAGGTGTGCGCCACCACGCCCTGGCTTCTGTATTTCTTGCATCCGGAGTTCATTTGCAGTGGCAAGAGGCCCTGGTGCGCCCATTATCTCTCCTTCCCTCTCTCTCTCTCTCTCCCTCCCTCTTTTTTTTTTTTCTCTCTCTCTCCTCTCTTGGCCCTGGTGTGCCCATTGTCATTCTCTCTCTCTCCTTATTCTGTATTTCTTTTTCTTTTTCAATTTTTCGGGATAGGGTCTCACTCTAGTCCAGGCTGACCTGGAATTTACTATGTAGTCTCTGGGTGGCCTCGAACTCATGATGATCCCCCTACCTCTGCCTCCCTAGTGCTGGGATTAAAGGTATACGCCACCACGCCCGTCTTATTCTGTATTTCTTAGAAACCTGTAGCTGAAGTTCAGGCATCAGTTTTTAAACATCTCCCGTACTTACAGACAATGGACCATGGCACCTCCCTCTCCTCCCCTCCCCCCTTCACAAATCCACACTCTCATATCCCCTCCCTCTCTCCATTAGTCTCTCTTTTATTCTGATGTCCTCATCTTTTCCTCCTATTATGAGGGCTTGCGAAGATAGTGCGAGGCACTGCGAGGTCATGGATATCCAGACCAATTTCTGTCTGCTCGATTGCGCTGTAAGGAGTCCTACCCTTCCTTCGGCTCTTCCATTCTTCCCGCCACCTCTTCCGCAATGGACCCTGAGCGTTGGAAGGCTTAGAGCCTTAGAGATGTTTCAGTGCTGAGCACTCCTCCGTCACATACTCTCAGCACTGTGGATCATCCCAGTGGTCACCACCATCTGAAAATAGAAGTCATTTTTGCACACTGATGGAGCCCAGATCTGTGTTCCTCCACATTGTTCCATTTCCCCTAACATCTATCTAACCGCCTATCCTTTTTTGTTTTTATTTTATTTTTTTACTTTTTCAAGGTAGGGTCTCACGCTAGCCCAGGCTGACCTGAAACTCACTAGAGTTCCAGGCCAGGGATTTGCCCACCTCTGCCTCCCTAGTGCTGGGATTAAAAGTGTGAGCCACCACGCCCAGCTGTTCTTATTATCGATTTGAGATAAGAGTCTCTCTATACAGCCCAGGCTAGTCTTGCTGTTTCTACATCCTGAGTGGTGGAATCAGAGGTATTTTGCTCCACACCCATGCCTGAATTCATTTTCCCATTTAAGCTATATTTTTTTTTGTGTGTGTGTGTGGGGGGGTTGGAGGTAGGGCCTCGCTCTAGCCCTAGCTCACTTGGAATTTTTTTTTTAAATTAAGGTGTGCACCACCATGCCCAGCAGCTTTATGTTTTTTGTTTGTTTGTTTGGTTTTCAAGGTAGGGTTTCACTCTAACTCAGGCTGACCTGGAATTCACTACGTATTCTCAGACTGGCCTTGAATTTATGGCGACCCTCCTACCTCTGCATGTGCCACCATGCTGGGCTCAGCTTTATGCATTTTAATATGCATTTGGTGCTGTGGGGTTGAATGTAATGTATTGCAAATTTTATTTACCACCCTGCATGGAAAGAATGAAGAACCATGACAGATTGGAGATTGAGGAAATCTTCACAAAATATCAATGGGATCTGAGGCAGGAAAATGACAGTAGGGACAAATTAACTGAATCCCAGTTTTGATCAGTGGTTGTTTTGTAATGAGGTTCTCAGGGTTCAGGAAAGTCCTTGAACCTCAAACCCTATGTTCATCTTTAAATTTAATAAAAGAATTGAATAAAGGGCTGGAGGGCTGGCTTAGTGGTTAAGGCATTTGCCTGCAAAGCCAAAGGATTCCCAAGTTCGATTCGCCAGGACCCATGTTAGCCAGATGCACAAGGGAGCATATGAGTCTGGAGTTCATTTGCAGTGGCTGGAGGCCCTGGCACCCCCATTCTTTCTCCCTCTTTCTCTGTCAAATAAATAAATATAAAATATTTTTAAAATTATTTACTAAAAAATTGAATAAAAAGACTGAGAAGGATAATTAGCAAATTATTATATTTATTGAGGGAAGTACAGAGCCAAGGAAAGGTACCCACATGGCTAGAGATCCCACATGGAGGGCCTGGAGAAACCGTGGAAAAAGAGAAAAGGAAGTTCAAGGAGCTCCTGCCATTTGGGGAGCTGGAGGGGGTAAAGAACCCATATGGAGAGTAAGGGCTGGGGGGAACTGGCTCAACTCAGCTGGGATGGTCCCAGCAGAGGGAAAATCTCGCCCAGTGCTGGATGTTCCCAAGTGATCAGAGAGCCTCCGTTTTATTTATTTATTTATTTATTTTGTTTTTATTTATTTATTTGACAGAGAAAGAGGGAGAGAGAGAGAGAGAGAGAATGGGCATGACAGGGCCTCTAGCCACTGCAAAGGAACTCCAGACCCATGCACCCCTGGTGCATCTGGCTAACATGGTTCCTGGGGAATCAAGCCAGCATCTTTTGGCTTTGCAGGCAAACGCCTTAACAGCTAAGCCATCCATATATATATATATATATATATATATATATATATATATATATATATATATATAGTTTGTTTGTTTGTTTTTGTTTGTTTGTTTTTGTTTGTTTGTTTTTCGAGGTAGGGTTTCACTCTAGCTCACGCTGACCTGGAATTCACTATGGAGTCTCAGGCTGGCCTCAAATTCATAGTGATCCTCCTACCTCTGCCTCCCGAGTGCTGGGATTAAAGGCGTGCGCCACCACGCCTGGCTATTTGCTCTCTGCCTCTGGAGTGCTGGGATTAAAGGTGTGCACCACCTTTAATCCCTTTAAAAACAGCCCGACTTTTTTTTTTTTTTTTTGGTTTTTTCAAGGTAGGGTCTCACTCTAGCTCAGGCTGACCTGGAATTCACTATGGAGTATCAGGGTGGCCTCGAACTCACGGCAATCCTCCTACCTCTGCCTCCCGAGTGCTGGGATTAAAGGCGTGCGCCACCATGCCCAGCTTTTTTTTTTTTTTAAGGTGGCCTAGGGAGATTGCTCAGTGGTTAAAGGCACTTGCTTGCAAAGCCTGAAGACCCGAGTTCGATTCTGCAACACCCATGTAAAGTCAGATACACTAAGTGTAGCTGTTATTGTTACTGTTTTTCAAGATAGGGTTATATTCCAGACTGACCTGGAACTCACTCTAGTTCCACACTGGCCTCAAACTCAGGGCAATCCTCCTACCCCTGCTTCCTGAGTGCTGGGATTAAAGGTGTGCACTAACGTGCCTGGCTACTAATTAACATTTTAACCTACATTCAGTCAAAACTTTGGACGGTTCAAGTCCCTGGGTTCCACTTCCAGCACTTAATAGTGGTAGTAATAGTGGAAGCGTTGATGGGAATCAATTCAAAGCTTTCCTGTTTAGGGCACTAGGGCACCCATCACTGCCAGTAGATGCCATTGTGTCTGTTGCATTGTGAATGCTACTCACCTGCACTTAGTTGCTCCCTGGACTAAACTAATCTTAGTAACCTTGTCCTGGTGTGAATCCAACCTCTGCTCCCTTGCCAACCTGCAGGGCCTGCTGCTGTTGCCAAGAGTGTAAGATATCGACCTCAGGCCTCCTGGCCCTGTTGATATCCCTTCACACAGGTTCCTCACCAGTGGGAGTGTTTCCTTAGTCATAGGCTGGCCGTTGATTGGGATGTTGTCAGTAGGAACTACATTTGAAGATAAGTAATGGTTGTTTATTTAAACAAGAGAGACAGAGAGAGAGAGAGAGAGAGAGAGAGAGAGAGAGAGAGAGTGTTCTTTTGGGAAAACCTGAGGTGTTTTTTTAAATTTTTTGGTTTTTTTGTGTTTTTGAGGTAGGGGAATCACTCCTGTAGCTCAGGTTGACCTGGAATTCACTATGTAGTCTCAGAATGGCCTGGAACTCACAGCGATCCTCCTACCTCGCAAGTGCTGGGTTTAAAAGCATATGCCACCATGTCTGGCTACATATGTGTGTGTGTGTGTGTGTGTGTGTGTATTTGCAAGCAGACTGAGAGTATGGGTGCATTAGGGCATGTTGCCACTGCAAATGAACTTCAGATGCATACACCACTGTGTGCATCTTTCTGTATGTGGGTACTGGGGAATTGAACATGAAGCTGGCTGGGCCAACAGGCTTTGCATACGAATGCCTTTGACCACTGAACCATCTCCCCAACCTGAATCCAGCGCCTTTTGCTTTTTGTGTTTTGTTTGTTTGAGGTATGTTTTGTTTGTTTGAGGTATGTTTTGTTTGCTTGTTTGTTTGGTTTTGGTTTTTCGAGATAGGGTCTCACTCTAGCCTAGGCTGACCTGGAATTCACTTGGTAGTCTCAGGGTGGCCTTGAACTCACAGCAATCCTCCTACCTTTGCCTGCTGAGTGCTGGGATTAAAGGCGTGTGCCACCACATCCAGTAAAAGTATTTGCCAGACCAGAACTGATATAAAAGTTTTTTTTTTAAGTATTTATTTATTTATTTATGGGGAGGCGGGGAGAGAGAATGGGCTCACCAGGACCTCTAGCCATTGCAAACAGCCTCTAGCCACATGCATCACCGTATGCATCTGGCTTATGTGGGCTCTGGAAAATCGAACCTGGGTCCTTAGGCTTTGCAGGCAAGTGCCTTAACTGCTAACCCATCTCTCTAGCCCCTGATGTTTCCTATGGCATGTGAATGTTTAAGTTTTCTGAGAACATTTAAGTTTTCTGAAAACATTTACATTTTTCTACCAGCCAGCAACACTTAATATCTCTTACACTTCCTAAGATTAGAGAAAGCAAAAGCAAGCTTAGTGAGACTTGGCAAACAAGCCCGTCAGAATCTGGCAAGTTCGTTCTGGAGCAGTAGCATCTGGGTTTGAATTTATTGGAACATTTGAAAGCAATTAAAATTTTTTTCTCCCACTTTTTTTTTGTGTGTGCTTTTTAAAGCACACACTGGTTTAGGACTGAATAACACCATTCCAGGTATGAATGGATTCATGCATTCATCAGAGAGGTTTATGTTACCTTAGGGTGGAGTGTCTTAATCAGTTCTCAGGTTTAGGGACAAACCCTTCTAAGAAAATGATTTCAGCGGGGCGTGGTGGCGCACGCCTTTAGTCCCAGCTCTGGGAGTCCGAAGCAGGAGGATCACCATGAGTTCCAGGCCAGCCTGAGACTACATAGTGAGTTCCAGGCCTGGACTGGTTCAAGACCCTACCTCAAAAAAGAAGAAAAAAGAAGAGGAAGAAGAAGAAGAAAAAAGAGGAGGAGGAGGAGGAGAAGGAGAAAGGGAAGAAGGAAGAGGGCTGGAGAGATGGTTTAGCAGTTAAGGCCCTTGCCTGGGAAGCCTGAGGACCCAGATTCCATTCCCCAGTACCCACATAAGCCAGATGCACAAAGTGGTCCATGAGTCTGGAGTTCATTTGTGGTGGCTGGAAGCCCTGGTGCACCCATTCTCTCTCTACCTCTTTCAAACAAACAAATAAATAAATAAAACATTATTTATTTTTAAATAAGATATTAAAAAAAAAAAGAAAGTCATTTCAGGGGTTGAGGATGTAGTTTAGCTGCTAGAATGTTTGTCTGGCTTGTAGAAGTCCCTGCTTTGATCCATAGCATCACAAAAACCAGGTGTTGTGGGATGGCAAGGTTGCTCAGTGGTTAAGGTGCTTGCCTGCAATGTCTTAACAACCTGGGTTCGATTCCCTAGTACCCACGTAAAGCCAGATGCACAAAGTGGTGCATGTATCTGAAGTTCATTTGCAGTGGCCAGAGGTTCAGACACATCCATTCTCTCTCCCTCTCCCGTACCTCTCTCTCTGCTTGCAAATAAATCAATACAACACATATGTATTTATATATAATATACCTAAATATATTATATATATATTTTTTCTTTTTTTTAAGTCAGGCATGGTGGTGCATGCCCTTAATCCCAGCACTCTGGAGTCAGAGGTAGAAGGATTGCCATGAGTTCAAGGCCACCCTGAGACTACATAGTGAATTCCAGGTCAGCCTGGGCTAGACTGAGACCCTACCTTGAAAAAACAAAACAAAAAAAATTGCTATGTAGTTGAGGATTACCTTAAACACTTGATCCTCCTGCCCACCTTCTAACTGTTGGGATTATAGGTATCTGCCACCATACACCAAAAATCATGTCTTACTTTACTTTCTCTTAAAATTTGTTTTGGTTGGGCTTGGTGGTCCATACCTTTAATCCCAGGACTTGGGAAGCAGAGGTAGGAGGATCATCATGAGTTCGAGGCTACCCTGAGACTCCAGGTCAGCCTGAATTAGAGTGAAACCCTACCTCAAATAAATAAATAAATAAATATATATATATATATGCATATGTATTTGTTTTGTTTTGTTTTTGAAGTAAGCTATCACTGTAGCCCAGGCTTGCAATCCTTCTGCCTCAGCCTCCAGAGTTCTGGGATTAAAGCCATGAGCCATCATGCCTTGTTGTTTTATAAATTTTTGTTTTGTTTTGTTTTTCAAGGTGGGATAGCCCAGTCTGATCCAGAATTCACGTTATGTAGTCTCAGGCTGGCCTCAAACTCACAGCAATCCTCCTACCTATACCTAAGGAGTTCTAGGATTAAAGGCATGGGCCGCCATGCCTTGTCTCTGCCTCTTGTAAATTTTATAAACTGCAAACACTTTGGACTTCCTCCCCCCAGCTCCTTCCTGTGGGGCAGAACTGTACGGAATGGTTCTTTTATTTTGTTTTGGTTTGATTTTTTGCTTTTTTTTTCCAGGTAGCATCTCACCCTAGCCTAGGCTGACCTGGAACTCTCTTAGTAGTCCCAGGCTGGCCTCAAACTCATGACAATCTCCTACCTCCGCCTTCCAAATGCTTGGGGATTAAAGACATGTGCTACCATGCCTGGCTTGGAATGGTTCTTTTTTTTTTAAACTTTAATTCTCTTTTTTTTTTTAAATTTTTTTGTTTGTTTATTTATTTATTTGAGAGCGACGGAGAGAAGGAGGCAGAGAGAGAGAGAGAGAGAGAGAGAGAGAGAATGGGCGCCCCAGAGCTTCCAGCCTCTGTAAACGAACTCCAGATGCGTGCGCCCCCTTGTGCATCTGGCTAACGTGGGTCCTGGGGAATCGAGCCTCGAACCGGGGTCCTTAGGCTTCACAGGCAAGTGCTTAACCGCTCAGCCATCTCTCCAGCCCTGGAATGGTTCTTATAAAGAGAAAAAGGGGTCCTTTACTTTCCTCTCTGTCTGTTAAGATTTTTCTTTTCTTTTTTGGTTTCTGGAGGTAGGGTCTCGCTCTAGTGGCTGAGGGTGGCCTCAAACCCCTGCCTCCCGAGTGCTGGGATTAAAGGTGTGTGTGCGTGCCACCACGCCCTGCTTTTTTAGATATTTCTTTCTTCTTCCTTTTTTTAATTTTTCCTCTTGTTTTATTTTTATTTATTTATTTGAGAGAGAGAGAGAGAGAGGGAGAGAGTGAGAATGGGCGCACCAGGACCTCCAGCAAACGAACTCCAGATGCATGCGCCCCCCCCCTCCCATATGCAACTGGTTTATGTGGGTCCTGGGGAATTGAACCAGGGTTCTTTGGCTTTGCAGGCAAACACCTTAACTGCTAAGCCATCTCTCCAGCCCTCTTTCTTTCTTTCTTTCTTTGCTTTTTCGAGGTAGGGTCTTGCTATGTAGTCTCGGAGTGGCCTGGAACTCACAGCGATCCTCCAACCTCTACCTCCCTAGTACTGGGATTAAAGGCATGAATCACCACACCCAGCTATTAAGATATTTCTGAGCAAATCACTCAGGAATAAAGTTCACTTGGGCCAATGGGGCATTTACTTCCTTTGAAAAGGCTTCCCGTGGTGAGAAGGTAACCTCAGAGAGGGGAGATATATTTGGGCCTGGGGGAACTGCAGTGGATCAGAACTGGCTTGTTTGGGGCACCTTTGATGTCATCAGCATGGTGTTTCGTTTTGCTTTGTTGGGGTGTGTGTTTGGTTTCTTTGTGTGTATGTGTGTTTTGACATTTGAGGCAGGATCTCACTCTAGCTCAGGCTGACCTGGAACTCCCCGTATAGTCAGTCCCAGGCTGGCCTCAAACTCACAGGGATCCTCCTACCTCTGCCCGCCAAGTGCTGGGATTAAAGGAGTGCGCCACCACACTAGGCAGTGTGTAGTTTTTTGTTTTTGTTTTTGTTTTTTTGGGGTAGGGTCTCACTTTAGCTCAGACTGACCTAGAACTCACAGTGATCCTCCTAACCTCAGCCTCCACAATTAAAAGTGTGTGCCAACACGCCCATATTTTTTTGTTGTTTTTCCTTTTTTTTTTTTTTTTTTTTTTTGAGGTAGTCCAGGCTGACCTGGAATTCACTATATAGTCTCTCAGGGTGGTCTCGAACTCACAGCAGTCCTCCCACCTCTGCCTCTGGAGTGCTGGGATTAAAGGTGTGCACCACCATGCCCAGCTTGTTTTGTTTTTGGGGGGTAGAGTCTCTCTGTAGTCCAGGTTTACATGGACTCATTATGTAGTCTCAGGGTGGCCTTGATCTCATGACAGTCCTCCCACCTTTGTCTCACAAGTGCTGGGATTTAAACCATGTGCTACCATGCCCGGCTTTGTTGATTTTTGTTTTTTGGTAGGGGGGTTCAAGGTAAGGTTTCACTCTAGCCCAGGCTGACCTGGATGGAATTCACTATGTAGTCTCAGGGTGGCCTCGAACTCATGGCGATCCTCCTACCTCTGCCTCCCAAGTGCTGGGATTAAAAGCATGCGCCACCACGCCCGGCTCTCTGACTCGGAGAAAGGCCAGGGACCCGCTTTAGTCTCAGGCCTACACAGGAGGCAGACCAGTCTCTTAAAACCCTAGTGGGAACAGAATCCATCACAACCTAACACAATAGTCATGAGTGACAAACAAATTTTGGATGTGTAATTTTCTAGGTAAGATGACCTGAGGCCAGTCCCATGTTTTCTCTCTTCACTCAGGAAAATGTTTGCAGTGTGTTCTGGATTCTCCACACTCAGCACTTTGCCCCGGTGAACTGTGGTGCGTTCTTGGGAGATTGTATTATTTTGAAATGTGGGGAAAGTTGGATTTTTTTTCCTTCCCCCTTTTCCCTCCTCCCCTTCTGCTTTAAAAACAAGATAAGCCTGTATGCAAATAGGTTCCTGGTAACCACAGTAACATTCTCAACGTTATTGATTGAATTACAGAGTCTTCCTTCCCGAGATTAAGCTCTCTTTGCATACCGGTAACATTAGAAACACCCCATTACCGAGTCACTGGAGACATCTGAGGAACAACACTGACACTGGAAGAGGGTGTCTTCTGGGTTAAACTTTTTAATGTTTATGTGATGAAACAAGTAGAATGCTTGTTCTTTCCACCTTTCTTTCTAATTATTTTTTAGGGTTACAAAGTCATAGGTTTCCTTATGGTATTTCATACACATGTCATAGTTTGTTCTGATTCATTCAAGACTTTTTGAAATTCTAAAATGAAGGTTGGGGGTATTAGAGCTCAGTGGCAAAGAGCTTGTCTATGTGAGGCACTGGGTTGCATCCCTTACACACACACACGAAAAAATAAACTAATTCATTAATGTAAAAAGTAAAATTGAAATGTCTCCAAATGAGTGAAAGATAACATTTGCTATGCACATATTTCATATGTCATGAAGAATATACTGTACAGCGTCCCAGCTTATAAAGACATGCCTGGCTATTCTCTTGTGATTCTAATAACTAGTTTCTCCTCCAGGAAAATACATACTTTGATATGTTGAATAGTTAAAAATAAGAAGAAAAAGAAAAAGACAACCTTAATGCTCTTTGTTCACAGAGCAGGAAGCCTGAAGGAGGAAGTATGTGTGACAGTTTATTTTCAACAACTGCGGGTTATCAAGTGAATGAAATTCCTCTGGAAGCTATAAACACGCAGATTGGAGGATGGCCTGTGTGTTCAAATGGCTCCGGCAGGTCCTCGGGATTTAATCCTTTTTTTTTTTTTCCAGCCTTTTCACACAAGCCAATTACTGTGCTTTTCCAAAAGGAAACACTGAGTCATTCATGAAATCATCAAGATTTCGAAACTTGCTTACACCATGTTTTTTTTCCTCCTCCTTTCCTACCTGTGCCAAAAAAGCAGGCTCAGAAAAGGCATCGGGTAAGAGAGGCCTAAATCCAGGGAACCCGGGCCAGAGCTGCTCAGGACTGGAGTGGATGGCTGAGGGCGCTGGGGGTGGAGGTGGGGGTCCCACAGGGATGGAAACTCCTCCCTCCTCTCCCGGCTGGATCCCACATGGAGGGGTTTGTCTCACCTCCCAAGGGCCTGTGAGTAACTGGTTCTGGCTCAACAATTCTTTGGCCATTCTGCTGGCCAGCCTCCAAGTTTCATGTGGAACTGCACATGGGCGTGGGCCCCCAGATGGGCTGGCCTGTGTTACTAGGCCTTACATACATACACACATACATACATACAGTCCCAGCCTTGCAGAATTTGGTCAGAAATGGGACACAGATGAGAGTGTGTTTAAGCTAGAGAATATATACCTCTTGATCTGTGCCTCACTAGTGTGTGAGCTGAGGTTATCAAACTCCAGGCAAGAGACAGTCACCAAATGTTTGGGTCAGGCACATGCTGCCGGGAGGGATGTAGCTTTCACAAGGAGACAGCTTTTCCTGTTTCCTAAAGGGAGAGTGTTTCTAGGTACTTGACTGTTTGCTTGTATTTTGTTTGTTTGTTTGTTTGTTTGCTTTGTTTTCTGAATTTTTTTGTTTGTTTTGCAAGCTTCCCTTCACACCCCCAGGTAGGGGTCTCACTGTAGCCCAGGCTGACCTGGAAGTCATTATGTAGTCCCAGGCTGGCCTCGAACTCACAGCGATCCTCCTACCTCTGCCTCCGGAGTGCTGGGATTAAAGGTGTGTGCCACCATGCCCAGCATTATTTCATGTTTTTATTTTATTTATTTACTGGAAAGAGAGAAAAAGTGTATGGACATGCCAGGGCCTCTTGCTGATGTGAACTACACACACGAACCACTTTGTGTAACTGGCTTTTAGTAGGAGGCTTGGCTTGGGAATTGAACCCGGGCTGACAGGCTTTGAAAGCAAGTTCCTTTAACCACTGAACCATCTTTACAACCCCTTGTGTTGGAACCCCTGAGTGCTGGAATTAAAGGTACGTGCCACCACACCTGGCAGATTTGACTTTTTTGGGGTTTTTGGTTTTCTTTTTTGTTTTGTTTTGTTTTTTTCAAGGTAGGGTCTCACTACAGCCCAGGCTGACCTGGAATTAACTATGTAGTCTCAGGTTGGCCTCAAACTCATGGCGATCCTCCTACCTCTGCCTCCTGAGTGCTGGGATTAAAGGCGTGCGCCACCACGCCAGGCTGATTTTTTTTTTTTTTTTTTTGAGATGGGAACGCAAGTAGTATAGGATAGCCTCTGGAATTCACTGTGCAGCTCAGGCTGGCCTCAAGCTCATGACAATCCTCCCACCTCAACCTCCCAAATACAGTCATGGGGATATAGGATATATGTCTTTAATCCCAGCACTCGGGAGGCAGAGGTAGGAGGATCACTGTGAGTTCCGAGGCCACCTTGAGACTACATAGTGAATTCCAGCACAGCCTGGTCTGCAGTGAAACCCTACTTCAAAAACCCAAAAAACAAACAACAAACAAACATAAGTTTAGGTAAATTCACTAAGAGTTGAATAATCAAAACTTCTGGAATAGTCCTGGAAAGTGCATATTTCCTATTTCTCCAACAATCCTAGATTCATGTAGATAAATAACACATAGTCACAGTCCACGGGGCTCAAAACAGCACCGACAGCTTATCGTTATGTGTCCTTGCCAGGGTACCTTGTGTTTGCCTTGTACTATGAAAGGATCCCACAGACTCATCTCTCTGAACGGGACTGCAAGGTGGGAGGGAAGGGGAATGCCCCATTTCAAAGATGGGAACTGGCAGCTCAGGAGGGACAAAATCAGTCCAGGACACGGTCCACACTTAACCCCAGGGCTCCACAGCAGGAGCGCTGCCTGCCTGTCCTGCTCTTACACCTTCGTGCAGAGGGCTTCTCTGCTTTGCTTTTGCATTAAAGCTGTGCTTTTGGCTCCTAGAATTCACAAGGGATGTTCCAGCCTGTTTCCATTCTCTACCGAACATCCGGCTCCTTCCTTCCTTTCTTCTTTCTCTTTTCTTCTCTTTCTTTCTTCCTCCCTCCCTCCCTGTCTCTCTCTCTCTCCTACTCTCTCTCTCTCTCTCTCTTTCTTTCTTAACAGGGACCTACCTGTTTGAGAAGGAAGTGGTTTAGAATATGTGTTTACTGTAAAATGGCTTCCTCTTTTTTTTTTTTTTTTATTTCTTCCTTGAGTGTATTCCAGTATTATTTTATCCCAATTCCTCCCCCTAAATTCCAGGTTCAATTTCTCTCATTCCCTTAAGATATTAATGATCACCAGTGAATTGCCTTTATGTCTATATGTGTATTTCACATTCTTAAGTGGTGTAAGAGTGTGTGTTTAATTTTTTAGAGAATAATTTAGAGAAGGAATTATTGTTTAAAAACCGCCTAATCCTCTGTGTGGTTCACCCGGGGGTGGGGGCATGACTGTATTGCTGAGCTGGTGACAAACTTCAGCCAGTGCTGAGGACCCCTCACCCAGGACGTTCCGGGGAAACACTGGTGCAAACTGAGGATGAGGGGAGCCTTCCTCAAACGGTTTTCATAAAGCATTCAGGAGACCTTGGCCAAACCGGTCTGTTAGGGTTTTACAACCCCGAGGAGGATGGGACGAGGGCGGAGCTGGGAGGGACACGCGTTATTACTCAGCTAAAGGTCCCCAGGCTGTGCCCTCCTGCGGGGCTGGGCCCGGAGAAAGAATCAAGAATCAGGTTTATTTTTATTTTATATTTTGTTGTACTCCTCTCCTGGCATTTTACCAGACTGGCTTTTCCTTCTAGACCAATTTCATTTCAAAACATGTAAAAGAAAACTTTGCTCTCTCTGATGTGCACCCCCCCACACACACACACATTGGCAAATCTCTTCCTCTGGGGCTGAGTTTCTTTCTATCTTCTATTCGCACTGCCGTAGCCATTTTGGGAAGAGGGACGTCACCAACCATAGGAAACAACAGGCACAGTTCAGACCGCATCCCTGCTCCCCCACACCACTCTTCCAGCTTGACCTGACTTCCCTAAACGCACCCTGGCAAGCACCCTATGGAGCGGAGGGCCTCTCCCGCAGAGGTGAGCGCTGACCTGCCCACGGCCCCGCTGCCCTTTAGTCTTTGCTGCCTCGGGCTGTCCCCGCATGCAGTTGGAAGTCTCCAGGCTGGGATTGGCTCACTGACCTCTGTCCCAGAGGCCACCAACTTTCTGTTTTCTCTTTCTCTTTCTTTTTTGTTCTCCTAATCTCACAGGAGTGTAGGTGAAAATTAGGGAGACTCACCATAGAGACAGACTGAACAGAGATTTAGAACCAAGTAGAAAGGGGAAGGTGTGTGATGCTGGCCTGTGCCAACATGTCATTTTTATTGATTAATTAATTAATTAATTAATTTAACAGAGAGAAAGAGAGGGAGAGAGAGAGAGAGAGACAGAGAATGGGCACGCCAGGGCTCCAGCCACTGTAAATGAACTCCAGACATGTGCACCCCCTTGTGCATCTGGCTAACATGGATCCTGGGGAATTGAACCTGGGTCCTTTGGCTTTGCAGACAAATGCCTTAGCTGCTAAGCCATCCCTCCAGCCCCCAACATCTCATTTTTATCCCTTAATATTTTCTTTAAGTGGACGGGCCAACTCGTACCTTGCCTCACAAGGCAGGCAGCTCCACAGCCAGGTCAGGTCAGCTATAAGAGAAACACGCAGCTCAGGGCAGGTGCTGGGTGCTTCTGAACAAATCAGTTTACTTCCGTCCATTTTCAGTGCTTGTAAAACTTGAACCATGAGGTGGACAGATGGCTTAGTGGTTAAGGCACTTTGCCCGCAAAGCCAAAGGACCCAGGTTTGATTCCCCAGTGCCCACCTAAATCCAGATGCCCAAGGTGGTGCATGTGTCTGGAGTTCCTTTGCAGTAAGTAGCTAGAGGCCCTGACATGCCCATTCTCCCTCCCCCCTTTTGTCTATCTGCCTCTCTCTCTCAAATAAAGAAATAAATAAGCTGTTAAAAAAGGACCCTTTCGCCGGGCGCCTTTAATCCCAGCACTTGGGAGGCAGAGGTAGGAGGATCTCCGTGAGTTGGAAGCCACCCTGGGAATACATAGTAAATTCCAGGTCAGCCTGGGCTAGAGTGAAATTCTACCTCTAAAAAACAAAAACAAAAACAAAAAAACAAAAAGGACCCTTTCAGGCTGGAGAGATGGCTCAGCAGTTAAGATGCACGTGCTTACAAAGCCTAACAGCCTGGGTTCAGTTCCCCAGTACCCAAGTAGAATCAGTTGCACAGGGCACTGCAGCAGATGGAGGCACTAGCCTCTCTTGCTCTCTCTCTCTCTCTCCATGCAAATAAATATTTATATATATATTTTATCTTTATTTATTTATTTGACAGAGAAAGAGGGAGAGAGAAGGAAAGAGAAAGAATGGGCGCGCCAGAGACTCCAGACACTACAAATGAACTCCAGATGTATGCACCCCCTTGTGCATCTGGCTAATGTAGATCCTGGGGAATTGAACCAGGGTCCTTTGGCTTTGCAGGCAAATGCCTTAACTGCTAAGCCACCCCTCCAGCCTGCAAATAAATATTTCTTTTTTTTTAATAATTTATTTTTTTTATTTTCTCAATTTTTATTAATATTTTCCATGATTATAAAAAATATCCCATGGTAGTACCCACCTCCCCCCACTTTTCCCTTTGAAATTCCATTCTCCATCATATCCCCTCCCCATCTCAATCTTTCTACTTACATATATACAATACCAACCTAATAAATGCCCTCCTCCCTTTCTTTCTCTTCCCTTTCTATCTCCTTTTTAACTTACTGGCCTCTGCTACTGAGTTTTTTCCTTCTCGCACAGAAGCCCAATCCTCTGTAGCTAAGATCCACATATGAGGGAGAACATGTGGTGCTTGGCTTTCTGGACCTGGGTTACCTCACTTAGTATAATCCTTTCCAGATCCATCCACTTTCAAATAAATATTTCTTAAAGGACCCTTTCGCCAGGCATGATGGTACATACCTTTAATCCCAGCATTTAGGAGGCTGAGGTAGGAGGATCACTGTGAGTTCGAGTCCAGCATAGGGTAGAGCAAGACCCTACCTCAGAAAAAACAAAAAATAAAAAATTAAATAAAAAATAATGATAATAAATAGATAAATAAATAAAAAGACGCTTTCTCCCTTCCTCTTTTTAAAAAAATTTTTAATTGTTTATTTATTTATTTGACAGACAAAGAGGGAGGGAGGGAGAGAGAATGGGCGCACCAAGGCCTCTAGCCACTGCAAACGAACTCCAGATGCATGTGCGCCCCCTTGTGCATCTGGCTAACGTGGGTCCTGGGGAATTGAACCTGGGTCCTTTGGCTTTGCAGGCAAACGCCTTAGCTGCTAAGCCATCCCTCCAGCCCCCCCTTCTTCTCTTTCTTGATACAGGGCTCCAACTCTAGTCCACACGGGTGTAGAATTCGTGGCAATCCTCCTGCGTCAGCCTCCCAAGTGCTGAGATTTACAGGCATGTGCCACCACACCCAGCCATAATTCCTGTCTGCGAAACCAGCAGTAATCAAGTGAAGCAGAAGCAGATGGACTCAATCAAGATGAAGCAAACTAGCAAATTAGATCCGGCCACGTGCTTGGGGGAATATAAATGCTTAATTGTATATTCTACTCAGATAGCCACAGATAGATAAAAATTTTACTTCACCTTTTATATGTATTTGAATACATTAAGGTATATTTACATGCATATGTAAATAGTTCTTACACATTTTCAACATACAAGAAACAGTTTTTTGTTGTTGTTATTGTTGTTTTGTCTTTGGTTTTCCAAGGTAGGGTCTAGCTCTAGCTCAGAGCTGACCTCGAAATCACTCTGTAGACTCAGGGTGGCCTCCAACTCATGGTGATCCTCCTACCTCTGCCTCCCGAGTGCTGAGATTAAAGGTGTGCTCCACCATGCCCAGCTATTTTTTTAATATTTTATTTTATTTTTTGTTATTTGAGAGAGAGGGAGAGAGAGAAAGAACGGGCGCACCAGGGTATCTAGCTACTGCAAGCAAGCGCCTCAACCGCCATCTCTCCATACCACAAGAAATAGTTAAAAAAAAAAAAAAAAAAAGAAAGAAAGAAAGAAAAGAAAATACTTTGAAGAGATGGCTTAATGGTTGAAGCATTTGCTTGCAAAGCCAAGGGGCCAAGGTTTGATTCATCAGTACCCATATAAAGCCAGATGCACAAGGTGGCTCATGCATCTGGAGTTTGTTTGCAGTCTTATAAATAAATTTAAATTATTTTAAAAAAAATTTATTTGAAAGAGAGAGAAAGAGACAGACACAGAGTGAGAGAATGGGTGCATCAGGGTCTCTAGCCACTACAAATGAACTCCAGACACATGAGCCACCTTATGCATCTGGTGTACATGGGTCCTGGGGAATTGAACCAGGGTCCTTAGGCTTAGCAGGCAAGTGCCTTAATGGCTAAGCCATCTCTCCAGTCCCCCTTTAAAACTTTTTTTTTTAAAAAGAAATAGTTTTCAAGTGGGCATGGTGGCACACACCTTTAATCCCAACACTTGGGAGGCAGAGGTAGAAGGATCACCCTGAATTTGAGGCCACTCTGAGACTACATAGTGAATTCCAGGTCAGCCTGGGCTAGAGCAAGACCCTATCTCAAGAAAAAGAGCGGGGGTGGGGGGAAGAAATTGTTTTCATTCTTAAAATATATATAATATGGGCTAGAGAGATGGTTTAGCAGTTCAGGCACTTGCCTGAGAAGCCTAAGGACCCAGGTTTGATTCTCCACTACCCACATAAGCCAGATGCACAATGTGGTATATGAACCATTTGCAGTGGCTGGAGGCCCTGATGTGCCCATTCTCTATCTCTCTCTGTCTCTCAAATAAGTAAATAAATAAATACTTAGCTGGGTGTGGTAGCACATATGTAGTCTCAGGGTGGCCTCGAACTCACAGTGATCTTCCTACCTCTGCCTCCCAAGTACTGGGATTAAAAGCATGTGCCACCATGCCCAGCTAGAACACCAATTTCTATGGAGACTATATCAGTGTCTGATGTCTGTACTCTGAATGTAAATAACCGTTCCTGACAAGAATAGCAAACACAATGAAGTCCAGTTTTCCCCCATGATCTAAATGTTCCCTGGAAGCTTCTCTTTTGGACCAAAACCCTAATATCACTTCTGTTCCGTTCTGATGATTTACCCCTTCATTCTTTCAAAGGGGAAGTGAAAAAGAACTCTCCATTTTTATACAGACATGCACTTTTCTGTTCTTTCTTTTTACTTAGTTTATTTTATTGTATTTTATTTTTTTCGTTTTGTTTTTTTGTTTTTTGAGGTAGGGTCTCACTCTAGCCCAGGCTGACCTGGAATTCACTATGTACTCTCAGGGTGGCCTCAAACTCACAGTGACCCTCCTACCTCTGCCTCTTGAGTGTTGGGATTAAAGGTGTGCACCACCATGCCCGGCTTTTGTTTATTTTTTTTTAACTTATTTATATTTGAGATGGAGAGAAAGGTAGAGATGGAGAGGGAAACAGAGAGAGAGAGAGAGAGAGAGTGTGTGTGTGTGAGAGAGAGAGAATCGGCACACCAGGGCCTCCAGCTACTGCAAAAGAACTCCAGACCTTGTGCATCTGGCTTACATGGGACCTGGAGAATCAAACCTGGGTCCTTAGGATTCACAGGCAAGTGTCTTAACTGCTAAGTTATCTCTCCAGCCCTATTTATTTATTTATTTGGTTTCTTGAGGTTGGGTCTCACTCTAGCCCTGGCTGGCCTGGAATTCACTCTGTAGTCTCAGGTTGGCCTCAAACTCGAACTCTCAGTGATCCTCCTACCTCAGCCCCCCAAATTCTGGGATTAAAGGCATGCACCACCACATCTGGCTTTTCTTTTTCTTTATTTTATTTTTTTTTTATTTTTTGAGGTAGGGTCTCACTCTGGCCCAGGCTGACCTGGAATTCACTCTGTAGTCTCAGGGTGGCCTCGAACTCATGGTGATCCTCCTACCTCTGCCTCCTGAGTGCTGGGATTAAAGGTGTGCGCCACCACGCCCGGCTCATAGCTTTTCTTTTTTAAAATGCACCACCCACTATAGGGAATATCAGGACAATTTTTTTTTTCCAAGGTAGAGTCTTACTCTAGCCCAGGCTGACCTGGAATTTACTATGTAGTCTCAGGGTGGCCTCGAACTCAGGGCGATTCTCCTACTTCCACTGGTATTAAAGATGTGTACCACCACGCCCAACATCACAAGGCAATTTTAAATACTTTTATTATTTATTTATTTGAGACAGAAGTACAGAGAGAGAGAACGAGAGAGAGAGAGAGAAATGAGAATGGGCATGCTAGGGTCTCTAGTCACTGCAAACGAACTCCAAATGCATGTGCCACCATGTGCATCTGGCTTACGTGGAACCTGGAGAATCGAACCTAGGTCCTTAGACTTCGCAGGCAAGTGCCTTAACCGCTAAGCCATTTCTCCAGCCCCACAGGACAATTTTAGTAAGAGAAAGCAGGAAACATCCCTGGAGCACAGCAGGGGATTTCTGTGGGTCATGAAAACTTGTCTGTATTCCAAAGTGGCTGAACTCTGAAGAATAAGTGCTTATGACAGGTCAATTGTCCGTTTTGTGTGTGACAAGAAGACCTGAAGACGCTCTCCTCAGAGTGAGCCCGGTGGGAAATCCACAGGAGAAGGCTTGAGTGACTTTTCTTTTCATTAGGTATTTTGGAAGTTGCCATGTGGCAGAGGCTGACCATGAACTCTTAGCTTGCTCTTCGCCAAAACGAAGAGAAGTGATGACGTCGAACTCCTTTTCTCTTCCCAAGGGCTAGTACTACAGATCCACACCACCACGCCCAGCTTGAAATGGTCTTAATGTATGAAAGAGCTCAGGGAACTGCTCTTCTTGTTTGTTTGTGACTCTAGCCCAGGCTAACCTGGAACTCACTGTACCCAAGGCTAGCCTTCAACTCATGGTGATTCCCCTATCTCAGCCTCCCCATTGCTGGTGTTTAAGGAGTGAATCACCATGTCCCGTTTGACTTTTGTATTTTTTTGTGTGTGAATTTTAAAATATTTCTACTTATTTATTATTTTTTATTGATAACTTCCATAATTGTAAACAATACCCCATGGTAATTCCCTCTCCCCCCCCCACTTCCCCCTTTGAAACTTCATTTTCCATCATACCCCCTCCCCATCTCAATCAGTCTCTTATTTTGATGTCATCATCTTTTCCTCCTATTATGATGGTCTTGTGTAGGTAATGTCAGGCACTGTGAGGTCATGGATATCCAGGCCATTTTGTGTCTGGAGAAGCACGTTGTAAGGAGTCCTACCCTTCCTTTGGCTCTTACGTTCTTTCCACCACCTCTTCTGCAATGGACCCTGAGCCATGGAAGGTGTGATGGAGAGATTTCAGTGCTGAGCACTCCTCTGTCATTTCTTCTTAGCACCATCATGCCTTCTGAGTCATCCCAAGGTCCTGGACATCTGAAAAGAGAAGCTTCTCTAACCAAAAGTGAGAGTAGTATTAGTATATGGCTATGAACAATAAGAGAAGTGCTTACTGGGCAGTTTGGTGAACATAGTATATACATTTAGCCAGACACCAGCAGATGTTACACACCTAGGGCTCATGACTTCCTTGTTGTAGGTTTTCAGTACCAGGCATGTATTCCCTCCCATGGAGTGGGCCTCCAGTCCAATTAGAAGGCAGTTGGTTTCCACCATAACAGACATTTCACTATTGCGTCCGTTGGTTCCTTTGATCTGGCTGGCCAGATTTAAGGCTTGCAGTGTCCACTGTTGAGTATCTTCACTGGTGATTTCTCTCTCTCCCATTGAACTGCATGCAGTGTAACCTTTTCCAGCTTTCTTTCAGCTGGTCTACATGGAGGAAGTTTTCAGCTCAGCTCCAGCAGGGTTTCTCAGTGACGTTGCAGCCCAAGTATGTGGAGTCTTCACAGCAATAGGGTCTTACCATCTATTCCTGGTGGGAAACCAAGTGCCTCAGCAATGGTTTGTAATGTTTTGGGGGCATCAGGGACCTCCTTGGCCAACAGCTCACTGAAAGGTATCCCATCCCTGGCACTGATAATTTTCTAGTAATAATCTATGGTTCCTGAGTGTTCCATTGTCCAAAAAGTAAGTTTCCATATGAATTATTTATATCCTCTTAGATTTTGATTAGCCCTCCCTCCACCTTTCCTTTACTCAGTCTCTTCCCTTGACCTCACTTAGGCCTTTTCACCCCCATTAATCTGTTCTTCTGCTTACATATGCACAATACCATCCTATTAAGTGCCCCCTCCCTCCCTTTCTATTCCCTTTGATCCCTTTCTAGCTTACTGGCTAGAGTTTTATTCCTACTCACATAGAAATCCAATCATTTGTAGCTAGGATCCACATATGAGAGAGAACATGTGATGTTTGGCTTACTGGTCCTGGGTTACCTTACTTAATACAATTCTTTCCAGATCTATCCATTTTCCTGCAAAGCTCATAACTTCATTTTTCTATTTACTAGAGAGAGATAGAGAAAGAATGGGCCTACCAGGGCCCCTAGCCATTGCATATGAACTCCAGACGTATGTGCCACTATATGCAGCTGGCTTACATGGGTTCTGGGGAATCAAATCCAGACTATTAGGCTTTGCAGGCAAGTGCCTTAACCACTGATCCATCACTTCAGCCCAATTCTGCGATTTTCATTTTGCTTCTCTCACTGCAATTACCATAATATATATATTATGTATGTATGTATTATGTATATATATATATAATTTTTTTTCCAAGGTAGGGTCTCACTCTAACTCAGGCCAACCTGGAACTCACTATGTAGTCTCAGAGTGGCCTTGAACTCATGATGATCTTCCTACCTCTGCCTCCCAAGTGCTGGGATTTTACTATGTATATGTATATATATATATATATATATATTTTTTTTTTATTTTATTTTTATTTTTTTTTTTGGTTTTTCAAGGTTGGGACTCACTCTGGTCTAGGCTGACCTGGGATTCACTATGTAGTCTTAAGGTGATCTCAAACTCATGGCGATCCTCCTTCCTCTGCCTCCCAAGTGCTGGGATTAAAGGCGTGCACCACACACACACACACACACACACATATGTATATATATATATTAATATTTATTTATATTTATTTGAGACAGAGAGAGAGAGAGAGAATGGGTGTGCCAGAGCCTCTAACCACTGCAAACAAACTCCAAATACATGTGCCACCTTGTGCACCTTGCTTACACGGGACCTAGAGAATTGAACCTGGATCCTTAGGCTTTGCAGGCAAGCACCTTAACTGCTAAGCCATCTCTCTAACCCTTACTTTATATATATACTTCAAAGTTTTTATTTTTTTATTTAACAGAGAGAAAGAGAGAGAGAGAGAGAGAGAATTGGACACCAGGGCCTCCAGCCACTGCACAGAAACTCCAGATGCATGCGCCACCTTGTGCATCTGACTTACATGGGTCCTGGGGAATTGAACCGAGGTCCTTTGGCTTTGCAGGCAAATGCCTTAACAGCTAAGCCATCTCTCCAGACCTTACTCTATATTTTTATATAATTTTGTTTGAGAATGAGAATATGGGGAGCCAGGGCCTTTTGTGGCTGCAAAGGAAGTTCAGATGCTTGTGCCACTTTTTTGCTCTGAGTTTATGTGGCTAGCTTGGGGAATTGAACCTGGGCTGCCTGGCATTGCAAATGCCTTTAACCACTTAGCCATCTCCCCAGCTCTAAAATAATATTTAGCAACTGCATTAATTAGGATCTGAATTTGTTGTAGTAGAAAAGCATTGGCTGGGCACAGTGGTGCACCCCTGTAGTCACAAAGTATTCACAAGCTGAGGCATGAGGATCAATGGAGCCCAGGGGCTCTGGCAGTGAAATGAGACTCCCTCCCCAACTCTTCAAAAAGTATGTAAACTGAACAACAACAACAACAACAAACACACATTAGGTGGGCATGATGGTGTACACCTTTAATCTCAACACTAGGAAGGCAGAGGTAGGAAGATTGTTGTGAATTCGAGGCCAGCCTGAGACTATATAGTGAATTCCAGGTCAGCCTGGGTAAGAGTGAGACCCTACCTCCTCAAAAACCTCAAAAAAAAAAAAAAAAAAAAAAAAAAAAAAGCTGGAGAGATGGCATAATAGATAAGGCTCTTGCCTGCAAAGCTGAAGGACCCAGATTCAATTACCTGGGATCCACATAAGCCAGATGCCAGATGCACAAGGTGGCGCATGCATCTAGAGCTCATTTGATGGAGGCCCTGGTACACCCATTCTCTCTCTCTTCCCCCCCCCCAAATAAATAATAAAAATAAAAATAAAAAAATTGGGCGTGATGGCACATGCCTTTAATTACAGCACTCAGGAGGCAGAGGTAGGAGGATTGCCAAGAGTTTGAGGCCACCCTGAGACTACATAGTGAATTCCAGGTCAGCCTGTACTAGAGTGAGACCCTACCTCAAAAAACCAAAATAAATAAATAAAATAAAAAATAAAATTAAGTAAATAAAAAAAATACATAAGCCAAGATGGAGAGATGGCTCAGCATTTAAGGCATTGCTTGCAAAGCCTAATGGCCTGAATTTGATTTCCCAGTACCCATGTAAAGTTAGCTAAAAAATTTTTTATTGTTTTATTATTTATTTATTTGAAAGCAGAGAGAGATAGCAGAGAAATAGAAAGAATGGTATGTTAGGGCCTCTAGCCACTGCAATCGAACTCCAGATACATGTACCTTTCTGCACATATGTCTTTGTGTGGGTACTGTGGAACTGAGCCCAGGACATTAGGCTGTGCAGGCAAGTGCCTTAACCAGTGAGCCATCTCTCCAGCACTGGTATTGATTTTTTTTTTTTTTTTTGCATCAGATTCTCAGTTTAGCTCAGGCTGATTTAGAACTTGTAACTCTGTAGCCTAGGATGGCATTGAACTCATGGTGACCCTCCTCGCTTTGCCTCCCGAGTGCTTGCTGGGATTAAGATTAAAGGCATTACTTTTTTTTTGGGGGGGGGGTCAAAGTATTGTCTCACTCTAGCTCAGGCTGACCTGCAACTCATTCTGTTGTCTCAGGGTGGCCTTGAGCTCATGACAATCCTCCTACCTCTGCCTCCCTAGTGCTGGGATTAAAGGCATGCACCACCACGCCCGGCAATATTACTTTTTATTTTTGGTTTATTTTGAGATAGCATCTAGCTTTGTAGCTCAGGCTAGCCTGCAACTTTTGGTTCTCCTGCCTGGGTCCCCTGAGTGTTGTTGCTGTTTAATGCTAGCATTTTATTTTATTTTAGTTTCATTTTTTTTCTAGGTAGGGTCTCAGTCTAGCCCAGGCTGACCTGGAATTCACTGTGTAGTCTCAGGGTGGCTTCGAACTCCTCTTACCTACCTCTGCTAGGATTAAAGGTGTGTTGCCACCATGCCGAGCTAATGCTGGCATTTTCTTATCCCAAGGGAAACTTTCTGAGCACAGACACCTAAAAGACAATATCAAATGTTTCAGCAACTGACAAACCTCAGACTTCCTGTATTTCTGTAACATTTATTTCTGTAACTCGCCGTTTTCCCCTTTCCTTCTGTAATTTGTTAATGATCTCTGGGGCCAAGAGCTCTGTCTCTAGCAGGTTCTACGTGGATCAGCGGATCAAAGGTGAGTACTCTAAGTGGCGAGCGTAATTTCACCTGTGCAGCGAGCTATTAAAAACAGAGGTGCCTCACACAGACTGCATAGTTATTACTTTACAAATTGTTACTCATATTTAACTTACTACTTTAGTTATATATTTATTTGCCTCACTAGAACTCAAGGTCCATGGGGGCAAGGCTTTGTTTATCTTTTACCACATTGTATCTCCAGATACTAGTACATTCTGTGACATATTGAAAGTGCTCATTAAATGTTGAAAATCAGAATAAATGAATGGTGTAGTCCTGTATGGTGTCAGGGATGCAAAAATATTGGTTTGGCAATTAGAGGACAGCTTTTCTTTACATGGAGAAACCAGCCAAAGCTTTAATATTTTAACCTCTTCATGATTAGCATATAGGTTGCTATGAGAAACAATTGTGTGCATGTTTGTAGACATACTGCAGAAAGCACATATGCACATACAAAAAAAACCACACCAGCACCACTGTCATTGTTGCACAAGGTTCTTTTGGAAACACATAAAATGACATGAGAGAGTTTATGGAGCTCTAAACTTCTTTGTCCAATACAACCACATGATAATCTGTAGTTGCTTTGTATTGTGAGTTGGGTTCTTGCTACATAACCCAGCTGGTCTAGACCTTAGCATTCTGTTGTCTTAGCATCTTGGGTGCCTAGATGACAACCAAGTACCAGCACACCTGACATCTGTTGCATTTCATTGCGTACCCTGGCATGTCAGGGACAATTATTTGGTGAATAAATATATCTGAAATCTTTATCACCTCAAATAATGGGGATTTCTTAATTAAAAAATAAAGTTGAGGCTTATAAGATGAAAAAAAAAAAAAAAAAAAAAACAGAGGTGCCGGGTTTTTCATGGTCACCCAAGGCATTGATTTGACATTAAACTCCAGTAGCGCAAGCAATAAAGACATGCTAGAACCAGGGGTTTCACCCCCACAGTTCCTTGCTCAATCATGAGCTCGTGGAAGATTGAGGCTCACAGCCATCCCCACACCCCTTCCTTCAAAAAGGAATTCCACTGTGATAACTTTGGAGAAGAGAAGTGGAAAAACTTCATTTCTGGGCTGGAGCTGTGGCTCAGCAGTTACGGCGCTTGCCAGCAAAGCTAAAGGTCTCAGGTTCGATTCCCTAGGACCCAAGTAAGCCAGATACACAAGGTGGCGCATGCATCTGGACTTCATTTGCAGTGGCTGGAGGCCCTGACGTGCCTATCTTTTTCTCTCTCTCTCAAATAAATAAAAAATATGTTAAAAAAAACTTCATTACCTTGACAAGCATGTTTTTCCTTTGAGATTTATTTTCTCTTGTGTCCATGCCCCACCTCCTCACACACACACACATTAAACCTTTTTTTTTTTTTTTTTAAGAACACATTTCTTATGCAATTTGTTTTGCATTTCTGGAATGAGGAACTCTTTCTGTGCATAGTGTTGTTAAAATCTAGCCCAGGCGCGTGGCGTTGTATGTGATAATCACCTAGAGTGTGGAGGAAATGATTCACACGTAGTGTGACTGAAAGTGTTCTGTACTGAGTTACCTGCAGCCAGGGCCCTCCCAGCTGCCAGTCACCTGACCAGGCTGCATCTGCCTGCTGGGTTCTCTCTCTTTCCCTGTTCAACTTTCCTGACCCAGAAACAAGATGCTGGGGACGCCTCCTCTGAATAATTCTTTTTTTGTTTGTTTGTTTGTTTTTTGTTTTGTTTTTGGTTTTTGAGGTAGGGTCTCACTGTAACTCAGGCTGACCTGGAATTCACTATGTAGTCTCAGGGTGGCCTCGAACTCATGGTAATCCTCCCACCTCTGCCTCCCGAGTGCTGGGATTAAAGGCACGCGCCAACACACCCGGCTTGAATTCATTTCTCAAAAAGAGAGAGAGAGAGAGAGATAATGGGGGCGCCGGGGCCTCCTGACACTGCAAAGGAACT
Source organism: Dipus sagitta (assembly GCA_036346955.1). Lineage (NCBI taxonomy): Eukaryota > Metazoa > Chordata > Mammalia > Rodentia > Dipodidae > Dipus > Dipus sagitta. The sequence goes on along the minus strand of CM070779.1, from coordinate 9,547,001 downwards.
CCAGGTGCATGCACCACTTCGTGCATCTGGCTTTACTTGGGTACTAGGGAATCGAATCTGGATCATTAGGCTTTGCAGGCAAGGGCCTTAACCACTGAGCAAATCTCTCCACCCCTATCTTCTTCTTTAAGAGAAACATACGCATGTGGGTGTTTTGTTGTCATTGTTTTCTTTTTCTTTTCTTTCTTTCTTTTTTCTTTCTTTCTTTTTTGAGGTAGGGTCTCACTCTAGCACAGGCTGACCTCAAACTTACTGCAATCCTCCTACCTCAGCCTCCCAAGTGAGTGCTGTGATTAAAGGTGTGCTCCACCATGCCGGGCTCATCTGTGGAGCTTTTAATAAGCCACACCTGTCCAGGTGGGCCTTCCCAGGTGTGGCAGTTACCTTCTCATTGACAGAACTAAGCACCCGTCCAAAAGCAGCTGATGGGAGGAAAGGATTTACTTTGGCTTACAGTCTGCTGGGGAGGCTCCATGACGGCAGGGGACAGCATGGCATGAGCAGAGGGTGGACACCACCTCTGCCACAGCAGGTGGAAACAGCAGCAGGAGAGCGAGCCAAGCTCTGGCGAAGGGGAGCTGGCTGGGAACAGAGACCCGCCCCTCCCCCGAACACATCTCCTCCAGCTGGAGACCAAGCATTCAAAACACATGAATTCATGGGTGACATCTGATTCAAACTATACACGACGATACTGTCTTTTAATTTTACACTTTAATTCTTTTCAATTATTTTTGTTTATTTGCAAGCAGAGAGAGGTAGACAAAAAAGAGATAGATAGAATGGACATGCAGGGCCTCCAGCCTCTTCAACTGAACTCCAGACATGTGTACTTTGTGCATCTGGCTTTACAAGGATACTGGGGAATCGAACCCAGGCTGCCAGACTTTGCAAGCAAGCACCTTTAATCACTGAGCCATCTCTCTTAATTTGCACTTAATTTTTTTTTTTTCAAGGTAGGGTCTTGCTCTAGCCAGGCTGACCTGGAATTCATTCTGTAGTCCCAGGGTGGCCTCGAACTCACAGCAATCCTCCTATCTCTGCCCTCTCAAATGCTGGGATTAAAGGCATGTACCACTGTGCCTAGCAAATAAAATATTTTCAAAACTAGTGATCATGACATAGTATTCAGAGGAAATTGGTAAATAATAAAACTTCAGGCCCATTTCCAATTTAGTTATTTATTTTAAAAATATTTTATTTATTTATTTCAGAGAGAGAGAGAGAGAGAGAGAGAGAGAGAGGAAGAGGCAGATAGAAAGAGAATGGGCACACCAGGGCCTCTAGTTACTGCAAATGAACTCCAGACGCATGCACCCCCTTATGCATTTGCCTTACATGGGTCCTGGGGAATTGAACCAGGGTCCTTAGGCTTTGCAAACAAATGCCTGAACCTCTAAGCCATTTCCTTAGCCTCCTCTCTACATTTCCAATTTAAAATGAACCCAATGTATAATTTAACTATTCTGCAATTTGAGTTCCAATGCAATGTAGCTGTTCAATGTGATCATAATATGGGATGGTTGCTCAGCTGTCTTGCATTTACAGGGCAGAGCTGTATGGTAAGGAGTCAGTTTTGATCTCTTGTTGATTACAAGTTGTAATGATCATAACATGACATATAAATATATCCTGGAGCCGGGTATGGTGGTGCATGCATTTAATCCCAGCACTTGGAGGCAGAAGTAGGAGGATCGCTGTGAGTTCGAGGCCACCCTGAGAATATAGAGTGAATTCTGGGTCAGCCTGGGCTAGAGTGAGACCCTACCTTGGGAGACAAAACAAAAACTGTATCTGAATGTTATTTGAGGAAGGTTCTCACTCTAGCCCAGGCTGCCTGGAACTCACAGTGATCCTCCTACCTCCGCCTCCCAAGTACTGGGATGGTGGGGTGATCCACCATGTTCAGCTACCTTAAGAAAAAAAAAGAAAGAAAGAAAGAAAAGGAGGGCTGGAGAGATGTTTTAGAGGTTATGTCATTTGCCTGCAAAGTCTAAGGACCCAGGTTTGATTCCCCAGCACCCATGTAAAGTCAGATGCACAAGAGGCACGTGTCTGGAGTTTGTTTGCAGTGGAGTCCTGGCATGCCCATCCCCCTCCCTCAAATAAATAAATAAAATATTTTAAAAAAATAGAGGGCTGGAGAGCTGATTTAGCAGTTAAGGCACTTGCCTACAAAGCCAAAGGACCCAGGTTCGATTCCCAGGATCCATGTTAGCCAGCTATACAAGGTGGCTCATGTGTCTGCAGTTCATTTGCAATGGCTCAATGCCCTGGTGTGCCAATTCTCTCTCTCTCCTCTTTGCCTCTTTCTTTCTGTCAAATAAATAAGTAAAAGACGGGCGTGGTGGTGCACGCCTTTAATCCCAGCACTCGGGAGGCAGAGGTAGGAGGATTGCCATGAGTTTGAGGCCGCCCTGAGACTACACAGTGAATTCCAGGTCAGCCTGAGCTAGAGTGAGACTCTACCTCAAAAAACAAAACTAAAAATAAAAATAAACAAATAAATAAAATACATATAAAATATTTTTAAGAAGGAAGCTGAGGGAAAGGCTGTCCACTCTTGTTCAATTCACAAAATGGGCTAATGATAGCAGCAGGTGTGCTGTGTGTGTGTGTGTGTGTGTGTGTGTGTGTGTATGCCTCCCTCATGCTAGGCAAGCACTACTGCTGAGCTTCACACCCAGCTCTGGTGTGAGGATTCTGCTGGGACTTTATGTCACTGACACACAGGAAGAGCTCAGGAAATTAGTGTTACTTGATTTAGTTCCATAGTGGAGCGTTCAAATCCAGGGTTTTACATGTGTTTGGCAAAAAACCACGCCTCCAGCCCTGATGTTCTTTTCTCTTTCTTCTTGTTTTGTTTTGTTTTGTTTTGTTTTTTTGAGGTAGGATTTCACTGTAGCCCAGGCTGACCTGGAATTCACTATGTAGTCTCAGGGTGGCCTCAAACTCACAGAGATCCTCCTACCTCTGCCTCCCGAGTGCTGGGATTAAAGGCGTGCACCACCATGCCCAGCCCTTTTCTTTATTATTATTTTATTTATTTATTTACTTATTGAGTTAGTTTTATTTTTTGGTTTTTTTTATTAAAGTTTTTTGTTTATTTTTATTTATTTTTTTGAGAGCGACAGACAGAGAGAGAAAGAGGCAGAGAGAGAGAGAGAGAGAGAGAAAGAACGGGCACACCAGCATCTCCAACCACTGCAAACGAACTCCACATGCATGCATCACTTTGGGCATCTGGCTTACGTGGGTCCTGGGGAATCGAGCTTCACAGGCAAGCGTTTAACAGCAAAGCCATCTCCCCAGCCCTATTTTTTTGTTTTTTTTCTGAGGCAGAGTCTCATTCTAGCTCAGGCTGACCTGGAATTTATTCTGTCATCCCAGGCTGGCCTAAAACAGAATGATCCTCCTCCTACCTCTGCCTCCCAAGTGCTAGGACGAAAGGTATGTGCCATCACACCTGATTCTCTTTATTATTTATTTATTTGAGAGAGAGAAACTATGGGAGCACGAGGGGCCCCTGCCACTGCAAATGAACTCCAGACACATGTACTACTCTTATTAAAGAGCTGATATCCAATTACAAATCACTCATTGTAATTTACTTATTTATTTTTGTCTTTTATTTATTTCAGAGAGAGACCGAGAAAGAGGCATCTGCTAGATAGATAGATAGAGATAGAGAGAGAGAATGGGTGCACCAAGGCCTCTAGCCACTGCAAACGAACTCCAGCTGCATGTGCTACCTTGTGCATCTGGTTTACATAGGTACTGGGGAACTGAACCTGGGTCCTTAGGTTTCACGGGCAATCACCTTAACTGCTAAGCCACTTCTCTAGCTCTACTTATGTATTTTTGCAGTGCTGGGAAACAAACTCAGGGCCTCCTGCATGCTACTGATGTACACCCAGAAGCTCATTTCTGGAAATTTTGTAATAGCTGGGCATGGTGGCACATACCTTTAATCCCAGCACTCTGAAGGAGGAAGTAGGAGGACTGCCGTGAGTTCAAGGCCACCCTGAGAATACAAAGTGAATTCCAGGTTAGTCTGGGCTAGAGTAAAACCCTACCTCGAAAAACAAAACAAAACAAACAAACAAACAAACAAATAAAGAACACATTTTGGCGGGGCAAAGTGGTTTCCCTGTAATCCCAGCACTTGGGGAGGTGGAGACCTGAACATGGAAGGTGGGAGGCTGGCTTGGGTTAAGTAGAGAGACCTTGTCATAAGGACAGTAAGGAGGGAGGGACAAAAAGGGGAAGGTAGAGGAATGAAGACTTATGAAAGCTATAATGAGAGTCAGCTGGGCATAATGACACTAGCCTTTTTTTTTGGGGGGGGGGCACTAGCCTTTTATCCTAGAACTCTGACAGGCTGAGGTAGGATTATCTCCGTGAGTTCAAGGCCAGCCAGCATGAGCTACAGAATGAGTTCTGGGTCAGCCTGGGCAAGAGTGAGACCTGGCTTAAAAAAAAAAGCCCAAAAAAAGGGACTAGGGTGTGACTCAGTGGGTACACTGGCCTGCCTAGCACACACACAGATGGAGAATCCTGAGTTTGACATAGCAACACTGCACAAATCTGAGTGTGTTCTTATGATCCTAGCACTTGGGAAGTAGTCGCAACAGGATCAGGTTCAAGATCACGCTCAGATACATAGTGAGTTTGAGGACTACTTTGGACCACAAGACCCTGTTTCAAAAAAAAAAAAAAAAAAGGAGGTGCTGTAGAGATGGCTTAGCGGTTAAAGCACTTGCCTGCAAAGCCAAAGGACCCAGGTTCATTCCCCAGGACGTACATAAGCCAAATCATAAGGTGGAACATGTATCTGGAGTTTATTTTCAGTGGCTAGAGGCCCTGGCACACCCATCCTTTCTCCCCCTGCCTATTTCTCTCTCTCTCAGTTAATAAATAAAAATAAAAAAATAAAAGTTTTAAAAAAAGAGCTGGAGAAATTGCTTAGTGGTTAAAGTGTTTTCCCGTGAAGTTTAAGGACCCATGTTCGATTCCCTAGTACCCATGTAAATCAGATGCACAAGGTGGCACATGCTCTGGAGTTCATTTGCAGTGGCTGGAGGCCTTGGCATGCCCGTTCTCTCTCTATCTGCCTCTTTCTCAAATAAATGAAATTAGAAAAAAATATTTTATTTAGTTGCAAGTAGAGAGAGAGAGAGAGACAGAGACAGAGAGAATGGGTGCACCAGGGCCTCCAGCCACAGCAAAGGAATTCCAGATGCATGTGCCACCTTGTGCATCTGGTTTTACGTGGGTACTAGGAAATCGAACCTGGGTCCTTTGGCTTTGTAGACAAGTGCCTTAATCACTAAGTGATCTCTCCAGCCCCAATAAATGAATTTTTTTTTTTTTTTTAAAGAAAGTCACCCTGAGTGAATTCCAGGTCAGCCTGGGTTAGAGTGAGACCTTACCTCAGAAAACAAAAAACAAACAACAACAACGAAAGAAAGTAAGAAAAAAGGGGTGGAGCATCTTTTTGAAATTTCTTTAATTTTGTTGTTACGTAACCATGTTTAGATAGAGTCTCAATCTGCAGCCCCATGCTGCCTGGGTGAGCCCCAATGCGTGCCCAGACTGGCCTGGGTCTCCTCACCCCGACTCAGCTTCCTGAGTGCTGGAATTACAGGTGTGAGCCACCTGCGGTCAACTGATGTTTATGACCTTTAACTGAAAGCAAACAAACAAATAAACAACAAAAAACCACTGCTCATTCTCTAAATTATTATTGCCAGGAATTTTATGAGGAAAGAACTCAGACATTTCTGTAACTGGTGAGTTATTTTCTTGCTTCCTCGGAGTTAATCGTTCACAGTCCCTGTATTGAGTTACATGAGCTGATTTCTCCCCCAACACACCAGCTCTGGGGGTGGGGGAGAGATTTATATCTAAATCGCCTGAGATATTATCAGCTTTCCATATACTGCTTTTGTGAGGTACTTACACACCTCAGCATTCATAAAACTGGGCAAATAATCTTACTGTACCTTTCTGATTGAGTTCTTTTGAAGAAACAAGGAAAAAATATATATATATGTATACTTTCCATGTTGAATTAAGCGTACACAGACTTATTTCCCCATTTTTTTTTTTAACTTGGCAGTTGAACACAGATGCTAATTTAGCTTGATCACGAAATGAGAGAGACTCCCCTTTCTGCAGAGCAGAAAATTGTAAGGGTTGAGCAAAACAGAAAACAGAGTCCTTTTCTAAATATAGACGTGTCATCTGACCCCGCTGGTCTCGTACCACTCGCGGCGGTAAGGTACTAGACACACTGCCTCGTTGGATGCAGCGTGTAATTACCCCAGGACAGAAAACACAGCCGAGCAGCGCAGATGTAAATGCTAGGGCTTGTGCTGCTCCTTTTTGATCTAAGGAAATGGACTAGAATGTTGCTGGGACGTCCCCACATGACAGCTAGTCATTCGGGTAAACTTTCCCACTGCACACAGGAAACAGTTCTTCCATCTCCTAGGGAGTGTGTGTGTGTGTGTGTGTGTGTGTGATCAAACCATGGCAAGTACTCTATGGCTATGACCCCTCCGCACCCCCCAGCCTCAGTTATGTTTATACCCATATCCTTTTTTTTTTCCCCCTTTTTTTCTTTTTTTCCTTTTTTTTTTCCAGGTAGATTCTCAGTCTAGCCCAGGTTCCTGGAATTCACTATAAAGTCTCAAGGTGGCCTCCAACTCCTACCTCTGCCTCCAGAGTGCTGGGATTAAAGGCATGCGCCACCACACCCAGTTTATACCCATATCCTTTTGACAAGTGCAGTGTGTAAACACTTTTCACACAGTAGATACGCACCCCCCTTCCCAGTTGCTTCTTGAGCTGTGAGACCCACACTGGGGCAAATTCAATTCTGTCAGTGTGCAGGACCGTACAGTTCTCAATTTCAAGTCCCTGTAATTAATCTTGGTGAATGTGCTGTTTTGTTTTGTTTTTTTTTTTTTTAAAGACTCTTTATGGGCTGGAGGGATGACTTAGTGGTTAAGACACTTGCCTACAAAGGCAAAGGCCCAGGTTCGATATCCCAGGAGCCACATAAGCAACATGCACAAGGTGGCACATGCATCTGGAGTTCGTTTGCAGCAGCTGGAGGTCCTGGCGTGCCCACTCTCTCTCTTTCAAATAAATAAATAAATAAAAATAAAACACTAAAAAATAAATAACAGCTGGGCGTGGTGGTACACACCTTTAATCCCAGCACTTGGGAGGCAGAGGTGGGAGGATCACTGTGAGTTCGAGGCCACACTGAGACTACATAGTGAATTCCAGGTCAGCCTGGGCTAGAGTGAGACCCTACCTCGAAAACCCAAAAAATAAAAATAAAAATAAATAAATAAATAAGTAAAAGACTATAAGATAATTTGCACGTCGAGCCTTATTGCTTTTACTGCTGCCCTTTTTTTTTCTTCAATCTTTATTTTTAAAGACCATTTCAAGGTCTGCATTTCTGGGACAAATTAAAGATTAAGCTGTGAATGGAAGTTTAAGAGTCATCACTGCACAGATGTGTTTGTCTGTGAAGGAAAATCCTTATAAGGAGTTTTCTGTTTTGCAGGAGGTAGATCTTTCTAGCCAAACCAGGCTAGGAACCAAGACCCATGTGTAAGGGGTTGAGTTGGGGGAACTCTGCACACTAACACTGAGAGTGAAGTCCTATGGTGGCTGGCAGAACTGGGGGCATTTTTACATTTGCCCTCTGAGCCCTGGAGAGGGAGGAGGAGGAAGAGGAAGTAGCTAGGATTGTCACAGACTTGAAGGAAACAGAGGCCTCAGCTGGCTGCTGAAACACCATTTCAAAGCATCAATAAATAATATAGTCAGGCGTACAGCAAGCTCTGGGCCAGAACTGAGAATCTGGTTTGAGGATTTTGGCGTTGCTACTTGGAAACCTATCACCCGGCTCCCCTGACCTATTTGTGGAATCTATTTGATGTTGATTGATGCTTTTTGCTTATTTCTGGACTCTTTTTCTACCTCTCTCTCTCTCTTTTTAACAATTAGAATAACATTTTTTTGGAGGTAGGGAGATGGTTCAGGGGTAAGCAAGCACTTACTGAACAGCATTGGGTCCTGAGTTTGTATCCCTAGCAACATGTAAAAGCTGGGTACATGGTGTGTGTCTGTAATCTTAGGCTGAGGAGACAGAGACAGACAGAGGGATTCCCAGGACTTGCTGTCCGGCTCATCTAGTTGAATCAAAGAGCTCTGGGTTCAGTGAGAGACCCTGTAAAATTAAGGTGGAGAGTGAGTAAGATATTCAACATCAACCTTGACTTTCACACACACACAGCCCATGCATGCACATATGTGCACTATCCACCTATACACACATACACATATCACTCATAAAGAAAATAATATTTTTGTATTATTTTTTAACTTAAAACTATTTTATTAATTTATTTATTTTGAAAGAGAGAGGAGAAATAGGCAGATATATATATATATAGAGAGAGAGAAAGAATGGGTGTACCATATCCTCCAGCCAACTGCAAATGAACTCCAGACACATGTGCCATCTTGTGCATCTGGCTTATGTGGGTATTAGAGAATCAAACCTGGGTCCCTAGGCTTTTCAGGCAAGCACCTTAACTGCTAAGCCATCTCTCTAGCCTGTGTGTGTGTGTGTGTGTGTGTGTGTGTGTGTGTGTGTGTGTGTGTGTGTTGTTGTTGTTGCTTTCTTTTTAGTTTTTTCTAGGTAAGGTTTTACTGACTATGTAGTTTCAGGCTTGCCTCAGACTCACAGAGATCCTTCTACCTCTGTCTTCAGAGTGCTGGGATTAAAGGCATGTGCCTCACACCTGGCCCTTATTATATCGTTTTACTATTTATTTATTCATTTTTATTTTTTACGGTTTTTAAAATACTTTATTTCTTTTCAAATTTTTATTAACAACTTCCATGATTATAAAAAATATCCCATGGTAATACCCTCCCTCCCCCTTCTTTCCCCTTTGAAACTCCCTTCTCCATCATATCCCCTCCTCATCTCAATCAGTCTCTTTTATTTTGATGTCATCATCTTTTCCTCCTATTATGATGGTCTTGTGTATTTTTTATTTTTTTAAATTATTTTATTTCGGAGCTGGGCGTGGTGGCACATGCCTTTAATCACAGCACTCTGGAGGCTGTAGGAGGATCATCGTGAGTTTGAGGCCAGCCTGAGCTAGAGTAAGAGCCTACCTCGAACACCCCCTCCAAAAAAAGAAACCAGACTGGAGAGATGGCTTAAGTGGTTAAGGTGCTTGCCTGCAAAGCCAAAGGACCCAGGTTCAATTCCCTAGGACCCACGTAAGCCAGATGCACAAGGTGGCTCATGCATCTGGAGTTCGGTTACAGTGGCTGGAGGCCTTAGCACGCCCATTCTCTCTCTCCCCCTCCCTGCCTCTTTTCCTCTCTCTTTTTCAAATAAATAAATAAAAATTAAAAAGAAATCATTTTATTTGTTTGCAAGCAGAGAAAGATAGAAGAGAGAGAGACGCCAGAGTCTCCAGCTGCTGTAAACGAACTCCAGATGCATGCACCTCTTTGTGCATCTGGCTTTATGTGGGTTTTGGGGGATCAAACCCACCTCGTAAAGCTTTGTAGGCAAGTGCTTTAATCACTAAATTGTCACTCCAGCTCTGGGCCTCCACCCCCCACATTTTTTTGTTTTTTGAAGTCATGAATTCTTTTTGTTTGTTTTGTTTTGTTTTTCGAGGTAGGGTCTCATTCTAGCCCAGGCTGACCTGGAATTCACTATGAAGTTTCAGGGTGGCCTTGAACTCATGACAATCCTCCTACCTCTGACTCCTGAGTGCTGGGATTAAAGGTGTGCGCCACCATGCCTGGCTCTTTTTCGTTATTTACTTATTTATTTATTTGAGAGAGAGAGAGAGAGAGAGAGAGAAAACGTGCTCGCCATGGCCTCCAGCCATTGCAAACGAACTCCAGATGCATGTGCCACCTTGTCATCTGGCTTACATGAGTATTGGGGAATTGAACCTGGGTCCTTAGCCTTTGCAGGCCTTAACCACTAAGCCATATCTCCAGCCCATCTTTTTCTTTCTTTCTTTCTTTTTTTTTTAAATCTTTGTAGTGTTACGGCTTGAATCCAGGGTTTGATGCATGTTAGGCAGGTGCTGTACCACTGAGTTACACCCCCAGCCCCCAAATATGTTTTTTGTTTATTTTGTTTTGTTTTGTTTAATTTTGTTGAGTTAGGATCTCCCTTTGTGACTCAAGCTGGCCTCTCAATTCATGATACTCCCATCTCAGTGTCCCCAGCGCTAGGATCAGAGGCGTGTCCCACCATGCCCAGCAAAGCTATACATATATATTTTTTTTCTAAAGCTATATATTTTTGACAAATAAAAGACTCCAAAATCTTTTTTTAACTATACTATATTTTATCCATTTTGCTCAAGAAACATCCAGATGATATTGTAACATATGATCAGCCACTTCTAAGTTAATCACATTGTATAAACTTAACATTACTCCAGAAAGTTCTAAGAACCCTTCTCTTCCAAACAACCCTCCCAAAGCTGAATTTAAAGTCAGTTGGTCACCGTGACCTTTGCTTGCTTTTTTTTTTTTTTTTTTTTTCCGGAATGTCCCCGGCCAAATGATAAATCATAACCCTATCCCCTTTCCCCCGAAGTTTCCGAAGAAAGAACAAAGTCCGACCGAGTTCAGTCTCCCTGTCAATTCATCCTCGGAGGTAGCGCTCCCCAAATGTGTTCTGGTCAGAGTTCAGGGCAGAAATGCTCGTCGCTGAGCTGAGCGAGGAGGATCTTTGGCCGAAGGCAGGCTCGGTCGTGATTACAGGGCGGGCTGGGCTTCACATTTTAACTTCCCTAATTGCAGAACTGAGGCTGGCTGAGTGTTGAGTGATCAAGAGTTCAGGGTTTCAAAGTGCAGGAAGCAGGGAGCTCATTTCCGAGGCTTGTCTGCAAATGACTCCCACTTCTGCGATGGAAACTCCTTTCGTCAGTTCCCTGGAGTACGCGGTGTTTTTTCCCCATCTAACGCAGATTCATCCTCTTGTTTCCTCTCTCTTCTTCTTTTACTCTTCTTGAAGCAGAGTTTCACTCTAGCCCAGGCTGACCTGAAATTATTAGCCTCAGGCTGGCCTCAAACTCACAGTGATCCTTCCACCTCTGTCTCCTGAGTGCTGGGCTTAAAAGCGTGTGCCACCACGCCCAGCCCCCTTCTTTTCTGAAGGGCGCCCTGAGCTCTCAGCTGCCTGAGAAGCACCCTTGCTTCAGAACAACTTGTCCTGACCCCAGGGACTGTGACCTGGCCTTGCCAGTTATGCAGCAGTTGTTTTCTCTTGCTAAGTCTAGAGACGGTTACATCCATGTCATGAAAGGAGTCCCCTATAGCTCTTAGTCATTTCCATCTTATCTCCAGTACGAGATTTAACATCTCCAGAAATATCTGACTTCCTTTTATTTTTATATGTCGGTAGGTTAAAAAGAAAACAAAACAAAACAAAAACACCATGTGCAGTGATGCCAGATTTGGTGGTACCCACCTTTAAAATATTTTTATTTTATTTATCTTAGAGAGAGAGATAGAAAGAGAGTGAGTACGGGTGTGCCGTGGTCTCCTGCCACTGCAAAAGAACTCCAGCCCATGGCGCACACCTTTAATCCCAGCACTTAGGAGGCAGAAGTAGGAGGATCGCTGTGAGTTCAGCTCTGTGAGGTCAGTGTGGGACTATGTAGTGAATTCCAGGTCAGTCTGGGCTACAGTGAGATCCTACCTCACACACACACACACGTGCATACACACACACACACACACAAAGTACACAATAAAGGCAGGGTATGGTGGTGCACACCTTTAATCCCAGTACTCTGGAGGCAGAGGTAGGAGGATTGCCAAGAGTTCGAGGCCACCCTCAGAGACTACATAGTGAATTCCTGGGCTAGAGAGACCCTACCTTGAAAAAAACAAACAAAAAAGCAAAACAAAAGTGTTGGGGAGATGGCCCAGTGGTTAAAGTGTTTGTCTGCAAAGCCTAATGACCCAGGCTAGATTCACCAGTACCCACAAAAAGCCAGATACACAAAGTGGCACATTCATCCAGAGTTCATGTTCAGAGGCTAGAGGTTCTAGAATGCCCATTCTCTCTCCTCTCCTCTCTCTTTCTCTCTCTGCTTGCAAATAAATAAATAAATAGATATATATTAAAAAAAAAAAACCCAAAAAACGAAAACAGCCTCATGTGGTGGCTCACGCCTGTGATCCCAGCTGAGACAGGCAGATCACCATGGGATCAAGACCAGCCTGGTCTACATAGTGAGTTCAGGACATGCTGGGCTACAGAGTGAGACCCCCTTCCTGGCCCCCATACAAACACAAACAACAAAACAACTTATTTTCATAGAAACCATTTAAACTAGAATTCCTTAAACTTTGTTGCTATAAACCTTTCCATTTGGCCTGGAAGTGTAGCTCTGTCCAGGAACCGTTGCTAGCTTGAAGGAGGCCCTGAGTTTGACCCCCAGCATCGCCCAAACCAAACAAAATACCAGGGCTGTGGAGATGCTCAGTGGATAAGGCGCTTGCTGTGAAGCGTGAGTAACCGAGGGCCCCCACCCTGAGGTTGGCTGTCCTGGAACTCGCTCTGTAGTCCCAGGCTGGCTTCAAGATCACAGTGATCCTCCTGCCTCTGCTGGGATGAAAGGCAGGCACCACCATGCCCAGTGTGACTTGAGTTTGGACCCCCAGAGCCCACCTAGAGATGGACACTACAGCTATATTGTCTATAATCCCATGGCGCCCAACAAGGTGGGAGGCAAGGACCAACACCCTACGTTGTCCTCTGACCTCCACACGTGCACTGTGGCACGCACATACATATACACACATTACACTACATACATACATATACATATATATATATATATATATTTTTTTTTTTTTTTCCGAGCATGGTTTAATCCCAGCACTTGGGAGACTGAGGTAGGAGAACAGTTGTAAATCTGAGGTCAGCCTGAGGCTACATAGTGAATTCCAGAATTCCAGGTCAGCCTGGGCCAGAGTGAGACCCTACCTCAAAAAACAAAAACAAAAACAAAACAAAACAACAAAAAACTATACCTATAGACCTTCTATTGTGTGAAATTTTCATATACATATGTATATTTATATGAACTTTATAGGCATATACAGGGAAGTTATTTGAGAAACTAGACTGCGAATTAAGATTCTAAAACCACAAAACTTTAGAACTGGAAAGCATACAATTTTGTTGATTCCAGCTCTTTAATTAGATAAAAAGATCCCCAGGGCTGAGAGAAGCTGTTTAGTTTGTTCTGGGATCTTTGGATTCTCCTTCTAGACTTGCTGTATAATTTTGCACTTAACCTCCAGGCCTTCTATTTCCTTATCTGTGAGACAGGCCCACTGGGAGACGTGACTTTAAGGTAGTTAAGTGTGTATGATTTTGCAAGCATAGGTTTTGCAAAAAGGGCATTTAGGAGTGCAAATGAGTGGTGGATGCCCCAACTCTTTTTTTAAATTTATTTATTTTATTACTTATTTATTTGAGAGAGTGAGAGAGGGAAATAGGCAGAGAGAGAGAGAGAGAGAGAGATTGAGAAAGAGAAAATGGGTGCACCAGGGCCTCCAGCCACTGCAAATGAACTCTAGACATATATGCCACCTTGTGCACCTGGCTTATGTGGGTCCTGAGGAATCGAACCTAGGTCTTTGGCTTAGCAGGCATACACTTTAACCGCTAAGCCATCCCGGTAGCCTTTTTTTTTTTTTTTTTTTGGCTTGTTTGTTTATTTGTTTTTATTTTTTATTTTTGGTTTTTTGAGGTAGAGTCTCACTCTAGCCCAGGCTGACCTGGAATTCACTATGTAGGCTCAGGGTGGCCTCCAACTCATGGTGATCCCACCTCTGCCTCCCAAGTGCTGGAATTAAAGGCGTGTACCACAATGCCAGCCTTTTTTGTTTGTTTTTGAGGTAGGGTCTCATTCTAGCTCAGGCTGACCTGGAATTCACTCTGTAGTCCCAGGCTGGCCTGCAACTCATAGCGATCCTCCTAACTCTGCCTCCTGAGTGCTGGGACTAAAGGGATGCACCACCATGTCCTGCTCCAACTTAAAAAAAAATTATTTATTTATTTATTTGCATGGAGAGAGAGAGAGAATGGAAGCACCAGGGCCTCCTGCCACTCCAGATACATGTGCCACTTTGCCCATGTGGCTTTACATGGGTACTGGGGAATTGAATCTGGGCCATTAGGCTTTGCAAGCAAGTGCCTTTAACTGCTAAGCCATTTCTCCAGCCCCCTCCCAATTTTTTTTTTTTTTGTTTGTTTATTTGAGGTAGTGTCTCACTCTAGCCCAAACTGGCCTGGCCTGAAAGTCACTATGTAGCCTCAGGCTGGCCTTGAACTCACATGGATTCTACTACCTCTGCCTCCTGATTGTCGGGATTAAAGGTGTGTCCCATCAAGCCTGTTTTTTTTTTTTTTTCTTCCTTTTTACAAACAGATCAATGTTATGTTGACCCTGGACAGGACTTAAGTGTCCTTTAGGAAAAGAGTGAGTTCTGGAAGGGGGTGGGGTTCCTGCCTCCATCCGATCTGAATGTTTTCGCCAGCCCCAGACTCTGAGGAACCCCACTTGAATGGCTTCCTTCAGTAGAAGTGCTTGAGAGCTGTTCTCCGCAGTGAGCCTCTGGGTCTCCGTTTCCCACAGTTTTCTGGCTTTGCCAGAAAGCCTTCTCTTGTGCTCTTTGGAATTTCCTCCGCCACTTATCACTTCAGGCTGCGCATTAATGATTTATCCAGCAAGGGTTATTAAAATTGACTGTAGTCTCCGAAGAAAGGATAGCTTGTCAAACCCCCGTCTCAAGACTAATTGGATATATTTTGCTTGAATTGTGATTAATGCAAGGTAATTTCAGAGGATGGCTCTTGCTAATTAATCAATCAATCACGTCTGCTCATCTTGGTAGTCAGAACTTTACAAGTTCATTACCGACTTGCTCAAAGCCAAGATCCCATACGCATATAAGTTAGTGGTTTAAGGCAATTCTTAAGAAAGCAAACAGATTGAGCAATGCTTTAATTCAGAAACAAGTTGCTTAATGTAGGTCCTCAGAAAAATAACACGGCTTAGACAGGGAAAGTATAAAATGCAGGTGGGCCTGTAACATATTCTCAGTTTCTTGGTTGATTTCACTTTAACTACAATGCTCCCCTTCTTCTCAAGGCCTTGCAAAGGTCACACAGAAGTCTCCCACTCCCAGCAGCCTGCTCAAGCCGCAAACTGTTTGAAATAAAACAGAACGTTATCTGAACTGTTACAAACCTTCTGCACAGAGTTCTGGAAAGCCTGTGAGGTAGTAAATGCAGATGAACATTTTTTCTTCTGCTCACAGAAAAGTGAGTGGGAAAGATGCTGGAGAGACAGCTCAAGCGACACGTGGCTAAAGGGGTTTGATGGCCCACGATCGATTCCCCAGTACCCATGTAAAGCCAGGTGGGCAACGTGGCACATGTACCTGGAGTTCCTTTGAAGTGGCAGGAAGCCCTGATGTGCCCATACTCACTCTCTTTCTGTCTGCCTATTTCTATCTTCCTCTCAAATATATATATATATATATATCTTTTAATCACTGGAGCACTAGGGGCTGGGGAAAAGGTTTAGCCTTTAAAGGTGCTTGCTCTGCAAGTCTGCAGACCTGAGTTCGATCCCCAGCACCCATGCGTCTATAATCCTAAAACCCCTACAACGAAGACTGTGGTCCAGCTAGTTTGGCCTTCCCTGTAACAAATATCAAGAAGCCATGGTAGTGTGCACCTGGGCCAGAATGAGACCTTACCTCAAACAAAGAAACAAAAACAACAAGACGAGAGAGACCCTGTCTCAAAGAAGGTAGAAGAGAGGTCATCATCCTCTGATCTCCACGTTCATTCCTTGCCACGTGCCCCTCTCCCTCAGTTAATAATGAAACCCAGGGCTAGAGAGATGGATCAGTGGTTAAAGGTGCTTGCTTGTAAAGCCTGACAGCCTGGGTTCAATTCCCCAATACCTACAGAAACCCTGATGCACAAAGTGGCATGTGTGTCTGAAATTTATCTGCAGTATCAGGAGGCCCTGGCATGCCATAGTCTCTCTTTCTCAAATCAATACAAATATTAAAAAAAAAAAATAGCCAAGCATTGTGGCACACACCTTTAATCCCAGTACTCGGAAGGCAGAGGTAGGAGGATCACTGTGAGTTCGAGGCCACCCTGAAACTACATGGTGAATTCCAGGTCAGCCTGGGCTAGAGTGAGACCCTACCTCAAAAAACCAAATAAAATAAAATAAATATAAAAATAAAAGCCACTGGAATTATGGCTGCCAGAAAGCAAAATGTTTTGTGATTTTTCCTATCATGTCAAAAGGGACGTGGGCTGGAGAGATGGCTTAGCGCTTAAGGTGCTTGCCTGTGAAGCCTAAGGACCCTGGTTCAATTCCCCAGTACCCACGTAAGCCAGATGCACAAGGTGGCTCATGCGTCTGGAGTTCATTTGCAGTGGCTAGAGGCCCTGGTGCTCCCATTTTTTATTCTCCCTCTCTCTTTCCCTGTCAAATAAATACATAAATAAAAATTTTAAAGTTAATAAAAACTGTTACAAAATAAATAAATAAAACGGGACATAGGAAAGCAGGCACTGAATGAATGTCAACATAAATAAAACAAGGTGGCGCCTGGGTTGCCACCCTGCAGGGGCTTACAACAGAGCAGTCAGCTGTCGCTCAGAGCCTAGTTCTCTCCTGGTTGAGTGGAGCTGGAGTCGGAGTTCGGAGTCAGGTAACTCACATGCTCAGATCCCGCCCCAGGCAGCGCTCCGGTGCCTGCCCAGCCCAGGGAGGCCCTGGGTTAGACCGTGGGCGCCGCACAACGCAGGCACAGCACGGGCCTGAACCAGAAAACATGCTTCTACGAGGTGTGGTGGCACAAGCCTGCCATCCCAGTGCCAGGGGGCGTCCTCCTCAGTCGTATAGTAAGTTCAAGTCGGTGTAGGCTACAAGAAACCCTGTCTCAAGAAACGAAAGCCGGGCGTGGCTGCGCACGCCTTTAATCCCAGCACTCGGGAGGCAGAGGTAGGAGGATCGCTGTCAGTTCGAGGACACCCTGAGACTACATAGTGAATTCTACATCAGCCTGAGCTAGAGTGAGTGAGACCCTACCTCGAGAAACAAACAACCAAAAACAAAAACAAACAAAAAAAAAAAAAAAAAAAAAAAGAAAGGAAAAGAGGATCCTCTACCTCAAAAAACAAAAAAGAAAGAAAAAAGAAATGAAGGGAAAATAAAAGGGCAGACAGAAAAAAAAAAAAAAAAAAAAAAAACTTGAGGACCCAAAACATAGGAAAGGAAACACAAGCCATAGCTTAAGCTTTGTGTAAATCAAATGTAAATTATTATCTTAAAGAGCTTTTTTTTTCTGTTTTCTGTTGCAAGGGTATTAATGAAAGCTTCTCCTGGCAGGAGAAAGTATTCAGTGAATGTCTACATACAAAAGAAGGTGGAGCCTGGATTCCAACCCTGGAGGGATTTACAATCTTGTGGAACAATTGGAGAACAACCCTTCCTTCCAGAATGTTCACTGGCATGAACTTGAATGATGCTAGGCCCAGGACCGCAGAAATTCCTTCCACACTAAAAAGGCTCCCAGTGACATATGGTAAGGGAACATATAGGCCTGTTTTCTGTGAATGGGTGGGAAGGTGGGGAGAGGGTAGCTCCAAAGGGGAGGTAGGAAGTAAGCAAGGAGACTTGATGTCTTTCTCTAGCGTAGCCTTTTCAAAAGGCAGAGGGTTATCGGGGAGACAGGCCTGGAAGTCACATTGTACAGCCTTCTCCAGAAGAGTCTGGAAGGGACACATTCTTGCTGCTGGAAGACAGGGCCAGAGGCAGTTCTGGGGGCGGGCTTGGCGTGGCATGGGGTGGTGGGGTGGGATGGTGGGGGGGAGGCAGGCTGACACCCACTATTACCAGTTGGAGGTGGTGCCCCAGGAAAGTCATCCCTTTCGCAGAGAGGAGGAAAATTGACTTTGGGTTCACGTCCTTGATCCCCCTCAGGGACAGATGGCGACCACACCTGTAATTCCAGCGCTTGCGAGGCTGAGGCTAGGACGATGGCCAGTGTGAGCTAGCCTGGGCTGCATAGCAAGCCCGTGTCTGGAAAACAAAAGTATAAAGGCTCAAACAATTCAAGAAGCCAGGGATGTTTCCTGGTGGGGGTGGCCAGGAGATCATGGTTATCGCAGCCACACCTCCATTCCCTCTTAGAAAAGCTGTGTAGGCTTGTGACAGGTTGAGCACCTGCCCCACAGCGACCCGGAGTACCAAGGACAATTCAAAAGCTCCCAGCGCTGACTTCTGCCTCAGAGCTCCTGTGGGATCGACATGTGGCTTCACTTACTCATGAGAGGTGGTTCCACTTCAAGCTGTTTTGTGTCAGTTTTGAGCAGTTCAGTTCTCATATTTGATGTGGCTCAAAGAAGCTTTGTCTCTTTCCTCCTCATAGGTTGTGGTTTGATTAATTCTTTTCTTGTCAAGTGAGATCAAAGATGGCTTTCTATACTGGGTAGGATCTTTTATTAAATCAATAGAAGGGATTCCATCGAGAGGTGTTTTGTTTAGGAGGAAGGTTTTTCAAGGTAAGGTCTCACTCTAGCTGAGGCTGACCTGGAATTCACTATGTAGTCTCAGGGTGGCCTCGAACTCACTGCAGTCCTCCTACCTCTGCCTCCCCAGTGCTGGGATTAAAGGTGTGAGCCACCACGCCCGGCTTTAGGAGGAAGGTTTTGAAAGGAGGAAAAAGATTTCAGTGAGTAGAAAAGAGATGTCTCATGATATCCACGAAGAGCCCGGCGTTCTACCCTGCGAAGACGCTTGGGCTGGGGAGACCGCTCAGCATTTAAGAGTGAGGGCCACTTAGGCATGGGGCCTCTCTGGCTGGAAACTGCCAAGCACAACTCCCTAGACTCCACACAAAATGTTAGACACGGGGCTGGAGAGATGGCTCAGAGGTTAAAGCCCTTGTCTGATAAGCCTAATGGCCAGGGCTTGATTCCCCAATATACCCATGTAAAGCCAGATGCACAGTGGTTCATGCATCTGGAGTTCGTTTGTAAGGCTGGAGGCCCTGGAGTGCCTTTTCTGTCTCTCCTTGCTCTATCTCTCTCTGCTTGCAAATAAATAAATAATTTTTTTTTTTTTGTTGTTTTTGTTTTTCGAGGTAGGGTCTCACTCTAGCCCAGGCTGACCTGGAATTCACTATGGAGTCTCAGGGTGGCCTCGAACTCACGGCGATCCTCCTACCTCTGCCTCCCGAGTGCTGGGATTAAAGGCGTGCGCCACCACGTCCGGCTAAATAAATAATTTTTGATTTTAGTCCACAATTAGTTTATTTAAAAAAAAAGATTTGAATAACTGCTAAAGAGAAAATACCACTGAAGGGTACGAATATTTTTTTTTATTGACAACTTCCATGATTGTAAACAATATCCCATGGTAACGCACTCTCCCCCCCAACTTTCCCCTTTGAAACTCCACTCTCCATCATATCCCTTCCCCCTTTCAATCAGTCTCTCTTTTATTTTGATGTCATCATCTTTTCCTTCTATTATGATGGTCTTGTGTAGGTAGTGTCAGGCACTATGAGGTCATGGATATCCAGGCCATTTTGTATCCGGAGGAGCACGTTGTAAGGAGTCCTACCCTTCCTTTGGCTCTTACATTCTTTCCGCCACCTCTTCTGCAATTGACCCTGAGCCTTGGAAGGTGTGATAGAGATATTTCAGTGCTGAGCACTCCTGTCACTTCTCAGCACTGTGATGCTCTCTGAGTCATCTCAAGGTCACTGCCATCTGAAAAGAGAAAGTTCTTGAAAGAAAAAGTGAGAGTAGCATTAATATATGGGCTATGAACATTAAGAGAAGTGCTTACTGGGCAGTTTGATGAGTATAGTATATACATTTAGCCAGACAGCAGCAGACGTTACATCCCTAGGGCTCATGACTACCCCTTTGTAGGTTTTCAGTATCAGGGATGTATT
Organism: Dipus sagitta; assembly: GCA_036346955.1. NCBI lineage: Eukaryota > Metazoa > Chordata > Mammalia > Rodentia > Dipodidae > Dipus > Dipus sagitta. The sequence continues at coordinate 9,526,904 of CM070779.1, read as the reverse complement.
CCCTCCCATGCAGCGGGCCTCCAGTCCAATTAGAGAGTGTTTGGTTTCCCCCTTAACAGACATGCCACTATTGCATCCGTTGGCTCATTTGGTCTGGCTGGCCAAATCTAAGGCTTGCAGTGCCCACTGTTGAGTATCTTTACTGGTGATTTCTCTCTCTCCCATTGAACTGCATGCAGAATGGCTTCTTCCAGCTTTCTGTCAGCTGGTCTACATGGAGGAGGTAATCAGCTCAGATCCAGCAGGATTTCTCAGTGGCCTTGCAGCCCAAGTATGTGGAGTCCTCAGCAATAGGGTCTTACCATCTATTCCTGGTGGGAAACCAAGGGCCTCGGCAATGGCCTGTTTTGGGGCCATCAGGGTCCTCCCTGGCCAATAACTTACTGGATTTTTTTTTTTTTTTTTTGAGGTAGGGTCTCACATTCTTGCCCAGGCTGACCTGGAATTCACTATGTAGTCTCAGGGTGGCCCCTCAAGTGCTGAGATTAAAGGCATGTGCCACCATGCCCAGCTTTAAATAAACATTTTAAAAAAGCTAGAGTGAGATCCTACCTTGAAAAAAAAAAAAAAAGTTGGGCATGGCTACACACATCTGTAAGTCCAGTGGCAGGGGTTGGGGTGGCCACAGAATCTCGGAGGCTCACTGACAGCAACTGTGGGTTGAGGAAGACCTCATCTCATCTCAAGGAAATACATGGAAGAGTGATAAGAGGACATCTGATGTATTCTCCTCTGGCCTACACGCACGTGTGCTTGCACACACACACACACACACACACACACACACACACACAGCTCTGTGTCCTTCGCTGGAGAGACATTCAACGAAAAGTTTGCTTCACACCTGAAAATTGGGGAATCTCGAAGAGTTGGCTGTCCTTCCCTACCTGTCTCTGTGCTCACCCTTCATGTCACTTAGCAGTCTGCCCTTTGGCCTTTTGGCTCCTGTCCCAGATAAGCCTGTTCATCTCTGAAGGCAACTCACAAGTTTCCAGGGGACATCTGAGTTTCCCTACCCAACCTGCACTTACCTCTGTTAAGGGCCCTCCATGTTCTATGAGATGATGTGGCATGTACTTGGTATCTTTCTTAGGAGCAGGGACCATGGGCTTCACCTTGTCCTTGCCCCGTGTTCTGCCAATTTTTATTTATTTATTTACTTATTTTTTAAATTTATTTATTTATTTATTTTTAGTTATTTATTTGAGAGTGGCAGAGAGAGAGAGAGAGAGAGACAGACAGACAGACAGACACACAATGGGCATGCCAGGGCTTCCAGCCACTGCAAAGGAATTCCAGATGCATACGCCACCTTGTGCATCTGGCTTATGTGGGTCTTGGGGAACTGAGCTTCGAGCCAGGGTCCTTAGGCTTCACAGGCAAGCGCTTAACCACTAAGCCATCTCTCCAGCCCGTGTTCTGCAATTAGAACTGAATAAAGGTAAGTCTGTGGTCAGTATTCCATTTGCCCTTATGTTGGGAGTATTTGCCAGTCTCATGGTAAATAAATCTGTAACATCATATGTGGGGTATAGGATGTGTCTGTGCCGTACTAATTATCTTACACAATATATATTTCTCTTATTTACCGAGTTCAACTGCACTGACTAGAGGCCCTGGTATGTCATTTCTCTCTCTCTTGCTCTCTCTCTGTCATAAGATTCGTCAGGTCTGGAGAGATGCTTAGCAGTTAAGGCACTTCCTGTGAAGCCTAAGGACCCAGGTTTGATTCCCCAGTAATCTCAAATATATAAATAACTAAAATATTTTTTAAAAAATGACTTGGCAGGGCTGAGGATGTGGCTCAGTGGCATCACACTTACTTGCCTAGTGTGATCAGGCTCCGTGTTTGATGCCCAGCACCACAAAAACAAAATTAACAGAAAACATCAGCAATTATTTATTGAATGCAACACACACACACTCCTTGTAGTGGATGGAGACAGCCAAATAACTCAAACCTCAGATTCCTTTTTTGTTTGTTTGTTTGTTTTTGAGGTAGGGTCTCCCTGTAGCCCAGGCTGACCTCTAGCCACTGCAAATGAACTCCACATGCATGCGTCACGATGTGCATCTGGCTTTACATGGGTCTGGGGAATTGAACTCTGGTCGTTAGGCTTTTCAGGGATCCTCCTTAAGTGCTGAGCCATCTCTCTAGTCACCCCCACCCCAGATTCCTGTTCTTTTCTTTTTTGTTGTTTTTCGAGGTAAGGTTTCACTCTAGCCCAGGCTGACCTGGAATTCACTATGTAGTCTCAGGGTGGTCTCGAACTCACAGCGATCCTTCTACCTCTGCTTCTCAGGTGCTGTTATTAAAGTCATGCACCACCATGCCAAGCCCCGCCCCCCGATTCCTTTCTTTTAAATGATTTGCATTCTGGGGACCTCAGTTTTGTGGCCATAGCTACATTTCTTCAGTTCCATGAGATATGGCCAACCTCAGGTACCCGTGGAGTGTGACATGGATTTGGTGCCATTCCAAAGCTCAAAACAACGTGCGCCTTATCCATCCAAGTTAGTGTGCAACTCCTTGAAGAAGGTCAGGGAGTGCATTGTTTGCTGTCATGATTGTTGAAACAGTGGTAAAGTATGTCTTTTGGGCTGGGGGTGTGGCTGGTCTGGCTGCTAGCATGGGTGAGGAGGACCTTAGTTACCATCTCATACACTGCAAAAATAAAATAAAAAATACATGGGCTAGAGAAATGGCTTAGCATTTAAGGTGCTTGCCTGTGAAGCCTAAGGACCCTGGTTCGACTCCCCAGGGACCCACGTAAACCAGCTGCCTTGGGGGGGGGGGGCGCATGTGTCTAGAGTTCATTTACAGTGGCTAGAGGCCCTGGCATGCCCATTCTCTCTTGACTCTTCCTCTCTCTCTCTCTCTCAAATAAATAAATAAAATAAAATAAAATAAAAAAGAAAAAAGGGCTTCTGGTTAAGATGGCGACGTAGGAACCATGCCAAAGCAGCCTAGGGGAGAAAAAGCCAAAAGCAAAGCAAAACAAAACAAACAAACAAACATAAAAACCCAGAAAAATAAAAATAAATATGGGATCAAGATTTTTTAAATATATTTTTTTGGTGGAGAACATCTTTTTTTTTTATTAACAACTTCCATAATTATAGACAATAAACCATGTTAATTCCCGCCCCCCGACTTTCCCCTTTGCAACTCCACTCTCCAACATACCCCTCCCTGCAATCAGGCTCTTTTATTTTGATGTCATCATCTTTTCCTTCTATTATGAAGGTCTTGTATAGGTAGAGTCAGGCATTATGAGGTCATGGATATCCAGGCCATTTTGTGTCTGGAAGAGTGCATTGTAAGGAATCCCACCCTTCCCTTTGGCTCTTACATTCTTTCCGCCACCTCTTCCTCAATGGATCCTGAGCCTTGGAAGGTGTGATAGAGATGTTTCAGTGCTGAGCACTCCTGTCACTTCTCAGCACTATGGTGCCTTTTGGGTCATCACAGTGGTCACCACCCTCCAAAAAGAGAAGTTTCAAGCCGGGCGTGGTGGCACACACCTTTAATCCCAGCACTCGGGAGGCAGAGGTAGGAGGAATGCCATGAGTTCGAGGCCACCCTGAGACTCCATAGTGAATTCCAGGTCAGCCTGGGCTAGAGCGAGACCCTACCTCGAAAAACCAAAAAAAAAAAAAAAAAAAAAAAAAAAAAAAAAAAAAAAAAAGAAAAAGAAAAAGAAAGAAGTTTCTCTAACCAAAAGTGACAATAGCATTAATAGGTGGGTGTGAACATTAAGAGAAGTGCTTACTGGGCAGTTTGGTGAGCATAATATATGCATTTAGCCAAACACCACGAGGTGTTACACCCCTAGGGCTCATGACTTCCCATTATAGGTTTTCAGTACAGGCATGTGTTCCCTCCCATGGAGCAGGCCTCCAGTCCAATTAGAGAGCAGTTGGTTTCCCCCATAACATACATGCTACTATTGCACCTGTTGGCTCATTTGGCCTGGTTGGCCAGATTTTAGGCTTGCAGTGTCCACTGTTGTTTATTTCCACTGATGACCTCTCTCTCCCATTGAACGGCGTGCAGTGTGGCTTTTTCCCGCTTTCTGTCAGCTGGTCTACATGGAGGAGGTTTTCATGTCAGCTCCAGTTTGATTTCTCAGTGACTTTGCAGCCTAAGCATATGCATATGGAATTTTCAGCAATAGGGCCTTACCAGCTGTACCTGCTGAGAAACCATGGGTCTCAGCAATAATGGCCTGTAATGTTTTAAAAATATTTTACTTATTTATTTATGAAAGAGAAAGAGACAGATAGAGAGAAAGAGAGAATGGGCATGCCAGGGCCTCTAGGCACTGTATACAAACTCCAGACACATGTGCCCCCTTGAGCATCTGGCTTACATGGTTTCTGGGGAATCTAACCCAGGTCCTTAGGCTTCACAGGCAAATGCTGAATGCTGTAACCACTAAGATATTCCCCCAGTCCTCTAAAAGTATTTTTGAGAGGGAGAGAGAGAGAGAGAGGGAAAGAGAATGGGCACACCAGGGCCTCTAGCCTCTGCAAACAAACTCCAGAGGCATGCGCCACCTTACACATTTGGGTTTATGTGGATCCTGGGGGATCAAACCTGGGTCCTTTGGCTCTCCAGGCAAGTGCCTTAATAGCTGAGTCATCTCTCCAGTGAGTTCCAGGTCAGCTTGGGGTAGAGCTAGATACTACTTTTTATTTATTTATTTTTTTGAGGTAGGGTTTCACTCTAGCTCAGGTTGACCTGGAATTCACTATGTAGTCTCAGGGTGGCCTCGAACTCATGGCAATCCTCCTACCTCTGCCTCTTGAATCCTGGGATTAAAGGTGTATACCACCATGCCTGGCTAGATACTACTTTGAAAACAAAGAAAAGAAAAGAAATCAAGGTGAGATCCAGAGCGAGAATCCTGCCTCAAATAAAGTGGCAGACAGGGGACTGACATCCACAAGTTGTCCCCTGCTCTTCAAACTCAAACTCACATACAAACACACACAGTAAATAAATAATAAATAAAAACCTAGATAAGTAAATAAAGTGTTGGTGAATGAATGATGCCTGTTTTGCTACTGCTGAATAGATTGAACTTTATTTTTGAACTCATTTATTTATTTGAGAGAAACAGAGACAGAAAGTATGGGGGCACCAGGGTCTCTTTCCACTGCAAACAAACTGCAGATGCATGGCCTCTTTGTGCATCTGGCTTTATGGGAGTAATGGGGAATCGAACTCAGGAGAGCAGAATTTGCAAGCAAGTGCTTTTGACCACTGAGCCATTGCCCCAGCCCTATTTATTTATTTTTATTTTTATTTTTATTTATTTATTTTTTTTTTTTTGAGGTAGGGTCTCACTCTAGCTCAGGCTGACCTGGAATTCACTATGTAGTCTCAGGGTGGCCTCGAACTCACGGCAATCCTCCTACCTCTGCCTCCCGAGTGCTGGGATTACAGGCGTGCGCCACCACGCCCGGCTATTTATTTATTTTTAAATTTTTATTTGTGTGAGTGTGTGTGTGTGCGTGTATGTATGTATGGGTGACCAAGGTATTTTAGCACTGCAAATAAATTCCCATTTGGCTGTACGTGGGTGGCTGGGGAATACAACCCTAGCCAACAGGCTTTTTCTTTTGGATTTTTTGAGGTACGGTTTCACTCTAGCCCAGGCTGACCTGGAATTCACTATGCAGTCTCAGGGTGGACTTGAACTCATGGTGATCCTCCTCTGCTTCTTGAGTGCTGGGATTAAAGGTGTGCGCAACCACGTCTGGCCCAACAAGCTTTGTAGGCGAGTGCTTTTAACTGCTGAGCCACCTCTGTAGCCCTAAATTGAACTTTAGATACCAAGTCAGACAGTGAACAGTTGATGAGGATGTCTTCTGCAGGTGCTGTGTAGCGGCTGGAGAGCCAACCATTCATTTGAGTGCGTTTAGCTGCCACTTCAATCCTCAATTAAAAGTTTCTGGGCTGGAGAGATGGCTTAGCAGTTAAGCGGTAGCCTGTGAAGCCTAAGGATCCGTGTTCGAGGCTCGATTCCCCAGGACCCATGTTAGCCAGATGCACAAGGAGGAGCACGTGTCTGGAGTTCATTTGCAGTGGCTGGAGGCCCTGGCGTGCCCATTCTCTCTCTCTCTCTCTCTCTCTATCTGCCTCTTTCTCTCTGTGTCTGTCACTCTCAAATAAATAAATAAATGAATGAATGAACAAAAACAAAACAAAACAAAAGTCTCCAACCACAGTTTTGCTTGCATTCCCACAACCTCTGTAATGAACCATGTTTGTAAGAAACAAACAGAGAGTTTGTTTGTTTATTTATTTATTTATTTAAGGGGCTCATGAATCCCATACTGGCTTTGAACTTGCTATGTAGCTGAGTAGGACCTTGAACTCCTGGTCCATCTGCTCCCATTACTTGAGTGCTGGGATTACAGGTGTGCTACCATGCTGGTTAAATGCAGTGCTGGGGATTGAACTCAGGGCTTCATGAATACCAAGCACACACTCTACCAACTGAGCTATATCTCTAGTTCTGTTCTTTTTTAGGTAGGGTCTCAGCTGGGCGTGGTGGCGCACGCCTTCAATCCCAGAATTTGGGAGGCAGAGGTAGGAGGATTGCCATGAGTTCAGGGCCACCCTGAGACTACATAGTGAATTCCAGGTCTGCCTGGACTACAGCAAAACCCTACCTCAAAAGAAGAAAATAAATAAAAGAAAGAAAGAAAGAAAGGGTCTCACTCCAGACCAGGCTGACCTGGGAACTCACTCTGTAGCTCCAGGCTGGCCTCAGACTCACAGTGATCCTCCTACCTCTGCCTCCTAAGTGGTGGGATTCAAGGTGTGCACCGCCATGCTTGGTTTTTGTTGTTATTGTTTGTTTGTTTTTGAGACAGGGTCTCACTCAAATTTGCAGCTATTGTCAGCCTCCCAAGTACTGAAATTTCAGGCATGAGCCACGACACCGGATTTCAAATGTCTTGTATACCATTTCACAGTACTAGCATAGTACAACAGAGCAAGAGTGAGACCCTACCTCAAAAAAACAAAAACAAAAACAAACCCCAAACCCCGAAAGCTAAAGTACGAAACAAACAAACAAAAAGAAAGAACTCTGAAGACACTCTGGATCCTGGCAAAAATTATTTTATCCTGGCCACCTTAACATTTTTCCTCCTTGTATCTCTCTAATGAATATGAACCACCTCCAAATTTAGTGGTTTTAAGCCACAATCATTAAGTCATACTTGTAATTTAAGCCAGATAGGCTGACCCCTAGAGGGCTCTGTCATGCCTGTGGTCGGGGCCCTAGGAGCGCTGACGCATACCTGCCGGTTGTCCCACAGCAGGGTGTGGGAGTCCTCAAGCCGGGACAGCTGGCCCCCGGTTCCCTGTGATCGCTCATCCGTTGCAGGGTGGCCAAAGCTTAACCTAATGGCCTCACGGATTCCAAACAGGGAAGCTGCGGACATTCGGAAGCCATCTGGATGCCTGGGCACTGTCACCATGCCTGGAAGTTAACGCTAACGTCTCGGAGGTTGGTTTAGGCACAGTTGGACGCTGTAATCAGTGAATTACCTCTGGTGGTTAGAAATATGATATGAACACAGGAGAGAGCATGCCACTTTGTGTGGCCAGATTTGGATTTTTGTCTCTTTAAACTTTTGAAAGTCTTGTTTTCATTTTTTAAAATATTATTTATTTATTTGCAAGGAGAGAGAGAGAGCACACGACAGAGAGCGAGCAAACTAGACATGGTGGCACACACCTTTAATCCCAACACTCGAGGGGAAGAGGTAGGAGGATCTCTGTGAGTTCAAGTCCAGCCTGAGACTACATAGTGAATTCCCAGTCAGCCTGGGCTAGAGTGAGACCCTCGACACTTCCCCCTCAAAAAAAAAAAAAAAAAAAAAAAAAAAACAAATAGAAAATATGGGTGTGCCAGGGTCTCTTGCCACTGCAAACACATTCCAGGGTACACGTGCCACTTTGTACATCTTACTTTACGTGGGTTCTGGGGAATCAAACCCAGGATGTCAGGCTTTACAAGTAGCCATTTTAGATGCTGAGTCACCTCTCCAGTCCCTAAAGTTTTTATTTTATTTTTTTTTTGGTTTTTCAAGGTAGGGTCTCACTCTAGCTCAGGCTGACCTGGAATTCACTATGGAGTCTCAGGGTGGCCTCGAACTCACGGCGATCCTCCTACCTCTGCCTCCCGAGTGCTGGGATTAAAGGCGTGTGCCACCACGCCCGGCTCCCTAAAGTTTTTAAACGTTTACGGCACGTGTAACAGGCCAGAGGCTGGTGTCAGGTGTCACCCTGACTTGCTCTCCACCTTATTTACTAAGGCAGGGTCTCTCATATGTAAATTCTTGTTAAAAATAAATAATTTATTTATTAGAGAGAGAGAATGAGAATGGGCACACCATGGCCTTTAGCCACTGCAAACAAGCTCCAGATGCATGTGTCACCATATGCATCTGCCTTACGTGGGTTCTGGGGAGTTGAACTTGGGTCCTTAGGCTTCACAGGCAAGCACCTTAACTGCTAAGCCATCTCTCCAGCCTGCTTATTTGTAAATTCATTTTTTTTTTTGAGATAGGGTTTCGCTGTAGCCCAGGCTGACCTGGAATTCTATGTAGTCTCAAGGTGGCCTCCTACCTGTGCCTCCTGAGTTCTGGGATTAAGGGCATGCATCACCACACCCAGCTCCTATTTGTAATTTCTTTTTTAAAATATATTTTATTTATTTATATGAGAGAGAGAGAGAGAGAGAAATAGAGAGAGAGAGAGAGAGAGAGAAAGAGAGAGAGAGAAAGAGAGAATGGGTTTTCCAGGGCCTTCAGCCACTGCAAGTGAACTCCAGATGCATACGTCCCCTTGTGCATGTAGCTTATGTGGGTTCTGGAGATTCGAACCAGGATCCTTTGGCTTTGCAGGCAAACACCTTAAAAGCTAAGCCATCTCTCCGGACCCCTATTTGTAATTTTTTTTTTTTTTTTTTTTTTTTTTTTTTTTTTTGGTTTTCAAGATAGGGTCTCGATCTAGCCCAAGCTGACCTGGAACTCTCTATGTAGTCTCAGGGGGGCCTCGAACTCATGGCGATCCTCCCACCTCTGCCTCCCAAGTGCTGGGATTAAATGCGTGCGCCATCACGCCCGGCTTTATAAATTCTTTTTTTTTTTTAAGGAAATAATCAACAATGTATTATTTGTTTTTTATTTTTATTTATTTATTTGAGAGCTACAGACAGAGAGAGAAAGAGGCAGAGAGAGAGAGGGAGAGAATGGGCATGCCAGGGCTTCCAGCCACTGCAAATAAACTCCAGACGCATGCGCCCCCTTGTGCATCTGGTTTACGTGGGTCCTGGAGAATTGAGCCTTGAACTGGGGTCTTTAGGCTTCACAGGCAAGCGCTTAACCTTTAAGCCATCTCTCCAGCCCTTGTAAATTCTTATTGTGTGTGTGTGTGGTCTGCATATGTGTGCACGCATGTGTGTGGAGGCCAGTGTTTGCTGTTGGTGCCTTCCTCGACTTTCATCTTACTTACTGAGGCAGGGTCTCTCACTTGAACCTAGATGTTATCAATTCTGCTTTTGTCCACAGTATCCATTTTTATGCTGGAAATGCTGGCTTGTTGCTTTTTTTGGGGGGGGGCAGGGATGGGCTTTGAGGCACTGATCTGTAATCCCACCTACAAAGAAGGTTGAGACAAGAGGATACAAGTTCAAGTTCAGTCTGGGACACAAACCAAATTCAAGGCCAACCCTGACAACTTAGTGAGACTCTGTCTCAAAATGAACAGTCCCAGGTGGGAGCAGGGGAGCATGACTGTGATCACAGCACCCCTAAAGCAGAGCCAGGAGGGTGACAGCAAGTCTGAGGCCAGCCTGGTATAGAGAGAGAGTCCTGGGCTAGCCAGAGTTTCACAGTGAAGCCTTTCTCCAAAAAAAAAAAAAAAAAAAAAAAGGAAATTAAAGGCTGGAGTGATAGCTTAGTGGTTAAGGCGCTTGCCTGGGAAGCCTAAGAACTCATGTTCAAATCTCCAGGTCCCTGTAGAGCCAGATGCAGTGATGCAAGTGTGCAATGCCACACATGCCCACAAGGGGACGCATGCATCTGGAGTTTGTTCACAGTGGCTGAAAGGCCCTGGTGCCCCCATTCTCTCTCTTTCTGCCTCTTTTTCTCTCTCTCAAAAATGAAATAATAAAAAAAATTAAATAAAAAATTTTAAGGTAAATTAAAAATACATATTATACATATATATTAAGTACATAATGTATAATTATATATAAAATTTTTTAAAAATTAAAAATTGGTCTGGGGAGATGGCTTCATGGTTAAAGATGCTTGTTTGCAAAGTCTGCTTGCTAAGGTTCAACTCCCCAGTGCCCACGTAAAGCCAGACACAAAAACTGATATGAGGAGCTGGAGAGATGGCTTGGTGGTTAAAGGCACTTATTTGCAAAGCCTCACAGCCCGGGTTCAAATCCTAGTACCTATGTAAAGCCAGATGCACAAAGTGGTGCATGCATCTGGAGTATGTATGCACTGGCAAGAGGCTTTGGCATGCCCATACTCTCTCTCTCTCTCTCCTTGCAAACAAATAAGTATTTTTAAAAAGTGGTATAGGGAGGGAGAGATGGTTAAAAGTGCTTGCTTGCAAAGCATGATGATCTGGGTTTGATTCTGCAGTACCCACATGGAGCCAGATGTACAAAGTGGCACATGAATCTGGAGGGTTTTTTTTTTTTGTTTTTTTGAGGTAGGGTCTCACTTTAGCCCAGGCTGACCTGCAATTCACTATGGAGTCTCAGGGTGGCCTCGAACTCATGACAATCCTCCAACCTCTGCCTCCCAAGTGCTGGGATTAAAGGCGTGCGCCACCACGCCTGGCGCATCTGGAGATTTTTATAGAAGCTGGAGGCTCTGTCATGCCCACATTCACTCTCTCCCTCCCTATCTGTTATATGTATATGTATTTTAAAAATGTTTAGACAAAATGACATAAGCATCTGGCATTATTTGTAGTGGCAAGAGACTCTGGGGACCCATACATACAAACCCCAGGCTGTCAGGCATTGCAAGCCAGTGCCCTGCGGTGGTGGTTTGAATGCGATAGTTTGAAAGCGTATTTCCGTAGACTCATGTATTTAGCAGAATTGTCACTGGGAGCAGATCTGAATCCAGCCTTAAGGTATGTGGAGAGCAGTTTGGGAGCTGGCTGATCTAGAACTCACTCTGTCATCCCAGGCTGGGATGACATCCAGGCTGGCCTTGAACTTGATCCTCCTGCCTCCCTCCTGAGTGTTGGGGTTAAAGGCATGCACCACCACACCTGGCATTCTGAGGGTTTCTTGGTGCTGGCTGTTGGTGGTGTCTCTGCTTGGATCTGTGGAAATGAGCCAGGTTCTTGCACCATTGATAGTGTTCCTCTGGTATTTGTAAGCCTGAAATAAAGCCTTTCCTCACATAAGCTGCTTCTGGTTGGATGTTTGTCCTTGCAGTGAAGAGTGGACTGCATCATCTCCTTAATGGCTGATCCATCTTCCCAGCCCTGAGTTAGTTACTTTCTTGAAAAAAAAAAAATTATTTATTTATTTGCAAGCACACAGAGAGAGACAGAGAGAATGGGTGTGCCAGGACCTCCAGCTGCTACCAATGAACTCCAGATGCATGTGCCACCTTATGCATTTAGTTTATGTGGGTCCTGGGGAATTGAACCTGGGTCCTTTGACTTTATAGGCAAGCATCTTAACCTATAAGCCATCTCTCCAGCCCCCACGTCCTACTTTTCATTTTCTGTGAAGAGTGTTGTCATTCTGTGACCCTATCCATGGATTGATCCCTGGAGTAGGGCACAGCACCAAAGAGCCAGTGCTGTCTGCCAGTGCCATCAAAGCTACACTCTGATGTGATTGACGAATCTCCTTGGTCTCTTTTCTTTTTCTTTTGACATTTTTTTTTCAATTAAAAAAACATGTTTTTTTTTTTTTTTTTTTTTTAGGTAAGCCCAATAGACTGCCTTTTTTAAAAAAAATGTGAGTGTGAAAGAGAATTGGCATGCCAGGGCCTCCATCCACTGAAATCAAACTCCAGGTGCGTGTGCAACCTTGTGTGTGCATGTGCAACCTTATGCGCTTGCATCACTGTGCGTCTGGCTTACGTGGGATATGGAGAGTAGAATATGAGTCCTTAGGCTTCACAGGCAAGCAGCCTAACTGCTAAGCTATCTTTCTAGCTCTCTTTGCTCTTTTGGCTTTTTTTTCTTTCTTTCCTTCCTCCTTCCTTCCTTCCTTCTCCTCCTCCCTCTCCCTCTCCTCTCTCTCTCTCTCTCTCTTCTTTCTTTCTTTCTTTTTTTTTTGGTCTCACTCTAGCTCAAGCTGACCTGGAATTCACTATGTAGTCTCAGGATGGCCTCAAAATCACAGCGATCCTCCTACCTCTGCCTTCCAAGTGTGCCACCATGCCTGGCCCTCTCTTTTGGCTTTGTTTTTTTTTTTTTTTTTTTTTTTTTCCAAGGTAGGGTCTAGGTCTGGCTCTAGCCCTGCCCAGGCTGACCTGGAATTCAGATGGCCTTGAACTCATGGTGTTCCTCCTACCTCTGCTTCCCAAACGTTGGGATTAAAGGCGTGTGCCACCAGGTCTGGCTTCTTTTGGCTTTTTGAGACAGGGTCTCACTGTGTTTGAGGCTGGCCTCAAGTTTGGGTCGCTCCTCCTGCCTCTCCTCATGTGCTGGGATTACAGGCATGTGCCACCATTCCCTACCTGTTTTGAGCTTTCTTTCTTTCTTTTCTTAAAAAGTCGATTTCTTTCTTTAAAATAATTTTTTTAAAGACTTTAATTTATTTGAGAGAGAGAGAGAGAAGACAGAAAGGCAGAAGAAAGAGAATGGGTGTGTCAGGGCCTCTAGTCACTGCAAACAAACTCCAGATGCGTGACCCACCTTGTACATCTGGCTTCACAGGCAAGCACCTTAACCACTGAGCCATCTCTCCAGCCCTCCTCTTTCTTTTGCAAATAAACAAATTGTTGCAGTTAAGCTAAGGCAAACAGCTGACCAGCTTATGGGAGGAAGGGGCTTATTTCGGGATTCCAGATTCCAGGGGAAGCACCATTATGGCAGAGGAAACTGGTTTACTTCAGCATGAGAGAGAGCGAGCGAGAGAGACCAGCAGTAAGCAGGACAAGCCAGAACTCGAACTCACTCTCCTTAGGTGTGGTAGGGCCAGACTACAAGATCCTCCCCCAGTGACGCACTCGCCCTCAGGGCTCTGCCTACTGCTGGAGAGTTAAGTAGGAGCTTAATCTTAATCAAAATTACCTCAGGCCATGGGGAACATACATTTACATTCAGCCCACCACTCTCCACCCCTGGGCCCCAAAGACTCAAGACCGTCTTAGAATGTAAAATGCGCTTGGTCTAACTTCAAATGTCCCCATAGTCTTTACCAACTTTACCACTGTTCATAAGTCCAAAGTCTCACCTGAGATTCAAGACCATCTCTTAACTGCCCTGTAAAATCAAGACACAGGTGGCTGGAGAAATGGCTTAGCAGTTAAGGCACTTGCCTACAAAGCCAAAAGAGCCAGGTATGATTCCCCAGGGCCAACGTAAGCCAGATGCACAAGGGGGCGCACGCATCTGGAGATCGTTTGCAGCAGGCTGGAGGCCCAGGTACGCCCATTCTCTCTGTCTCTTTCTTCCTGCCTATTTCTCTCTCTCTCAAATAAATAAAGAAAAATTTAAAAAAAATATCCAAAACACAAGTTACGTACTTCCAACACACAATGGTACAGAGTAGACATTTCCATTGCAAAAAAGGCATAACAAGGAGAGACTGGACCAATGCAAAATCAGTGACCAGCAGGTACACACGAGACGTCTGCAGTTCCAATCCTGACATCTCTAGCCACAGAAAAAAGTCTTAGTCAAAAGTCCACCGTGGGCCAGCAGCTCGCTATGGTAACTGTTCACATTCTGGACACACCCAAAACATGCTCAGGCTCTACGCTTCAAACCATGGTTGATCTTTTTTTCTTTTTTTTTTCCCCCAAGGTAGGGTCTCACTCTAGCCCAGGCTGACCTGGAATTCACTATGGAGTTTCAGGGTGGCCTTGAACTCACGGCGATCCTCCTACCTCTGCCTCCCGAGTGCTGGGATTAAAGGCGTGCGCCACCACGTCCAGCTCCATGGTTGATCTTTTTTTTTTCTTTTCAATTTTTTTTAATTAACAACTCTCATGATTATAAAAAATATCCCATGGTAGTACCCTCTCTCCCCCCACTTTCCCCTTTGAAACTCCACTCTCCATCATATCCCCTCCCCCTTCCAATCAGTCTCTCTTTTATTTTAATGTCATCATCTTTTCCTCCTATTATGATGGTCTTGTGTAGGTAGTGTCAGGAACTGTAAGGTCAAGGATATCCAGGCCATTTTGTGTCTGGAGGAGCACGTTGTAAGGAGTCCTACCCTTCCTTTGGCTCTTACATTCTTTCCGCCACCTCTTCTGCAATAGACCCTGAGCCTTGGAAGGAGTGATAGAGATATTGCAGTCCTGAGCACTCCTGTCACTTCTTTCTAGCACCATGATGCCTTCTGAGTCATCCCAAGGTCACTGCCATCTGAAAAGAGAAGGTTCTCTATCCATGGTTGATCTTTACAGCTCCAGCCAGTGGCCTTACTTGCCTCCACACAGGGCCCTCAGGCCTGCATCCCAGGCCACACTTCAGCTGCTCCTGGGACCATGTGCACTTCACCACTCACTTCTCTGAATTCTTCATGTTTCCAAAACCAGCGCCAGGTGGGCGGCAAAGCCAAATTTGTAAACCCAGGAGTGTGTGTGTGTGTGTGTGTGTGTGTGTGTGTGTGTGTGGATGGAGCTTAACCTTGAAGAGCAGGGCACGCCTTTAAAATTCCTCCTTCAATCCTCCTTACACAAGAGTTTGCATTCCTGCCAGATGTAGTGGCTCATGCCTTTTATCCCAGGACTCAGGAGGTAGAGGCAGGAGGATCACTGCGAATTTGAGGCTAGTCTGAGACTACATAGTGAATTCCAGGTCACTTGGCCTGGAGTGAAATCCTACTTCAACCCTGCCCCTCCCACACACAAATAAATAAACAGTAGCTTAATCAGTCAGTGTGTTAATCCGGCAGTTATTCAAGAACAATAGACAGGGAACTAATGACATCCAGTGCATGTTTTCCTTTTTAATTTTTTTTTTTAGTATTGTATTTTTATTTATTTATTTGACAGCATGAAAGAAAGAGAGAGAGAGAGAGAGAGAGAAAATGGGTGTGCCAGGGCTTCTAGCCACTGCAAACAAACTCCAGATGCGTGTGCAACCTTGTACATCTGGCTTACGTGGGTCCTGGGGGAATTGAACCCAGGTTCTTTGGCTCTGCAGGCAAGTGCCTTAACCACTGAGCCATCTCTCCAGCCCACGAGTGTATGCTTTAAACAATCTTGGTTTGGACTCCTACATTCCCTGTGAGCAGAGAAGACAAACAGTTGCATGAGCCTCCTGTTGTGTGTTACTTGGCTCCAATTCAAAACATTCTGAAACAGTGGCCAGTATTTCTAAAGTAAGCTCATGAAATAAAACACCAGTTTCTGGCTTTTTTTGAGGAAATGTTCACCCAAGCCATATGAAGTCCAAACCCCAAAACTGCATGCCCATAGCAGGTGTAATGTGATTCACCCCCCCTCTGCCGTCCCTGGACCCCCCACCTGTGAGTCTCCCTTCTAGAAGCCAGGTTTCCTTTTTTTAAGTTGGGTATGTGTGTGTGCATTAGAGATCTTATCTAGGTTAATTCCTTCTGTTCAAAGAAGTTTACGCTCTCTCTCCAGTTTTTAAGACCTTGTCTGTCCTAACCCTCCTGGATAACCTGTACTCTGTTCTTTATCTTTCGAAAACTGGCAGGAACAACTCTCTGAGGGTCAGTCCCTACTGTAGGCTGGTGACGGTCAGGGACATTGAAGGACTTGCACTGGTGTTGGGGAGGGACGGATTGAGGGGAGACAGGGATTATGGGAGGGATAAAGCTAGCTGCAGAAACACTGGTTGTTGGAAAAAAAAAAATATATATGCATTGATTAAAAAAATTTGCCTGTTTCTATATACAATTGTGTAATGGGGTGTTAGGGGTCCAGGAAAGTCCTTGAACCACAAACCCTAGGTTCGTTTCTAATTTTTTTTTTTTTTTCACTCTAGCCTAGGCTGACCTGGAATTCACTGTGTAGTCTCAGGATGGCCTCAAACTCACAGTGATCCTCCCACCTCTGCCTCCTGAGTGCTGGGATTAAAGGCGTGAGACACCACATTGGGCAACTTGTTTCTAATTTTGTTGTTGTTTTCAAGGCAGGGTCTAGCTCTAGCCCAGGCTAACCTGAATTCACTATGTAGTCTCAGGGTGGCCTTGAACTCATGGTAATCCTACCTCTGCCTCCCAAGTACTGGGATTAAAGGCATGTGCCACCTATGCCCAGTAATGCTCTGCATTTTAATTTAAGTGTAACTGTGCAGGAAAAAAAATGAAAATCTCTTCTATTGAAATTCAAAATGAACTAAATGGGTTATTTATTTATTTATTTTTTAAAAATTATTTATTTATTTATTTATTTATTACAGACAGAGAGAGGGAGAGAGAGAGAGATAGACTGAGTGAGAATGGGCGCGCCAGGGCCTCTAGCCACTGCAAACAAATTCCAGACGCATGCGCCACCATGTGCATCTGGCTTACATGGGACCTGGAGAATCGAACCTGGGTCCTTAGGCTTTGCAGGCAAGCGCCTTAACGGCGAAGCCATCTCCCTAGCCCTAAATGGGTTTTTTAATGCCTAAAGGATCTATTCATTACCAAATCGTTTTCTTTTCAGGAAGAACGCTTTATATATCCAATATGCTGTAGTTGGGTCTTTATTTTCTTCCTTTTTCTTCCCCTCATTTCTTTGATAAATTTGCTTGTTCTATCAAGTCTCCCTGGAATCTCTGCTGATAGGAGCAGCTTATACTAGACAGAGCAAGAATACAATTAATAGCATAATAATAAACAAGCTAATGGGGCTGGAGAGATGGCTCAGCGGTTAAAGCCCTGGCCTGTAAAGCCTAATTGCCTGAGTTTGATTCCCTAAGCCAGATGTACACATGTACATGCAGCTCCATGGGAGAGAGAGAAGTCATCAGTGCAGATACTCAACAGTGGACACTGCAAGCCTGAAGTTGGGCCAGCCAGGCCAAATGAGCCAATGGGTACAATAGTGGCACGTCTGTTATGGGGAAAACCAGCTGCTCTCTAATTTGACTGGAGGCCCGCTCCATGGGAGGGAGTACATGCCTGATACTGAAAAGCCTATGATGAGGGAAGTCATGAGCCCTAGGGGTGTAACGCCTGCTGGTGTCTTGTTAAATGTATATGCTGTGCTCACCACATTGCCCAGTAAGCACTTTTCCTAATGTTCATACCCATATGTTAGTGCTACTCTCACTTTTGGTTAGAGAAGCTTCTCTTTTCAGATGGCGGGACCTCTGGGATGACTCAAAAGGCACCACAGTGCTGAGAACAAGTGACAGAGGAGTGCTCAGCACTGAAATATCTCTATCACACCTTCCAAGGCTCAGGGTCCGTTGAGGAAGAGGTGGCAGAAAGAACCTAATAGCTAAAAGAAGGGTAGGACTGCTTACAGTGCAATCTTCCAGACACCAAATGGCCTGGATATCAGTGACCTCCCAGTGGTGGTTTGATTCAGGTGTTCCCCATAAATTTAGGTGTTCTGAATGCTAGGTTCCCAGCTGATGGAGATTTGGGAATTAATGCTTCCTGTAGGCAGTGTATTGTTGGGGGCAGGCTTATGGGTATTATAGCCAGTTTCCCCTTGCTAGTGTTTGGCACACTGTCCTGTTCCTATTGTCCACCTGATGCTGGCCAGGGGGTGATGTGCACCCTCTGCACATGTCGTCATTTTCCCTGCCATCGTGGAGCTTCCCCCTCGAGCCTGTAAGCCAAAATAAACCTCTTTTCCCCACAAGTGCTCTTGGTTGGGTGATTTCTACAAGCAGTGCGAACCTGACTGCAACAGCCTGGTACTACCTACACGGGACCTTCATAATAGGAGGAAAAGATGATGACATCAAAATAAGAGAGTCTCAGAAAAATGAAGGGGAGGGGATATCATGGAGAGTGGAGTTGCAAAGGGGAAAGTGGTTGGGGGAGGGAATTACCATGGGTTATTGTCTATAATTATGGAAGTTGCCAATACAAACTAAATTAAAAACAATAAAATTGATTTATTCATTTGCATGTGCAAGCTCTCATGCAGATGTGGGCACACTAGGGTCTCTTCTGCAAACAGATGCATGTGACGTTTTGCACCTGGCTTTATGTGGGTGTTGGGGAATCAAACCCTGGGCTGGCAGGCTTTGTAAGCAAACACCTTAAACCACTGAGCCATCTCCCCAGACCCCAGGGTGTACGATTGTGCTCGGATGCAGACTGTGGACTTTCACCACCTGTGTTTATGAATTCAGTCAGATGTCATAGTGCATTGAATAGATTTCTTTGTTCTCTTGAGATTACGTTCAGATAGATAATCTGGATTAGTTATGGCTACATTGTTTAACTGGCGCTAATTATGGAGCACACAGTTTGATGGCAGGCGGGACAATTTAAGTGTTTGCTGGAAAAAGGAAAAAAAAAAGGTCTCATATGCCAAGCTCAAAAACATACAGTTGCCGAAACCACTCCCTGAAGGCCAATTTAAAGGCTGTTTTGCAAAGAATTGTTTACACTGCAAGTCTTAAACACGGGGCGTGTTTCCACAGAAGCATGGGGAAGGGAGGAAGGGAGCCGGTCAGCCACGGTCACGCGCGCACGCGGGACTCTGCGGTCAGAGCAGGCTGCTCGCTGCTTTACATGACTCTGGGGGTGGTGGGGAGCGGGGTCTTTCTTGACTGAAGGCTTCAGAAACGAAAGGAAGAAAGGAAAGGGCCAGAAAAGAGACAAGAAGGAAGTGCTGAGGCAGCACAAGAGCCGAGCCCCTCGGATCAGTGTTGGATGAGTAGCTGGGTTCCTGTGAGGAGAAATGATGGGATTAAGATAGAGAGAAGACCTCCCAAGCAAATGTGTGCCTCGCCTACTTCTTTTTGGGTTAGCTCTTAACTTCCATCATCCTACTTTTTCTGATTTATTTGGGAAATTCCTGTAGTGAGTGACAGAGGGGTGGGGGTGGGGGGCATTCAGGGCCCGGCCCTGGGAACTAGACAAATGGCACACTGGAATATATTCAGCAGAGGACACTGCATGGTGCTGAGAAATAAGACTGAGGGCCAGGGTTGAGGCTAGCTTAGGGTACATAAGACGCTATCCCACTGCCCCCACAAGACAGTCACAAAAACTCAATGCTAGGGTGCTGGAAAGATAACTCAGCAGTTAAAGGCACTTGCCTGCAAAGCCTGACAGCCTGGGTTCAATTCCCCAGTGCCAACGTAAAGCCAGGTGCACAAAGTGGTGCATGCATCTGGAGTTTGTTTGCAGTGGCACGAGGCCCTGTTGCACCCATTCTCTCCCTCTCTGCTTCTCTCTCTTCTCTTGTGAATATAAATAAATAAGTAATTAAAAATTTAAATGCTAGATAGCTCAGTCACTAAAGTACTTGTCTGGCAAGTGTTGGGATCTAAATTCTATTTTTTTTTTTTTTTTTTGAGGTAGGGTTTCACTTTAGCTCAGGCTAATCTAGAATTCAATAGTCTCAAGGTGGCCTCGGACTCATGGTGATCCTCCTACCTCTGCCTCCCGAGTCCTGGAATTAAAGGTGTGTGCCACCATGCCCAGCACTTGAATTCTATCCCCAGGACTCAATTTAAAAAGCTGAGCACTTAGAAGACAGAAGTAGGAGGATCTCCATGAGTTCGAGGACACCCTGAGACTACATAGTGAATTCCGGGTCAGCCTGAGTGTGATGGCACACACTTATAATCCTAGTACTGGGAAGGCAGAGAGGAAGATCTTGGGGCTTTCTGTCCAGACAATCTAGCAGACGTGCTCAGCTTCAGGCCAGTGAGAAACCCTTTAATCCCAGCACCCAGGAGGCAGAGGTAGGAGGATCACCCTAAGTTCAAGGACACCCTGAGACGACACAGCTAATTCCAGGACAGCTTGGGCTAGAGTGAGACCCTACCTCAAAAAAAAAAAAAAAAAAAAAAAAAAAATCCGGTTCAGTCTCAGCTAAAGCGAGACTCTACTTTGAAAAACAGCAGCAGTAAAAAAATACACACACACACACAAAAAAAAAAAAAACACAAAAAGCAAAAAACAAACATTTATTTGCAAATAAAGTGAAAAGATAGGGAGAAGTGACCGAGAAAATAGGCACACCAGGGACTGTACTGCTGCAAACAAATTCCTGACGCATTCACTACTTTGTGCATCTGCCTTTATGTGAGTACCAGGGAACTGAACCTGAGCTGTTAGGCAAGATAGGCTTAACCACTGAGCCATCTCCACAGCCCAGTTTTGGGATTTTATTTGAAATTTCAGAAGTTCCACTGCCACGTTGTGAGTAATTGTTCTCTCGTGCACTTTCCTACAATGTATGACACATTTTTTTTGTTTTAAATAAAATGTTGTTTGAGAGCAAAAATAAATAAATAAATAAATAAATAAATGCTGATTAGGGAAGTGGGGATGTGGTTTGGTTGTTAAAGGTGCTTGTTTGCAAATCCTGACTGCTTGGGTTCAGTTCCTACCTGCCCATGTAAAGTCAGACAGGCATTTGTTTGCAGTGGTGAGACATTGACACGTCAATATACAACATACACATGCACGTGCAAATAAATAAGTAAGAGCTTGGTGGGCTGGAGAGATGGTTCAATGGTTAAGGCACTTGTCTGCAAAGCATCACAACCCGAGTTTGATTCCCCAGTACCCACATAAAGCTAGATGCACAAAGTGGTGCATGTACCTGGAACTCATTTGCAGTGGCCAGAAGCCCTGGCACACCCGTTCTCTCTGATTGTCTCACTTCTCTCCATCTCTCTCTGCTTGCAAATAAATAAAAATATTAAAAAAAAGAGATTAGTAATAAGCTAGGTGTGATGGCACACACCTTTAATTCCAGGACTCGGGAGGCAGAGGTAGGAGGATCACCGTGAGTTTGAGGCTACCCTTAGACTATGTAGTGAATTCCAGGTCAGCCTGTCAGCCTGGGCTAGTGTGAGACCCTACCTCAAAAAAACAAACAAAAGAGAGAGAGAGAGAGAGAGAGAGGGAGAGAAAGAGAGAGACTGGTAATAAACATTTCAATTCAAGAACATGGAAATGCTATGTTCAGGAAGCTAAGGTAATGTGATTGCTACAAGTTTGAGACCAGCATTGACTATAGAAGTGTCCTTGACTCAAAAAATCTGAGACAGAGACAACAAAAATAATATAAAAATGGGGGTTGGAGGGATGGCTTAGTGGTTAAGGCATTTGCCTGCAAAGCCAAAGGACCCAGGTTCAATTCCCTAGGACCCACGTTAGCCAGATGCACAAGGGAGTACATGCGTCTGTACTTCGTTTGCAGTGGCTGGAGGCCCTGGCACACCCATTCTCTCTCTCTCCCCCTCTTTCTCTGTCAAATAAATAAATAAAAATATTTCTAAAAAATAGTTTATTAAAAAATAATATAAAAATGGAAGTAATGAGTAAAATCAAATGTGAAAAGTATGAAATGAAATAGACAGAAGTTGAATAGGAGAGTTGATTGTTTTACATACAGGAAGAACTCATATATCTTATCTCAGAGCTAGAATTAGCAGAGTAGGGACTTGAACCCGGATCTATCCAGAGCCTGAGCTTTGGTGCCAGTGAGTTTGGGACATGAGATCTCTCAGATGCTGACCTCTTCCTTCTTGTGAGTTTGACAGAAATGGCACTTTATTTGGCTGTTCCTGGTCCCTTTGGCCAGCCCAGGTACCTGCTTCCTCTCTGTGAAGCCACTCTCTGCTTCTTGTCTGCCTGAGAGGAGGTGCTAATCTCTCTGCCGTCAGCGGTGAGGTGAGCTGCTCCGTGTCTCTGTCCCCCCATGGTCTGAGGCTGAGCAGCTACTCTGGGCTTCCTTTCTGAGGTGGGATGAACTGTTCTTCTCAACTTCCTGTCTGCCTACAGTGAGCTTCTCCTCTCTGTTTCCTGTCTGCGTGAGGTGAACTTCTCCGCTTCCTGGCTGAGGTGAGCCTCTTTGCTTTCTGCTTCCTGTCTGTGGTGAGAGGTGAGCTGCTCCATCTCTACCTTCCTGTCTCCATGAGGTGAAGAATCTCTGTCTGCCGGCCAGTAAGCTAGAAAGGAGATATACAGGAAATAGAAATGGAGGGAGGGGGGGACTTAATAGGATGGTACTATATATATGTAAGTAGAAGAACAGATTACTGGGGGTGGAAAGGCCTAAGTGAGGTCAGGGGAAGAGACTGAGTAAAGGAAAGGTGGGGGGAGGGCTAATTAAAATCAAAGAGGGTATGAGTAAGTCATATGGAAACCTACTTTTTTGGACAATGGAACAACCATAGGTTATTACTAGAAAATTCTCAGTGCCAGGGATGGAATACCTTCCAGTGAGTTGTTGGCCAGGGAGGTCCCTGGTGTCCCCAAAACATTACAGGCCACTGTTGATGCCCTTGGTTTCCCACCAGGAGTAGATGGTAAGACCCTATTGCTAAAGACTCCACATACTTGGGCTGCAAGGTCACTGAGAAACTCTGCTGGAACTGAGCTGAAAACCTCCTCCATGTAGACCAGCTGACAGAAAGCTGGAAAAAGCTACACTGCACGCAGTTCAATGGGAAGAGAGAGAAATCACCAGTGGACATACTCAACAGTGGACATTGCAAGTCTTAAATCTGGCCAGCCAGGCCAAATGAGCCAACGGGTGCAATAGTGGCACATCTGTCATGGGGGAAACCAACCATTCTCTTATTACTGGAGGCCTGCTGCATGGAAGGAAATACATCCCTGATATTGAAAACCTACAACAGGGGTAGTCATGAGCCCTAGGGGTGTAATGTCTGTTGGTGTCTGGCTAAATGTATATACTATGCTCACCAAACTGTCCAGTAAGCTCTTCTCTTGATGTTCACACTCATGTATTAATGCTACTCTCACTTTTTCTTTCAAGAACTTTCTCTTTTCAGATGGCAGTGACCTTGGGATGACTCAGAAGGCACCATGGTGCTGAGGAGAAGTGACAGGAGTGCACAGCACTGAAATATCTCTATCACACCTTCCAAGGCTCAGGGTTCATTGCAGAAGAAGTGGTGGAAAGAATGTAAGAGCCAAAGGAAGGGTAGGACTCCTTACAACGTGCTCCTCCAGACACAAAATGGCCTGGATATCCAGATCTCATAGTGCCTGACACTACCTACACAAAACCATCATAGTAGGAGGAAAAGATGGTGACATCAAAATAAAAAGACTGATTGAGTGGAGGAAGGGGTATGATGGAGAGTGGAGCTTCAAAGGGGAAAGTGTGGGGGGGGGAATTACCATTGGTTATTGTCTATAATTATGGAAGTTGTCAATAAAAATTAAAGCTTAGGGCTGGAGAGATGGCTTAGTGATTAAAGTGCTTGTCTGCAAAGCCAGAGGACCTAGGTTTGATTCCCCAGGACCCACGTAAGCCTGATGCGCAAGGTGGTGCATACATCTGGAGTTCGTTTGCAGTGGCTGGAAGCCCTGGCATGCCCATTCTCTCTCTCTCTCTTTGTTTCTCTCTCACTCACTCTGCCTCTTTCCCTCTCTCAAATAAATAAATGAAATGAAATAAAATATTTTTTAAAAAGGTTTTTAAAAAAATCTCTCTCTGCCCTTGCATTCCCACATCCTGGTATTCTGTCCAAGTACTGGAGGCTGAGTAATCATGGACAAAATCCTCTGAAACAAACCCTGACTAATTCACCACTGAAATGAAGAAGTCAACCAAGAAAGAGAAGCTGGAGCGCCACGAGAAGGGAATGTCCACGACCAGGAGGAAAGGTCATTCCAGCTGGACAGCACAAGGCAGCGGTCTTGGGAATTCTCTGAGATGAAGCCGGTTGAAGCTACACTGGCGTTTGCTGAGGAGACTGACACTGACACAGAGGGTTTGGAGTAAATTAATAGTTAAGTTCTGAGCTATCAAAGAAAATGATAACAAAATTGTTTTTTAAAATATTTTATTTATTTATTTATTTGACAGAGAAAGAGGGGGAGAAAGAGAGAACAGGTACGCCAGGGCCTCCAGCCAGTGCAAACGAACTCCAGACGCATGCATCCCCTTGTGCATCTGGTTAACATGGGTCCTGGGGAATCGAACATGGGTCCTTTGGCTTTGCAGGCAAGCGCCTTAATTGCTAAGCCATCCCTCCAGTGCCACAAAATTGTTTGGAAAGCCAGAGCTCTGCTGGAAAGAAAATACTATGTGGATACATACCTGACTAAACCGTCCTTGGCTTTCATAGTGCTATGTAGTCATAGTAGAAACCTTGAACAATGATTAAACTAATAAAATTAGAGCTGGAGAGATGGTGCAATGGTTAAGGGCACTTGCCTGCAAATCCTGACAGCCTGGGTTTGATTTCCCCAGCACCCATGTAAAGTCAGAGGCACAAAGTGGCACATTAATCTCGAGTTTGTTTGCAGTCATAAGAGGTCCTGATGCGTCATTCTCTCTCTCTCCTTGCAAATTAGTGATTAGTAAACTTAAATTTTTTTATTTTTACTTATTTATTTGAGAGACAGGGAGAGAGAGAATGGGCACACCAAGGCCTCCAGCCACTGCAAATAAACTCCAGACGCATGGACCACCTTGTGCATCTGGCTTACGTGGATCCTGGGGAATTGAACCTGGGTCCTTTGGCTTTGCAGGCAAGCACCTTAACTGCTAAGCCATCTCTCCAGCACCCCCCCTTTTTAAACTAGCTAGTCCCAGAACTTTGGAAGCAGAGGTAGGAAGATTGCCATGAGTTTGAGGCCACCCTGTGATTGCACAGTGAATTCTAGGTCAGGCTGGACTAGAATGAGACCCTACTTCAAAAATAAAAATAAATAAAAAAATAAAGAAACAAATAGAATTATATATATATATATATATACACACACACACACATATATATATATATATACATATATATGTATTTAAATTTCCATATATGGGTCTGTGTATATGTGTGGGTGGATGCCATTGCAAAGGAACACCAGGTGCATGCTCTGCTTTTTGCTTCCACCTTATGTCTCTTCAGCCCGGTGTATTTGAATAGTGCAGGGCTGAGAACATGGCTTAGCAGTTAAAGGAGCTTGCTTCCAAAACCTGCCAACCTGGGTTCAGTTCCCCACTCTCACACTTAAGTTGCAAACAATATTTGGTACAGGTGTCTGGCACTCATTTGCAGTGGCAAGAGGCACTGGCACACCCATACACACAATCCCACATGTGCAAAATAAATAAATTAAAATGAGTGCTAAGGTAAGACTCCTGTTCAGTCAGCTTAACGGAAAAAATAACTGGAAAATTGTTTGAAGAATAACCAACATTTCTTTTTTTTAAAATATATTTTTATATTTTTATTAACAACTTCCATAATTGTAAACAGTAGGCAACTGTAGGTGCCCTCCCTCTCCCCACTTTCCCCTTTGAAACTCCACTCTCCATCATATCCCCTCCCCCTCTCAATCAGTCTCTCTTTTATTTTCATGTCATCATCTTTTCCTCCTCTTATGATGGTCTTGTGTAGGTAGTGTCAGGCACTGTGAGGTCATGGATATCCATGGATATCCATTTTGTGTCTGGAGGAGCACGTTGTAAGGAGTCCTACCCTTCCTTTGGTCCTTACATTCTTTCCGCCACCTCTTCTGCAATGGACCCTGAGCCTTGGAAGGTGTGATAGAGATATTTCAGTGCTGAGCACTCCTTTGTCACTTCTCAGCACCATGGTGCCTTCTGAGTCATTCTAATGTCACTGCCATCTGAAAAGAGAAGGTTCTCAAGCAAAAGTGAGAGTAGCATTAATATATAGATATGAACATGAAGAGAAGTGTTTACTGGGCAGTTTGATGAGCATAGTATATGCATTTAGCTAGATAGCAGCAGATGTTATACCCCTAGGGCTCATGACTACCTGTTTTAGATTTTCAGTATCAGGGATGTATTCCCTCCCATGGAGCAGGCCTCCAGTCCAATTAGAGGACAGTTGGTTTCCACTATGACAGACGTGCCATTATTGCACTGACAACCAACATTTCTGCAATAGAAAAGTGACCTGGCGGGCGGGGCGGGGGGCGTGCAGGGAGGCCGGGGAGATGGCTCAGTTGGTGAAGTGTTTGCTGTGCAAACATGAGGGCCTGACTTTACTACCTAGAACCCATGTTAAAAAAATAATAAAGCTGAGTGTGGGGGTGTGTGGATCTTAGTGCTGGGCAGGTAGAGACAGGTGGCTCTCGGGGTTTGCTGGCCAGCCAGTTGAGCCTACTTGGTGAGCTCCAGGCCAGTGAGAGAACTTGTCTCAAAAGAGTTGAACAGTGTTCCTGAGTAATGACGTTTGAGGCTGTCCTTACTCCTGTGTATGTACATACACACGTATGTACACGGTACACACACATGCACATGCACACACACGTGCTGTGAGTTGCCCTTTTGAAGTGACAAGGTGACCACCTGGTTCTCGTTGGTCAGGGACTTTCCTGGATTAACGCTGAAATTCCCATGTGTGGGGAAAACCCCCAGTACTCAGCAAACTGGAGGGGTTGGTCGCCTTAACAGGAATGCCTGGGAATTTCAGAACCTTCTGAGGGCACAGTGGCCCAGGGTGATCTTCGTGTGCACACTGAGAATAACTTATACCTGCCCCCCTTAGTCATTGCTGCAAGTGAGGGTCCCTGGTCCCCGCCAGACCGACTAATGGAGAACTAGTTGAGATATGAACCAGATAGTAGTATTTTCCCCCAGGGGATTTTTATGTAATTTAGTTTGGAGAACCAAGCTTCTCAGATTATAAAATTGCAAGCCTAAGATAGGGATCCTGATAACAGCCATTGTAATCAGGGTCAAGCCAGGAAAAGGAGGAAAAAACCCCTGACTTCTCATTTAACTATGGTGGTAAATGACCTCCTCACTCCCCAGTTCTTATGCATTGACTAGTGTTGATACAAGCCCTGCCCTGGGTAACACCCATGTCGCAGCCAAGGTCTGGAAAATTTCAGTTCATCTTCCTTAGACTTCCACAGCCACTCCAAGAACTAAGCATTAAAGGTAACTTGTTTGTTTGTTTTTGTTGTTCCAAGAGGGTCTCACTCTAACCCAGCCCGAGCTGGAACTCTATTTGTAGTCCCAGGCTGGCTTCGAACTCATGGAAGGCCTCCTAGCTCTGCCTCCTGAGTGCTGAGATTAATGGTGTGTGCCACCTACGCCCCACTATAAAATGTAATTTTGACCATTAGAACCCATTGGTCATAGTGGTTTCCATAGTGCTTGGTTTCCGCGGTGATTCTAATCCTGTGGAAATTGACAATAGCTGAACTCTCCCAAGCGCTGACCTGTTACCACAGCTCCCTAGTGTTTCTCCTTTGGTCACACCATGCCCGCTTCTCTTCACCGTCCTGACCACTGGCTGTCACAACCCTGCTCTCTATCTGTACAGCTTTGATGTTCTGAGAACGTTACAGGCACGGAGGTCGACAGTGTGTGGCCTTTTCAAATTGGCATTTTCTCCCTTGGTACAATACACTTGAGTTCCTCTCCACTGCTTGCATATTATTATCATGTTCTAGATATTACATTGTAAGGAATACTATATCATTATATTACTTTAATCACTTCAAATCATTTTAAGTCAGAGGTGAAACTGTGACTAGGAGGTCTCATTTAAAAAGCTTCCCATGCAGGCTGGAGAGATGGCTTAGCAGTTAAGGCACTTCTCTGCAAAGCCAAAGGACCCAGGTTCAATACCTCAGGACCCAAGTAGGCCAGATGCACAAGGTGGCACATGCAGCTGAAGTTAGTTTGCAGTGGCTGAAGGCCCTGGCATGCCTATACTCTTTATCTGCCCCCGCCCTCTCTCTGAAATAAATAAATATTAAAAGAAGAAAAAGCTGCCCATGGGGTGGGATAGTTCGGTGGTTAAGGTGTTTGCTCACAAAGCCTGATGCTCTAGGTTTGATTGCCCAGTGCCCATGTAAAGCCTGATGCACAACTTGAATCATATATTGGCTTTGTTTCTTTGCAAGGAGAGAGAGAGTGAATGGACATACCAGGTTCTCTTTCCACTGCAAATGAACTCCAGATGCATGTGTCACTTTGTTTATCTGGCTTACATGGGTCCTGGGGAATTGAACCTGGGTTCTTTGGCTTTGCAGGCAAGCACCTATTATTATTATTATTATTATTATTATAGCTTATTTATTTATTTGAGAGAGAGAGATCGGGCGCACCAGGGCCTTTAGCCAAAGCAAACAAACTCTAGACGCTGCTCCACCTTGTGCATCTGGCTTACATGGGTATTGGGGAATTGATCTGGGGTCCTAAGACTTCGTAGGCAAATGCCTTAATCACTAAGCCATATTTCCAGCCCTATATATATATATTTTTTTTTTTTTCGTTTTTTGAGGTAGGGTCTCACTCTAGCTCAGGCTGACCTGGAATTCACTATGGAGTCTCAGGGTGGCCTCGAACTCACGGCGATCCTCCTAGCTCTGCCTCCCGAGTGCTGGGATTAAAGGCGTGCGCCACCACGCCCGGCTACCAGCCCTATTTTTAAAAATTATTTTATTTTATTTTTTTTTTGAGGCAGGGTCTCATTCTAGCCCAGGCTGACATGGAATTCTATAACCTCAGGCTGGCCTAGAACTCACTGTGATCCTCTTGTCTTAGCTGAGATTAGAGGTATGCCCCACCATGCTTAGCCCCAAACTGTATTTCTTTTTTTCCCTTCAAATTTCTTTCTTTTTAAAAAATTATTGACAACTTCCATAATTACAGACAATAATCCATGATAATTCCCTCCTCCCCTCACTCTCCCCTTTGCACCTCCACTCTCCATCATATCCCCTCCCCCTCTCAATCAGTCTTCTTTATTTTGATGTCATAATGTTTTCCTCCTATTATGATGGTCTTGTGTAGGTAGTGCCAGGAACTGTAAGGTCAAGGATATCCAGGCCATTTTGTGTCTGGAAGGGTACATTGTAAGGAGTCGTACCCTTCCTTTGGTTCTTACATTCTTTCTGCCACCTCTTCCTCAATGGATCCTGAGCCTTAGAAGGTGTGATAGAGATGTTTCAGTGCTGAATACTCCTCTGTCACTTCTTCTCAGCACTATGGTGCCTTTTGAGTCACCCCAGAGGTCACTACCATCTGAAAAGAGAAGCTTCTTTAACTAAAAGTGAGAATAGCATTAATATATGTGTATGGACATTAAGAGAAGTGCTTACTGGGCAGTTTGGTGAGCATAATATATGCATTTAGCCAGACACCACCAGGTGTTACACCCCTAGGGTTCATGACTTCCCTGGTCGTAGGTTTTCAGTGTCAGGCATGTATTCCCTCCCATGGAGTGGGCCTCTACTCCAATTAGAGAGCAGTTGCTTTCCCCGATAACAGACCTGCCACTATTGCACCCATTGGCTCATTTGGTCTGGCTGGCCCAACTTCAGGCTTACAGTGTCCACTGTTGTTTATCTCCACTGATGACTTCTCTCTCTCTCCCATGGAGCTGCATGCAGCTTGGCTTTCTGTCAGCTGGTCTGCAGGGAGGAGATTTTAAGCTCAGCTCCAGCATGATTTCTCAGTGTCTTTCTTTTTTTTTTCAGGTAGGATCTTGCTCCAGCCTAGGCTGAACTAGAATTCACTATGTCGTCTCCAGGTGGCCTTGAACTCATGGCAGTCCTCCTACCTCTGCCTCCCAAGTGCTGAGATTAAAGGCATGTGCCACCACGCCCAGCTCCAAACTGTATTTGTAAGTCATGCTTGACACTCGAGCCAAAATAACTTCCTCTTCTGAGTACATTTGTTTCAGAGCTTGAGGGCACACTTGAATTATGCCCTCTGTAGCATGCACACGTGTTGACTCTTTCTTGCAAGGCGTGTTTATTTGAGTTTTCAAATTCTTGGCCAAATTACAATTAGTAAATTAGTTTTCCTCCTGGACACGCCCCTTCCCCCCTTCGCTCTTACCAGCATGGAGGGTCCTAACTACGTTAAATAGGTACCCTTTTGTTTTATGACATATGAGACTTCTCTATGATGATAATTTAGTCACACAGGCATAATCAATCAAGGATAAAATTCTTTAGTATACTTAAAATGGTTCAAGAACCCTAAATATTCTATTTGCAGATAGGGAAATATGTAGTTTCTCTCTCTGTGGGGCCCAAACATGCCCGTGTGTGCCCAGTTCCCTCACTGTAAGAGGAGAAACCCGGCCTGCCTCTGTCTGGTGCTCTCTGCTGGATGCATGTTCTTGGGTGAGAAGTTCCTCTTGCCAGTTCTGAGGAGCCCTTCTGTATTTTCCTCTAAGCCCTTCCTTTGTAGCCGGACTTTCCTCCCACTTGAATGGGAATGGGTCTGCCCCCAGAAAGCGCTTGCTTGATATTTAATCCATTACTGGGAGACCAGGAAAGTTTCTTGCCAGGATGAGCGACTGCCTCTTTTATAAACGCGTCATGCTAAGCAAGTGATTGAAAGCCACATTCGAGTTCTGTAACATCACATGGGTAGGGTTTTTATTTTATTTTTTGGGTTTTTTTTTTTTTTTTTAACAAGAGGAAAGGGCTCCACCTTTTACCATAAGTGATAGTCACGTTGTATCTAACCAAAAAGGCGCCGTTCACAAGAACAGAGAGGCTATTTCAGGATGCCAGAGGCAAGCAGGAACT
Source organism: Dipus sagitta (assembly GCA_036346955.1). NCBI lineage: Eukaryota > Metazoa > Chordata > Mammalia > Rodentia > Dipodidae > Dipus > Dipus sagitta. Next base: position 9,496,041 of record CM070779.1, on the reverse strand, counting down.
TTCTAACAAACGATGCACAACCCCAGTCCAGAGGCATGCTGGTAAACTGGCCCAGGGAGTGCACCTGATGGAGACTTCATGGTGTGTGCCAATTTCTGTGGTGTGAAAATTCCCGTTGTGTGATCTCAGACTTCCACAATGGAGATAGAGCTGGAACGAGATGTGTGACATCGGGGCTGGAGAGATGGCTTAGCGGGTAAGGCACTTGCCTATGAAGCCTAAGGTCCCAGGTTTGTTTCCCTAGTACCCATGTCAGTCTGGAGTTTATTTGCAGAGGCTGGAGCCCCTGGAGGCGTGGCCGTTCTCTCTCTCTCTCTCTCTGTATTTTTATTTTATTATTTATTTATTTATTTATTTTTGAGGTAGGGTCTCACTGTAGCCCAGGCTGATCTGGAATTCACTATGTAGTGTCAGGGTGACCTCGAACTCACAGTGATCCTCCTACCCCTGCTTCCCGAGTGCTGGGATTAAAGGTGTGTGCTACCCTGTCTGCCCCCCCCCTCGCTCTCTCTCCTAAATAAATAAATTAAATATTTTTTTAAAAAAAGATGAGTGACATCAGCGCTCATGAGGCAGAGAGAGGAGGTCCAACACTTAGCACTCCCCTTTGGCTGAAACAGAAGAGTCCACATCCCTTGAAACAGTGGTCTCTTGTTCTTGTTCCTTAGAGAAAGTTAAAATTGAGGATTTTTGATTTCTTTTTTTTTTTTTCTTTAAGGTAGGGACTCACCCTAGCCCAGGATAATCTGGAATTTACTATGTAGTCTCAGGCTGGCTTCAAACACTGTGATCCTCCTACTTCTGCCTTCTGTGTGCTGGGATTAAAGGCGTGCGCCACCACACTGGGCAAAAATGAGGTTTGCTGCACCCATGTCTCCTCCACAAAAGCCCAGGGGCCCTGCTTACTCAGCCCAAGTGGCAGAACTGCTCCGCGGCCCAGCGAGCTCCAGCCATTGTTGAGCTCCAAAGAGACCAGCATCCTGAGAGATCAAGTGGATTTTGTGTTAATCTCTTTCTTTCTCTCAAGCATCTTATTATTGCCTCGCTGCTGTGAAATTAATCTCACTTAAAAATAATTGTCACATGCACTTTAGGACACAGACGGATTTTAACACATTGTTCTTATGTTGATTTCATTCTAATGACATATTATTGACATTTTTGTTCTCAAAATGTGGATGTTTCCCATGAAACTGACCTGTGGTGAGTAGGAAGTGAAAGTGTGCTGCTGTTCTGGTTAATACTTCTAGTCAAAGCACCGCTGTGGCTGCACTTCTCGAGGGAGTGTAAGCTTTCTGGCTTCTTGGCATTGGGTTCATGTTTTTTCTCTGGGGTCCTCTGGACTGCTTTGCATCTCAAGCAAATGCCGGTGTAATCTATCTGTCTGTCTGTCTGTCTGTCTGTCCATCTATCTATCTATCTATCTATCTATCTATCTATCTATCTATCTATCTTCCTTCCTTCCTTCCTTCCTTCCTTCCTTCCTTCCTTCCTTCCTTTCTTTCTTTCTTTTTTCCCTCCCCCCTCCCTCCCTCCTTCTCTCCCTCCCTCTCTCTCTTCCTTCCTTCTTTCCTTCTCTCTCTCTTTTTCTTTCTTGTCAGGCTGACTTGGAACTCATTCTGTAGTCCCAGCTGGCCTTGAATTCAGGGTGATTTTCTTTTTTTTTTTTCCTAATTTTTATTTATCTATTTGTGTGTATGTGTGTGTGTGGGGGGGTGGGGAATGGGCACACCAGGGCCTCCAGCTGCTGCAAATGAACTCCAGACACATGTGCCACCTGTGCGTATGGCTTACATGGGTCCTGGGGAATTGAACCTGGGTCCTTTGGCTTTGCAGGCAAGCACTTTAACTGCTAAGCCATCTTTCCAGCCCCCCCTTTTTTTGTGGTAGGGTCTCACTCTAGCCCAGGCTGACTTGGAATTCACTATGTAGTCTCAGGGTGGCCTTGAACTCACAGTGATCCTCCTACCTCTGCCTCCCAAGTGCTGGGATTAAAGGTGTGGTGTGCCACCATGCCTGGCTCTTTTAATTTTTTAATATTCTTTCTTTTTTTATCCTTCCTTCCTTCCTTCCTTCCTTCCTTCCTTCCTTCCTTCCTTCCTCCCTCCCTCCCTCCCTCCTTTCCTTCCTTCCTCCCTCCCTCCCTCCCTCCCTCCCTCCCTCCCTCCCTCCCTCCCTTCCTTCCTTCCTTCCTTCCTTCCTTCCTTCCTTCCTTCCTTCCTTCTTTTCTTTCTTCCAAGTATTTTATTTATCAGAGACAGAGGGAGAGAGAGAGAGAGAGACAGACAGACAGACAGACAGACAGAGGGAGGGAGAGAATATGGGCGTACCAGGGCCTTTAGCCACTGCAAATGAACTCCAGACCCATGTGCCACCTTGTCTGACTTTCTGTGGGTACTAGGAAATTAAACAGCAGTCTTTGGACTTTGCAGGCAAATGCCTTAACCGTTGAGCCATCTCTCCAACCCCTCCTCCTTTCTTTATTAAAGAGAGAACGAGAATATAGGTAAGCTAAGGCCTTTTGCCAACGCAAAGGAATTCCAGATGCCTGGGCCACTTTGTTCATCTGGCTTCATGTGGGTTCTGGGGAATCAAACCCAGGCTGTTAGGCTTTGCAGGCAAGTGCCTTGATCACTGAGCCATTGAGCCATCTCTCCAGCCAGACTTCAGTGTCTCTTACAGCTGTCAGCATCTGCTGTGTTGGCTGCTGATTTGTCTACTATCTCCAGAGACGTGGCCGGCCAGTTCCAGGAGAGTGGGACTTGGCCTTGATGTTATCCTAGTGCCTAGAAGTGTGCCGGGCTTCCAGCGGATGGGTGCTGTCTAAACCACGCTGAAGGGTGAACAGGCAGTGTGTGTCACCTCCGCCCCTCTCCTGCTAGTCCTCAGCTAGAGCCACACACGGCTGGGGGCACAATCACAGAGGAAGCGGCCGGCTTGCCCCAGGGCCCGTTGGGTGTTGGGCAGATGCCAGCTCGTAGGCATCCGCCCGGGTGGGGGAGGGGAGCGAGCCCTTCTCTTTCCAGGTGTTGGGGATTGTGGGACAGTCCAGGTGGTGAATCACTGTCTCACAGCCTCTTCTTTCTAAGGACTTGGCCTGCCACATGACCCTGACCCCGAGGTCCAGAGCCAGCTCTGACTCATGCGTGCTAAGGAAGGTCGGGCTTCGGCCAGGACAGCGTGTGACACGCTTCCAGCTTGTTTCCAAACAGGCCAAGTTTGCTGGCTCGCCTGGGATTGTTGATGCAGAAACAGTGCCCGTGCCAGGCGTTCACCTGGGAGAACTTTGGCTTCGTTTTTTCTCTGTTTCTCTCCCTCCTTTTTCCTCTGCCACCCTGTTTCCCTCCCTCCTTCCTTCTTCCATTCCTTCCCTTTTCCTGGGGGTCTCACAGTGACCGTCAGCAGTTGGCATCCAGACAGGTTACCATAGCCCTGCCTCCTGTCTGTAGACACTTACCACGGTGGGACAGGCTCAAAATGGAGAGTGGGAGCCGGAGCGGTGGCTCGGCGGTTGAAGGCACTAACTTGCAAAGCCTGATGGCCCGGATTCAATTCCCCAGTGCCCACGTCAAAGCTGGATGCAGGCACCACGTTGTTTGCAGTGGTAGCAGGCCCTGCTGTGCCCATGCTCACTCTGTTTTTCTCTCTCAAATAAATAAATAAATAATTTTTCTAAAATGGAGACAGAACCCCAGTCCTCATTCACTCTGGCAGTTCCTCATAGGTCAGAGGGGCTGGCCTTCTGCCAACCCGGGGACAGCCGGGCAGCACTCAGGAGGCAGAGGTAGGAGGGTCGCCATGAGTTCGAGGCCACCCTGAGACTCCATAGTGAATTCCAGGTCGGCCTGGGCTAGAACAAGACCCTACCTTAAAACAAAACAAAACAAAAACAGGGCTGGAGAGATGGCTTAGCTGTTAATCGCTTGCCTGTGAAGCCTAAGGACCCCAGTTTCGAGGCTCGATTTCCCAGGACCCACGTGAGCCAGATGCACAAGGGGGCACACGCATCTGGAGTTCGTTCGTAGTGGCTGGAGGCCCTGGCGCGCCCATTCTCTCTCTCTATCTGCCTCTTTCTCTCTCTGTCTGTCACTCTCAAATAAATAAAAGTACCAAAAAAAATTTTTTTAAATAAAAAACAACAACAACAACAACAAAAAAAAACAAAACCAAAACCAAAACAAAAACAAAAAAGAAAAAGTAAACGAAAAAGAAACGGAGATCCCCTTCCTGCAGTCTGGTCCCAGCTGAGACTTGCTGGAATGTTTTCATTCACTCGTCCACTAGCTGTGCAGGTTAGGATGTCCTGCTGAACTCTGCCAGGCCCCGGGTCCTCGTTCCTGCAACAGCAAACTCAGAAAGATGTCCTGAGCGCCTAATGTCTTTGCACTGCAGTCCACAAACCTCTCTCTGGACAGTCGTTTGCAGGGAAAGCCCTGGGGTCCTGCGTTTCTCTGCATGGCCCTGACAGGCTCCACCCAGACGCAGGGTGGATTGCTGGCTTTTCTGTAGTGGGTGTTGCTATGATCAGCTACCCAACAAAGCAATCTGGAACCCAGGCACCGTGGCTCGTGCCTGTAATCCCAGCACTCAGGAAGCTGAGATAAGAGGATCTCCATGAGTTTGAGGCCAGCCTGGGCTACAGAGTGAGTTCCACGGTCAGCCTGGCCTAGAGTGAGACCCTGTCCCTCTCGCCCCCCTCCCCCAATAAAAAACAAACAAACTCAAGACCATCTGTGATCACCTCACAGGATTGGGTTTATTAACATTCCTTGGAAGAAAGGAGAAGGACTCAGGGTTCCCCCCCCTTCCTAGAGATAAACAAGCAGTTAAAAATTGTTGGGTAGAGGGAAAGACTGGAACAGCCTGTAAATTGCCCACATGCCTATAAATAACCCCAATAAACTCATTGGCTCACCATGCCCGGTTTGGATGGAATTGTTTCTTTGGTCTGCTGTTGTCCTAGCTGGGTGAATAGACACTTGTTCACGTGTGTGTAAGAAAAGCTGACATGGCACCACTCACACTGGGCTTAGAAGATTAGGGACCACCAGACCAGCCCTTGAGCAAACTTGCCTTGAGTCCCATCCCCAAGCGAACCTGTCTGCCCCAGCTGAGACTTGCTGGAACTTTTTCTTTTTTTTTTTTTTATATTTTTATTTATTTATTTATTTATTTTCTCCATTTTTATTAATATTTTCCATGATAACAAAAAAAAAAAATCCCATGGTATTACCCTCCCCCCTTTCCCCTTTGAAATTCCATTCTCCATCATATCCCCTCCCCATCTCAATCTTTCTACTTACATATATACAATACCAACCTAATAAAAGCCCTCCTCCCTTTCTTTCTCTTCCCTTTCTATCTCCTTTTTTAACTTACTGGCCTCTGCTACTGAGTTTTTTCCTTCTCACACAGAAGCCCAATCATCTCTAGCTAAGATCCACATATGAGGGAGAACATGTGGCGCTTGGCTTTCTGGGCCTGGGTTACCTCACTTAGTAAAATTCTTTCCAGATCCATCCACTTTTCTGCAAATTTCATAACTTCATTTCTCTTTACTGCCGAGTAAAACTCCATTGTATAAATGTGCCACATCTTCATTATCCACTCATCAGTTGAGGGACATCTAGGCTGGTTCCATTTCCCAGCTATTATAAATTGAGCAGCAATAAACATGGTTGAGCAAGTATCTCTAAGGTAATGAGATGAGTCCTTAGGATATATGCCTAGGAGAGCTATAGCTGGGTCATATGGTAGATCAATCTTTAGCTGTTTTAGGAACCTCCACACTGATTTCCACAATGGCTGGACCAGATTGCATTCCCACCAACAATGTAGAAGGGTTCCTCTTTTTCCACATCCCCGCCAACATTTATGATCATTTGTTTTCATGATGGTGGCCAATCTGACAGGAGTGAGATGGAATCTCAATGTAGTCTTAATCTGCATTTCCCTGATGACTAGGGATGTAGAACATTTTTTTAGATGCGTATATGCCATTCGTAATTCTTCCTTTGAGAATTCTCTATTTAGCTCCATTTCCCATTTTTTGATTGGTTTGTTTGATCCCTTATTATTTAACTTCTTGAGTTCTTTGTATATCTTAGATATTAATCCTCTATCAGATGTATAGCTGGTGAAGATTTTTTCCCATTCTGTAGGTTGTCTCTTTGCTTTCTTCACCGTGTCCTTTGCAGTGCAGAATCTTTGTATTTTCATGAGGTCCCAGTGGTTAATCTGTGGTTTTATTAATTCACTCAACGCAGTCCTGTTGGAGGTGGTACGAGCATGACAAGGGACCATCCCCTCTAATCATGGTCCCCAAATAGGAGTTCAAAGGACAACATGAGAGAAAGCCCATCCCTCTGTACAAGTGGGACTCCCTGTACAGAAATGGCGTCCCATGCTTACTTCACACCAGGGTCTGGGGAATAAGCAGCGCTGTACCTGCTTATTAAAAAACAAGCAAGCAAACAACAACAGCAAAAACAGCTCAGGCTGACCTGGAATTCACTATGGAGTCTCAGGGTAGCCTCAAACGCATGGCGATCTTCCTACCTCTGCCTTCTGAGTGCTGGGATTAAAGGTGTGCGCCACCACGCACAGCTTCAAATTATGTCTTTAAAAAATATTATTTATTCATTTGCAAGCAGAGAGAGAGGGTCAAAGAGAGAGAGAGAGAGAGAGAGAGAGAGGGAGAATGGGCACATCAGGGCCTCTAGCTACTGCAAACAAATAAGTAAAAATCCAGAACCACGCATCACTTTGTGTATCTGGCTTTATGTGGGCACTGGGGAATTGAATCCGGTATTAGGCGTTTTAGGGAAGTGGCCATTAATCCCTGAGCCATTTCTCCAGCACTGTCTTTTTAGAAAATTTGATTTATTTGCGAGAGAGAGAATGGGTACACCAGAGCCTTCAGCAGCTGTAATTAACCTCCAGCCCTGTCTTATGTTTTTAAAAGGAGGAAGGAGCAGGGGTAGAGGATTGCCATGAGTTCGAAGCCACCCTGAGACTACATAGTGAATTCCAGGTCAGCCTGAGCTAGAGTGAGACCCTACCGCAAAAATCAAACAAATAAATATAAAATAAAAAGGAGGAAGGAAAAAAAATGAGTTATTGTATGATATGTTCATGAGGTGCCCACTTGCACTAAGAGTCTACACAGACACATAAAGCCCTTTGGTCCTGTTCCGAACAAGAGAACCTCAAACCCAGTGTGGTGGCCCATGCCTGTAATCCCAGCACTCGGTGTGGGCGAGGGGGTGGAGGAAGGAAGAATAGGAATTCAAGGCCCGCCTGGCTTATATGACCCATCTTATCCAAAGTAAAATAGTAACCAGGCCCAAAGGATCAGGTTTGAGAAGCCAAGCGCAGAGAACAGTTAGCATATGAGAGGTGGCAGAGCGGAGAAGGGAGCAGCTCTTGCCACAGTGACGTGAAAGATAGAAGATCTTTGTTGCTTGAGATACACATATACTTAATATATGTGCTTTTAAAAAATATTATTTATTTATTTGAGAGAGAGAAAGAGAGAGAGAGAGAATGGGTGTGCCAGGGCCTCCAGCCACTGCAAACAAACTCTTTGCAGGCAAGCACCTTAACCACTAAGCCATCTCTCCAGCACCAATATATGTGCTTTAAAAAATTTTTATTTTTATTTTTTTATTTGAGAAAGAGGCAGATATATCTATATCTACAGCTGTCTATCTATCTATCTATCTATCTATCTATCTATCTATCTATCTGGAGAGAGCAAGAGAGAGAATGGGCATACCAGGGCCTCTAGCCACTGCAAACAAAGTCCAGATGCATGCACCACCATGTATATCTGGCTTATAGGGGTGCTGGAGAATCAAACCTGGGTCCTTAGGCTTTGTAGGCAAGCACTTTAACCACTAAGCAATCTCTCCAGCCCAAAATAAGATATTTTTTAAAATAGAAGAGGCTGCCAGGCATGGTGCTGCACACCTCTAAACCTAGCAGTAGGGAGGCAGAGGTGGGAGGATCACTTGTGAGCCAAATGCACAGGGGCCGTATACATCTGGAGTTTGTTTGCAGTGGCTAGAGGCCCTGGCGCACCCATTCTCTCTCTCTCTCTGTCTCTGCCTCTTTCTGTCTCTGTTGCTCTCAAATAAATAAAAATACACACAAAAAAATGAAGAAAAAAAAAAAAAAAGAAAGTACATCTACTCAGGTGTGGTGGTGCATATCTTTAATGACCATGAGTTCGAGGCCACACTGAGACTACAGAGTGAATTTCAGGTCAGCCTGGGCTAGAGTGAGACCCTACCTCGAAAAACCAGCAAATAATAAAAAAATTTAGCTCAGCGGCAGAGCTCGGCGCTGTGTCTGCGTGAGGTCCACAGTTGGATCTCCAGCACAAGGAGAAGAAAGGGAGGAGAAGAGAGAGAAGGAAGAAGAGGAGGAGAAAAAAAGAGAAGAAAACACAAGCCCAGATAGAGAGAAAGCCACCTGACAGGTTGGAGTGACAGTTGCAAGCCCATGAAGACTGATGAGCAGCTGGTAAGTGGCAAGGAAAGATTTTCCCTAATGGATTTAGGGGGAATGTGGCCCCGCCACCATCTTGGCTCTAGTCTTCCGGCTTCCTGAACAGGCAGAGCATTTCTACTGATTTCAGATACCTGGCTGGCTGCACCTGGCTATGGCATCCTTGGGAAATGAAGCCAAAGGCCATGGTAGCAGTTTGGTCTTCATGTCAAGAGCAATAGGGAAGTACGGAGCCAGGGAGAGGCAGGCCAGCTGTGCTATGGGGGCAGGGAAGGGGGTGAGACTGTGGGCAAAGAGGCCGAATCTTAGGAGGCTGACCGGAAGCTACTTAGGAGAGATGTAGGGGCCCAGGGAAATGATGGTGGTAGCTTGGAATAGGGACCCCTCAAGCTGAGCAGGAGATAGGTGTTAAGGCTCCCTTTCTATTTAACTAAATAGGGTAGTGACACATCTTTTAGCATGGCCTATTTATTTATTTGAGAGAGAGAAAGAGAGAGACAGAGACAGAGACAGCGAAAGAGGCAGACAGAAAGGGAGTGAGTATGGGCATTCCAGGGCCTCCCACCATTGCAGATGAACTGCAGACACATGAGTCACCTTGTGCATCTGGCTGTATGTGGGTACTGGGGAATCGAACCCTGGTTATCAGGCTTTGCAAACCTGTCTTTTATTTATTTATTTTTTTACAGAATTATATTTATGGAAGGCCAGTACAAATCAAACAGTGGAAAGGCATCTTTTTGTTAATGATGGCTGACAGAATTTACTGTACTAGCCTAGCATAATTGATTGAACTCATACCCTATTGATATAGTAATCTCATCTGCAGGCTGTAGGTTATTTCTCTTCCTCCTCTTTTTCCATCTCCCTTCTCTTCCTCCTTTCCCTCATTCTCCTTATTTTACCCCCTGTTTTCTGTTTGTGGAGTCTTGCTTTAACCCAGGCTGACCTGAAATTCCCTGTGTAGTCTCAGGCTGGCCTCGAACTCACAGCAATCCTCCTACCTCTGCCTCCTGAGTGCTGGAATTAAAGGTGTGCACCACCTGTTTATTTATTTGAGAGAGAGAAGGAAAGAGGCAGATATATATAGAGAGAATGGGTGCACTGGGGCCTTTAGCCACTGCAAACAAATTCCAGATGTATGTGCCACCTTGTAAATCTGGCTCACGTGGGCACAGTTTTTTATTTATTTAATTATTTTTAGTATGTTCATTTGTGTGTGTGTGAGAGAGAGAGTGAATATGGGTGTGCCAGGGCTTCTTGCCCCTACAGACAACTCTAGACACATATGTCAGTCCATACACCTGGCTTTTCATGGGTACTGGGATATTGAAGCAGAGCCAGCAGGCTTTGCAAGCAATTGCCTATAGCCACTGAGCCATCTCTTTGGTCTCTCTGGTTCTTTGAAGAAGAGTCTCAGTATGTAGCCCAGGCTAGCCTTGAACTCAATCCTCCTGCCTCAGTCTCCTGAGTACTGGAATTATAGATATGTGTCACCACGCCCAACTCTATTGCAAGCTTTTCAACATTTTTTTAAAAAAACATTTTTATTTTTATTTATTTGAGAGAAAGAGGCAGGGGGGGGGATGGGCATGACAGGGGCCTCCAGCTATTGCAAACAAGCTCCAGACACATGTGCCTCTGGTTTATGTGGGTCCTGGGTAATTAAACCTGGGTCCTTTGGCTTTGTAGGCAAGCGCCTTAACTGCTCAACCATCTCTGCAGCCCAAAGTGTTGTTTTTTGAGGTAGAGTCTTGCTCTAGCCCAGGCTGACCCAGAATACACTATGTAGTCTCAGGGTGGCCTCAAACTCACAGTGATCCTCCTACCTCTGCCTCCCCAGTGCTGGGATTAAAGGAGTGTGCCACCAATCCCGACAACAATTTAAAAACATTTTTTTTGAAAGGTAGGGTCTCACTCTAGTTCCAAGTTGGCCTTGAACTCATGGTGATCCTCCTATCTCTGCTTCCCAGTGCTGGCATTAAAGGTATGTGCCACCATGCCTGGCAACAGTTTTTTTTTTTTTAAACTGACAGACTAAAATGAATGCATGTTTACATTGGGACTGTGTATGCCCATGTCTGTCACACACATGCACACACACACACACACACACACGTAACAAAATGTTCCATAAAATAGTACTTGTTCATCTGTGTCATGCACTCCTATTCTACTCTATTTTCTATTCTTCTATTCTATTCTATTTATTTAATTAAAAAGGTAATAGGCATGACTCAGTACGTTGATCTTACCATTTACTGACAGGTGACAATGTTCAGATGGAAAAACACTTGGTGCACAGTTATTGATTCAAAGGAAAATGTGCCTGTACTCAGTCCTCTTCTGCATATTTCCAAATAACAATGTACTAAACCCTGAAGGTCCTAATGAGAAAGAAGTCAGTATTCTCATTTCCAGATGGGGAAACTGAGGCACAGGAGGCTGAACGAATGACTCCAGGTCCTAAACCACCAAGTCTGGCTGCCAAAGATGCTTCTAGACATTGGTTCATGGTTGTTTCTTTAGAGTAACCAAACACTTGGAAGCAGGCATTTTTTTTTTTTTAATATGTTTAGGGGTTGGGCATGGTGGCACACACCTTTGATCCCAGCATTGGAAAGCAGAGGTAGGAGGATTACTGGGAGAATGCCAGCCTGAGACTACATAGTGAATTACAGGTCGGTCTTGTCTAGAGTGAGACCCTACCTCGAAAAAAACGAACTCCTATTTTATTTATTTACTAGAGAGAGAGAGAGAGAGCAAAGAGAGAGTGACAGTGTGTGTGAAGATTGGCCCAACAGATCCTCTTGCCACTGCAATGGAACTCCAGGCACATCCACTACTTTGTGTATCTGGCTTTTTGTGGGTACTAGGGAATTGAACCCAGGCCATCAGGCCTTACAATCAAGCGCTTAATCACTGAGCCATCTCTCCAGAGATGAAACATTGCAGTTCTAAAAGACCTCACTTGGTATTTCAAATCACAGCAGGGCTCACTTTTTCTTTTTCTTTCTTTTTTCTTTTTTCTTTTTGTTTTTCAATGTAGGGTCTCGCTCTAGCCCAGGCTGACCTGAAATTCACTATGTATTCTCAGGCTGGCCTTGAACTCACAGCGATCCTCCTACCTCTGCCTCCCGAATGCTGGGGTTAAAGGTGTGTGTCACCATGCCTGGCTTCACTTTTTATTTTTTATGAGACAGCAAGAAAATTGGTATACCAGGACCTTTAGCCATTGCAATCAAATTCCAGATGCGTGTGCCACCTTGTGCGCATGTGCCACCTTGTGTGTTTGGCTTATATGGGTTCTGGGGTGCCGAACTTGAACTCTTAGGCTTCACAGGCAAGCGCCTTAACCACTAAGCCATCTTCCCAGCCCAAGGGCTCACTTCTAAGAGAGGATCGGCCAGCAGGACACTGCAAGTGTCCTATGTTAATTCCTCACCAAAATGGTCAGAGGTGCTAAAGACACCCCAAGTTAATTAACTAATTATTGATTAATAACAATTTTTGAGATAAGGTCTCACGTACCCCATGCTGGCCATTAAACCCCTCTGTAGCCAAGGATGGCCTTGAACTCCTGATCCTCCTGCTTCTACCTGTCAAGTGCTGGGATCCCTGATGTGCATCACCACGCCCAGTTTGGAACCCAGGGCTTTGTACATGGTAGGCAAGCCCTCTACATCCCCAGCCTGAGAAACCCAAATGCGGAAATCCGGTTTCTGCAGCCCCCCCCCCACTCCCTAATCCTTTCTTCTCCCACACGGGCAGTGATGAGCACCGTGGATCCTGGACGGTGAATGTCGTGACGGGGTCCCTTCGTACTCCGAGGAAGAGCTGTGCTCCCGTATTATGAGTCATGGATCCCCCCCCCACACCCCGCAGTGATCTAAGGCCCACTTATTGGTGGAAAGGCCAAGATGTTAGCAGGATTGCCAGCCCCTTGGGCTGGTACGTAGCATATGTACGGATTCACATATCTGCCTGTGCTGTTGATAGAACAGGTTAAATGCCAGTTCCCCAGGCATCCATCAGCCGGGCTGCGCACAATGGGGCAGTGTTCACACACCGGATCTGCACATTCCTTCCCCGCATCAGAAGCAGCTGGGCCAGCTAAAGCCAAGTGGGGTTCGAAGACTTGGGAGGAGCGTTCGTGGGAGCACTGGGGCCGAGACCCCATGGACAAATGCCCTCAGGTTATCTTTCACCTGGATTTTTTTGGGAAAAAAAACCAAAAAAACAAAAAACCACCTAGTGGGTTCTGTAGTTCACCAGGCTTTAGTCGTTTCCTGCTCAGACTTGCTGGGTGGGTGGAGGTGCTGAGGAAGAGGAGAGACCCAAAGACACAAACAGCTTTAATGACAAAAGAGAGCTCACAGGACCAGGCAAAGACATAAAATTCCGGTGAAGGAGAATCTACACGCACTCTCATGCCAGGTTTCCAAATCTCACAGGCTAAGATGGCTTCTTCTTAAGGGGTTGACCCTGGGCATCGAGAGGTACAGACGTGTGCATAAATGTGACCATTTCTTCTCCACCTCTTTCCTTGTACCGTTTCCTCTTTCATTTCTTCCCTGCTCTGATTCAGAGGTGCACGGGAAGTCTTGCAACATCACCAGAGCATGCTGCTTCCGGTGGTATTTTTAACCGGGCGCAGAAGTCAAAATGTTTGGAACCCAGACAGAAAAACAAACAAACAAACAAACAAACAAGCAACAGCAACACTAACCCTGCCCTCCCGAAAGGCTCTTCACCAAGTTTGCCGGCAGAAAGCAACGGTGCCAAAATGGCTTTTAGTGGGAGGGGAGGCAGAGATACCTGGCCCTCCTCAGTCGTTTTTCCGGTGCCACCCGTGACCTCCATTTCTCAGTGCCCTACATGAAAACAGAGCCTCTGTCCACTTGTCTCAGGTCACACAGCACTAGAGTAGGCCAACCAACGCACGACAATCGCTGGCGGGTCCTCGGACCTGCCTTTCACGCTCTACGTCCCGACTCAGGTCTGAGAGTAACCTTAATGCTTTATATTAAAAAGAAAAATCACCCAAAGCTATTACCCAGGCAGTTACAAGATGCCAGCTGATGGTCGCTCCGTGTACCAACACCCGCCTCTCCCAGATGAAAATACAGTAATTAACTCCATGCAGAAGGGGGAGGGTACTTCTCGAGCGCGCTCTCTCTCTCTTTCTCTCTCTCTCTTTTTTCCCTCCCTCCTTAGACTTGAAAAGAGATTCTGACAGATAATTTGGCTGAACATGAAAAGAGAGAAGCTGCTTACAGCCGCCCAAATAAAGTGCTAGGTTGGGGAGGCTCCGCGGGCTGACTTGGTTATTTCACTGCATGAAAAGCAGACATTTATCTGTTCCCATGGAGATGCGATTTCTATTAGTCACTCAGGCAGGAGGGAGGTCAGACAATAACCAGTAGTTCCTTTCTCCCCCCCCCCATCTTGGGAGACACCCGACTCCTGTTCTCTCTTTGTACGTCACCGAAATTTAAAGGCATCGAAATGATTTCTGAGAAATACCTGTGAATTTAAGTAAGCCCTGAACACTGCCCAGCCATCCAAGCCAACTGGGAAGTCCAGATCCTCCGAAGAAGCTGGGGCGTGGCCATGTCCCCCTTCCACTTTCTCATCCTGGGGCTGTTGTGTCACAATCCTCCTTAGCATTAAAATTTGGTTTCCACACTTGACCCCTCCCTCCCGAATAGGACGATTGCTAAGGTGATAAATGAAGGGGCGCCTGGAGGGAAGGGGGCGCTCCACACCGAGGGTCTGCACCAGAAAAGCACAAATCTCGGAACTGCTGGGAGTCTGATAAATTATCAACTCCGTTCCTGGCATTTCCCTGCAGTTTTCAGGCTTCACACGCACCGGTGATTAGGGCTGTTTATCGACCTTCCGTGTTCGTTGTCAGTCCCAGAACAGCAGATCCTTCATTAGCACAACATATTTATTTCAGTAGGAGCACCGCGGTGTGAATACCTGGAAATGAAAAACTTTAAATGCATGAAGATTTTTTTTTAAAACATGATCTCACAAGTGTCCGTTTTTCTTTTCTTTTCTCCCCTGCATCCTTCTTATGCTCGCCCCCAGGGCAGAAGCACAGGGAACAGAGGGCGTCCCAGAGCTAACTGGGAGGGACAAGAGCACTTCCAGCCATCCTGTTCCCCGGTGGATTTAAGCAGGCCAGGAGAAGCAAAGCAAGATTTTAATCTTTACATAGCTTCACTTTTGTCACTGGATTCACTTCAGTGATGCTCAAATGTCATGTCAGGAACATAAACACAGGGAGAGTCCCGTTTCCAGAAGCTTCCATTTTTAGTCTCTGGCACCAAAAGGAACAAAGACACCAATAGGGCAACCTGAGAGACAGACAGAGAGAGAGAGAGAATCATGTGGAGCAGTTCCAACAAGAGCAGGCCCTTCCAATGTTTCTGAGAATGGATGACATCCATGTTAAGCAGGCAGAGGGAAGAAATTTTGCTTGAGTAATCCTGAACCTGGGAGTTGTACTTCTCCAGAAAGACAGGACACACACACTTCTCGTGTATTGTGGGGCAATGTTTGACCCCACTCTTGATTATTTCTTTCTCTTATTTGCTCATTTTGGCTTTATTTATTTTGGTTTTTCAAGGTAGGATCTCAGTCTAGCCCAGACTGACCTGGAATTCATGATGTAGCTTCAGATTGGCCTCGAACTCACAACGATCCTTCTCCCTCTGTCTCCCGAGCGTTGGGATTAAAAGCTTGCACCACCATGTCTGGCAGCTTTAATTTTTTAACCAGTAATGTATAACCATATAAAAAGGTTCAAACAAGCCGGGCGTGGTGCCGCACGCCTTTAATCCCAGCACTCGGGAGGCAGAGGTAGGAGGATCGCCGTGAGTTCAAGGCCACCCTGAGACTCCATAGTGAATTCCAGGTCAGCCTGGGCTAGAGTGAGACCCTACCTCGAAAAACAAAAAACAAACAAACAAAAAAAAAAGGTTCAAACAGTATAAAATGAAGCTCACCCTAATAAGCCCATGATCTCACCAGAGATTACTAATAACTCCTTCACGGTGTGACTCACCCTTCCAGACGTCTTCCATAAACATGTACTTTCTGTTTTAAACACATCACTGGCATGGTGTACAGACACTGTTATATACCTTGCTTGCCTTAAAAAAAAAAAAAAAAAAAAAAAAGGCTGGGCTAGAGAGATGGATTAGCAGTTAAGGCAAAACCAAAGGAACCCCGTTCAATTCCCCACTACCCATGTAAAGCCAGATGCACAAGGTGGCGTATGTGTCTGGAGTTCATTTGCAGTGGCTAGAGGCCTTTTTTTTTTTTTTTTTTTTGCAAATAAATAAATAAAATATTTAAAAAAACTAAACTAAAAATGTCTATCAGGCATTTTTTAGAATACTTATTTTAAAAAATTAGCTGCAAATTTCAAGGGAAAGATATAAGCGCTGCTATGGGGCGAGGGGTGGAAGGTAAGCCCCCCTTCTCCCACAGACACTGATAATGTTAGCAGATCTTCGCGGCCCTTCCAGAAGTAGCCTATGAGTGGACATGGGCATGTGTACAGCAAATCCTCACACCTTGTCTTTACACAAATAGCTTTTGTCTCCATGGTAGAGAAACCTTGAAAGTTGAATTTGGGATGTGACTCTTTTTTTTCCATGGTATTTTTTAGTACATCTCACTTGACCCGTGATGGGTCTCTGATTCTGCAACAGTGTGTGGTAAGTTTAGTATTCTCTTGTCTCATTGTGTACTCTGAGAGTGTCTGCTCAAACATACTTACCTGTCCTCAAGTTACCTGGATACAAAGGAGAATTGATTGAATTAACTTTTTTGTTAAATGAGAGTTTTAAGCAGAGCATTATTGACCCATTAAAAGTACATTATGAACATGTGTCTGTCCATGTATATTACTCAGGATGGAACCACTTTACCACTGAGGTACACCCCAGTCCCCTTCTAGTAGTTTTTTTTAAAATATTTTTATTTATTGAGAAAGAGAGAAAGAATGGGTGTGCCAGGGCCTCTAGCCACTATCAATGAACTCCATCCAGATGCATGCACCACCTTGTGCATCTGGCTTATGTGGGTCCTGGGGAATTGAACCTGGGTCCTTTGGCATTGTAGGAAAGCACCTTAACCGTTAAGCCATCTCTCCAGTCCCCCTTCTAGTAGTTTTAATCTCTCCTCCAGTTTGAGTATGTGAGACTTAGGAAGAGAAGAGAAAGTGCTGTCCTCCTCCCTCCCCAGGGCCAGCCCGCCCAAGGTCGCTCCAGCGGCAGCATCTTAGGAATTCACGCCTTTCATCTTGGGCTCAGAGGAAGGTCGGAGCTCTGGCTGACAACTTAGGTATAGCTTTTTGGACTTTCTGTGTGAGCCAGAGTGAAGCCACTGGGATTTGGAACAAAGTATGTCCTTGGAAAGAAGTGGGTGGAATTTTGTGTGTGCCAGAGGGTGGGGGGAGAGGAGGAATCTCCTCTCCCAGGGGAGGAGTCTGATTTCTTTAGACAGCTGGGAACCTGGTGAGAAATCATAGAGCCGACTCTATCTATCTTTTGCTCAGCTGAGGTCTTTTTGTCCTTTGTCTGGCGTGAGCACAGTGAATTCTGTGATGCCTGGGAAGAAGGGAATTTGAATTGAGGAGGACCTCTTCGCATCCCTTGTAACAAGTGAGCTAATTGAAAAATTTAATTCAGGAAGAGAAGCAACGGAGAGGGACTAGGCTGTGTTGAGACCAAGAACGCCAGAGCAGCTTCCTCCAGCTAACATAGCAGGAGGCTGGAAAACACACCTTCTGTTGGATTTGTCATTAAAATTCACAATCTTTTTGCTGTTTATCCTGAGCACCCCCCCCCCACGTTCCCCCCTCCAGCTCTCCTGCTGCTTAAGCAAAAAGAGGTGGGGTGTAGGAAGCATTTCCAGTCATAAGAAAGGGAGGTTAGAAACCCAAGAGAGACCTGGGAGGTGTGAATGATATGTGGGCATCGCCACGAAGGGGGGGGGGGAGACACAGCTGAGTGCCTGACGGTGTAAATCCTGGCAACTTGAGGGGGAGGGCCAGGCATGAGACAAGTGTCCAAGGGAAGGAGAGGGAAGGAATTTGCTGGAGCCCTTTCCTCTGTGATGTTTTGTCTAGTGGAGTCCAGAAAGGGTGTGTGTGGACCACTGGGGCTGGAACCCAGGGCCTCACCCATGCTGCAAGAACATTCTACCACTGAGGTTGGCTTCACTGTGCAGTGAATGCAGGTGGGCAGCTCTGCAGGCAATGCTTCCTGCTGGGACCTCAGAGGCTTTATCCAGGCCCCTAAGGGCCTTAGGGTGAGATGGGGCTCGCCTTGGGACACAATTCAGTCCCCCTTTCTGGATTTTTGCTATTGGAGCAGAAAGGAGCTCTTGGCAAAGGCAAGTACCATGCCCAGGTGGGTGGGGGTTATTTGCGTGCCTCAGCCCGCCCACTTTTTTCTTTTATTTTCTTCCAAGGCTCTACCTTGAACCTAATTCCTTCAAAAAATGGGAAGATCGAATGAGTTGTTGGCCAGGGAGGTCCCTGATGCCCCCCCCCCCCCCCAAGCATTACAGGCCATTGCTGAGGTTCTTGGTTTCCCACCAGGAATAGATGGTGAGACCCTATTGCTGAAGACTCCACATACTTGGGCTGCAAGGCCACTGAGAAATCCTGCTGGAGCTGAGCTGAAAACCTCCTCCACGTAGACCAGCTGACAGAAAGCTGGGAAAAGCATGCAGCTCCATGGGAGCTAAACAGCAGTGGACAGTGTTATCATTTAGTTGGGCCAGCCAGGCCAACTGAGCCAACCGACGCAATAGTGGCATGCCAGTTATGGGGAAATCAACTGCTCCCTAGTTAGGCTGGAGGCCTGCTCCATAGGAGGGAAGGCATGCCTAATACTGAAAACCTATGACGGGAAAGTCATGAGCCCTAGGGGTGTAACGCCTGCTGGTGTCTGGCTAAATGCATATATTATGCTCACCAAACTGCTCAGTAAACACTTCTCTTAATGTTCATACCCTTATATTAATGCTACTCTTACTTTTTTGTGTTTTGGCTTTTCAAGGTGGGGTCTCACTCTAGCCCAGGCTGACCTGGAATTCACTATGTAGTCTCAGGGTGGCCTCGAACTCATGTGATCCTCCTACCTCTGCCTCCCGAGTGCTGGGATTAAAGGCATGCGCCACCGTGCCTGGCTCTTACTTTTGATTAGAGAAGAGTCTCTTTTCAGCTGGCAGTGACCTCTGGGATGACGCAAAAGGTACCAAAGTGACAGAGAATCATTTAGCACTAAAACATCTCTATCATACCTTCCAAGGCTCAGGGCTCAGTGCCGAAGAGGTTGCGGAAACAATGTAAGAGCCAAAGGAAGGGTAGGGCTCCTTACAATGCACTCTTCCAGACACAAAATGACCTGGATATCCATGACCTCACAGTGCCTGACACTACCTACACAAGACCATCATAATAGGAGGAAAAGATGATGACATCAAAATAAAAGAGAGACTGATTGAGGAGGGGAGGGGATATGATGGAGAGTGGAGTTGCAAAAGGGAAAGTGTGTGTGTGTGGGGGGGGGGAATTACCATGGTTTATTGCCTATAATTATGGAAGTTGCCAATAAAAAAATAAAGTGGGAGAGAGACCGGGCATGGTGGTGCATACCTTTAATCCCAGCACTCGGGAGACAGAGGTAGGAGAATTGCTGTGAGTTCGAGGCCAGCCTGAGACTATATAGTGATGTTCAGGCCAGCCTGGGCTAGAGTGAGACCCTACCTATGGGCGGGGGGGGGGGAATGTGGGGACAGTCACTGGAAGCCAAAACCTAAGCCTAGACCAAGTCAAGCCAGTTAGGAAGCGGCTTCCTGGGTGCTTCCTGCGAAGGTAATGACAGGCTCGCTGCTTCATTTCCCTACGGTCGGAAGAGGACAGCAAGAACCACAGGGAACGCTTATTTGTAGAGTTCTCACATGGAATAAGTGCTTCATGTGCAGGCCCATTTTCATCTTCAGAGCCCGACGAGGTCCTCTAGGCACATTTTACAGAGGAGTGGTGGTTCCCCCCAGGGCCTCCAGCGGGAAAGCCAGGGAGACAAAATGTGGTTTTAGATAGGGGTTGACCATTATAGCCTGGATTAGTTACTTTTCTCCTGATTTCTCTGTTGGGTTCCAACCCCTGATCTGTCCCCACATGATGGCAAAGTGCAAACTCTCAGCATTTTGGGGCTGTGGTTGGGAAAGATAAAGATTCTCTAACCAGAGAACGGTGAACACTAAGGTGACTGGAGACCCCCCCACCCATCCAGCGGCACTGCCTCTCCTTCCCCACAACAGACCCTGGCTTTAGTGTGTGTGAGTGAGGCAGTGTATCCAGCTCTGAGGTGTGAAGGACATTTGGTCTAAGCCCATCGTGGAATTCTGGTGTTTTTTTTTTTTTTTAATTTTCCTGAGAAGTTTCAAGCCCCTCCCTCATGCAGATTTCATGGGATTGGGGAGGGACCTCAAAGGGAGGGGGTCCACATCTCTAACTTCCATGAGACAATACTTCCTTCCATAGAACACAGTGAGACTGGCACTATTCTATACCAGATGGGGGCAAGTTTTCTCTGTTAAGGAAAGTGAGTATTTTAGGTTTGGGAAGCCATTTGGTCTGTGTGTCAACTATTCAAATCTGGTAAGAAAGCAGCCCAGACAATGTGTAAATGAGTGGGTGTATCTGTGTTCCAATAATACTTTATTGATAAGACACATGGTGGACCAGTTCTCTTCAGTTTGCTCATGTTTGGACTAGACCAATCATGATTCATTTCCTGACCTTGGGCTCATCATCTTTGCTGACTAAAGGCTGGATCAATAGGGATCCTTTGGGAAAGGATGACTCTGGTGTTGACTCTTAACTAGAACGAACTGTCATGATTCAGACTAATTTGGCATGGAATAATTGTTATGTTTTTGTTGGCAGAGTTGAATGTAGCTATAGATTATTAGGAAAGCAAGTTGCTGTTCAA
The DNA here is from genome assembly GCA_036346955.1 of Dipus sagitta. NCBI lineage: Eukaryota > Metazoa > Chordata > Mammalia > Rodentia > Dipodidae > Dipus > Dipus sagitta. The sequence continues at coordinate 9,475,504 of CM070779.1, read as the reverse complement.
ATTCTGCTCCCTATAGACACATATTCATAGCAAAACAGGCCCCAAATAGTTCCTATAACCTGTTCTGGAAACTTCATAATGTCTTTCAAGTGCTCTGGCCACACCCCGTGAGAAAGATGTGCCCCAGGCGGGTGTGACAACCTTTCAAGCTGAACTCTGTGCTCACTGACGTGTATGACGCAACCAGAAATCCTAAACCAGCGCTGGCCACAGTCTCAACTGGGGAAGAAGGAGGGCCGGGTATAGGTAAAGGGTAGATTGCTGAGTCTTAACATGTTCTCCACTCAATCCACAGGTCTCTAGCACCTTTAGTACAGTTGGTGGACTTCCATCGCTAATGCCATCAGGTGAGTTAACTCATCGCTGCAGTTACCAATTGAAATGACTCCTGAATTACAAGAAGCCTGTTCAACAGGTGTGGCTGGGCTCTAGAGCTTTCTGCCTTCTGTTTGCCTACTGTCCTTGAAGGATGTGTTCTTTTTTTAAAAATAATTTATTTTTATTTATTTATTTGAGAGCAAGAGCGAGAACGAGAGAGAGAGAGAGAGAGAGAGAGAATGGGCACGCCAGGGCCTCCAGCCACTGCAAATGAGCTCCAGATGTGTGCGCCACCTTGTGCATCTGGCTTAAGTGGGTCCTGGGGAATCGAACCTGGGTCCTTTGGCTTTGCAGGGAAACACCTTAACCACTAAGCCATCCCTCCAGCCCCCAGGAAGTGTTCTTGATTGACAGATGACCTATTCTGTGCTGGCTGTTGACTCATCGCATGGATGGTGTATCACACTGCATTGACAGAGGAATAGCAAAGAATATACCTGGAGGTCCTTGATGGCCCTAAAACACTCCAGGCCAATCATGATTGGCTCTTACTTGCCCACCAGAACTAGATTTTAGGACCCTATTGCTAAAGACTCCACATGCTTGGGCTGCAGGTCATTGAGAAATCAAGCTAGAGCTGAGCTGGAAGCCTCCTCTCTTTTGACTATATGTCAAAAATCTGAGAGGAGTGCTCAGCACTGCAATATCTCATCACACCTTCCAAGGCTCAGGGTCCATTGTGGAAGAGGTGGCAGAAAGAATGTAGGAGCCAAAGGAAGGGTAGAACTCCTTACAACGTGCTCCTCCAGACACAAAATGGCCTGGATTTCCATGACCTCACAGTGCCTGACACTACCTACACAAGACCATCATAATAGGAGGAAAAGATGATGACATTGAAATAAAAGAGAGACTGATTGAGAGGGGGAGGGAATATGATGGAAAATGGAGTTTCAAAGGGGAAAGTGGGGGGAGGGAGGGCATTACCATGGGACATTGTTTATAATCATGGAAGTTGTTAATAAAAAAATAATTTAAAAAAATGAAATGGCAAAAAAAAAAAAAAAATCTGGAAAACACTATGCAGCCTATAGAAGTTCTCAACAGTCTTAACTAGCAGTGGATCCTGCAAGGTCTATGGCCAGCCAGCCAGGCCAAATGTACCACTTGGTACAATGGTGGCATGTCTGTTATGGGGGAAACCAACTGCTCTCAATTGGACTTGAGGCCCACTCCATGGGAGGGAATTTATGCCTGGTACTGAAAACCTAATCAAAAGCCTGTGGCTGGGGAGGTCATAAACCCTGGGGGAGCTGGGAACTAATACCGTTGCCTGGCGAAGTGGATATATTATATCCACCAAACTTCCCTCTAAATACTTTTTTTTTTTTTTTTCCGAGGTAGGGTCTCACTCTAGCTCAGGCTGGCCTGGAATTCACTAAGTAGTCTCAGGGAGGCCTTGAACTCATGGCGATCCTCCTACCTCTGCCTCCAGAGTGCTGGGATTAAAGGCGCGCACCACCACGTCCGACCACCTCTAAATACTTATGTCTATTATGTTTATGCCCATCTATTAATGCTACCTTCTCTTTGCAGAAGGCGGTGACCACTGGAGTGATTTAAAATTCACCAATGTGCTAAGCGACCGTGGAGTGTTCAGCACTGTGACATCTCTATCACATTCTGCAAGGCTCAGAGACCACTGTGGAAGAGGTGACAGCAAGAATATAGAGCTAAGGGTAGGGGGACGAGTATTTTTAATGCTGTCACACAGACACAAAATGTCCTTGATATTCATGATCTCATAGTGACCAATGCTACCTATGCAAGACCTGCATAAAAGGAGGAAAAAAAATATGATGACATCAAAATAGAAGAGAGACAAATTGGAAAGAAGAAGGGATTCAGTGGAGGGGGGCTTCATGCAGGGGAAGGGGGAGGGTGGTGGGAGGAAATCATGATCATGGTATGTTGTCTATGTGTACGGAAGTTGTCAATCAAAAGCTGAAAAGAAAAAAAGCCGGGTGTGGTGGCACACGCCTTTAATCCCAGCGCTCAGGAGGCAGAGGTAAGAGGATCGCTGTGAGTTTGAGGCCACCCTGAGGCTGCATAGTTAATTCCAGGTCAGCCTGGGCTAGAGCAAGACCCTACCTTGAAAAACAAAAGCAAAAAACAAAGAAAAAATATTGAAGAAATATAGGTGTAACAGCCTGGAGCCTATGTCTACTGAAATATATGTTTAACAGCCTGGTGTCTGCCTACTGAAATGTACTTGCAGCAGGCTGTAGTGTATGTCTACTGAAATGTCCCTGTACCAGGCTGGAGTCTGTCGATGTCTAGTGCAGGTCCTGTGGGAAGAGATGAGGCAGTGAAAAGCTCAGTGGAGCCCAGCCTCTAATCTCAGCTACTCTGGAGGCTGAGGCAGGAGGATGGCCAGTTCAAGGCTTGTCTGGGCTATAGAGTGAGTTCAAGGCCAGCCTGGGCAACTTATCATGACCCTGTTTCAAAAGACCTACAGTAGGTTGGGGGTATAGCTCAGAAGTTTAGCTAGCCTGGTATGCATGAAGCCCTAGATTCAATCTGCAATACAACTTTTAATTTTTTAATATATTTATTTGAGGGAGAGAGAGGGGATTGGAGAGAAAAAGAACAAGAGAGAGAGAATGGGTACACCAGGGCCTCCTGCCACTGCCAATGAACTGTAGATCCATGTGCCACTTTGTACATTTGGCTTGACGTGGGCACTGCTTTTGGTCAAAAATTTTTGTTTTGTTTTGTTTTGGTTTTTTGAGGTAGGGTCTCACTCTCACCCAGGCTGACTTGGAATTCACTGTGTAGTCTCAGGCTGGCCTCAGATTCACAGTGATCGTCCTACCTCAAGTTCTGGGATTAAAGGCGTGCCCTACCACACCCAGCTTTGGTCCAGTATTTTGCCCCCAGCCATGAGAAGGCATTAAAATCCTAGCAGAGCCACTTTCTGCCGCAGGATTGGCTGCTGTGTCAGCTGACTGAGACATACAGTCACACTCATTTGGGCCTCACTGTGGAACAGAAAACCTCATTTCTGTAATGCAGTTAAATTTAGACATGTCAAAATGTGGGCTGGCCATGCAGCTCAGAACCCCTGAGCATGAGCAAAGCCCTGGGCCCAATTCTCAGCGCCATATAATGTAAGGTTGGCTCAGTGGTTAAGGCACTTGCCGGCAAAGCCAAAGGACCCAGGATCAATTCTCCAGCCAGATGCACAAGGTGGCGCATACGTCTGGAGTTCATTTGCAGTGGCTAGAGGCGGTGGCGCACCTTACTCTCCTGCCTCTATCTCTCTCATAAGTAGAATAAAATAAAACAAACAACAACCAGGTATGGTGGCACACACCTAGAATCCCAGCACTTAAATGGGAGCAGAGAGATCAGGAGTTCAAAGTCATCCTTGCTACCTAGCAAGTTTGAGAGTAACTTGGAATACATGAGATACGGTCTCAAAAAGAAGAAGATGTGGGCTGGGCGTGGTGGTGCACGCCTTTAATCCCAGAATTTTGGAGGCAGAGGTAGGAGGATTGCTGTGAGTTCAAGGCCAGCCTGGAGCTACACAGTTCCAGGTCAGCCTAGGCTACAGTGAGACCCTACCTTGATAAAACAAAAACAAAAAAAGAAATCAGCCGGGCATGGTGGAGCACACCTTTGATCCCAGCACTTGGGAGGCAGAGGTAGGTAGATCACCATGAGTTCAAGGCTACCCTGAGACTACATCGTGAGTTCCAGGTCAGCCTGGACTAGAGTGAGACCCCACCTCAAAAACAACAACAACAACAAAAAAAACCAACAACAAAAAAACCCAAGAAATTAAAGAAACAAAAAGGAAGAGGTATATTATTCTGGCCTAGGATTCAGAAGGCCTTGCTTTAAATCTTTTTTTATTTTTGGTTTTTCGAGGTAGGGTCCCACTCTAGCCCCAGGCTGACCTAGAATTCACTATGTAGTCTCCTGGTGGCCTTGAACTCACATCCATCCTCCTACCTCAGCATCCAGAGTGCTGGGATTAAAGATTAAAGGCGTGCACCACCACGCCCAGCTTTTAAAATCTTATTCTAGAATTTACAAAGACTGTGATAAAGGACCAGTTGCTTAAGCCCTCTGGACTAGAGTGTGGTCACCTTCCATACGTGAATGTGGATGTCCACCCTAGGGCTTTTGCTAACTTTGGATTCTGACTCAGAGGGCTGGGGACTGAGAATCTACATTGTTAACAAGTTCCCAGGATCGCCTATGCTGTGCGTCTCTGGACCACATGTGAGAAACTGAGATGTGGAGAGCTCCCTTGAGACACTTGAGTTTTGGTACCACCAGCTGTTCAAAGGTCCAGCTTCTCTTCTGTTCTGCAGTTGCAGGTTGACTCACCACTTTTCATCTCCCCTGAGCTCCCTTTCCTGACTGCTTTTCTCACCAGCACTCATTTAACAGAGAAGCACGGAACTCCGTACTGGGCCCCCTCTGGGAACTTTTGTTGTTGTTTTTCTTTTTCTTTTTTAATTTTTATTTACTTATTAAAAAAATTTTTTTTTGGTTATTTAATTTATTTATTTGAGAGCGACAGACAGAGAGAGAAAGAGGCAGAGAAAAAGAGAGAGAGAGAGAATGGGCACACCAGGGCCACCAGTCACTGCAAACAAACTCCAGATGTGTGCGCCCCCTTGTGCATCTGGCTAATGTGGGTCCTGGGGAATTGGGCCTCAAACCTAGGTTCTTAGGCGTCACAGGCAAGCACTTAACCACTAAGCCATCTCTCCAGCCCTCTTTTTCTTTTTTTTAAAGTATTTCATTTTTATTTATTTTTAACTGTTTTATATATTTTTTATTTGTTTATTTGAGAAAGAAAAAAAGATGCCCCAGGGCTTTTAGCTGCTGCAAATGAACTCCAGATGATGTGCTACTTTGTGCATCTGGCTTAGGTGGGTCCTGGGGAATCAAACCTGGGTCCTTTGGCTTTGTAGGCAAATGCCTTAACAACTAAGCCATCTCTCCAGCCCTTGTTTTTGTTTTTTGAGGTAGGTTCTCACTGTAGCCCAGGCTGACCTGGAATTCACTATGGAGTCTCAGGGTGGCCTCGAACTCACGGCGATCCTCCTACCTCTGCCTCCCGAGTGCTGGGATTAAAGGCGTGCGCCACCACGCCCGGCTACTGACCTGGAATTCACTATGTAGTCTCAGGCTGGCCTTGAACTCACAGCAATCCTCCTACCTCAGCCTCCCCAGTGCTGGGATTAAAAGCGTATACCACCACACTAGGTGCAGGGAGTGGGGGTGGAGAGCACGTACCAGGGCCTCCAGCTGCTGCAAACTAACTCCAGACGCATGTACCACCATGCATCTGGCTTTACTTGGGTACTGGGGAATAGAACTTGGTCATTAGTTGTTACAGGCAATCTCTCTGGGAACTTTTTTTTTTTTTTTTTAATTTGAGAGAGGGAAAGAGGCAGAGAGAGAAAGAGACAGAGAGAGAGGGGGGGAGAGAATAGGCATGCCAGGCCACTGCAAACGAATTCCAGACGTATGTGCCACCTTGTGCATCTGGCTTATGTGGGTCCTGGGGAATCAAACCGAGGTCCTTTGGCTTTGTAGGCAAGCGCCTTAACCATTAAGCCATCTCTTCAGCCCCCCTCTGGAAACTTTTGAGACAGGCCCATGTCTTTTCTGAAGGATGAATCTTCTTGGAGCCTTTGGGAGACCCTCATGACTTTTAGGCTCAAATTCAAACTCCATACAATGGCTCAGATGTTCAGGTGGACCTCGATGGTGCAAGCTTCAAGGCAAGGGTGAGACAGCACCTGTATGTCCTGGGGTGACTGAACATGTGACCCGGAGCAGGGGCTGAGGGCATGTGAGCTCTGGTTAGCAAGACATAGCCGTGGGTCAGCTGGAGCCAGGGAACTACAGTGACCCAGTGACCCAGTGCTTCGCAACCTGGTCATTTTACCCCCAGGCACACTGGCCGTGTCTGTACACATTTTGGGTGTCACAACTAGTTGGAGCATACCTTGGGTTTAGGCCAGGGAATTGCTACATGTCCCACAGCATCCATGACTGTTTCCACTCTGTCCTCGCTCCAGCCTCACCCGCACCCTGACAGAGAATAGTCGATCTCAAAATGTCTGTAAATGCTGAGGCCCAAAACACAGCACTTAAAAAAAAATAGTGACATCAAAATAGAAAAGACCCATTCTCTCTTTCTCTCTCACTCTGCCTCTTGCCCTCTCACAAATAAATAAATAAAATATTTTTTAAAAAAAACCTTATAAAGGGCTGGAGAGATGGCTTAGCAGTTAAGGTGCTTCCCTGCAAAGCCAAAGGACCTCGGTTCAATTCCCCAGTACCCACGTAAGTCAGATGCACAAAATGGGGCACGTGCATCTGGAGTTCGTTTGCAGTGGTGCACTCATTCTCTCTCTCTCTCTCTCTCTCTCGCTCGCTCGCTCGCTCGCTTTGCCTCTTACCCGCTCCCAAATAAATAGATAAAAATTTAAAAAGCAATAGAAAAGAGACTATTTGGAAAGAAGAAGGGGTTCAGTAGAGGGCGGGACGGATCTTGGGAAGGGGATTATGATCAGGATACATTGTTTATATGTACAGAAGTTGTCAAAAAAAAAAAAAAAAAAAAGCCAGGCGTGGTGGCCTACGCCTTTAGTCCCAGCACTTGGGAGGTAGAGGTAGGAGGATCATTGTGAATTCAAGGTCAGCCTGGAAGTATAGTCTCAGGCTGGCCTCTAACTCATGGTGATCCTCGTACCTCTGCCTCCCGAGTGCTGGGATTAAAGGCGTGTTCCATCACACCCGGCTCTTGTCCTCTTTTTGTTTCATATTTTTGTTTATTTATTTGTACTAGAGAGAGGGAAAGAGGCAGGCAGACAGAGAGAGTGGGTCTGGGTGCTCCAGGATCTCCTGCCACTGCAAAGGAACACATGCACCACTTTATGAATCTGGCTTTATAAGGGTACTGGGGAACCAAACTCAGGCCATTAGGCTTTGCAAGCAAGCACCTTTAACTGCTGAGCCATCTGTACAACCCCTTTTCTTCATCCTCATAGGGTTTCACCATGGCCCAGGCTGGTCAATAACTTACTGCGTAGCTTAGGTCAGCTTCCTGAGTGTTGGGATTGTAGATGTGTTCCACTACGCCTGGCAACTGTGGCTTTGTTTTTTCCCCTAATATTATTATTATTTTTTTATTTATTTGAGATAGAGAGAGAGAAAGAGGCAAACAGAGAAAAAGAGACAGAGAATAGGCACGCCAGGATCTCCAGCTGCTGCCAACAAACTCCAGATGCATGTGCCATCTTGTGCATCTGGGTTACATGGGTCCTGGGAAACTGAACCTGGGTACTTTGGCTTTGTAGGCAAGTGCCTTAACCACTAAGCCATCTCTTCAGCCTGACTGCAGCTTCTTAGCAGATCTCCTCATTTCTAGATTGCTGTTTCCTATGCGCCCATCCACCAGACACTGCAAGTTCCAAGAATCACGTGAGGCCTCAGCACGCAGTCATGCGTGAGACAGGACCACCTGCACCTAGTGCTCTTGCAGACTGGCCAAGACGTCTCCAGAAATGCAAATCCAGCCACATCATAGCCTCCTGTAACCATTTCAGTGGTTTCTTGATTCTCCAGGAAAAATGTTCAAATCCTTAGCTCACTTCCTGTACCCTGCCATGGTTGAGTCTAGTAGTATCCTGAATGGATCTCACTTCTTCCGACTCACTGCCAGCCTTGGGCTCCTTGCATGTGCTCGCCCAGATGGTGCAATCTCAGTGCCCACCCACGCTGCTTCCTCTCCCAGGCTTCCTCTGACTGCAGACTGTGTTAGGTGCCCAGAAGGTGGGTTACAGATCACCCTCCATCAGGACATTCACTATGCCCTGGGGCAAGTCATTGTTTAATTTTATTAATGATGAGGTCTAGTGTGTATTAGAGTCTTACTATGTTCATAGCACTTTTGGAAAACACTTTCTGAATGTATGAGCCAAAGGAAGGGTAGGATGCCTTACAGTGCACTCTTCCAGTCACAAAATGGCCTGGATATCCATCACCTCTCAGTGCCTGGCACAAAAGACCATCATAATAGGAAGGAAAGATGATGACATCAAAATTAAAGAGAGACTGATGGAGGGGAGATGATGGGGAGTGGAGTTGTGAAGGGGAAAGGGGGGAGGGAGTTATGATTTATTGTCTATAATTATAGAGACAGGTGTGCCTTCAATTCACTATGTAGCCAAGGATGACCTTGAATTTCTGATCTTCCTGCCACTGAGGCAGTTTAGGGGTAGTAGAACCCCCCTCCAAAAAAACAAGGATAATTCTCTTCCACTGTAGCCTCCTGTGTGCTGGAATTAAAGGTATCCACTGCCACACCTAGTTTATGTGGTGCTGGGGATTGAACCATCCATGCCAGGCAAGCACTCTGGCTGAGCCACATGCCCAGCCCCTAGATTACAACCTGCACTTGCTGCTACATTCACTGAGTATATGTATTCCTGATAAACTGGGTCAAGTAGACAGTGGGAAGTAAGAAAGGAGCTGCTGAAGTAGGGCAGTGAAGGTCAGGCTGGGGTCAAGTCTCCTCCTTCCTGTCTCCATGTGCTAGATAGTGGTTGTTTCTGGCCACATAGCCACAGTAGGAGCTTTAGCTGCTACAAACGGAAAAGTGGCTTTTCTGAGGATGGGTTTGCTTAATGACAAATAATGAAAACATGACACCAAAATGAGTATATTATCTCTCTCTCTCTTTCTTTTTTGGTGTTTTGAGACAGGGTCCCAACCTGCATTCTAGGCTGGTCTGGAACTCATTATGTGGTCCTGATGTCCATCAGTTCATGAGAATCCTCCTGCCTCATCCTCCTTAGTGCTGGGATCATAGGTGTGCAGCACCATGCTTGGAGCATGAGTAGATCTTGATTAAGAGTTATGACGTGGGGGCTGGGGAGATGGCTCAGTAGACAAGAGTGTCTGCCACACTAGCATGAGGGCCTGATTACCCCGAGTTTGATTTCCCAGAATCCACATAAATCGCTGGGTGTGGCTACCCACACCTACTACCCCAGTTTTGTTGGGGAGCAGAGACAGGAGAATCATCGGGGCTTCCTGGTAAGCCATAGTCTGGTCAAAAACAGCAGTTTTAGGGCTGGAGAAATGGCTCAGTGGCTAAGGTGCTTGCCTTCAAAGCATAAGGACCCAGGTTTAATTCCCCAGTGTCCATGTAAGCCAGATGCCCAAGTTAGTGCATGTGCTTTGAGTTTGTTTGCAGTGGCTAGAGGCCTTGTTGAGTCCATTCTCTATCTGCCTCTCTCTCTCTCTCAAATAAATAAAATAAGATAAAATGTAAAACAAAGTTTAGAAAATGGCAGCTTTGGGTTCAGTGAGAGGCTCCATCTTACAGAATCATGTGCACGAGGAGGACATCTTGTATTTGCTCCTGGCCTTTGCACAGGTGTGCATGGGGGTGGTTTGTCTGTATACCCCACCTCACACATGCCACACATGCAACAAGAGTTACAAAGTAGGGCAGTTAAGGTGCTTGCCTGCAAAGCCACAGGACCCAGGTTTGATTCTCCAGAACCCGGGTAGTAAGCCAGATGCACAAGGTGGCACATGCATCTGGAGTCTGTTTGCAGTGGCTGGAGGCCCTGGTGTGCCCACTCTTCCTCTCTCAAATAAATCAATGAAAAAAACTGAAAATAAAAGTTATAAAGTGGACAAATTTTTTTCTCAAAGTGAGGTTTTTAACTTTACAGAAAATTTCCCTGGTGGGTAAATACTACTAGAGCTATTCGACTGCAGAATTGTGTTAGAAAAAGCCTATTTGCACCTACCTTTTAGATGTGTTTATATTAACTGAGAGTCACGCAAGAAAAAGAAAACATTGTTGATCAAATGAGGTAATAAAACTTTTATTATTATTTCTTTCAGGCAGGGTTTCACCCTAGCCCAGGCTGCCTGGAACTCACAATGTAGCCTCAGGCTAAACTTGAACTCACAGTGATCCTCCTACCTCAGCCTGCCGAGTGCTGGGATAAAGGCGTGTGCCACTCGCCCAGCTTAAGAAACCAGTATTTGTTACTGTCCTCTTCAAAGTGCTGGGATGTTATTTCTGATTAGATTGCTAGAGTTTGAGTCTTAGTTCAACCTCTTCAGTGAAGGTAAGTATAGTGTTTTTGTTTCAGGTTGTTTATTTATTTACTAATTTTTGTTTGTTTGTTTTTGGAGTGTCAGAGATCAAACCCAGGACCTTGGGCCTGCTAGGAAGAGCTCTACCATTCATCCAAACACCCAGCCCCAAGTCTAATTTTTCTCACACTTTTGCCTGACATGGGCAGGATTCATCTTCTGGTAAAGAAGAATGAAAAAATTGCCAGGCATGGAAGACATCCCAGCGAGGAGGCTTCCTTAAGGATAATTCACTCCAAAGACCTACCTGAGACAAAGGGACTAACTTTACCTGTGTCATCAGGGCCACAAGTCCTGCCTGGGACTTGCCTATTTTCATTTAGTTTATTACCTCAGGTGGTTGGACCTGAATGGGCAGTGATGGGATGCAGACCCAGATACTTTTATCTGAGGGGTGCGTCCCTTCACGTAGTAAAGAGCAGAAGCCTGAATCACCCAGTGGAAAACAACCCAACCCAGCCCAGCAGGGGAACAAAAGGATAATTCTCACTTCTCTACCTTAGTTTAGGAGAAAGACGGCTTTGGTTTTATTTGTTGGCTTGTTAAATTTTATCTATTTGCAAGCAGAGAAAGAGAGAGAGAAAGAAGAGAGAGAAACAGACAGAGAATGGGCACATCAGGGCCTCTAGCCACTGTAAATGAACTCCAGATGGGGCTGGAGAGATGGCTTAGTGGTTAAGCGCTTGCCTGTGAAGCCTGAGGACTCTGGTTTGAGGCTCGATTCCCCAGGACCCACGTTAGCCAGATGCACAAGGGGGCGCATGCGTCTGGAGTTCGTTTGCAGTGGCTGGAAGCCCTGGCACGTCCATTCTCTGTCTGTCTCTCTATCTGCCTCTTTCTCTCTCTGTGTGTCGCTCTCAAATAAATAAATAAAAACAAAACAAAACAAACAAACAGAAAAAAAAATGAACTCCAGATGCATCTGGCTTATGTGGGTCCTTGGGAATCGAACCTGGGGGTCCTTTGGCTTCCTAGGAAATGCCTTAACCTCTAAGCCATCTCTCCAGTCCTTTTTTTTTTATTACAATAATTACTTATTAACAAATACCTATACATCACAAACACACATATAGGATCTTACATAATAAACACCAGAAACATTCTTTCAGAAGAAAATCATATGCTGTTGACCAACTCCTTCCCTCTAACAGGCAATGCCTCATCCTTGTCCTAAAAGATGGTTAAGCAATATTTATGAGAAATAACATCAAGGCACTTATTCTAATTAAAAATACATACTATGAAATATGTATCCTAAAGTTGATAAAAGAGAAGCAACACTATCAGCCACCCATCCTTTTTTGGCAAGTAAAGACTGAAATCTAAGTTCATTTACATGTCTCCCTGATAATGTCTTGATTTGTACACAGAAGTAGCAGAGGGAGAGAGAAAGCCGGTTTGGAATGTTCACACCCATTTCTAAGAAAGAGAAGCCACGGCAGCATTGGCACTCAAACCATAACTCCCCGGCTGACTTGCATTGAAAAGGAAAGAGCTGTTTAATTTTGTATGTCTTACTAGGGGATGGAGTATGGAGTGGGGAGAACTTCCCCAAAATAAATTTACTAAACTCTAGATAAAAAGGACCCTTCCAGCCTATCCAGTCCTTTTTTTGTTTGTCTCTCCAGCCCTTGTTTGTTTGTTTTCAAGGGGGGGTCTCTAGCCCAGGCTCTTGCTCTAGTCCATTCACTATGTAGTCTCAGGGTGATCTTGAACTCTTGGTGATCCTCCTACATCTGCCTCCCGAATGCTGATATTAAAGGCATGCACCACCACGCCCGACTTGAGACACAACTCTTGCTGAGCCCAGGACTTAAAATAATTCAGCTGGATTAGCTAGCTAGCCAGCAAGTTCTGGGGCTCCTCCTGTCTGCTTCCCCAGAGCTAGAGTTATAGGCACACGTCAACAGGCCCAGCATCTTTCCAGGGGTGCTGGGGATCCAAACTCGAGTGTTCATTCTCTATGGCAAGCGCTTCACATGCTGAGCTGGCTCTCCAGGTCCTCTGCTGGGTTTTCGCTCAATGGAAAACATGCAAAAGCACCCAGGGTCACACGCAGATTGTGCCGACAGGGACCTGTGTGCGTGGGGTTTCTAGTGCCAGCTCCAGAAGCAAAGTGAAGCAGTGTTGAAGCTGGGTCTGGTGGTTCAGGCCTGTCCTCCCAGCTACTCAGGAGGCTGAGGCAGGAGAATGGAAAGTTGAAGGTCTGCCTGGTTTACAGAGTGAGTTCAAGGCCAGCCTAGGCAGCTTAGTAAGAGTCTGTTTCAAAAGTTAAAAAAAAAAAAAAAACACAAAAAAGAATTGGGTTGGAAGGCTGAGGCAGGAGGATTGTTGTGAGTTCAAGTCCAACAGGGAAACAGAGTGAAACCCTATTTCAAAAAAATAGGGCTGAAGAGATGGCTTAGTGGTTAAGGCATTTGCCTGTAAAGCCAAAGGACACAGGTTTGATTCCCCAGGACCCATGTAAGCCAGATGCACAAGGGGCACATGTGTCTGGAGTTTGTTTGCAGTGGCTGGAGGCCCTGGTGTGTCCATTCTCTCTCTCTCTGCTTGCAAATAAATAATTAAAAAGAAATGAACAAAGAAGGCTGCATATAGCTTATGGTACATTGCTTTTTTTCTTTTTTCTTTTTCTTTTTTTTAGTAAGGGTGAAGCCACAGGTTCAATCCTCAGCCCTCAAAACAAACAAAATAAATGAAACAGTGATAATAATAAATAGAAACAAACCACCTCATTAGCAACTGTGCACTAATTGGAGAAAGCAGGCAGGGACGAGGGCGTCTCCCATCACCGGTTGCGAGGCAGGAGCGGTTTCTTTAGGCCAAAGCTGCCGCGAGGCGTACGGGAAGCACGCAGATGAAGGACGGGCTGGAGGTCGGTGGCCTCGGCGCCTGTGGGGCTGCGCGCTCGTTCACCTGTGGGATCGGCTTTGGGCAGCAACCTCAGTCTGTTTCCCCACATGCTCTCCACCCTGGTTTGCGATGAATATCACCTGAAGTTGTGTGGGAAGAACTCGGCATACAAGAAGAGCTACGGGGCAAAACGAAGCCAGAGACAGAAGATAGAGCTTTTGGAGTATTCCTCTGGTCGGACCCTAAACTCCCGGGAGAGAGAATGGCTCACTGGGAAGGCACCTACGGTCTAAAATCCACAGGTCTCTGTTATTCCATTTTACATTGTCATTTATTTATTTGAGGGAGAGAGACAGAAAGAGGAAGGCAAAAAGAGAGAGTAGGGGCATACCAGGGCTTTCTGACACTGCAAAAAAAAAAAAAAAAAAAAAAAAAACTCCAGATGCCTGCACCACTTTGTACATCTGGCTTTCGTAGGTGCTGGGGAATCGAACCCAGGCTGTCATGCTTTGCAAGCAAGCATCTTTAACTGCTGAGCCATCTCCCCAGCTCATCATTTTGTTCATAGTACTGAACGATTTTTTTTAAATTTAAAAACATATTTTTTATTAATTTGAGAGAGGGAGGGAAAACGGGCACACCAGGGCCTCTAGCCACTGCAAAGAAACTCCAGACACATGCATGTGCCACCATGTGCATCTGGCTTAGGTGGGTACTGGGAAATCAAACCTGTGCCCTTAGACTTCACAGGCAAGAGCCTTAACCACTAAGCTGTTTCTCCAGCCATAGCACTGAATTATTTTACTCCTTGAATTGTTCAGTAAAATTAGGAACATGGTGTGGTGGTTATACTTGTAATTGCAGTACACAGGAGGTAGAGACAGGAGGATCAGGAGTGTGAGGTTAGCCTGGGCTACAGAACAAAATAAAAAATGAAGTGACATGAAGTGCTCTGTGCAATAGGAGCTGGCTGTCCATGTAATCGTCTATATTCATATCGTGAAAGGAGACAATGTATTATTTCATCAGATAAAATGAATTATGAAAAATGCAAAAACGAATGCCTCTGAACTGTGACTTGCTCAGGTCAGCAGTAAGCAAATGAGGCCACTCGGCATAGACAGATGTCCCGAAGGTGCTTGAAGCACAGGCCCACCAGCCATCTGCCACCACAAGCCCTCCTCCGTCCCTTTGAAGAAAAACGTCTTTTCCTTCCTGACACTCCTAAAGTTGACCCTATAAAATACTGCGAATAGTACCGCAGAGAAGAAATAGCCTCACTAAGCTATTTTCAGCTTTCCCTTGAAGCCTTGTATTTCACATTCTGAGATTGTTTTCAAAGTCTCCTTCCAACCCAAATAAACCCGGCCTCAGAAATGAAAGCGCCGAGGTTCTTCGTCTGCGAATGGCCAGGGAGTGGGCGCTGCGGCCAGTGGTGGAATGCTGGATCCTTCAGCGAGTGGGTTCGCCTCCAAGGGGATCCTGACCTCCCAAGCCTGCTGCAACTGGCTACGCTGCGTCCCCTTGGCTCCGGCAGAGGCCAGCTACCGCCCAGCCCAGGCACCAGCTTCCCCTGCCCTTCTGGGTAACATGCTGCATAGAGTTGTTCAGGGGTTGTGTGTGTGTGTGTGTGTGTGTGTGTGTGTGTGTGTGTGTGTGTGTGCAGATTCCCTAACATCATTCTGTGTGTACGCCATCCGACTGCTCAGCCGCTCTTATCAACCCTGTAAGAGGAAGTACATTTCTTTCTTCTTTTTAGAGATTGCTCAGTGGTTAAGGCACTTGCTTGTTCGACTCCCCAGTATTCACACAAAGCCAGAGGCACAAAGTGGTGCATGTACCTGGAGTTTGTTTTCAGGGGCTAGAGGTCCTGATGTGCCCACTCTCTCTTTGTCTCTCTGCTTGCAAATAAATAATTTTTTTAAAAAATCTATTTTTGATAATTTTATAAATGTATATAATGTATTTTGATTACATTTTCCCTCTTCATTAGAAGGTAATGTTCTTGTCTTCTCCCCCTCTCACTGAATCCCTTCTCAACTAACACTGCTTCTATTTTGGAAAGGTGTTGGAAGCAGAGTTTCACTCAAGCCCAGACAGACTTGAAACTTACTTTGGAGCCCAGGCTGGCCTCCAACTTAAGGTGATCCTCCTGCCTCAGCCTCCTGCGTGGTAGAATTGAAGGTGTGCACTACCACACCAGGACCCCTTCTATTTTGATACCTTTTTTTTTTAAGGGTCTCACTGTAGTATAGGCTTACCTGAAACTCACTCTGTAGCCCAGTCTGGCCTTGAACTATGGCAATCCTTCTCACATTCCACATACCAGGTTCTTGATGTCTTTTTATTTGACCCACTGAGTTAAATTAGAGTTGCTTGGATAAGCATGGGTGGGGCTCATTCACTGGAGTATGTGCGACTTACTGGTAGCTTTAGTCCTGAAGAAAATATCCATCCCTCCCTCACTCTTTCCTCTCTCCCCTCACTCCTCTCCTCCTCCCTTCCCCTGCCTTCTTTCCTCCCTCCTTCCTTCCTTTTCCCCTTCCTTTGTTTTCTTTCTCCTTCCTTCCTTCTCTTCCTCTCTAACTCTCCCTTTCTTTCCTTCTTTCTTCCCTCCCTTCCTTCCATATTGAGTACGTGCTGCATGCTGTAAGGGAAGTTCCCTTTTAGTAAGGAAGCTAACAAAATATTAAGTAGGAAAAATAATTTATTAATCAATGCAAAATTGAGCAGAATACATGTCAGGCTCACTATAATTATAATGAACAAGGTAATTGTACTTATTGCAATAGGATAGCTCTCATTCAATACTCGTTCCACATGGGGTGGTACAAATTGAGGAACTAAGAAACTAAAGGTTAAATATAAAGCAAATATACTACAGTCAAAACTGGGCCTGGTGGTGCACCTGTCACCCCAGCTACTCCACAGGGCTGAGGGACCAGTGGCAACTCTGGTATGCTGTTCCTTGTGACTGAAAACCTTTCAGCATTTTAGAATCCCTCTTTCCTTTGTAAGCCTCTGACCAACTTAGGTGACAGCCCTGGACTCAGAGTCCTGAGCTGAAAATGATCTTTCCGCAGTCTGAGCTACATTTATGCCAACCTCAGGATTGCCCCAAAGGTGCTTTCATAGTTTCGTTTTAAAAAGACATTCAAAGCCGGGCATGGTGGCACACGCCTTTAATCCCAGCACTCGGGAGGCAGAGGCAGGAGGATCACCATGAGTTCGAGGCCACCCTGAGACTACATAGTGAATTCCAGGTCAGCGTGAGCTAGAGCAAGATCCTACCCTGAAGAAAAAACAAATAAATAAATAAAAACTATTTGGAGAGAGATGGCTTAGTGGTTAAAGAAGCCTGCTTGCAAGGCCTGCTGACCCAGGGTTCAATTCTCCAGTCCCCACATAAACCTTGGTGAACTGTTGCCTGTTCAGCTACAATTGAGAGATTACAACCTTTGAGCCTGGGCTAGCTAATCTGCACTGGGGCAACAGGAAGAATGTAAACACTTTTGAAGGGGCCTGAGTGCTCAAGGAGTGTCCTGTTCTTCAAAGTCTGCTTTATGCCCCCCTGCATTAACAAATTGGCACCCTACCATTGTGGAGTATAAGAAATGCAGGAAAGAGAGGGTCATTAGTCTGCAACACAGTCTTGTGTTTTGGAAATGGCCATGGGCAGTGTGAAGCAGGTTTGCTGGATGCCTACATGGAGACCCCATGGGGCCATGAGGATGAACCATGCATTGCAGTGGAGACCCAGTGGAGATGCTGGGACCACGAGATGGCTGCTAAGGAGAGCTGCCAGCCCCGATGAAGTTTCCCAGGACTGTGAGTAGCCTAGCTGGAGGGGGGTGGAATTGGAACTCCGGAGACTTGTTGATGGTTAGGATTATAGAACTTGAAGACTTGTTACTAACTAGAGTTGTTGGACTTGAAGCTACAGAGTTTGATGTTTGCCCTGGGTGGGTTTATAGGTGTTATAGCCAGCGTCTCCCTGACAGTGTTTGGCACACTGTCCTGTTGCTATTGTCCACTTTATGTTGGCCAGGGGGTGATGTCCACCCTCTGCTCATGCTGTCATTTTCCCTGCCATTGTGGAGCCTCCCTTCGAGCCTGTAAGCCAAAATAAACCTCCTTTTCCCACAAGCTGCTCTTCGTTGGGTGATTTCAGCCAGCAATGCGAACCTGACTGCAACAGTATGCTTATTTGTGTATCTCGAGCCACTAGCATATCTTGCATGTGACAAATCTAAATATGAGCTCCCTAAATTTTATTTTATTTTTCTACATTTTCTTTCTTTCTTTTTTTTTTTTTTTTTTTTTTTGGTTTTTTGAAGTAGGGTCTCACCTGGAATTCACTATGGAGTCTTAGGATGGCCTCGAACTCAAAGCAATCCTCCTACTTCTGCCTCCTAAATGCTGGGATTAAAGGCATGTGCCACCACACCTTAGCTTTTTTTTTTCCTGCTTTTTCAAGGTAGGGTCTTTCTGTAGCCCAGGCTGACCTGGAATTCACTATGTAGTCTCAGTCTGGCCTTGAACTCACTGCGATCCTCCTACTTTGGCCTCTTGAGTGCTGTTAATTTTTTATGAACTGATTATTGAATCTGTAATTTAGAAATAGGCGAACCAGCATTTAGCTGGATTATCTTTGACTTTCAGGCAGATTGCACATTTCTAGTTGAGAAAGTAACGTGCAGTTAATGTGACTTGCCAGGTGATACTAGATAAAGAGTCAGTCAAAATTCATGTGTGTATGTGTGGGGCACATGCGTGTACGTGTGCTCTCGAGAGTGGAGTGTGCCAGGGCTGACATCAGGTGTCTTCCTCCGTTGCTGTCCATCTTAGGTATTTTTATTTTTATTTATTTATTTTGGTTTTTCAAGGTAGTGTCTCACTCTAGTCTGGCTGACCTGGAATTCACTACGTAGTGTTAGGCTGGCCTTGAACTCACTGTGAGGGCCAAAAGGCTTTGCAAGCAAGCACATTTGACTGCTGAGCTATGTATTTTTTTTTCATTTATTTTTATTTTATTTTATTTTTTTAAAAATTTAAGTATTTTATTTTTATTTATTTATTTGACAGAGAAAGAGGAAGAGAGAGAATGAAGGGTGTGCCAGGGCCTCTAGCCACTGCAAACAAACTCCAGACGTATGCGCTCCCTTGTATATCTGGTTAACATTGGACCTGGGGAATTGAACCTGGGTCCTTTGGCTTTGCAGGCAAATGCCTTAACCACTAAGCCATCCTTCCAGCCCCCCTGTTTTCATTTTTAAAAATATTTTATTTATTTATTTAAGAGAGAAGCAGAAAGATAGAGAGAGAAAAAAAAAATGAGAACTCTAGACACATGCACCACCTTGGGTATCTGGCTTTACATGGGTACTGGGGAATTGAACCTAGGGTCCTCTGGTTTTGCAGGCAAGCCATCTCTTCAGCCCCATACATTTTTTGTTTGTTTGAGGTAGAGGTTCACTGTATCCCAGGCTGACCTAGAAATCACTGTGTAGTCTCAGCCTGGCCTCAAACACACAGCGATCCTCCTGCCTCTGACTCCTGAGGGCTGGGACTCAAGGCATGCACCACCACACCTGGCTACCTTGTTTTTGAGACAGAGTCTCTCAATGAACCCGAGTTCACCATTTCTGACTAGTAGCCAGGAAGCCCTGGGAATCTTCCTCTCTCCACTTCGTCAGTGCCAGGAATACACGTGCATGTGCCGTGCCTAGCATTATACATGGGAGTCAGGGATCCGAACTCAGGTCTCCGTCATTACACGGCAAGTGCACTACCAAGTGGACTGTCTTCCCAGCCCCACTCATTATTTATTTATTTATTTATTTGGAGACAGAGTCTCATTTTGTAGGCCAGGTGTGGTGGTTTGAGTCAGGTGTCCCCCATAAACTCATGTGTTCGGAATGCTTGACCCCAGCTGATGGTCATTTTGGGAAATGAACCTTGATGGAGGAGGCGTGTTGCTGGCAGTGGATCTCGACGGCCTATTAGCCCCGGCTTGCCAGTGTTAATTGGCTCACTGCCTGCTGCTGTTGTCCACCTGATGTTGATCAGGAGGTGACGGCCAGCCTCTGCTCATGCCACATTTTCCTCTGCCATCATGGAGCTTCCCTTTGAGTCTGTAGGCCAAAATAAACCCTTTCCTCCCACACGTTGCTTTTGGTTGGGTGCTAGTTTTTTTTTTGTGTGTGTGGGGGTTGTTATTTATTTATTTTTTTATTGTTGCTATTTTTTTGAGCTAGGCTTCCACTCTAGCCCAGGCTGACCTGGAACTCAATCTGTAGTCCCAGGCTGGCCTCGAACCTATCTTGATCCTCTTATCTCTGTCTCCCAAGTGCTGAAATTAGAGGTGTGTGCCACCATGCCCAGCGGGTCGGGTGCTTTGTGCCAGCAAGAAGGTGACGGCAATACCAGGCTTTCCTGGAACGCACCATGTAGCCCATGCGTGGTGTTTTGAATCAGATGTCCGCCATTAACTCGTGTTTTGGCTGCTTGGTCCTCAGCTGGTGACAATTTGGGGGGTGGAGCCTTGCTGCATAAGGTGTGTTGCTGGGGGAGGGCTTCGGGGTGTCTAGCCAGCTCCCCCTTGCCAGAGCTCAGCTCACTCTCCTGCTGCTGTTTTCCACCTGCTGTGGCAGAGGTGACGTCCAGCCTCTGCTCATGCCATGCTGTCCCTGCCATCCTGAAACGTCCGCTGAAGACTGTAAGACAAAATAAATCCTTTCCTCCCATCGGCTGCTTTTGGTCAGGTGTTCTGTGAGAAAGCAACTACAACAGCCGACTTGCAGCAATCCTCCTGCTTCAGCCTCTCACTGGCTGGGATTATCAGCGTGAGCCACCATGCCAGGTTTGAGGCAGCCCCTTAAAGTCATGGACATGTTAATCCTTCCTTGAATGCATCAGAACCTGGCCGGCAGAGAAGTCCATCCTTCAGTGCTGGTGTAGATGGGGTTGACGGTCCGAGTCCTCTTAGTGGGTGTTTAGGGTACAACATGTTTTCCTCTTGATTCCTGTAAGCATCGCTTCATGCCCTGCCAGGATCAAGGGTCACAGACACACCAGCAGACGATTACCATCTCAGTGGAACGATGGATGCCTTTGGAATCCAAAACGTGGACTAACATTTGTGCCTTGCGCTCAGAAGCTGCCCAGGCAAGCTTATTGATTGCATTTAATTTCCCCTTAAAATAGTGCCTGCTCCTGAACAATATTTTTTAAAGTAAACTATGACATTTGTTCAGAGCAGCTCTAAACTTTAAAAAAATTATTTTTGGTAGGTTGTGGTGGTGCACGCTGGTTGGATATTGCTGAAGAGGTGGAGGAATAGGAGTTCGAGTCCAGCCTAGGCTAGAAAAAGAAGTTGTTTTTGTATGCACGGTGTACTGTGTGTGTCTACATTGTAGGCACATGAGTGTGTAGAATTCACGCCTTGTACACGCACAGGTGGAGGCCAGAGGAGAACGTCAGTGTCCTCCATCGCTCTCCCACGTTGTCTGTCGCTGTAGCTGTAGCTGCAGTTCCTCAGTCAGACCTGGCTGACCGGTGAGCCCCTGTGAGCCTCCTGTTGGGGATCCCCCCCTGCTCCTTAGGACTGGCGGTGTTACCGCCGCGCAGCCATACCTGGTTTTTTATGTGGGTGCTGGAGGGGGCGCTCAAATTCTGATCCTTATGCAGCAAGTGCCCTAACATCTCCTCAGCCTGTCCTCCCTCCCTCCCTCCCTTTTTCTCTCTTTCTTTCCTAAATTAGGGTCTTACTATGTAGCTCAGGTTGGTCTGGAACTTACTATATAGCCCAGGTTGACCTTGAACTAATGATTCTCCTGCCTCAATCTTTCAAGTGCTGAGAATTTAGACAAGCACCATGCCTCACCTACATTAAAAGTAATTATTATTGAGCTGGGCGTGGTGGCGCACGCCTTTAATCCCAGCACTCTAGAGGCAGAGGTAGGAGGATCACCGTGAGTTTGAGGCCACCCTGAGACTATATAGTGAATTCCAGGTCAGCCTGGGCTACAGGGATACTCTACCTCAAAAAAAAAAAAAAAATCAAAAACAAAAACAAACAAAAAAAGAATTATTATTATTTTTGTTTGTTTGTTTTTCGAGGTAGGATCTCCCTCTAGCCCAAACTGACCTGGAATTCACTTTGTAGTTCCAGGCTGGCCTTGAACTCACAGCAATCCTTCTGCTTCCTGAGTGCTGGAATTAAAGGTATTCACCACCACGCCTGGCTAAGAAGGATTATTTTTGAGATAGTGTGTCCCTCACTAGCCCAAGCTGGCTTCAAACCTGAGATCTTCCTGCTTTAGTCTCTCGCCTGAGGGGACTACAGGTGTGTACTTCCTCACCTGGCCTTTATTTTTTTTTAAGTTTTTTTTTTTGACAACTTCCATAATTACAGACAATAAACCATGATATTTCCCTCCCCACCCCACTTTCACCTCACAAATCCACCCTCCATCATATCCCCTCCTCCCTCAATCTCTCTTTTATTTTGAAGTCATCACCTTTTCCTCCTGCAGGTAGTACCAGGCACTGAGAGGTGATGGGTGTCCAGGCCATTTTGTGTCTGGAAGAGTGCATTGTACGGAGTCCTATCTTTCCTCTGGCTCTTACATTCTTTCTGCCACCTCTTCCGCAATGGACCCTGAGCCTTGGAGGGTGTGATAGACATGTTTCAGTGCTGAGCACTCCTCTGTCACTTCTTCTCAGCACCAGTGGTGCCCTTTGAGTCATCCCAGTGGTCACCGCCATCTGAAAAAAGAAGCTTCTCTAACCAAAAGTAAGAATAGCATTTAATATATGGTTATGAACATTAAGAAAACTGTCACCCAGCTCTTTGGTGGTACTGAGCCTTGCCATGCTAGTCCACTGCTCCACAGCCCAGTCCTTGCGTATGTTCTTTTTTTTATTTTTATTTATTTTTTATTTTTTAGGTAGGGTTTCACTCTAGCCCAGGCTGACCTGGAATTCACTATGTAGTCTCAGGGTGGCCTTGAACTCAGAGCAATCCACCTACCTTTGCCTCCTAAGTGCTGGAATTAAAGGTGCATGCCACCACACCCAGCTAAAAACATTTTTTGTTTGTTTGTTTTTGTGGGCAGTGAGAGATGGAGGAAGAGAGACAGACAAAGAATGGGTAGACTAGAGCCTCTTGCCTCTGCAAAGGAACGCCAATGCATGCACTACTTTGTGCACCTGGCTTCACGTGAGCACTGAGGAATTGAACCCCGGCTGGAAGACTTTGCAAGCAAGCACCTTTGACCACTGAGCCATGTCCCCAGCCCTCCACCTTATTTTTTTGAGTCAGACTCTCACTGAAACTAGAGCTTGCTGATTCAGCTAGGAGAGCTAGCCAGCAAATCCCAGGGACCCTTGGATGCCAGGGATTAAAACTCAGGTCCTCCTCCATGTGTGACCAGCGCTTGACTCACTGAACCATCTCTCCAGCTGGCCGACACTCTTTGTTTTACTGATCTTGACTCCTACACTCAGAGGAAGGTTCTATTATAATTCCCATCTAGGCAAGACTTAGGGAAGTCAGGTAGGCTGGGCGTCGGTCAAGGGGCAGAGCCAGACTTTGTAGCTGGTGGATTTGGCGGGAAAGTCCCTGCCCACCGGGGATCTGCCAGAGCGCATTCCTCTGGGCCCGCCTCCCTCTGCCCGCAATCTTCAAAGTGGCTGGGCGGCATTGAGTTCCTGGCATTGAGTAGGTCTGCTTCCTACTTCCCAGACTTAACCACTAGGCTGAAACTCTTCTTTCTGCCAAGTCAAGTGTTTCTGGCTTTTGGTCATTCTACACAGTCCCTTTCATGTAAGGGATTTAGGACACAAGAGATGCACGGAGCCGGGAGTGGTGGCGCACGCCTTTAATCGCAGCACTTGGGAGGCAGAGGTAGGAGGATCGCCGTGAGTTCGAGGCCACCCTGAGACTACATAGTGAATTCCAGGTCGGCCTGAAGAAAAAAAAAAAAAAAAAGCTGCATGGAGAAGAGAAGGGAGCTAGTCAGGAAGAATCTGAAAACTGGCTGTGATCCCAGCAATAGGAGGATCAGAAGTTCAAGGTCATCCTCAATTACATAGTAAGTTCGAGGTCAGCCTGGGCTCCATGAAATCCTGTCTCAAAAAGAGAGAGAGAGAGAAGGGTATGGTGGCACACACTTTAATCCTAGCATTCAGGAGGAAGATCTAGGAGGATCACTGAGTGTAAGGCCAGCCTGGAACTAGCCTAAGTTCCAGGTCAGCCTGGACTAGAGTGAGACTCTAACTGAAAACAAAACAAAACAAAACAACTTAGGGGGCTGGGAATATGATTCAATGATTAAAGATGCTTGCTTGCAAAGCCTTCCAGCTGGGGTTCAATTTCCCAGCACCCATGTAAAGCTGGATGCCAAAAAATAGTGCATGTGGGCTGGAGAGATGGCTTAGTGGTTAAGGCACTTGTCCACAAAGCCAAAGGACACAGGTTCAGTTCCCCAGGACTCATATAAGCCAGAGGCACAAGGTGGCGCATACATCTGGAGTTCATTTACAGTGGCTGGGGGCCCTGGCATGCCCGTTCTCTCTCTCTCTCCCTCTGCCTGTGTCTTTCTCTCTCTCAAATAAAAGATAAAAATAAAAATAAAACCATGCCCGGCTAAAACATTAAACTTTTTTTTTTAAAAAGTGCATGTGTCTAGTGTTTGTTTACAGTGGCAAGAAACCGTGGCATCCTCTCCATGTGCAAATAAATAAAAGTTTAAATAAAAAGAATTAGGGGCCCAGGGAGATGGCTCAGTGGTTAAGGCACTTTCCTGCAAAGCCTGATGGCCTGGGTTTGAGTCCGCAGTACCTACGTAAAGCCAGATGCACAATGTGGTACCTGCATCTGGAGTTCTTTTGAAGTGGCTGGAGGCCCTGGTGTGCTCATTCTGTGCCCTGTCCTTGAAAATAAATAAAAAATATTAAAAAAAAAAAAAAAAAGAATTAAGTATGTGTATCAGATACTGTGAGAATCCCCTGCAGGTCTGGGAAGGTGGCTTGGCAAGTGAGAATGCTTACGATGCGAGCATGAGGGTCTGAGTTAGATTCCCAGCACCCACATAAAAACCCAGGCACGGCTGCGCATGTCTAACCCCGGGGCTGAGGTGGGGTGGAGACGGAAGGATCACTGGGACTCATTGGTCAGTCAATCCGATGAACCAAACAGCAGTTCCGGGTTCAGCGAGGGACCCTGTGCCAAGAAAATAAGACAGAAGATGGGCAGAGGGCGACACCGGGTGTTCTCTGGCCTCAGCATGTGTGTGCACAGGGGCGTGCATCTGCACACACACACACACACACACACACACACGAATCCCCCCATCCTAGCCCCCATGATAAACTCCCCGGGCTCCAGGGACACCTCCACAGTGTCACGTCCTGACAAGTTAACAATTACGTTGCCTTCTTAAGTAAAACGAGCAAGCTAAATGATGTCCCCGGGAGCTGAGTGGGAAAGATGGTCGTTTCACTTGCGCTCCCCTCTTCGATGGGGCGCATGGTGTGTGACTCCCCCTTCCGAATTCATGTGTGGAAATCCCACCCCACGGTCAGATGGTGTTAGGAGGTGGTCCATCTGGAAGGTGGCTAGATCAGGAGGGTGGAGCCTTCGTGGAAGGTGCGGCAGCCCTTATGGAAAGGGTCCCAGAAAACTTCAGAGAGCATCCTACCGTGGGAGCACCCCGTGAGAAGTCGGCAGTCGGCAACCGGAAACCGGAAACCGGTCCTCAGCACATCCCAACCACACCACAGCAGCGCCCTGATCTCGGGTGTTTAAAGCTGAGAGAAATGCGTCTCTGTTATGTATGAGCTACTGAGCATATGGTACTTTGTCATAGCAACCCAAAGGGCTTAAGAGAAATGTAGAATGATTTTTTAAACTTTTTAAATATAGATTTATTTATTTATTTATTTATTTGAGAGCAACAGACAGAGAGAGAAAGAGGCAGAGAGAGAGAGAGAGAGAGCATGGGTGTGCCAGGGCTTCCAGCCACTGCAAACGAACTCCAGATGCCTGCGTGCATGCCCTTGTGCATCTGGCTAACGTGGGTCCTGGTGAATCAAGCCTCGAACCGGGGTCCTTAGGCTTCACAGGCAAGCGCTTAACCGCTAAGCCATCTCTCCAGCCCAGATTTTTTTTTAACTTAAAAAAAATTATTTATTTATTTTTGGTTTTTCAAGGTAGGGTCTCACTCTAGCCCAGGCAGACCTGGAATTCACTATGGAGTCTCAGGGTGGCCTCGAACTCATGGCAATCCTCCTACCTCTGCCTCCCGAGTGCTGGTATTAAAGGCGTGCGCCACCACGCCTGGCTTACTTTATTTATTTGAGAGAGAGAGGAAAGAATGGATGCACCAGGGCCTCTAGCTACTTCAAACAAGCTCCAGATGCATGTGCCACTTTGTGCATTTGGCTTTATGTAGGTACTAGGGAATTGAACCCTGGTCTTTAGGCTTTGCAGGCAAGTGCTTTAACCACTAAACCATCTCTCCAGCCCTGCTCATTCCTTTTTATTCAGCCCAGGACCCCCGTCCATGGGTGGCCCTACCCACAGTTACGTGGGTCTTCCTACCTCAATTAACCGAATCTAGAAGATCCCTCATGGACCAATGATTTGTCCAAGGATTTGTCTCCTAGGTGATTCTAGATCCTGCCAAGTTGAGAGTCAATGTTCATCACCACACCTTGTTATAGGCATCAGGAATACAATAGTGTGAGAGACAAGTCTTCCAACTAAATACAAATAACAAAGGCACACTAAACAGATAATCTTATGGGTAATGCTTTTTTCTTTTTGTTTTGGTTTTTTTGCAGGTAGGATCTCCCTCTATCCCAAGCCGACCTGGTCCTGACTCTGTAGTCCCAGGCTGGCCTTGAACTCACAGTGATCCTCCTACCTCTGCTAGGATCAAAGGTGTGCACCACTGCACCTGCTGAATAATGCTGTAAGGGACCTGGTGTTCTTGCTATGAGAAGCGATGCACAGAGACCTCATCGGAGCTGCAGCTGGACCTCCGTCTCCAACCCCACCCCCACCCGAGGTCCCTCTTCCATTTGTTTCCTGGCAGTGTCTTGGCTAAGCAGGCTGCTCTTCCATCTGACCACAGCGTTGGCCCTCACTGGCCGTGTGACCTTGGGTAGGTCGCTGAACCTATCGCTTATTTGTAGAGTGAAACCAACCAAATATACAAGAGAAAGGTTACCCGGAGAACCCGTGAGGTTACCTGAGGTTTTAGAGTCGGGCATCATTATTGGTTTTGGAGAGTGATCTCTGTGTTGTTCTCTGAAGTAATTTACTGAAGATTCCCAAAAGGAGCTGGGTCCAGAGCTCGGCCTCTTCCACAGCTGCGTGTCCTTGGGCAAGCCCAGCAGCCTCTGGGGACCCCAGTCTCCTCATCTACAAAGGAGAGATGCGGAAACCACCTGAGAGTTAGATGTCATCACTCTCCCAGTGAATGGGGACCATTGTCATTACTACCTAATGTGGCCCTTAGAATCTGTCCCCCATAACCTGCCCAATATGTTCTTCAATTCCATGGCATTAGCAGGGTTCATGCATCATTTAAAAAAAAATTGTTTATTTTCATTTATTTATTAGAGAGGGAGAGGGAGGGAGGGAGACAGAGAGAGAGAGAGAGAGAGAGAGAGAGAGAGAGAGAGAATGGGTGCACCAGGGCCTCCAGCCACTGTAAACCAACTCCAGATGCATGCACCACCTTGTGCATCTGGCTTATGTGAGACCTGGAGAATCGAACCTGGATCCTTAGGCTTCGCAGGCAAGAGCCTTAACCGCTAAGCCATCTCTTCAGCCCATCATGCATCATTTTGAACGAGGGAATTGGAAAGTATTTTTCTGAAGCTTCCTCACTTGCTGACTCTCCTCTCCCAAAAGCTCTTACTCCACGGGCATATTTCCAAGGGGCAAGATTAGGGACGCAGACTGAGCGTGTCCTGAAAACTCGTCTTTAATCTCTGACGGAGCTGTGGAATTTGCGGTGCTTTTCTCTTGGGTGATCGGATGGCGCTTCATAGACAATATCCCCTATGTCTAAAAGCCTTTCTAGTAGCCGCTTGTCAGTGGCCTGGCGTAGACCAGCGTTCGTGCCTGGCTGAGCTCCATCTTCCTTAGCAGATAGCGCTGGCTGGACGTCGTGTGGGCCAGCGTCACCCTGCTAAGTGGATGCCAGCATTCTCCATGGCAGTCTTATCTGCCATCCTTCCTTGGTTTTCTATTTTCCTCCTGTAGAGGGATCAGAGCAAAGAGCTCCAGAACTGTTCAAAATCTGGAACGCTCGCTGAATTCCTAGAACTCCCTTTCTTTTTTGGTCACCTCTTCTTTCCTCTTTCCCTTCCTTTCCTTTCCCCTGTTCTCCTCCTTTCCTCCCTTCCTTTCTTCCCTCCCTCTCTCCTTTTTTTTTTTTTTTTTTTTAAAGGGGATTAAACCCAGCATCTCACACATAGTAGCTCTTTTCTCCTTCTCTTCTTCTGTTTTTCAAGGCAGGGTCTCACTCTAGCCCAGGATGGCCTGGCTGGTCTTGAACTCATAGAGATCCTTCTAACCTCAGCCTTTCTAGTGCTGGGATTAAAGGAGTGCGCTACCATGCCCAGCCTTTTATTTTAGAGACAGAGTCTTGCTGTTCACCCAGACTGGCCTCAAACTCATAATCCTCTGTCTCAGCGTCCTCAGTGCTAGAATTACAGGAGTGTAACACTGTACCGGGCTCACCTGGAGATTTTTATTTCATTTTCATATTTCATGTACTTATTTATTTCAGAGAGGCTGGGATTAAAGGCGTGACAGTGGCTATGCAATGTATTTTGATCACACTCATCTCCCATTTTCTTCTCTTGTCCCTTACCACGCCAATGGTACCCCTGCTTCGTGCCAGCTAGTCCTCTTTCTATTTTCATATCGTGTGTGTGTGTGTGTGTGTGTGACCCACTGAGTCTAATTAGAGTTCTTCCCAGAGCATGGACAATTTACCAGTAATTACACCACTGAAGATATAGTCCCTTGCCTCTAAAAACAGTTAACTGTTCTCAGGGTGAGGCGGGGCCTCTTTAGTCACTTCCCCAACCCATGAAGGAAGGTTGATGGCCCCAACCTCTTGCTGTGAATTCATGAGTGTAATGATCATGTATGTCCATAGTAGAGTGTTCCACAGCTCTCTTCCTCATCCCCCAACTCTCACACTCTTTCTACCCCTCCCTGAGCTGGGTGCTGGGTGGAGGGGGACATAGATAGATAGATTAGCACTGACACTCCACGGTCACTTATTCTCTGCACTTTGACCAGTTATGAGTCTCTGCCAAAACTCCCACCCACTGCAAAAAGAAGTTTCTCTGCCCAAAGCTGGGAGCCGCAGTCATCTATGGGCTAGATTTAAAGCACCAGGCATGAATCCCTTCCGGTGCATTTTTGTCTTTATCTCTATCCTTTTGCCTCCCTCCCAGCCTTCCTTGCTTTGCACTGGAGATTGAACCCTGGGTCTTGAGTATGCAAGGTGAAATGTTCTACCCCTGGGTTACATCCCCAGGTGTTTTTTTTTTTTTTTTTTTTTCTTTTTCTGAGGTAGGGTCTCACTCTAGCTCAGGCTG
Source organism: Dipus sagitta (assembly GCA_036346955.1). Lineage (NCBI taxonomy): Eukaryota > Metazoa > Chordata > Mammalia > Rodentia > Dipodidae > Dipus > Dipus sagitta. The sequence continues at coordinate 9,446,488 of CM070779.1, read as the reverse complement.
ACCTGGAATTCACCATGTAGTCTCAGGGTGGCCTCGAACTCAGGGTGATCCTCCTACCTCTGCCTCCCAAGTGCTCTACCACACTAAGCTAAATAAAGTTTTATTTAAACGCAGCCACACCCATTCAGACATTGTTCACCCTTGAGTTTTACTCTACAGTGGCAGGGACTGTAGGGCCTCTGATCACTAAAATATTTACTGTCTGGCCCATTACAGAATAAAACAAAGCAATAAATGAAACTGTGAGTGTCCAGTCTGCCCTTCACATCCCAGATGTACCACTTTCTGCGGTCACCTTGGTCACACACTTAGAAATAAGCAGCCGTGGCCTGATGGGAGATGTGCGTTTGGTAACTCTGGCAAGTGACTCTTCCCTTGTAGATTTTGTGATTCTAAATTAAAGATTTCCAGAGATTCCCTCACATCCCTGATGCCTTAGCTCATGATCACACTAGATCTTCTCTGTTCCTATGAAAATTAGACAAAAAATATTTGAGGAATGTGGGTGGCCACCCTCCCATGTTCTAGAAATATAGACACACAAAATCCCAGCAGCACATTTTTAGCATGCTCGATGCGGATTAATTGAGTCATAGCAACTTAGGAGGTCTCCAGTGGTTACCGGGCATGCTCTTTGATCTGTCCTGGCTGCTGTGTGGAGCCGGTGCTGACAGATGAAGGTACTCAGATGAGATGTCTGGGAGAGGAAACCTTGGTGTGAGGGGACCCCTCCTGTGAAGCACTGGGAGGCATTGATGTGGACTCTGACATCAGTGATTCCCGTCTGGGAGCAGGGAGACTTGGCCAGACAGCAGAGCCCGGAAGCAGGGCTGGGGCTGCTTGTGGCCACAAGTTCAATTTGAGCCAAATATGTCGGGCTGGCAGCAAGCATACGATCCTGACATGCACCATTGTGACTGTCAGTATATACCCACGGACTTCAAGAAAGGTGGAGCGAGAAAACAGTTTGACGATTTATTAGTTATTTCAAATTATTTTTATTTATTTACTTGCAAGGAGAGAGAGGGCGTGGGCGGGGGGAGAAAGAGAGAACGGGCACACCAGGGCCTCTTGCCACTGTAAATGAACTCCAGATGCATGCACCACTTTGTGCACCTAGCTTTACATGGGTACTGGGGAATTGAACCCAGGCCAGCAGGTTTTGCAAGGCAGTGTCTTTAGTGGTGAGTCATCTTCCCAGCTCCAGTTTGACCATTTACATGAGCCCATGTCTGGAGAATAGATATCGGTTACAGAGATAAGTTTCAGCATTTAATAGGGACGTTACCAGTGTCTCATAGGCTATGAGGAATATGGGGGGAGAGTGAGGTTGCTGAGTTGCCTGGGAACCATGTCATCATGAAGTATGGTGGAAGGATCTAGAGACATTCCCCAGAAGGAGCGTTGACCACAGGGAACACAGCTCCGTGTGCTTCTGCATGGGAGGAGCTGCTTTAGTGTCTTCTATGGAGGGGAGTGGAGGGGAGTGGAGGGGAGGGGAGGGGAGGGGAGTGGAGTGGAGGGGAGGGGAGGGGAGGGGAGCGCTGGGGCTCCTGCATGCCAGTCTAGTGCTGCCCCGCTGAACTGCATCTCCAGCCCTTGACCTTTCTGTCCGTATTAGCTGCTGTGACAAAATACCTGAAGCGACTTACGGGAGAAAGGGTTTATTTTAGCTGAGGGAGTACAGTCCATTACGGAAGGGAAGGCGTGGTGACAGGAACACTCAGTCATAAACTCCCTCTTTTAATGTCTTCGGAATCAGCTGGGTTTCTTCCTGGCTAACCCAGCATGGCTTAGCTGTCCTGAGTGCCGGGAGCAGGTAGCTGAGCGCACGAAGGCACGGCGGCGGCGGGTTTTGCCCCCCTCCCCGCTGAGAGACGCCCCAGGAGGTGAGTGGCCGCCCTTAGAAGCCGAGCCACAGCAGGTAACAGGAAAGAGCCTGACCCGGGCCTTTGGAAATATTTTTTTTATTTTTTTCTCAATTTTTATTAATATTTTCATGATTATAAAAAATATCCCATGGTATTATCCTCCCCCCCTTTCCCCTTTGAAATTCCATTCTCCATCATATCCCCTCCCCATCTCAATCTTTCTAGCCTTTGGAAATATTTGACGTGAATTCTAAGCTTTCTAACTCTGGGCCCTTGGGAGAGGGTTCTGAACCCTTACTGAGCTCATTGCTTATGCAAAGTAGGGAACAGATAGACCTCATAGAGTTGTAAGGATGAAATCACCCACTCCAGGTAGAGCATTCCTCTGTTGATACAATGTTCTGGAGAGAGAGAGAGAAGAAGGAGGAGGAGGGGAAGATGAAGAAGAAAGGGAAGTAGAGAGACAGAGAGGGAAGAAGGAAGGAAAGGGGGAAAAAAAGAAGAAATCTCCAGAAACTTAGTGGTTTCGGGTTGGAGTGATGGCTTAGTGGTTAAGGTGCTTGCCTGCAAAGCCTAAGGACCCAGATTTGGTTCCCCAGGATCCACATAAGCCAGATGCACCCATTCTCTTTCTCTCTCTGTCTGTCTCTTTTTCTTTCTCTGTCTCAAACAAACAAATAAAATATTTTTAAAAAACAAACAAACAAACAAACAAAACCCTTAGTGGTTTCAAACAAATTTATTGTTTTGTAGTTCTGAGGTGGGTCCCACTGACTACGGTCAAGGTCAAGTTGGTTTCTGCTGGGGCTTCAGCGGAGAGCCTGCCCACTGTGGTGCCCAGCTTCTAGAGGGCACCTGCTGTCGTTGGTGCACCTCTGCAGATCAGCACTACACCTCTGCTGCCTCAGCGCCTCCTGGCTGTGACTCGTCGGGCACTCATCGGGAGCCCACGGTTATAGCAGGTCCTGTGAGTGACCCAGGCTAACCTTGCGTGGCCCACTCTGTGACCCTGTGATTGAATATGGAGCTAGACGATGGAATGAGGAGGAAGAATTTGAGAGGGGGGCTGGGGAGATGGCTCAGTGTTTAAAGGCACTTAAAAAAAGCCTGTCCACTCTGGCTTGATTCCCCAGTGCCCACTCAAAGCCAGATACACAAAGTGGAACGCATGTGTCTGGAGATGGTGTGCACTGGCTAAAAGGTCCTGCTGCCCATCCTCTTTTTTTCTCTCCCCTCCTCACAAATCAATAATTTTTTTAAAAGGCTTTTGAGGGAGAGGCTTTGGAGATGGCTCAATGGCTAAATTAGGTGCCTTTTTGCAAAGGCTTCTGGCCCCGGTTCCCACGTAAAGTCAGATGCACAAAGCGGTATGCGTGTCTGCAGTTCGTCTGCAGTGGCAAACAGGCTCTGGCACACCCATTCTCTCTTTCAAATAAATAAAATATAAAGATTAAAAAATATAAACTGAAATAAGCCCTTCTTCCTTGAAAAAAAACTTCTGTGGGGCTGGAGAGATGGCTCAACAGCTAAGGTGCTTGCCCGCAAAACCTAATGACCTGGTTTTGATTCCCAGAACCCAGGTAAAGCCAGACGCACAAAGCGGTTCATGCATCTGGAGTTTGTTTACAGTGGCAAGAAGCACTGATGTGCCCATCCTGCTTTTTTTTTTTTTTTTTTTTTTTTTTGAGGTAGGGTCTCACTCTAACCCAGCCTAACCTGGAATTCACTACGAAGTCTCAGGTTGGCCTTGAACTCACCATGATCCTCCCCTTGGTTCATTTCTTGAGACTGGGTATCATGCAGCCCAGGGGACCTGGAACTCACTCAGTAGCTGAGGATGACCTTGAACTTCTGATCCTCCTGCTTCTACTTCCCAAGTGCTGGGATCACTGGTGTGTGCGACCACGGACTGGTTGATGAAGTACTGGGCATTGAACCTGGGGCCTCCTGTATGCTAGGCAAGGACGCCCCTGGCTGAGCTACATCCCCAGCCCATGTTCAGTTCTCTAGCATTTATTACTCCACCTAGTTTATTGTCTTGTCTCATTCACTGCTGTGTTCTTAATTAAGAAGAACTGGTTCTTAATTGGGAAGTCATTTGCATTTCTAATGGGACTCTTTTTGGCAAGGGGCAAGATTTTCATGGAGCCATAAAGCACAGCAGCTCACTTGATCTCGTTTTTCCAAACCTGGCTTCACCATTAATTAGCTGAGTAATGAGGGGCAAGTTAATGAAGCTCTTTGAAGTGTTGCCTCATCTGTAATGTCTGTGTATAGTTTTCTTTCTTTCTTTTTTTTTTAAAGTTTTACGTATTTATTTGTGTTGTGGGGGGTGGGGACGTGTATGTGTGGAGGTCAGAGGACAACTTTGAGGTGTCTGGGCTCCATCTTCATTGAGACAGAATCTCTTGCTACTGCAAAAGAACTGCCAGGCTGCGAAGGACTAAGACAGCCGGCCCGGAGCTTTGGATTCTCCTGGCCCTGCTGCCCGTTGTCATGGGCACATTGGGATCACAGATGTGGGCACCACTTTGCATCCAGTTTTATGTGGGTATTGGGGAATTGAACTCTGGCTGACAGGCTTTGCACGGAAGAGTCTTGAACCACTGAGCAGTCTCCCCAGCCCTTCTATTCTTTTTTCTCTTCTTGTATTTTTTCCCTTCATTTTTTTCAAGATAGGGTCTCACTCTAGCCCAAGGTGACCTAGAACTCACTCTGTAGTTCCAGGCTGACCTTGAACTCACAGCGATCCTCCTATCTCTGCCTCCTGAGAGCTGGGATTAAAGGCGTGCACCACTAAGCCTGGCTCCTCCTTTTCTTTTCATCTCTTCTTTTCCTCTTCCTTCCTTCCTTCCTTCCTTCCTTCCTTCCTTCCTTCTTCTTTCTTTCTTTCTTTCTTTCTTTCTTTCTTTCTTTCTTTCTTTCTTTCTCTCTTCTTCCATTCTTCCTTCCTTTCCTCCCTCCTTTCTCTCTCTTTCTCTTTCTTTCTTTCTAGAAGTCCTCCCCTCATCCCTTCCCAGTGGCTGGGAAGGGGGAGAAGAAACAGGGAGACTCTTTAAAAAAATTGTTTTTGCTTAATTTTTTAATTTTGTTTATTAGAGAGAGAGAGAGAGAGAGAGGGAGAGAATGGGCACAAGAGGGCCTCTAGCCTCTGCAAATGAACTCCAGATGCATGTGTCATCTTTCTAGCCCCTCTCTTCTTTTTTGAGACAAGGTCTCACTCCCTATGTATGGCACACACCATGCACACACACATACTAACACACACAGACACACAAAACCTGAGGCTGGGAAAAGAAAATCCTAAGGCTGTCCAGTAGGCAACCAAGCCAGACTGCAATTAGCATGCAGACCTCCTGAGCCTTAGTCTCTGCTGCCTCTTGGACAACATAGGCACCCACTCTAGAAAGCACAGTGGTTTAATGCACTTCCTTGCAAAGCCTGCTGGCCCTGGGTTCCATTCCCCAGTACCCATGTAAAGCCAGATGCACAAAGTGGCACTTGCCTCTAGAATTCATTTGTAGCAAGAGGCCCTAGTGTGCCCATTCTCTCTCTCTCTTTTTGCAAATAAATAAAAAGCAAGAAAGCAGACCTTGACAGCATGAAACCCAGCAGGGTCCACCTGCAGCTCAGGGCATAACTCCATCTGGTTCCCAGCCAGCGACTGCAGGACATTTAAGGGGGTTGCAATGGGGGCTTCCTCTAGTCCAGTCCCCTGACTTGCACTAGTTTGTAGGAGAAACTTGGTATCTTATCACAATCTCATGTTCCTAATAGAAACCCCAATCTGTGCTGTGAACCTGCTCGCTAAGTAAGTGCTTTTGGTAAATTAGCTATGAATCACACCAGCATTTGCATGGTCTATGGGAGGTGATTCCACATGTAACATGTTGTCACAGAAACAGGCGGAGTGTGCTGGCACATGCCTATAACCCCAGCCCTCTAGAGGAAGAGGCAAGAGCCCAGGACCCACGTCAAGCCAGATTCACAAAGTGGTGCATTCATCTGGAGTTTGTTAGCAGTGGTGTGGGTGTGAGACCCTGGCGTACTCATTCTCTCCCTCTTCTCTCTCTCCTTGCAAATACATATGTGTGTGTGTGTGTGTTGGTTTGTTTGAGGTAGAGTCTTTCTCTAGCCCAGGCTGACCTGGAATTCACTAGGTAGTCCCAGGCTGGCCTCAAACTCATGGCAATCCTCCCACCTCTGCCTCCCAAGTACTGGGATTAAAGGCCTGGCTTAAGATATTTTTTAAAAGGTACTCTGCAGACTGGAGGGATGGTGGCAAACCAATAAGCAGTTTGTACTAAGTACGATGCATTTTATGAGCTGGCCTAGCACAGAGTAGGAGATGCCACTCTCTGTGCTGTTCTTGTTTTCAAGCAGGTCCAGAGGATTGTCCTTGACCTCCTCCTTCTCCTCCTCTTCTTCTCTTCATACAGAGTCTCATGTAGTCCAGACTGACCTCAAGCTCTCTTAGTAGCTGAGGATGGCTTGAACTCCTGATCTACCTCCCAAGTGCTGGTATTCCCAATCTTCTAATTTTTTTTTGTTTTTGTTTTTGTTTTTTGTTTTTTTGAGGTAGGCTCTCACTCTAGCTCAGGCTGACCTGGAATTCACTATGTAGTCTCAGGGTGGCCTCGAACTCCTGGTGATCCTCCTACCTCTGCCTCCTAAATGCTGAGATTAAAGCCACCATGCCTGGTTATCCAATCTTCTAATTTTATTTAAAATTATATTTATTTATAAATTGTATTTATTTACTTAGAGAGAGAGAGAGAGAGAGAGAGAGAGAATATGGGCAAGCCAGGGCCTCTAGCCATTGCAAACCAACTCCAGATGTGTGTACCACCTTTTGCATCTGGTTTACCTGGTTTCTGGGAATTGAACCTGGCTTTGCATGCAAGTGCCTTAACCACTAAGCCATTTCTCCAGCTCCTTAGTTTGAAACACTGATAAAAATTCATATCTTATTTCTTTTAAAAATTATTTATTTGAGGACTGGAGAAAAGGCTTAGCAGTTAAGGTGTTTGCCTGAAAAGCTGAAGGACACAGGTTCAATTCCCAGGTTTTCTGGTGGTAGCAAAAGAATCCACGGAGAATGGGTTGCAAAGGAAGCTTTTGGAATAGCGGATGTGCTCACTGTATGGCTTTGTGGTGACAGTTTCATGGATAGATACCTAGAAAAGGACAGAACAAATTGTACCTTTCAAGATGGGTAGTTCATTGCATGTCAGTTACACATGAATGAGACTTTTAAAAACCCTCCCTAATATTGAAATACTCCTTGTTCTAGTTATTATTGTTTATTATGCAGGAACCAAATACGTTCACAGTTCTTGGACTGCCAGACAGATGGACTAGGATGGGAACCACACTCCCTGCAGGCGTCCGACACCGCTGCCTCCACCTACCAGCCTCTTCTGTCTCCTTCCATGACGGCCACCTTTTGCTTTACTCATTTTGCATCTGTGAGCTCTCTACCCATATTAAGGATATGAAGTGAGTGACACGTGTCACAAAGCTGCTTTCTGGTTTTGCAGTTTGGAGCTGCTTCATGATTTCAGATCCGTAACTTCCGTAACTTCCTTTTGGCAAAGCGTCGTCCTGTGGTCGGTGTTCTTGGCGCCTGGGAGCAGTGCCTCAGCTGCCGCTGCTCTAGAAAACCGGTTTGCCCAGCAACCTGTGTTTATAATCTTCCTCACGATATGTTTGATCCAGGACATTCTCTCTCCCTCTCTCTTTTTTGAGGTAGGATCTCAGTGGAGCCCAGGCTGACCTGGAACTTACTCTGTAGTTTCAGGCTGGCCTCGAACTCACAGCAATCCTCCTGCCTCTGCCTCTCCAGTGCGCCCAGCCTACATTCTTTCGTTTTTTATTTTTTAAATATTGTACTTTTATTTATTTTTAGGGTGCTATTTATTTATTTATGACAGAGAGAGAGAGAGAAAGGGACAGAAAGAGAGAATGGGCCCAGCAGGGCCTCTAGCCACTGCAAAGGAACTCCAGACACATGTGCCATCATATGCATCTGGATTACATGGGTACTGGGGAATGGAACCTGTGTCCTTAGGCTTAGCAGGCAAGTGACTTAACCGCTAAGGCATCTCTCCAGCCCCTATTTATTTACTTATGAGAGAGAGAGAAAGAGAGAAAGAGAGAGAGGAAGAATCAATGGGTGCACCAGGGCCTCCAGTCACTGCAAAGGAACTTCAGACACATGGGCCACCTTGTTCATCTGGCTCATGTGGGTCTTGGGGAACCGAACCTGGGTCCTTTGACTTTGCAGGCAAGTCCCTTAACCACTAAGCCATCTCTCTAGCTAGGCTCACACTATTTCTTAAATTGAGGTGCTGCTGTCCTAAAGACTCAATGCATTAGGCTTTGATGGGCATCCCCAAGTGCCCACCGACCCCAGTGACTTGTAGTCACTGTCAAGACTGCAGTGTTCTTCTCTTACTTTCTTTTTTTAAAAAAGTTATTTATTTTTTATTTTTATTTATTTTTTGTTTTTCCAGGTAGGGTATCACTCTAGCCCAGGCTGATCTGGAATTCACTATGTAGTCACAAAGTGGCCTCGAACTCACAGCGATCCTCCTATCTCTGCCTCCCGAGTGCTGGCATTAAAGGCGTGCGCCACCACGCCCGGCCTCTCCTCTTACTTTCATTTCAATTTTTTGAAGTCTTACTGCAGAGCTGCGCCAGGGGTAAGGACTTTAGAGGTCTTTTCACATCCAGTGTTCATAGTCTTGTGAGTCCAGGTGTCATTAGTCATAAGATGCCATTTGTCCTTTAAGAAAAGTAACTTTTGGGGAAGTAGTGTGATGTTATCCACGATCACATGGGAAGTAGATAGGGAAATGGAATTTTTTTTTCCTTTGAGGTAGAGTTTCAATCTAGCCTAGGCTGACCTGGAATTTACTATGTAGTCTCAGGGTAGCCTCGAACTCGCTCACGTGGGCCTCCTACTTCTGCCTCCCTAGTGCTGGGATTAAAGGCGTGCACCTCCACCCCTGGCTTTAGATAGGGGAATTGAATTTTGAACTCCTGTTAGACACCAAAAACCTTCACCTTACTGCCATCCACTTACCCGCGGAGCTCACGGGCTGCCACCTACTTACCTTCAGGGCTTACGGACTACCATACACTTTCTTACCTCCCAGGCTCACGGACTGCCACCCACTTACCCCCGGGGCCCACAGCTGCCACCCACTTACCGCCGGGGTTTACGGGCTGCTTACAGGCTTTCTTCATTCTTCATCTTTCACCCCGCAAATGAACAGAAGTCGCGGTGTGCTGCCGGCCTGGTGACCTGGGTGGAGGTGTGGGATGGGAGGGTGCAAATGCGTCTGAAGGAGCGCTTCCAAAACGCCTTTGCCTCAGTTCCACACACACACACACACACACACACACGATGGGACAAAACGCAGTGGGAACCTGCTGTGCTTTAAGTCTGGATTGTCCCTTATAGGCTCACGTTTTCAGTCCGCGGTCCCCAGCCTGTGGTGCTATTTAGAAGGCTCTGGAAGAGGGGGGGGACCTGGCTGGCAGGAGGAGGGTGTGAGAAGCTGCTAGCTGCTGCTGGTGCTGCCCTCACTCTGTTGCCTGGTTTGCCACAACGTGAAGAGTGGCCCCAGCATGTTCCTGCCCCCAGGGCCAGAGGAGCTGCCATTACCATGGTGGGCTGGACTGAAACCCCCGTGAAGCTGTGAGTCACCAGAAACCCTTTTTTTGTTTTTGAAGGTAGGGTCTCACTCTAGCCCAGGCTGACCTCAGACTCACAGTGATTCTCCTACCTCTGCCTCCCAAGTGCTGGGACTAAAGCACTGGGTCCCCGCCCCTGCCTTTTTTTTGAGGTAGGGTCTCGCTGTAGCCCAGGCTGACCTGGAATTCACTATGTAGTCTCAGGGCAGCTGTTGCAGTCAGGTTCGCATTGCTGTCAGAAATCACCTGACCAAGAGCAGCTTCTGAGAAAAAAAAAAAAGGTTTATTTTGGCTTAGAGACTCGAGGGGAAGCTCCACGAAGCAGAGAAAGCAACGACATCAACATCACCCCCTCACCAGCATCAGGTGGACAACAGCAATAGGAGAGTGTGCCAAGAACTGGCAAGGGAAATCTGGCTATAACACCCATAAGCCCACCCCCAACAATACACTGCCTCCAGGAGGTGTTAGTTCCCAAATCTCCATCAGCTGGGAACCTAGCATTTAGAACACCCAAATTTATGGGGGGGGGGGGAACACCTGAATCACACCACCACAGTGGCCTTGAACTCACAATGATCCTCCTACCTCTGCTTCCCAAGTGCTAGGATTAAAGGCACACACCACCACGCCCTTTAGTTTTTAAGTTACTTGTCTGGTATTTTGGTGGCAGAGACAAAAAGTAACCAATATAGACCATAGGCTCCTTGTTCCCTCAGCAGTTACATTGTAGTTGACCATGCTGTAAGGAGAGCTTCTCTGTCAACACGTTGGCAAATGGCTCTGTCCTGAGGAACCATCTTGTTCATAAACACTCCTGTAGAGGGTTTATCAGTGTTCTGGCCTCTAGCCACTAAACACTGGTAGAGCTCCTCATTTCCCCTTTCCAGTTCTGACCACATGAAGGTCTCCAGATATTGCCAATGTCCTTGGTGGGGGTGGGGGGCGGGGGGGGGGAAATCCCTCAGTTAACAGTTGCTGTCATTTTTATTACTAATGGCTTAAAATGATTTTCATAGTAGATTACAAGGCCATTAAACATTAGGGTTTTCTTTCATTCTCTCTCTCTCTCTCTCTCTCTTTGGTCCTCCCCTTTCTCTCTCTGTTTGACTAACACACTTAGAAAGGGGAGAAATATGCATTTTAAAATATGGTTTATTAAAGGAAGACAGTTTTGTCATCTTTTCCTCACTACAGATATGTTTTTTGCATGTGTGGTGTGGTACGTGGTGCATGGATGTGTGTCATGGGCTTGAACTTGGGGTGCCCTCCTTCACCTCTTAGCCACATAATTCCTTGAGGTGGGATCTTTTCCTCAACCCGAAGCTACTGATTTCAGTCATTGAGTCCTTTTGTAAAAATTATTTTTTTAAATTATTTCAGAGAGGGGGGGGGGCAGCGAGATAGAGAATTGACACACCAGGGTCTCAGCCACTAGAATAGAACTCCAGATGCTTCCACCACCTAGTGGATATGTGCGACCTTGCACTTGCCTCACCTTTGTGCGTCTGGCTAATGTGGGATCTGGAGAGTCGAACATGGGTCCTTTGGCTTTGCAGGCAAACACCTTAACTGTTAAGCCATCTCTCCAGACTCTGTCATTGAGTCCTTTTGCTTTTCTGATCTCTTCTTCCCAATCCCTGCCTACTGTGGACTGGGGTTATAGACATGCATGACCATGCCACCTTTTTATGGGAGTTGTGAGAGAACTGGACTCAAGTGATCTCAGGCCCAAGGCCCCCCAGATCTTCATGCTTAAGTGGCCAGCATTCTTAACTGTTGAGCCGTCTCTTCAGCCCCCACTACAGATAATTCCTATCGGGCACCTATATTTGCCAAACCCATCATTAAATTCCTTAACATGTGCTATCTCATTTATTACTCAACACTTTTTAAAATAGGCACAAATAGTCTCCCTGTGCCACTATCTTGGGAACTGAGATTTATATACACTCAGAAACAGTGGTGTGGCTGGGACCTACACCCAAGCTTGTTTTACCAGAGGGTTCATTGACTGCACTGATGATATCTAAAGTGCTCAAGGAAATCCCACAGTGCACCATGTATAGAAATCTGTGTGTATCATTCTTTTTAAAAAAAATTTTATTTTTATTTATTCATTTATTTGACAGAGAAAGAGGGAGAGAGAGAGAGAGAGAGAGAGAGAGAATGGGCGCACCAGGGCCTCCAGCTACTGCAAACTGAACTCCAGACGCGTGTGCCCCTTGTGCATCTGGCCAACGTGGGTCCTGGGGAAGCGAACCTGGGTCCTTCGACTTTGCAGGCAAAAGCCTTAGCCGCTAAGCCATCCCTCCAGCCCTGTGTGTATCATTCTTAAGTGACTGCTTTCCACAAAGTGATGAAATACTGGAGTTTTCCCCATAAGAAAACACCTTTGAGGGCAGGGAGGCGGCTCAGGAAGTACGAGCACATGCTGTGCAGACACGGGGACCCACATTCAATGCCCAGCAACCATGCGGCAGGGCAGCTCCAGTGCTGGGGGGAGGGGCGGAGCAAAGAGAATCACTGCTGCTTGCTGGACAGCCAGTCTAACCCCCAAAACAGCCGCTGCAGCTTCAGTGAGAGACCCTGTCCTAAGGAAATAAGGCAGAGGAGTGACGGCAGAGGACACCCAGTGGTCTCCTCTGGTCTCTGCATGCACACATCTTGACATACACACACATGGGCATGCCTCACACACCCACTAAAACAAAAGCCTGTCCTTTTGGTACATTCTTTTTAAAAAAAAAATATTTTATTTTATATATTTATTCATTTCATAGAGAAAGAGAGAGAGAGAGAGAGAGAAGGACAGAATGGGTGTGCCAGGGCCTCCAGCCACTGCAAACGAACTCCAGACGCATGTGGCCCCTTGTGCATCTGGCTAATGTGGGACCTGGGAATTGATCCTGAGTCCTTTGGCTTTGCAGGCAAATGCCTTAACCACTAAGCCATCCCTCCAGCCCCTTTTGGTACATGGGATTGTGCAGCAGATGGGCTAAAAAGGATACCAGGAATAAAACTATCCCATGCATACATGACTGACATCAGACTGGGGGCAAAGTCACTCTTGTCATTTGAATATAAAATGCCCTCATAGGCTCATGTGTTTGAATACTTGGTCCCCAACTAGGGACACTGTTTGGGAAGGTTGTGGAACCTTTAGGAGATAGAGCCATGCTGGAGGAAGCCAGTCACTGGCGGTGGGCCTTGAGGTTTTAGGGTCTAGCCCCACTTCCTGTTTTTTCTCTCTGCTGATGTGAAGGTGGGAGCTGACTTTATGCTCCTCCATGTCTTCCCCACCATGACTTCTCTGGCACTGCCTCTTGGAAGGGACGATGAAATCAACTCGGTCCTTCCCCAAGCTCATTGTCGTGGGGGTATTTTGTCCTAACAATGAGAAAGTAACTGATACAGTCACCATTTAAGTGTATGCTAAGAATAAAAAAGAAGATATGTTAAAGACGCATTGTATTTATATGATGTGTGTGTGTGATTATGTATGTGTTTGTATTACCTCAGAGAACAACTTTTGGGTGAAGTCCTCGTTGCCTCTCACCTCATTTGAGGCAGGGGCTCTTGTTATTGTTCCCTGCTCCATTCACAAGACTACTTGGTTCACAAGCTTCTGGAACATTCTCCTGTCCCCACCTTCCTTCTCACTCTAGTCATACTGGGATTACAGAAGCTCCTCACAGCTTCTGGCTTTTACGTGGGGCCTGGGGGTCCGAACCCCTGTATCAGAGTTGTGTGGCAAGTGCTTTATCCACTGAGCCAATGCCTCAGCTCTCACCTCCGCCAAAACAAAACCCAAAAAGCAGGTATTTTTAATCTCACATTGCCGCTCTTCATCTGGCTGATCATCCTCAGTCTCACCGCTGCTTCCACTGGTTTAGGGCAGAAGTGATGTGCTCCTGACGTGATCCTTGGTACAGCAGAAGCGGGTGGTAATTTTTAAGTGTACACATTTGTATTTGAAGGGGAGAAAGAATTTTTTAAAAAGTATTTTATTTTAAGCCGGGCGTGGTGGTGCACACCTTTAATCCCAGCACTCGGGAGGCAGAGGTAGGAGGATCACCGAGAGTTTGAGGCCACCCTGAGATTACATAGTAAATTCCAGAATTCCAGGTCAGCCTGGGCTAGAGTGAGACCCTACCTTGGAAAACCAATATATATATATATACTATTTATTTGCAAGAGAGAGAATGGTCACACTAGGACCTTTAGCCACTGCAAACAAATTTCAGACAAATGTGCCACCTTATGCATCTGGCTCATGTGGGTCCTGGGGAATCAAACCTGGGTCCTTTGGGTTCGTAGGCAAGCACCCCGACCGGTAAGTCATTGTAGAGAAGGAATTTTATCTATCTTCTCTTCTCTGTCTGTTGCTCTCAATAAATAAATAAAAATAAACAAAAATAATAATTTAAAAAAATGTTAGATCTGAAATGTGACCGATGTTATGTGAAGCCACTTAATTATGGCTGTGACTAAGCTCAAGATGACAATGAGACAGGCTAAACGGCCACAGTGGGGACAGCTTGAACTGTCCACAGCAGAAAGTCAGGCTGGGCACGTGGCTCAGTGGCAGGGTGCCCACGCAGCATGTACGAGTGAGGTGTTGCGCTCAAGCCCAGTTCTGCAAAACAACAACAACACACCTTTCTATTGTTTTATTGCCAGCTTCAGAGATCTGAATACGTGGTTTAGTGGTAGCTTGCTGTTACAATCCTTTTGTGGGTGCAGAGTGTGTGTACTATGTGTGGGTATGTGTGCGGAGGCCTGAAGTTGATGTTGGCTGTGTTCCTCAATTGCTTTCCGCCTCCCAGAGAGCACCAAGTTGGCCAGACTAACCAAGCTGGAGGGATCCTCTCCTCCGTCTTCTCAGTGCTGAGATTACATACGCATGCCACCGCTCCAGCATCTATGTCGGTGCTAGAACTGAACTTAGGTCCCTGTGCTTGCCTGCAACAGTGCTTTACTCACTGAGCCATGGCTATGTCTTTTAGCTGTGGGTTTTTTGTTTTCCCCCTTTCACTTATTTTGTTTGTTTTTCTGATAGGGTCTCTCTCTAGCTCAGGCTGACCTGGAATTCACTCTGTAGTCTCAGGGTGGCCTTGAACTCATGGCGATCCTCCTACCTCTGCCTCCCAAGTGCTGGGATTAAAGGAGTGCTCCACCATGCCCAGCAATTTATTCATTTTTATTTAGAGAGAGGAGGTAGATGAGAGAGAGAGAGAGAGAGAGAGAGAAGAGAATGGGTGTGCCAGGGCCTCCAGACACTGCAAATGAACCCCAGATATATGAGCCACCTTGTGCATCTGGCTTATGTGGGTCCTGGGGAATTGAGCCTTGAACCGAGGTCCTTAGGCTTCACAGGCAAGCACTTAACTGCTAAGCCATCTTTCCAGCCCAACTTTTTTTCTTTTTATTTGCAAGGAGAGGGAGAGAGAGAATAGGTGCACCAGGGCCTCTGGCCACTGCAAATAAACTCCAGACACATGTGTCACTAAGTGCATCTGGTTGTATGTGGGTATGGGGGATTCGAACACAGGCCATCAGGCTTTGCAAGCAAGTGCCTTAACCATTGAGCAATCTCTCCAGCCCTGTTTTGCTTTTTCTCTTGCAATTTGGGCTTGCTTTCTCACCACGTGGCTGATGTTCTTCAGTGGCACGGCTCCTTTTCTTCTTTGCAGTGCTGGGGCTGGAACCCAGGACCTCGCGCGCTTGTGAGGCAAGGGCTCTACCGCGGAGCTCCACCCCCAGCCTCCACTGGCACCGTGAGAGAAAGGAATGTGCTGGTTGTTTTCTTCTTCTCCCTTCTGTTCCTCTCCCTTTCGTTCCCTCCCTCCTTTCTCGCTCCTCATCTCCCTTCTCTCCCCTGCCCTCCTTTCCCCTTCCTTCCTCGTTCCCACCCTCCTTCCTCTCTTGTTCATATTAAGAGATTATATTCCTGGCAATAGGATGGATGCTAGAGTAAGTGACCACATTTGTGTGTGTGTGTATTTTTTTTTTTTTTTAGGTAGGGTGTCACTCTAGTTCAAGCTGACCTGGAATTCACAATGTAGTCTCAGGGTGGCCTCAAACTCACAGCGATCCTCCTGCCTCTGCCTTTCAAGTGCTGGGATTAAAGGTGTGTGCCACCAAGCCCGCGGGGCTAAGTGATCGTATTTGTAAAACCCACGGGGCCTACTGTCAAGCTGTATCCCCTGGAGTTGTATTGGTTTGCCTCTTTCTGCATTTAGGCATAAGATATACTTGTTTCTTCCAAGAAATGCAAGACTTCTAACATACACTTGCAGTGTTATGCGGGCTTTGATTTGCCTAGCAAATTTTGCTGTTTCTTCCTGAAGCACGAGAAATGCAAGCCCTTGACAGGAAGTAGCTGTTAACGTTAGACTCTCTGCCACACCAGGCATGGTCAGGTCCATTCCCGAGAAGAAAGTCTTACAGACCCCAGGTGTTAACAGGTCTCATTACTCACCCAAGACAGCACACGAGGCCCTGTGGTGCTTAAGGAAAATGAAAGGAAAACACATTCACAGGTGAGCGCAAGCCAGGCAGGTGGCACCTGTGAATGTGCCACGCTGATTTCAGGGCGCTGTTGAGCCAGCCCTGCAGAAAGGGAGTACCCGCGTTGAGCGCTGACTCAGGCGCCCACACCACTTTCCCCAACCACAGAACCAGGCCTTCCTGCCCAGGCCGGCTCTGCGCTCGCAGCTGCCTCTCCTCCGGCTGCAAACCCCCAGGAAAGTGGTGCCAGTGGAGGCCCCCTCACTGTGAACCCACGGACAGCACCGGACAGGATGAGCAGGGGGACAGATTCCATTTTGATCACCTGCAAAAAGCAGTATTAAATGGAAGCTGGGGCTGGGGGAGTGGCTTTTTTGTAGAGTGCTTGCCTGGCATGCAGGAAGCTCTGGGTTCACTCTCCAGCATTGACTAAACTGGGCCTCTAAGTCCAGCACACAAGAGGATCAGAAGTTCAAGGTTATCCTTGGCTAAATTATAGGGCCAGCCTGGGCTATATGAAACACATGCATCCCATAAAGAAAATTACTTTTTTTTTTTTAAATAGAGAACTTTAAAAATTCCTCTTTGGGCTAAAGAGACGGCTCAGTGGTTAAATGCACTTCCTGTGCACACATGAGGGCCCAAGGGGCCTCAACTGCCAGAGTTCAAATTTCCAGATCCCAGGTAAAACTGCCAGGGGTGGCCATGGGCACCTGTAACCCCAGTCCTGCAGGGGATCAGAGCCCGGAGGATCCTCTGAGCCCCACGAGCTCTGGAATCAGTAAAAAGGGAATCAGATTCAAAACAAGACCAGGCAGGCATGTGAGTGATGGAGCAAGGCATCAGAAGTCCCCCTCTGACCACTGAAAGCCAGCATATGGGGCACTGCCAGGGCCCATGCACAAAACACTAGACACATCACACCATACTACATGTACATGCATGCCACATCACACACACAAAAGATAAATAAATGAAGTACACTTTAAAAAAAAAAAAAAAAAAAAAACCAACCAAACAGATAGCCCAGTCCTGTGGGGAAGCGGAGCCTGGAGAATTGCTGGGGCTGGAGAATGGCAAGTTCTGGAATCAGGAAAAGACTCCATTGCAAAGAAAATCAGAGGGTCCAGAAGATGACTCCACAGTCAAAGGTGCTTGTTTGCAGAGAAAAACAGGTGGTGTGTGATGGAGTGGGTCCGGATGTTCTCCTTACCCCATCAACACATACACGTGCACGCCACACACTCCACACATGCTACGCACATGCAAACAAACAAAAACAAAGCCTTCGTTGTTAAACTTCATTAAGTATAGGCAAAGGACCAGATTGTGAACAGAAGTTGAGGTGGTGATTTTCTCATCTGCAAAATGAAGCAAAGGGGGGGGGGGTCTGGAGAGATGGCTTAGTGGTTTAGGCACTTGCCTGCAAAGCAAAGGACCCAGGTTCGAGTCCCCAAGACCCACGTAAGCCAGATGCACAAGGTGGCTGCATGCGTCTGGAATTCATTTGCAGTGGCTGGAGGCCCTGGCATTCCCATTCTCTCTCTCTTTCTCTCTCTCTGTAATAAATGAATAAAATATTTTTAAAACTCGAGCAAATGATCACGGCCTCATAAGCGTGCGGGGTTGGGTTAGCACGGGCGGGCTGGGCTGCGTAATCTCACGCCCTTCTCTCTGGTCCCTGGCTGCTCTCGGGGAAAGGGCAGACTAAGCCGTTTTAGAGGGAAAATGCTGTGTTCCAAAATTGGACAACAGAGTCCATGTACATAGTTAGTTGTGCATAATTATATGTAATCACATGTTACATATGTGTGTATATAACTTGTACTTATTTACATAGACCCTAACCCCAGAGCAGGAACTCCAAGTCTGCTCCACCCTAGCGTTTTCCTTGTCTCAGTGGCCCTCTCGCCACGGTTGCATGTTCTGAGCGTTTCGTAGGGCTTTTGCACAGCATCCATGTCAGGAGACTAGTTCACAGCCATCTGGTGTGGGCTGACTACCCCTGGAGGCTCCTGGGAACCTTCACTCTCCTTCCTGCCGTCTCACTCTGGAAGGTTCCTTCACAGCCTCCTCCCACTGCAGATTCCTAGGAAGAAAAGCTGGACTTAAACCCCGGCAGGCTGAGGTGTGTGTACCTGTATGGTGTGTGCACATGTATGGTATGTGCACATGTATGGTGCGTGGACATGTATGATATGTGCGCATGTATGGTGTGAGTACATGCATGTTGTGTGTGCATGTATGATGTGTGCACATGTATGATGTGAACACGTGTATGGCATGTGTACATGTATGGTGTGTGTACATGTATGGTATGTGCACATGTATGGTGCGTGGACATGTATGATGTGCGCACATGCATGGGGAGTGTACATGATGATGTGTGTACATGAATGATGTGTGCACATGTGTGGTGAGTGTACATGTGTGATGTGTGCAAATGTATGGTGTGTGCACATGTATGGTATGTGCACAAGTATTGTGTGTGTACATGTATGCTGTGTATACATGTTTTATGTGTGCACATGTATGATGCACATGTGTGTATGATGTGTGCACATGTATAGTGTGCGCACATACATGGTGTGTGTACATGTGTGGTTCACACATGTATGATGTGTGTACATGTATGGCGTGTGCATGTGTATAGCGTGTGTACATGTATGGTGTGTGCACATGCATGTGGTGTGCACATGTATGGTGAGTGTACATGGATGGTGTGTACACATGTATGATGCATGCACACATATGATGCGTGTACGTGTATGTGTGTACATGTATGGTTTTGTGATGCTTCCTGGGCATCTCTTGCAAATGACAGTGGAGTCCGCAGTAGCAGGGTTAGGTGAGGACACTGTGCTTCCAAGTTCCCCAAGGGCCCCAGGCCTGTCCCGGGCCCCCTTCTGCTGTGCTGTGACTCACTGAGGCTCATGCTGGTGGTGAAACTGCCAAACCTTTGTAAAGAAGGCTTTTTGGATCCCAACTTTATTATGTTATTATAATTAATTAGGGTTTAATTTGCATACAACAAATTGCAAAGATTATATGCACAGTTGTACAAGTTCCAACAAACGCCTAAACCCTGCTAACAGCTGCCATTATTGACACAGAGCCTTCTAACACTGCAGTGAACCCCAAGGCTCCCTTCCAGTGACGATCCAGCCCCCCCTTCCCCACAATTCTGTGTCCTAGATGGTCATAGAAATGGAACCAGGCAAAACAGCTCCTTGTGGATCTGGTTTCTTTCTTACTGCACTGTTGACACCCATCCACTCTGTTCTATATATTCTTAGTTTTTTTTTTTTTTTTCTTTTTACCTTTTTTTGGGGAGGGTTTAAGGTAGGGTCTCACTCTAGCCCAGGGTGACCTGGAACTCACTCTGTAGTCCCAGGTTGGCCTTGAACTGCGCCACCAGTGCCCTCTTTCTTTCTTTCTTTCTTTCTTTCTTTCTTTTTTGAGAACAGGGTCTTATGTAGCTCAGGCTGGCCTTGACTTTGTAGGGTGGGCAGCTCAGGTACCAAGCAGTGAAATACATGGATGTATAATCTAATATTTGTTACTGATAAATGTTCCAAGGAGAAAAAACATAGAAGAGTCAAGCAACAGAGACCAATGGAAGGGGCAGCCATTTCAGTGCTGTGACCAGGGAAGGAGTGATGGTTGACTTTACATGTCCACTTAACTGGGCCATGAGGTGTCCAGATATTTAGTTAAACATCATTCTTTGAGTACATATGAAGGGTGTCTGGCTAACATTTGAATCAATACTGCCAGGGGCTGGAGAGATGGCTCAGTACTTAAGGCACTTGCCTGCAAAGCCCAAGAACCCAGGTTTGATTCCCCAGTACTCGCATAACGCCAGATACACAAAGGGGCACATGTGTCTGGAGTTCTTTTGTAGTGGCTAGAGGCCCTGGTGTGCCCATTCTGTCTCTCTGTCTGTCAAATAAATAAATAAATTTTTTTATTTTTATTTATTTGAGAGTGACAGAGAGAAAGAGGGAGAGAGAGAGAGAGAGAATGGGTGCGCCAGGGCCTCCAGCCACTGCAAACGAACTCCAGATGCGTGCACCCCCTTATGCATCTGGCTAACGTAGGTCCTGGGGAATCAAGCCTTGAACTGGGGTCCTTAGGCTTCACAGGCAAGCGTTTAACCGCTAAGCCATCTCTCCAGCCCATAAATAAAATCTTTTTTAAAATAGTGTGTGTCAAGCAAGGTACTTCTTCAAGGCAGGGAGGCCTCATCCAAATGGAAGACAACCTCCGTAGAACAGAAAGCTGTGATACTGTTTTGAGCCGGGACACGAGTTCTCCTCTCCAGTCGAGAACTGCCAGCGTCAGCGCTCCAGGGCCCGCAGCTCGCCAGCTGCAGATCTTGGGCTTTCTCAGCCTCCGTAGTCGTGTGAGGCAGCTTGTGTGGTTGGGACAGTCTCGCTGTGTAGCCCAGCTTGGCCCACACTAGCAGCCCTACCTCCTCCTCCTAAGTAGCTAGGACTTCTGCCCTGCGCCTGCGCCTGCGCCAGCACAGCTCGTGCCTTTCTCTCTCTCATCTCTTCTCATCTCCTCTGACCAGGGCGGAAGGGCTCTGTGAGGCACTGCACTGTGTGAAGCAGGGGGTCGTGAGGACGTCTGGGAATGGCAGGCGGAGTGGCCTGTGCAAAGGCCCCAGGCTCAGGGAGGGAACAGCGTAGTTCAGGACACTGGTGATCCCGTGACTGGAGCAAAAGGAGGAGTGGGGGACACCAGTGAGAGAGAGAATGGAGGTGGAGCACCCGCAGAACACTGGACTGCCAAGGATGTCCTAACCCATATAGGGTCCGGATTTGAAGTGGGATGAGAATCATTTGAGGAGCGATTATATAATGTTTCTTTTTCCTTTCCTTTCCTTTCCTTTTCTTTTCTTTTCTTTTCCTTTCCTTTCCTTTCCTTTCCTTTCCTTTCCTTTCCTTTCCTTTCCTTTCCTTTCCTTTCTTTTCTTTTCTTTTTTTTTGGTTTATGGAGGTAGGGTCTCACTCTAGTCCAGGCTGACCTGGAATTCACTATGTAGTTTCAGGGTGGCCTCGAACTCATGGTGATCCTCCTACCTCTGCCTCCCAAGTGCTGGGATTAAAGGCGTGTGCCACCATGCCCGGCTCCATGTATATTTTTTAATATTTTATGTTTCTGAGAGAGACAGTGAGAGAGAGAAAGGCAGATAGAGAGAGAATGGGCGTGCCAGGGCCTCTAGCCACTGCAAACAAACTCCAGATGCATAGGCCACCTAGTGCATCTGGCTTACGTGGGTCCTTGGGAATTGAGCCTTGAACCAGAGTCCTTAAGCTTCACAGGCAAGTGCCTTAGCTGCTAAGTCATCTCTCCAGCACTATATGATGTTTCTTTTCTCTTTCTCTCTCTCTCTCTTTCTTTTTTTTTCTTCCCAAGGTAGGGTCTCACTCTAGCCCAAGCTGACCTGGAATTCACTATGTAGTCTCTCCTCTCAGGGTAACCTCAAGTTCAAAGCAATCCTCCTACCTTTGCCTCCCAAGTGCTGGGATTAAAGGCGTGTGCCACCACACCTGGCCTTATAATGTTTCTTAATTCTTATAATAATATATTATCTTTTTAATATTTATTTTTATTTATTTGAGAGAGGGAAAGAGAGAGAGAGAGAGGAAGAGAGAGAGAGAGAATGGGCATGTCAGGGCTTCCAGCCACTGCAAACCAACTCCAGATGCATGTGCCACCTTGTGCATCTGGCTTACGTGGGTGTGAGGAATCAAACTGAACTCCTTTGGCTTTGCAGGTAAGAGCCTTAACCACTAAGCCATCTCTCCAGCCCCAATAATATATCATCTTAATGCCTAGAATAACATTGTGGGGTCAACAGTATTGTTTACATAGATATACCTGAAAGACAGGCTCAGAGAGAAGAAATAACTGCTCCAGGGCTCCACATATAGTAAACAGGCAGGATACCCAGCCGTCCTGATTGGTGCAGACTGGTCTGCTTCAGCGCTGAAAATTCTGCTGGAGGAGCTAGCTAGGGGTATGATGGCTCAGCGGGTAAGAGTGCTCACCACATAAACGTGAGGGTGTGAGAGGGACTGAGTTTGGTTTCCCAGCACTCACATAAAAATCTGGGGGTGGGGCTGGAGAGATGGCTTAGCGGTTAAGCGCTTGCCTGTGAAGCCTAAGGACCCTGGTTCAAGGCTCAATTCCCCAGGACCCATGTTAGGCAGATGCACAAGGGGGCACACGCTCCTGGAGTTCGTTTGCAGTGGCTGGAGGCCCTGGTGTGTCCATTCTCTATCTATCTGCCTCTTTCTCTCTCTCTCTCTCTCTCTTTGTCGGTCACTCTCAAATAAATAAATTAATTAATTTAAAAAAAATCTGGGAGTGGCCATACATGCCAGTACCCTGGCCCTGTGGGGGACAGAATCGCTGGAGCTCGCTGACTGTAAAAATGGCTGTTCTAGGCTGAGTGACTCTGCCTCAGTGAAACCTGTGGATACGTGATAGAGGACTACTGCATGTGTGCACACGGGGTATGTGTTTCTGCATACACATGTGTAACACACACACACACACACACAATAAAAATAAAAACACACACCATACTGCACATGTATTTAACTTCCTTGTTTTTGCTTGCTTTTTTTTTTTTTCTCTCCCTTTTTTGAGTCAAGGTCTTGCTATATAGTCCAGGCTGGCCTCAAACACCCAGTCCTCCTGCCTCAGCCTCCTGAGTGCTGGGACTATACCATGTGCCACCATGCCGGGCTCTGAATTTGATGACTGTATTCTTTTTTTTGTTTTTTGTTTTTTGTTTTTTGTTTTTTTGTTTTTTGTTTTTCGGGGTAGGGTCTCACTCTAGCCCAAGCTGACCTGGAATTCACTATGGAGTCTCAGGGTGGCCTTGAACTCATGACGATCCTCCTACCTCTGCCTCCTGAGTGCTGGGATTAAAGGCGTGCGCCACCACGCCCGGCTTTGATGACTGTATTCTAATTGATTGGTTTTCCTTTACAAGCCTTTTGATATTTTTGGACTTTTTACTGTTTTCTTTTTTGGTGTTGACGGTCAAACCTGGAGCCTCACGTACGCTAAGCATGTGATCTACCCTGGAGTCATACCCTCAACCCTTAGTTTTATACATTTAAAACACTCTGAGGTGGGACTACCGGCTCTTTCAGACGAGAAGTAAATGGCACTTGAAGCCTGCGGTCTCGCAGGAGCTGGGAAGTGGGCCACTGGTGTGGTCACAGTGATTCACTTGAGGCATGGAAGTTTTCATCATTTCTCAGCCGTGTTACCCAAACTTGTACAAGTAAGTTGGGTAATGCCTTAGTGGGAATTTCTCATCTACTCATTCCTTAACTGAGCACCAACTGGGACCTGGTGTGTAACACGCGAGAGTGGCATGGGTGGCTCTGAAGGGGACAGGGCACACCTGAGATGCTTTTGTGGAGCCGACCGTGTGAGCAGTTGAGACAGAAATGCAGAGGAAATCATAGGTATAATTACCCAGGCCCGAGTGATGGGGCTGTGGGCGTAGGAATTCCCTGCCCCAGGTCTGCTAATAATCTGAGGGCTGACTAGGTACCAACAGGGCACAGAGGGGCTGGCAGGGCATCAGGGCCCAGGCAGAGATGAACAAGAGTTGGCTGGACAGGCTGGGCCAGCTGTTAAATTTTCAGGGCATTTGTGAACCCTTTGTTAAACAACTGCTTTTACAAGTGTTCTGTAAACTTACAATTAAGTAAATTGTGTCGAGAACAAAGGAAATAAACATTATAGGTTGGCTTTAAATGTCTGCATGGGGGTGGGGTGGCAGTGGGCACCTCTTGCACCAGGTAAGGACGCTGGTGGCACCTAACAATCTTTCTAATCAACTGTCTCCCGAACACAGCCCCCTCTGGTAGGACCTGTAACAGCATCTGAGCTGTGTAAGTCCTTCCTGCTGGAGGCTGGGTTCTGGATGTGGGTGCTTTGATGTAACTATTCTATCCCGGGTGCCAATTCCAGCTTGCTTATACACACTTCTTCCTACTCATTCTATTTTGTTTTACTTATTATTATTATTTGATGCATGCGTGTGTGTGTGTGTGTGTGTCGCTTGTGTGGTCAGGTGTGAATCCTCACCTTCCACTGAGGTAGGGTCTCTCGTTCTTGTTCACTGCTGTGTTTGCTGGGCTAGGGGTTCGGAGAGCTTCTGGGACATTCTCCTGCCTCTGCCTCCCATCTAGTGGCCGCTGTGTTGGGATTCTAGAAGCCTGTCACAGACTTTGACTTTTCAGATGAGGTCTGGGGGGTCGAATTTGGGTACTCCAGCCTGAGTGACAAGTGTATTATCCACTGAGCCATATCCCCTGCTAGGACAGCCTTGATAAGCCTGAGCCATACATCCAGGTCTTAGCTCCAGAGTTCCCCCTCCAATCCCGGCTGGCATCTCCAGCACAGTTATCTCTGCCTAACGTAATGCATCTTACCCAAGACAGTTCAACATCCCCAGGGAGCTGAACACAAATGCGCCAAGTGTGAAGCACAGGACATGAGTCTAGCAGGGTCCGAAGCTGTAGTCACATTGTTCAGGCCACGTGGGGATAAGGACCCCGGAAGGCTGGAACTTCCTAACCATTTAATTATTCATCCATCCATCCATCCATTTTTATAGTTTTATTTATTTTCAGGCAGAGAGAGAGAGAGACAGAAAGAGAGAAAGAGAGAGAGGGAGAATGGACATGCCAGGGCCGCCAGCCATTGCAAACAAACTCCAGATGCATGTGCCACTTTGTGCATCTGGCTTTACATGGGTCCTGAGGAATTGAACCAATGCCATCAGGCTTTGCAAGCAAGCGCCTTTAACCACTGAGCACTGACTATTTTTTTTTTTTCCGAGGTAGAGTCTCCGTCTAGCCCAGGCTAACCTGGAATTCACTATGTAGTCTCAGGTAGCCTTGAACTCATGGCAGTCCTCCTGCCTCTGTCTCCCGAGTGCTGGGATTAAAGGCATGTGCCACCACGCCTGGCTATTTTTATTTATTATTTGTGTCTGTGTGCTTGTTTGTGTGTGTGTGTGTGTGTGTGTGTGAGCGAGAGAGAGAGAGAAAGAGAATGGGTATACCAGGGCTTCCAGCCACTGCAAATGAACTCCATACATATGTGCCACTTTGTGCATCTGGCTTATGTGGATCCTGGGGAATCGAACCTCAGTCCTTTTGCTTTGCAGACAAGCATCTTAACCACTAAGCCATCTCTCCAGCCCCCCTCTGACTTTTAAAGCAGACTAGAAATCTGAATGTTTATGAACATCTTGCTAATCTTAAGTGCTGTAATCATCCTAGATTTTGAAGAGCCCCCCCGCAGCCCAGTGAATCATGCGTGGGCGAGGAATGAACCAGAGACCTAAGCCACCAACTACAGCCCAAATTCTGGGCAAAACACTGCTGAGTCTGAGGGTCTGTTTTCTCTTCTTCAACTTCCTAGTTCCCATCAAAGACCTGATACAAAAAGCCACCTTAGGGCTGGAGAAATGACTAAGTGGTCAAGGTGCTTGCCTGTAAAGCCTATGGACCCAGGTTCAATTTCCTAGGACCCACAAAAGCCAGATGCACATGGTGGCACATGCATTGTTCGTTTGCAGTGGCTAGAGGCCCTGGCATGCCCATACTCGCTCTCTCTCATAAATAATTAAATTAAAATAAAATATTTTTTAAAAAGCCACCTAGGCAATGTTTGTTGAGTGACTCACTGAACAAATGAATCATCGAGGACAATAAAAACCTTTCTGACCTATAGGAACCATTTAACTTGTTATACCTCCACACACACAAACTCATTCTTTTAAAAATATTTATTTATATGCATGCAGAGATAAGAGACAGAGAGACAGAGAGAGAGAGAGACTGGGCGTGCTAGGACCTCTAGCCATTGCAAGTGGACTCCAGATGCATGTGTTGTCTCTTTTGTGCATCTGTATGTGGATACTGGGCAATCGAACCCGGGTTGTTAGGCTTTGCAGGCAAGTGCCTTAAATACTGAACCTTCTCTCCACCCCCGCCCCCCAAAAATCATTCTTATGCAAGAGGTTTGTATATGTGCTTACTGTGGACTCATGAGTAAAGCAGTTAAAAAGTAAAATAAAAAATAAAATAGGGTTGGAGAGATGGCTTAGTAGTTAAGACACTTGCCTTCAAAGCCAAAGGGAGGGGAAGTCAAAGGACCCAGGTTTGATTCCCCAGGACCCACATATGCCAGATGCACAAGGTGGCACATGCATCTGTAGTTTGTTTGCAGTGGCTAGAGGCCCTGGCGTGCCCATTCTCTGTATATATCTGTCTCTTTCTCTCTCTCAAATTAATATAGTATAGTATGATATAATATCAAATGAACCCAGTCACAAAAAATGGGTCCTCCTCCCAGACTAGTAGCTCTAGAATAGTTTATGCAATTACTTCACAAGCTAGGTCATATGATTAGTTCCATTTTAGAGAGGAGGTATTAGTTATAATCTATAATTATCTTCCCAGGACAATATGAATGGCAGTATCCCATTATTCTCAGGGGAAAATCCAAAGTTTGTTTGTTTAATGGCCCAATGGGGTTCCTTTCTCCTGTTGTGGAATGCTGTCCCCTGGGTGTGACATGGTCATTATGGTCTTCAACTGCAAGCAGCTGTGATCACCTGAAGGAGAACTGAACACGATTAGGCCCTTGGCTTTCCATCATGGAGGAGAAAAGGCTCAGAAGGCCACGACCCTCCCCTGAATGTTTTTTTTTTGTTTGTTTTTGTTTTTGGTGTTTTGATGTAGTGTCTTGCTCTAGCCCAGGCTGACCTGGAATTCACTATGTAGTCTCAGGGTGGCCTCGAACTCACGGCAATCCTCCTACCTCTGCCTCCCGAGTGCTGGGATTAAAGGCTGCACCACCACGCCTGGCCCTCCCCCAAATTTATAGGCAGTTAAATGATTGCCGGGGGAGGAGTTCACAAGATCACACTCCTCCCCAGAATTTATAGGCAGTTGACAGTTGCTAGGAGAGGAGCTCATAAGGCCACGCCCCTCCCTAGGGACATATAGACAGTTAATGGTTGTTGAGGGGGAGAGACATTTTCTTCAGTGATGTAGCTGCCTGTGCACTTGTAGCAGCCCACCAGCTAGGTTTCTGTAAGGAACCCCACTTAAACTCATTGGTTCCGTGAGCCACACTCGCATAGAACGGTTTCTTGTCTGTCCACGGTGCTCTGCGCGGAGTAGACATTGTCTACATCTCATCAGAAGACGTCACTACACATCCCCAAGGCTGGTGGCTCGCTTCTCATTCTCCGTAGTCTCTCTCGCTGCTCATTTCTCATCCTTACTTTCAGTCGTCTGGCTTCCTCAGATGTGCTGTGGCCTCAGGACCCTTGTGGACCACCTGCCGGGGGGCTGCTCTCTCAAGCTCAGTGTGTGGCTCCTCCTCTCCTCCAAGTCTTTACTCAGAGGTTCCCCCGCAACCCCGCCGGGAAAGTTCTCTTAAACCCACCCGCCCACTTAAAATGATGGCTTCTGCCACTTCTGTTTCCCGTCGCTAGTTAATTTTCTCCATAGTTTTTACCACCTCCAAAACACAGAGCTAATTGAAAGTCCCTTGTGTAAAATGTTTGGGTCCAGAAGTGTTTCAAATTTTGAATTTGTTTGGCTTGTGGAATTTTTACATATACATAATGAGATATCTTGGGGATGAGACCCATGCCTAAACACGAAATTTGTGCTTCAGTGGCACTGAAAAGTAGGTCGCTTTAGATAATATTTTTGGTGTACGTTCATTTTGCCTGTGAGCTGTCACATGATGTCTGTTGTTGAATTTTCAACTTGTGGTATTGTTTGTGTTTAAAACATTTACAATTTTGAGATATTTTTATATTGAAATTTCAAATTCAGAGTGCTCAAGAGGTAATTTGATGATTTATTTTTGTCTGCACCACTCTTAAGAGTATAGGGATTTCCTCCTTTTTTAAATTTTTTTTTAAATTATTTATTAGAAAGAAAGAAGAGCCAGGCATGGTGGCACACGCCTTTAATCCCAGCACTTGGGAGGCAGAGGTAGGAGGATCCCCATAAATTCGAGGCCATCCTGAGACTACATAGTGAAGTCCAGGTCAGCCTGGGATAGAGTGAGGCCCTACCTCAAAAAAAGAAAAAAAAAAAAAAAGAAAGAAAGAAAGAAGAAGAGATAGATAGATAGACAGATAGATAGATAGATAGAGAATGGGCATGCTAGGGCCTCCAGCCTTTAATCCCAGCACTTGGGAGGCAGAAGTAGGTGGATCATTATGTTTTTGAGGCCACCCTGAGACTATATCATGTATTCCAGATCAGCCTGGGCTAGAGCGAGATCCTACCTCGAAAAAACATAAATTTTTTTTTAATTAATTAATTTATTTATTTGAGAGCGACAGACAGTGAGAGAAAGAGGCAGATAGAGAGAGGGAGAGAGAATGGGCGTGCCAGGGCCTCCAGCCACTGCAAACGAACTCCAGACACGTGCGCACCCTTGTGCATCTGGCTAACGTGGGACCCGGGGAGTCGAGCCTCGAACCGGGGTCCTTAGGCTTCACAGGCAAGCGCTTAACCGCTAAGCCATCTCTCCAGCCCGAAAAAACATAAATTTTTTAAAAGAGTAAAAAATAAATAGTTCATTGATTCTAAGATTATTTGAATTTTATAAATAAGCAGTGTTGCCAGATAAAATACAAGCTGCTCAGTTTAATTTGAATTTCAGATGAAAAACTGTTTTAGGATAAACATACCCCATTTGAGACATCCTCCTTGGGGTGTACCTATATGAAAAAAGCAGTTGTTGTTTATTTCAAGTTCAAATTTAACTGAAGTGATGGCCATTCAACTAGCAGTATGGCAGGAAAAAAAATATATGTCCTCAATTCAGTGAAATCTGGAGGTATGTATGGCATTGGGGTGAGGGGGGAGATTAGTGGATTCAGAAAAGACTTTGGTTCAGTGCTAGGTGCTATAATCAACCTAGGAGACTCAGTTTCACCTGCCTGCTCCTTCAAGGTCACCCTCTACCCCTTAGGGCTTTTCCAAAAGCTTCTAGCCTTGAACAACCCAATAACATTTGGTCAATAAATTCAAGGAGTGGAGAAACCCTATTAAAAAATATTTTATTTATTTATTGGAGAGAGAGAAGGAAGCAGATATAATGGGCATTCCAGGGCCTCCAGCCACTGCAAAGGAACTCCAGATGCCTGTGTCACCTTGTGCATATGGCTTACATGGGTACTGAGGAATTGAACCTGGGTCTTTAGGCTTCATAGGCAAGCACCTTAACCACTACACCATCTCTTTAGCCCGAGAAATCCTTTTTTTTTTTTTTTTTTTTTGAGGTAGGGTCTCACTTTGGCCCAGGCACGTGGAATTCACTATGTAGTATTAGGGTGGCCTCAAACTCACAGTGATTCTCCTACCTCTGCTTCCTGAGTGCTGGGATTAAAGGCGTGCACTACCATGCCTGGCTTTTTGTTTTTGACCTTTTATTGGCACCTTCACATACACAATATATTCATGGCCAAATATTTTTTAAAATATTCTTATTTATTTATTTATTTATTTATGAGGGAAGGAGGGAGACAGAGAGAGAATGGGCACACCAGGGCCTTCAGCCACTGCAAGCAAATTCCAGATGCATGCACCCCCTTGTACATCTGGCTTACATGGGTCCTGGGGAATTGAACCTGGGTCCTTTGCCTTTGCAGGCAAATGCCTTAACCGCTAAGCCATCTCTCTAGCCCCATGGCCAAATATTTTAAGCGCAGCAGAAGTCCAAAGCCAAGTGTAGAGACTGAGCTTTCATCTCTTGCATTCCAGCTCCACATCCCCGGGGGGGGGGGGGGTGGTAACAACTGCTAAAGCTACCACTGCAGCGAAATGTTCCACCTGTGGTTTACATAGCTAGTTTTTCTGTGCTGTCAATGTGTAGCCTTTCTTCAATCTCTCTATCATCTCTCTTTCTCTCTCTCTCATCTATTCCAGAAACATGTGCCCCTTTGTGCATCTGGCTTTACGTGGGTACTGGGGAATCGAACCCAGATCATCAGGCTTTGCAAGAAAGCACCTTTAGCTGGGCGTGGTGGCGCATGCCTTTAATCCCAGCACTTGGGAGGTAGAGATAGGAGGAGCGCCGCGAGTTCGAGGCCACCCTGAGATGACATAGTGAATTCCAGGTCAGCCTGGACTACAGTGAGACCCTATGTTGAAACTCCTCCCCTCAGTGATTTAGAAAGCACCTTTAACCGCTAAGCCATCTCCCCAGCCCAGCGCTTAGCCTTTCTAAACAACAATACGTGACGTAAGTTGAAAGGATGCAGCCATGGTGTACGTAGACACGTCCACCCATAAATGTCTGCTCAATTTGTTTTGTACACAAATGGGATTATATGGTATACATGGTTTGGTGACTGTTCTGTGAGGCTGAATGTATACTCTGGCTGTCCTTAATGCCTACATCTGAGCGCTGACTCATTCTTTTTTATGAAGCTGCTTGCTATTCAAGGGGCGGGACACGGCATAATTTATTTAACTAGTCTCCTATGATGAAGTGTTCAGGTTGCTTCCAGATCTGAGCCATAAAAAGGATAAATAAAGCCACGCAAGTAAGAAAAGGCAGGTCCTGTGAGGGGAAAGGGGGAGCTTGCAAGGGGCTAGGCAAAGCCAGCAGGCGGTGAGGCGCTCAGACCCCTGCTGAAATCGAGTTAACTCTGTACCTGCGAGTTCCTGAGAGACTCCAGATGGTTCCAGGGAGAAGGCCAAGGCTACTTGGGTGGCCCAAGAAGCTGCTTGGGGAAGCAGCTGGTACTCAACCCCGGGTGGAAACCGTCCTGTATTTTGACCAGCTGAATGGTTCTTCTGGTCATTTTTGTTAATTATCGACCCTGGCTCAGTATATCAATCCATTTCTGCCACTGGAATTCTTGTCTGTGAACACTCTCTCAGTTTCAACTTTTACTTGTATATATATGTGTGTATATATATATATATATATATATATATTTTTTTTTTTTTTTTCTTATGAAGAATAAGAAAGAACCCAGGGCATTTACAAGAGTTCCAGTCCATGTCACTGCCTTTAAACACCTGGTGTAGTGCATTCCTTTCTGGAAGGCCGTTAGGCAAGCACTTTCGTCACTTGTATTGCACAGTTGGGGAAATTGAGATTCTGAGGGA
Source organism: Dipus sagitta (assembly GCA_036346955.1). NCBI lineage: Eukaryota > Metazoa > Chordata > Mammalia > Rodentia > Dipodidae > Dipus > Dipus sagitta. The sequence continues at coordinate 9,415,200 of CM070779.1, read as the reverse complement.
CTCTCAGGGACTGGTCCATGTTCACACACCCCAGATCAGAGGCAGTGCTGGGTTCAAGGCCATTTCCATCCAGCCCTGCAAGCCCCGCTCTCTCTGGTTTTTCTCTATCCTAATGAAGACATGTGGAAGGTCCACAGTGGAGCCCCTGCGCAGGGTCACAAAGCATGAATGCACACATGGATACAGATGAGCTGGAATGATGACAGAGACCGAAAGTTACAGTGAGGGCTGGAGAGATGGCTTAGTGGTTAAGGCGCATGTCTGCAAAGCTAAAGGACCCAGGTTCGATTCCCCAGAACCGATGTAAGCCAGATGTACAAGGGGGCTCATGCATCTGAAGTTTGTTTGTAGTGGCTGGAGGCCCTGGAGCACCCATTCTCTTTGCCCCTCGCTATCTCTCTGTCTAATAAAACACAGTGGTTGATAGACAAAGTATTCTATGATGATAGCACTATTGGTTTCTTTTTTAATGTATACGTATATTTTTTTAGAGAGAGCAAGAGAAGCCGGGCGTGGTGGCGCACGCCTTTAATCCCACTCGGGAGGCAGAGGTAGGCGGATCGCCATGAGTTCGAGGCCACCCTGAGACTCCATAGTGAATTCCAGGTCAGCCTAGGCTAGAGTGAGACCCTACCTCGAAAAACCAAAAAAAAAAAAAAAAAAAAGAGAGAGAGAGCAAGAGAGACATACAGAGAGAGAGAGAGAGAATTGGCATGCAGGGCCTCAGCCACTGCAGCTGAACTCCAGATGCTTGCATCATTTGGGGGTCATGTGCGACCTTGCTTGCCTCACCTTTGTGGATCTGGAGAGAGACCAAACATGGGTCCTAAGGCTTTGCAGGCAAACACCTTAACCACTAAGCAATCTCTCCAGCCCTCTTTTTTTTTCTTTTTTTAAATATATTTCATCTTTATTTATTTATTTGAGAGAGAGATACAGAAATAGGTAGGGAGAGAGAGAGAGAGAATGGGTGTGCCAGGGCCTCCAGCCACTGCTAGCAAACTCCAGATGTGTGTGCCCCCTTGTGCATCTGGCTTACGTGGGTCCTGGGGAGTCAAACCTGGGTCCTTTGGCTTTGCAGGCAAACACCTTAACTGCTAAGCCATCCCTCCAGCCCTCTCCAGCCCTCTTTTAAATTTTTTATCCATTTATTTATTTGCAAGTAGAAATAGAAAGAGAGATTATCTTTAGGCTTTGCAGGCAAGCGCCTTAACTGCTAAGCCATCTCCCCAACCCCTCATTAGCTTCTGTTCTAGACAAGAACCCTTGCTGAAACACCGCAGAAGGCCAATCAAGCTGGTTTACACAAACTCATCAAACAGTATGCAGCAGTGATGGAATTTCTAGGTGCGTTTATCTCAAAAGCCTACGAAGAAGGGCCCGATTCAAAGTCTTCAGACCTGTATGGGGTCATCACGTTATCACGTCGTGCCCAGCAAATATGTCTAATTGCTATGTGTCAATCAAAAGTGAAAACAAGTTAACAAGAGTCCTCAGACTGATCTCGCTCTCTCTCCTCAATAATCCTTGCTTTTCTTTCTTTAAAAATTTTAAATTATTATTTTACTTTTGAGAGAGAGAGAGAGAGGGAGAGAGAGGGAGAGAGAGAGAAGGAGGCAGAGAGACAGAATGGGCGCCCCAGGGACTTTCAGCCACTGTGAACGAACTCCAGATGCGTGCACCACCCCCTTAGTGTGCAGGTGCAACATTGCACGCTTGCGTCACTGTGTGTTTGACTACTATGTGGGACCTGGAGAGATTCGAACAAGCATTCTTAGGCTTCGCAGGCAAGCACCTTCACCGCTAAGCCATCTCTTCAGCCCATTCCTTGCTTTTCTCCATCTTCTTTCTCAGTCTGGCAGGACCAGATGTAGCAGCAAGGTTTTTATTTTTGTTTACCACGTGTATAGCATGTGTGGTGTGTGTATGTATAGCATATGCACGTGCGCGTGCTGATGCACAATCCCCATGCGCATGCATGCGGAACCCGGAGGAGAATGTCACGCGTCCTCTCTCTCTCTCTCTCTGCTGTGCCTTTCCTTGAGTGGCAGTTACTCACTGAACTCAGAGCTGCTATTTTTGGTTAGACTGGCTGACAGAGAGCTCGTGATTCTCCGGGTCTCAGTTCCCCACCCTCAGCAGGACTAGGGTTACAGGTGGGCATGCCCATGCCCAGCTTTTCAGAAGGGTGTTGGCGACTGAACTCAGTCCCTGAAGTCCTCATGCTTGCATAGCCAATGCCTGTGTCCACTGAGCTGTCTCCCCAGTGAAATGGAGATGACTTCCCCAAATACCTCGAGTAAAAGCCCTAGGGAGAAGACTTGCTGGCCAGGTTTGGGATATGTGTCCCTCCAGGGCATGGGGTAAGGGGAGGGTCAGTCCCACCGGGTCATGTGACTCACCTTTGCAGCACTGATGTTCTGGCTGTATAGGTCTTTGCTGGGGTGGGGCTCAGGGTGCTGGCTAGTGCAATGTGGTATGTTTAACAGCTCCCCTGGATGTCAGTGGCACCCTCCCCTCATTTGTGACAGCCAAAAATGTCTCCAGATGTAGCCAAATATCATATATATATATATATATATATATATATATATATATATATATATATATTGATATATAGTAGGTTTTCACTCTAGTCCAGGTCGATCTGGAATTCACTATATAGTCTCAGGGTGGCCTCAAACTCTCGGTGACCCTCCTACCTCTGCCTCCCAAGTGCTGGGATTAAAGACATGTGCCACCACGCCCGGCTCCCTGATGATACTTTTTTTAATTAAAATTTAAGATTGCCTCACTGAGAGCTACATCCATGGAGTGAGAGCAGCGTGTTCTGGGGCTGGGGTACAGTTCAGTGTTAGAGTTCTTGCCTGGCCCACACAAGACTTTGAGTTCCATCTCCAAAACCACACAGGATGAAGTAGTGTGTTAGCGATGCTAGTCAGCTTTCTGTTACTGTAACAAATACCCGGGAGTATCAGTTTATAAGGAGAAAGAGGTTTGCCTTGGCTCTGGGTTTCAGAGGTTCCAGCAGGTGACTGGTTGGCCCTGCTGCCTTCGGGTCTGTGGTGGGAGGGTGTAGTATTGCAAAAGTTCTTCCCCCGGAGGCCAGGAAGCAAAAGAGAGGAAGAGGGTGGTTTAGCATCCCCCAATTCCTTCCAAGGGCACACCGTGCAATAGCCTAAAAGACCCCTTGACTGGGCATACATCTGAGTTCCATTTCCTCCCAGTAGCACTTCCAGGGGAGCAGGCTTTCGCCTCATGGACTTATGGGGCATTCAAGTTTCAGACTTTAGGAAGAGCCGAAGAGAAGGAGGTGGGCCTCCTCGGGAGCTACTGTGGCACCTTGAACCTCTACAGGGGTGGGACTCTAGATTCACACAACAATAACTTTGGGAGAGGATTCATAAGACTTGGGAGCTTCCTGTGAACTGGTGAGCTACCTGCGTATGCTGTGAGGGAGCCTCCACGTCAAAACAAAGATTGTAAACAAAGATGGGGGACTTGCTTCTGTTGCGCGCATCATTGCATGTGATCTTTCCTAAATTATTTCATCCCTTTCGTCCTCCTGTTTTCCTTCAATTTCACAGGTGATTAATGATTTCAGGCAACCAATTATTAATGTCCATGAAACTGAAATGCCAGGCAAACCAGGTTATTTAAATACACTCTTTCACTGGTTGACTGTGAAGTCTACTTACTTGGATAATATTTTAGAATCAAACCTTTGTTTTCTCCCTTTTTTCCTTTCCCAATCCCTCCTCTCCTTCTCCTTTGTTTTTATTTTTTGACTTGTTAATGCAGAGGTATCCATGTTTTGACAAAAGGCTTCTTACTTTTATTTAATTCCAGCACTCTGGAAGCAGAGTTAGGAGGATCGCCTTGAGTTCAAGGCCATCCTGAGACTACACGGTGAATTCCAGGCCAGCCTGGGCTACAGCTAGACTCTACCTTGAAAAAAAAGTTGCTCATCTGATTCATTACCAGTCTCTTCTACTGAAAGGAAGGGGGGAAGGGAGAGGAAAGAACGTATTCTCATTTCAATGAGTTTACCGGTGTGTGTGAGCCCTAGAGCCTTACGCAGGCACTACATCCCCACAGTGTTGTGGCTTGGTTCCATCTTGCTATCAGCCCAACCTGCTAATTCCGTGAGATTTTTAGCTTCTGGTCTTCGTCTGAACAAATCAGAAATTGCAAGAAAACGTTTGAACAAACCGGAGCACGGTTGTAGTGAAGGGTGGAATATATCCCTGAAACAAACAAATGACCTAATCCTGTGTCAGATGTGGAAGGCGGGGGGGGGGGGGGGGGGGGGGGGGGGGGCGGGGCGGGGCAGGGGCTTTATGATTCACGCCTTAAAAAAAAAACTTTCAGGAAGGTTTGCTTTGCAAGAGCATGAAAGAAAATTGACCTTTTGATCTCAACCAGTTGTAAGAAAATTTCAGGCTGTCACCTTTGGAGTAAACACTGTTTAAGTCCGATTAGATTCATGATTTATTATGCAAACCTCTCCTTGGAGTTTCCAGCTAAGAACTTGGGGTATGGTTCTTTCGCCTTGCAGAAACAGGCTTTTCTTGGGGGACAATGTTTACTGTGGGCACCCTCACGGGTTGGTTTTCCTAGCCATGTGTCACTTCTAAAAACTGCTGCAGTGAGGGAACACACACTGCTCAATCTGTAAAACATCCCATAAAGATGCTTCCTTTAGGGCTAGAGAGATGGGTCAATGGTTAAGCTACTTGCTTGCAAAGCCTAAGGACCCTAGTTCGATTCCCCAGTACCCACATAAAGCCAGATGCACAAGGTGGCGCATGTCTGTAGTTCATTTGTGGCAGTGGCTGGAGGCTCTGTGTGCCAGTACTCACTTTCTCTGTCTTCCCCTCTCTCTCTAATAAATAAATAAAATATTTTTTGAAAAATGTCTCTTTCGGGCTGGAGAGATGGCTTAGCGGTCAAAGCGTTTGCCTGCAAAACCAAAGGATCCTGGTTCAAGTCTCCAGGACCCACGTAAGCAGGATGCACAGGGTGGTGCATGCATCTGGAGTTTGTTTGCAATGGCTGGAAGCCCTGTTGTGCCCATTCTCCCCCTCTCCCTCCCTCCCTCTCTCTCTCAAATAAACAAGTAAATAAAAATATATATTTTAAAAAATGTCTCTTTCTCACTGTAAGCATTGAGTGCTTTCTGGAAAAAGAAATCCAGCATTCTTTAAGTTGGAGAATACACTCTGATATTTATCATGATTTACATTTGAATTATACAAAGTGCAGGGAAACAGAGAGAGGGGGGAAGTTTTTATTATGTGTTTGGCGAGTAGTCCAGTGTTTATAGTCTGGGAACAGGATGCTAGAAGGAGTCGCTCTGTTGTTAGGGAGGGTTCACATTCCCAGTCCACCCACTCACCCAAGGACAGCCTTGGCTTCAGAGTGGAAAAAGCATTTTCCTGCACTTCACAGGGACAGGGGAAGCCTCCCTCCCTAAGTATTTCCACACTGGAAATTAAGGAAGCTGGGGGGCTGATGAAGAGCCTTCTAGCTAAGCATGTAAACGCTGCCACACGCGTCTCAGCTTATTTCCTCGTGATGAGATTTTGGAATGGTCTTGTTTGCATGTCTGTTTCTGGGTCTTTAACTGGTGCTTTGACTCCACAGTGGATCTTGGAGCTTTTGCAGATACGTGAATTGTGGGTGCAGTAGAGAGGGGAGAGAGATGTAGGACTGCCTGGAATGGGGTGAGTAGAGTCACAGCAGGCCTGTCTGGTCACATCTATTGACTACACGCAGAGTAGAATTGGCTATTCCACCAGTGTTGAAGCTTACAAGTGCCAACACAGAAATCATGACCCTGTGATTCTTCCTCAAGGGTATCCGAGAACTGTGACCACACCTCATTTTTAAAGCATAACATATGAGTGACTAGAGCAAACTTTTCACCCGATTCCCTTAGATAATGTCTCCCTAAATAATGCCAAATCAGCGTGAGTCACTCTCAGAAACTGACCATGAAGCTACTGGCTGCTAATCTATTTTTAAGTCACCAAGAAAAACTGGAAATCATTTTTGGAGAATACAGCAAACGCTTTTTGACCTTTCTTTTTCTTTTTAAAAATGTGTTTATTTTATGTACTTAGTTTTGCACGCCAGGGCCTCTAGCCACTGTAAACAAACTCCAGAGGCATGTGCCACCTTGCCAATCTGGCTTTGAGTGGATGTTGGGGACTCGAACCCCAGTCCTTCAACTTTGCAGGCAAGCACCTTAACCACCGAGCCATCTCTCCAGCTTTTTTTTTTTTTTTTTCTTTCTTTCTTTTTGGAAGGTTGTGGATGTGTGAGAGGCAGTGGGACTAAAGCTAATGTCTTTGATTCATGTAAAGCCCAGCTCTGGTCATTAAGCAAGTATGGAACTCCCCTCTGCGCGGTAGGAACAAGCTGGATTCTCACAGGTTATCTCCAGGGGTCTCTCTCAAGGGCTGAGGTCAGCACAGGGGATCTTTGCCACGCCTGAGATTCTCAAAACATGAATGTGTAAACACCAAACAATGCAGTGATTTGCTTTACTGCGTTTGAATTAACTAAATCCAGCTTTTGAGAGGTGCACAACATGTCATTGTTCTAATCTCAAACAGACACCGAGTTCGTTGTGAAGCCTGATTCGCCGGTGGTGGACACCGGGCACCTGCACAGGCTGGATCCCAGCTAAGAAACAGGCCCCTGATTGTGTGCACCTGACAGTTTGAGGGCTTCCTCGTGATCAAAGTTCAAGGGCTTTGTACAGTTTCAACAGTTCTCTTGCTTCGCGTTTTTGTTTACTTTCGTTTCCTGGGGCGGAGCTGTCTAATCCGGGTTTATGTTTTTATACCATGTTCTTCGGAGGTGCTCGCATTCCCTTATTTATGCCAGTAACAGCCACGCTCTTAACACAGGAGACCTAAAAAGTGCCCCTGACCTTCTACAAACCGAATCTCCTCTACTGTGCATTCATTCAGTAGCTACAGGAAGCGGGTGCGATCACTGCTGGGAATTTGAGCTAGGCCCTTGAGGGGCATGGAGTGCTGACTCTATGTTTATCTCCCTTGTCATCAGACACGGGTTTTTATTTTATGGGAATTAAATAAAAATGGAAGCTGGGTGTGGTGGCGCACACCTCTAATCCCAGCCCTCTGGAGGCTGAGGTAGGAAGGTTGTCGTGAGTTCGAGGTCACCCTGAGACTACAAAGTGAATTCCAGGTCAGCCTGGGCTAGAGTGAGACCTTACCAAAAAAAAGACCAAAGCAAAACAAAACAAACAAACAAACAAAAAGGATAATGTGGCTAAAAACAGCTACAGGAGAAGAAAATCTGTTTGTAAGACCTTTATTACTTACCCTTGAATAAGATGCTTCTCAGGTCATTTTTGAGTGTTTACAAGAGAAAAATCATTCTTCCTGGCTCCGAAGTCTGGGAGAGTTTCACAGAAAGGAGGCATGAAATCTTTCCAACATTTTCTAATGTATACATTTTTGATTTTTCGAGGTAGGGTTTCACTAGCCCAGGCTGACCTGGAATTCACTATGGAGTCTCAGAGTGGCCTCGAACTCACAGAGATCCTCCCACCTCTGCCTCCTGAGCGCTGGGATGAAAGGCATGTGCCACCACGCCCGGCAATCCTGACCTTTTATTATCATTATTATTTCTTGTGATACTGGAGATTGAGCCTGCTAGGGTCTTACGTATGCTAGCTGTTGTAGTCAGCTCCATGTCGCTGGGATGAACTTCCAAACAGACACAGTTTATGGGAGTAAGGGATTTATTTCAAGCTCAAGGGGAAGTTCCATTAGTGGCCAAAGAAGCCGCTTGCATACATCCAGAGAGAGAGCAGCAACCAAGAGCCAGCAAGAACCAAAAGCCACAGGAAACTGTCCCAAGCAACAGGGTCCTCAAGCTGCTCTCCATACCTTTGAGCAGGAAATCAGATCTGCCCCACAAAATACCTTAGTGCTGGACCTCAGGATCTACCCCAGTGACACCTGCTCCAGTCAAGTGGCTAGAGACCCAAGGTCATAAAACACCTGAGTCTATGGGAGATGTACCTTAAAACCACCACCCTGGGGAAACACTCTACCACTGAGCTAAGCCCCAGCCCTCTTTTTTTTTTTATTTTCAGATAGAACTGTCTTGGCCTGTCAGATAGCTAAGATTACTGGTCTGGGCTATCAGGACTGGGTTAAAGTTTAAAAAATTTCCAGGAATCATTAAAATCTTAAAAAGGAACCAGGCATGGAAGCATACACTTGTAATTCTAATACCCAGGAGGCTGAGGCAAGAGAATAGCAAATTCAAGGACAGCCTAGGCTACATAGTGAGTCCCTATTATCAAAACAACAACAAAACTCCCTAAACAAGCATGCATCTATCATAGTGTTATTGTGAGGGTTAAATTACATGTGCACACACACACACACACATTTTCATGACATCATCATACATCCTGCTAAGTCAATGACTTTGGCTTTTTGCCAGCTGTGGTTAAGAGACAAACATCTAATATATACATTCACGGCCTGGCACTTGTTCAGAGTAGGTTCTATAAAATATATTGGTGATTAATATTAGAAAAGTTGTTCCTTTAGGAGATTCCAGGTCTAGGCAGGGTCAGGTGACAGTTACAGTTTCTGAAAGAAGTCCCCACCCTGACGGCACCTAATGGTGAGTCCCAGCTGGCCAGATGTAGAGTCTGCGATGGAGGAGAGAAGCTGGTGTGCGACGGCCTGCAAGGAGGAATTGCTGTGATCGCTTGAGGGGGCGGAAGTGCTTCGCGTCTGGCTGAGACACAAGCCCAGGGGCCTCTGGGAACCAGCCAAGTATATGAGGGTAAACTTAGGAAATTACTGGTGCTCAACCATTTCCAGACTAGAAAAAAAAAAAAAAAAACCCCTCCGTGTTGCTGTGTATAAAACCAAAACAATGGCAGCTCCTAGATCCATGGTAAGGACAGAGACATTGAAACTAGCCTGGACCGTGTGGGCTGGCGGGCCTGAGGGGTAGAGAGTCCGCATGCAAAGTAATGATAGCCTGGATGCACTGCCCCCTGCAGGTGTCCTATGGGAGTGCATGCAGCATGACGCTCACTTTATTACTTTTCTTATTCAATCTCGTGGATACTAGGGATGGGACCCAGGGCCTCATGCACACCAGGAGACAGCGCCCCGAGCTCCCTTCCCAACCCTAGTGACCATTTATAAAGAGATGCCTCAACAGTTCATTTTTTTCAAATTGTACAATGTTAATTTAAAAAATTTTAATTTATTTATTAGAGAGAGAGAGAGGCACACCAGGTCCTCCAGCCACTGCAAATGAACTCCAGATGCATGCGCCACCATGTGCATTTGGCTTACATGGGACCTGGAGAATCGAACCTGGGTCCTTAGGCTTCACAGGCAAGTGCCTTAACCTCTAAGCCATCTCTCCAGCACAAAATGTCAAATTTTTTTTGAAAATTTTTTTATTTATTTGCAAACAAAGAGAGAAGAGAGACATAGAGCATGGGCACACCAGGGCCTCAGCCACTGCAAACAAACTCCAGATGCATGCCCCACTTTGTGCATCTAGCTTTACGTGGGTCCTGGGGAATCAAACGAGGGTTGTTAGGCTTTACAGGTAAGAGCCTTAACACCTGGGCCATCTCTCTAGGCCTTGGAGATAATTTTTAAAATAACATTTGTGGGCTGAGGAAAGCTCAGTGGCTAAAAACACTTGTTTCCAAAGCCTGCCATCCTGAGAGTCCAGTTCCCCAGTACGCATGGAAAGCCAGACGCACAAAGTGGCACATGCACCTGGAGTTGGTTTGCAGTATCAAGAAACCCTGGAATGCCCAATCTCTCTCTCTCTCTCTCATTTTTTTTTTGTTTTCCAAGGTAGGGTTTCACTCTAGCCCAAGCTGACCTGGAATTCACTATGTAGTCTCAGGGTGGCCTCGAACTCACAGTGATCCTCTTACCTCTGCCTCCCAAGTGCTGGGATTAAAGGCATGCACCACCACTCCCAGCTCAATCTCTCTCTTTAATGAAAAAATAAACATTAAAAGCTAATACTTGTGATCTGAGAAACCTGGAGATACGGGGAAGTGATGTATATTAGGGGGTGATTAGGCAAAGCAGATAGATACCTGTCGCTTTTAATGCTTGCTTTGTATGGCAGAAATATTTGGAAACTTCTTTGCTAGCAATTTTGATTTACATATTACGTGATTACTTTTATTACATTATTATCAATTATAGTCAGCATTTTGTGTTGTAGAGGTCATCAACCTCCCTTCCCTAGACTCCCTGCCCCCCAGCCCTGCAGAGTCCCTCTGTCCTCCAGGGCCTGGGTCCTGTCTGTCACTGCTGTTCTATAACTCTGTGGAGACCATGACAACTGAAGAGAACCTTCCAGGTATACGCGAATCTGGTGCTGTCCCAGTGTGATGAAACCCTTCCCAGTTCTTCCCAGTATCACAGCCAGTGTATGAGCCCATGACCTCCTCGTAAGACCTACAAATATGGAGCCAGAAATGTTCTTTCCTCACTGGGCGCGGTGGCACACACCTTTAATTCCAACACTCAGAAGGCAGAGGTAGGAGGATCACCATGAGTTTGAGGCCACCAGGTCAGTCCTGAGCTAGAGTGAGACCCTACCTTAAAAAAAAAAAAAAAAAAGAAAGAAAGAAATGCTCTCTTTTCTTTGAAAGTTTCTTCCCTACAACGGCCTTATCTGTTCTTTCTCTCTCCTTCTCTGTGCCTCACAAATTGGAAACTTAATTGAATTGACAACAAAAATTAAATGAGGATGATACTGTAAGGATGGGAGTTTATGAAGGGAGAGGAGCATCTTCTAAGACCTGACATGCTTGATCTCAGCAAGTCCTCACCACGTGAATGCTATTCTTGTTCCGGTTTCATAGATGGGGAAACTGGCCTGGAGATGCTTGCTTGGAACAGAGCTAGTAGGTAGAGACCTAGACTGTATTTTTTCTTTTCTTTTCTTTTTCTCTTGGTTTTTAGAGGTAGGGTTTCACTGTAGCCCAGGCTGACCTGGAACTCACTATGGAGTCTCAGAGTGGCCTTGAACTCATGGCAATCCTCCTACCTCTGCCTCTCACGTCTCTCAAGGGCTGGGATTAAAGGTGTGCACCACCATGCCCAGTCTTTTGACTCCAGCTTGACTGTGAAGGGATTCTGCCACTCCGACACACACACACACACACACACACACACTCACCCACACTCACTAAAAGTACTGAGCTGTGAGAGGTAGATCGCCAATCCTTGATTCTCCCTCACACCTCATGCCAAACTTCTAGAAAGGAACATCTTAACATCTTAAGTTCTAGGGACTCTTTGTCATTTTTTTTTTTTTTTCATTTCACCTCTCTTCTTTCCTTCGCTGTCCATTTCCTTCCTTCTTCCTGTCCCTTTCATTCTTCTACCCATCATGTACCTTCTCAGCTAGCCCTGAGTGAGGGAGCACCAGAGAAATGCCAGCGGTCTCCTGAGTCCAGGAAGCGGCTGGCACAGAGTCTACATGTAAGTAGTGGCAGCCCTCCCCTTCCTTCTGTAGACCACCCAGGGGTAGGGGAGCCCTGGAGGCCACGACCATTCTGCGCGGGGGAAGGGCAGCCGGCCGCAGGGTCCCGTGCAGAAGGAGTGAAAACACCCCTCGTTCTGCTGCAGGTCGGAGCAGGGCTCTGGTCCCGGCCTCACCTCCAGAGCAGCTTGCGACCCCACCTGCCTGCCTTGTCATCCTGCAGCATGATGCTCCTGGGCTATGGGAGCAGCAGGTCCCTCCCAGGCCTCCCAGGTGCCTGTCTGGGACAGTTTGGGTCCTGCCCAAGAATGGGTATGGCCACCACCTGCCCCATCACCTTGCAAAAACTATATTTTTAAATATTTTATTTATTTATTTAAGAGAGAGGCAGATGGATAGATAGATAGAGAGAGAGCACTAAGTCCTCTAGCCACTGCTAATGAACTCCAGACGCATGGGCCACCTTGTGCATCTGGCTTACATGGGTACTGGAGAGTAGAACCTGGGACTTTATGCTTTGCAGGCAAGTGCCTTAACCTCTAAGCCATCTCTCCAGCCCCAGAAACTATCTTTTTTAACTTTTGGTGCCCTTCTCATAAACATTTTCTCTTTCCCTCCTTTGTATGAGCACTTGCTTACCAGCACTTTATAACAAATGTGGCCACTTTTGGAAAAAAAAATATGAAAACATCAGAGAGGGGGACTTCCAGACTTTCAGACATTTTTTAACAAATGTTTTTATGAAGCTTGGCATGGTGGCACATGCCTTTAATCCCAGAAATCAGGAGGCAGAGGTAGGAGGATCACCATGAGTTCGGGGTCACCCTGAGACTACAGAGTGAATTCCAGGTCAGCCTGAGCTAGAATGAGACCCTACCTCAAAAAAAATAATAAAAATAAATAAATAAATAATATATTTTATTTATTTATTTGTTTGAGAGAGGGAGACAGAGAAAGAATGGGTGCTCCAGAGCCGCCAGCCGCTGCAAACGAATTCCAGATACACGCAACACCTTGTGCATCTGGCTTACGTGGGTCCTGGAGAATCGAACCGAGGTCCTCTGGCTTTGCAGGCAAGTGCCTTGACCACTATGGCTTAAGATCCTTTAAAGTGACGACACGCATATCCCCCTGCCTCTGTCTCCTGATTGCTGGGGTTCCAGCTTGCGCCGCCGCACCCTGCTTACGTAATGCCAGGGATCAAGCTCCAGGCTTTGCCTGTGCTCGGCAGGCACCCTGCGTTTGTGTAGCTTTGTCACATGTACACACGCTTGTGACGGGCTGGGTGCTGGGAGCAGGGAGAGCTGCTCGGAGCGCTGGCTTGTCGCGAGGTTAGAAACAGGTGCTTCCAGCCAGCCTGTCTGGCCATTGCTGCCGGGCAGGCTGCCACTGACCCTCACATGACCTTGGGTGGGTTAAGGGTCATCACTGGGTCTCTGTTTTCTCACCTGCAAGGCGGCTGCTGTAAAATCAACTGTGGGGCTGCAGAGAGGGTTCAGCGCTTAAGGCGCTTGCCGGCAAATCCTGACGACCCAGGTTCAGTTCCCCAGTACTCACATAGGCCAGATGCACAAAGTGGCACATGCATATGGAGTTCATTTGCAGTGGCTGGAGGTCCTAGTATGCCCGTTCTCTCTGTCTTCCTTCTCTCTCTCTCTCTGCTTGCAGATAACAAATAAAGTGTTTTTAAAAAAATCAACTGTGGACAGTATCTGCCTAGAGAGGTTGGCTCTTGTAATATCTAAGAAAGTCTAAAGGCTTTTCAGGAGACAGTGACACTGGGCCTAGAGAGATGGCTTAGTGGTTAAGACACTTCCTTGTAAGGGCTAATGACCCAAGTTCAATTCTCCAGAATCCATGTAAGCCAGATTCACAAAGTGGCACATGCATCTGGAGGTTGTTCGTAGTGGCTAGAGGCCCTGACACACCCATTTTGTCTGTTTTTCTTCGCTCTATTTGTCTCTGCTTGCAAATAAACAAAAATATTTTTTTTTTAAAAAAAAAAGAGTGACACTGAAACACTATATTGAAATTAAAGGAGTAATTTGGATCAAGTTTAAAGAGCAGAGAAGGGGGCTAGGGATGAGGCTCTGTGGGCTAGCACACTCAAGGCCCTGGGTTCCATCCACAACATTACACATAAACACGGTGACACGTCACACAGCACAACATGGGTGAGAAGCCAGCATCCCTCTGGAGTGATTCTGACTCCAGCCTCAACTTGCACAAAATGGAAAGAGATTGACGGAGACCAAGCAGCAGCCAGTGGGCTCTGCAGCTCTCCAATTCTGTTTGTTTTTGGAGGCAACATCTTACTGTGTGATAACCCAGGCTGGCCTCAAATGCATAATAATCCTCTTTCCTCTGCCTCTGGAGTGCTGGAATTACAGGCCACCAGACCCTGCTTTCCCAGTGCTATAGAACCTAGAAACCAGTATGTCCAGAGAGAAGGGAGTGAGGTGAACCCTGCCTGGGTGGCGCCAACACTGCCCACGCATCACGGAGCTCAGGCTGCTGTTGAGTGCTGCTGACCACCCCTGCTTCGGTCATCTCCAGCACCAATGTCTTATCAAAGAGGACACTGGTTCCTGGTGGGGGAGAGAAAGAGAGGGAGAACCTCCTTCTTTTAATATATAGAGAAAGCACAAGGACTGGAGGGATGGCTTAGCAGTTAAGGCGCTTGCCTGCAAAGTCAAAGGACCCAGGTTTGATTCCCCAGGACCCGCATAAGCCAGGTGCACAAGGCGGCACAGCATCTGGAGAAAGCACAGATATGCCAGGCATGATGGCACATGCCTTTGATCCCAGCCCTTGAAAGGCTGGGATGGGAGGACTACCATGAGTTCAAAGCCCGCCAGGTTAACCTGGGCTAGCGTGAGAGCCAGCTTCAAGAACAAAATCCAAGCAGGCACACATCGGAAGCAGCTATGTGCCATACTTGCTTCTTGTTCTTCCTAACTGGAAGCTGTGTCATGCTGGAAAAGACAAACTTCATTAGCTGTGTGGGTTTTGAGCAAGCTGCCCACCTCTGAACTGGGAATCTAGCAGGGCATTCATGAGGCTGAGGTAGGAAGATTGCTGTGAGTTCGAAGCCAGCCTGAAACTAATTCCAACTCAGCCTGGGCTAGAGTAAGACTCTTCCTCAGGGGGGTGGTGTTGAAGGGGAACAGTGCTTGAAATGGGGATCTATACATACATGTGACAACCTTTGTAAAGTGCCGGAGGAACAACAGATGTTTGGCAAATGCCAACTTCCTTTTACAGGTCATGTTAGGCTTTTTATAAAAGGGCAATTGACTCAAAAGCAGTTCAAGTTTCCAGAAAGAGAAATTAATTCTCATACGCTGACATTTTATTTAACTATCAGTTCCTGCCTCTTCTTTCTAACCCTTTCTTCCAAAGCTCGGGCTCGTCACGTGCTTTGGAAATTCTCAATCACACATGGGCTGGGAACTCGCTGTGTACTTGGCATTGCGCTCACATTACTGCATTTAATCTTCCCGACAGCCACATGAAACAGCTGCGATTAGTACTCTTGCTCTTTGACTGGTGAGAAAACGTAAGCGCAGAAGGTTAAGTAAGAGCCAAGCTATGGATTCCTTGCTCTGCACAGCCACATGCCCGGTTCTACCATATCGTTCACGCAGACTTGATGGAAGCCAGGACTCTTGGCCTCCAAAAATCACACATCTGCACATAATTTTGCACAGCGCTGCAGAAGATTATGTCTGTCAGAAGACATATCACCTCCCTGCTCTAAGGTGGCAGTTTCAGTGAGGATAGTCACGCCCTCCTGGAGAATATCTAGGGAATTTGGGGAGGAGGGCATTTTTCTGTTGTGCACAATGGTGGGGTAACTAAAACAGTCTGACGTGTACAGCTGGGGTGATATGTTCAGCATATTTTAAAAATAATTTTAAAATTGACAGAAGCTGTGCGTGGTGGCACACACCTTTAATCCCAGCACTTGGGAGGCAGAGGTAGGGGGATCACCATGAGTTTGAGGCCACCCTGAGACTCCATAGTGAATTCCAGGTCAGCCTGGGCTATAGCGAGACCTTACCTCAATAAAGCAAAAAAGCAAAAAAAAAAAAAAAAAAAAAGAATAGAGTAGAAGTCACTCTTTTTAGATGTGTGGCACGTGAGTTTTGTCATATGCACAGAGCTAGGTGCACACCACAGAGGAAATGCATTTCTGTCAGTCACGATACCCAGAGATATCCCTTGGCAGCATGCTCAGTCCCAGGTCTGGGGAGGTGACTCAGTGGGCAAGGGAGCTTGCCGTGCAAGCAAGAGGGCCCCCGCCTGAGGTGCCCAGGTTCAATCCGCATTACCCTACTAAGAAGCTGGGCTTGACTATGCACCCCCCAGCCCCAGCTCTGTGGGGAGCAGCGGCTGGCGAATCACTGGGGCTCGTTGGTCAGCCAGTCTGGCTGAAAACGGCAGCTCTGGGTTCAGTGAGAGATGCTGTCTCAAGGAAGCATATGGATGAGCACCACAGGATGACACCAGAAGTTCTTTGGCCTCTGCATATGTGCACATAGGGCACAAGAACCTGTACACACACACACACACGCATGCACACACACACGCATGCACATACTATACACACACATATGCCTCACACCATACATATTACACACATACACATGCAAAGAAATCTTTTTTTTTTTTTTTTTTTCCTGAGGTAGGGTCTCACTCTAGCTCAGGCTGACCTGGAATTCACTGTGTCATCTCAGGGTGGCCTCGATCTCACAGTGATCCTCCTACCTCTGTCCTCCCCTAAGTGCTAGGATTAAAGGTATGCGCCACCACGCATGGAATTTTTTCTTTTTCTTTTCTTTTCTTTCTTTTTTTTTCCCCCAAGAATTTTTAATGTAGACATAATGTCTATAATTTAAGGCAGTATGAAAAGGCCATTGCTTCGATGATGGATGGGTCCAGCATAGGCTGGAGATGGGGCAGCAAAGTCTTTGTGGAGGGTGGAGCAGTGAACACTCCAAGCTTTGTGTTGTGGCCGTTGCACAACTTTGACACTTAGCAACGACACACAGTAAGGAAACGGGCGCATGTGGCTCTGGTCCAACGCCGCCCTGTAAGTGGCCGCTGGTGGTCACGTTTCAGTTCAGCATACAGCCTTTTGGATCGTTGGGTTTAAACGGAGATAGTAAACAGCTGTCTTCCCTTCTAAAGAGGGTCTTTCGTTTGTTACAGCAAATATAACCAGACTCTGAATATTTCCACGTACACAAAGCCCACTGATGCTTATAGATTAAGAGGCAAGAAAAAAAAAGCATCTGTCCATAGACATCTTGGGTTTCCCAATGACCTGGAACTGTTAGTATATTTGATTTTGTATCCTGAAAAAAAAATTAACTAATAGGTTTGTTGATGTTTAACTATATCCTGCTACTGTCTGCAGTAAAAACACTGGCATCCCTGGAATCAGGTTTCTGTGTAAGAGAGAGCCGGCGAGGACAGCAGAGCTCTGTTTCACGCGCCCTCCCTTGGCTGTCTACTCCAGGCAGTCGCTGCAGAAAGCACCGAGTTCAGTCCAAAAGCAAAACAAGCGAAGATGAAAGCAATTTCAGTGCATTTCAGGATTCCTGAGTGTAAAATGTTTTGCTGAGTCACGTGACCCTCATGACATGAGTGTTGTAATTTACAGTGACATGCTTGGTTTCGGGGAGACTTAATATTGAATATTTTCAGATTTTCCCAACTAGATAAAAGCAGTAGCCGGGCGTGGTGGCGCACGCCTTTCAACCCAGCACTCGGGAGGCAGAGGTAGGAGAGTCACTGCGAGTTCGAGGCCACTTTGTGACTACATGGTGAATTTCAGATCAGCGTGGGCTAGAGTGAGATGCTACCTTGAGAAAGCAAATAATAATAATAGTAATAATAACAACAATAATAAAAGACTTATAAAATAACTTGCAGTGTGGCAGTTCCACAAATAGCCAACGCCTGTGACGTCACACAAGCCGTTGGTCTGTACTACTTAGTGCAACGGCTGCTCCCACCATACGAGTTACAGAGATCCGGAGCAGTGGTTAGACCGCGCTGAGCAGGAGACAACTTCGAACTGAGGAAGTAATGAGGAAGTCACTAGGTTCTATGTCAGCTGAAGAAAAACGAGGAGTAAAGGTTATGATCAGGGGTGAAGGGAGTTAGGCTCTTCTTGACGCAGTACAATGCCTTGCGTGGCCCCCGAAGGCGCAAAACGCTCGCCCCGGCTTCAGAACGCACCCCACACAGGCGAGAGGGTGGTCAGCGAGTATGTGAGACTCATCGCTGACCAGGAAAACTTGAATTGCTCCTGAAATGTTGGAGGACACATAACAGAGAAACTTGAGATTTCTCAAGTTTAACACAGTGATCCTAAAGATGCATGAGTTGTGAAGTTAGTGAAATGAAACTTTCTAAATTGACGATGATACAAAAGAAAAAAATGATCAGTCAAGACAGGGGAAAGGTTAAATTCTTTTTTCTTTTTCTTTTTCTTTTTTTGTAGTCTGTTTATGAAAATGACAACCCGATGTCCTTACAAGCTGAACAACCAATCAAAAAGCAAAGATAGGCTGTGGGTGTGGTTCAGTAATAGAGCACAGGAGAGGCCCCTAGGTTTGTTCCCTTAACACACACACACACACACACACACACACACACACACACACACAGAGTTTGCATCACATGAATCTGTGAGTGTGTATGTATGCATAGGAAAAAGTATTAATGAAAAAAGGCACTTAACTTTAAAAAGATGCTATTTTTAAGAATTTTGTAATATTAGTCATATTTTTCAGCTTTGAAATTTGTGAAATACAGGCTGGAGAGATGACTTAGAGGTTAGACGCTTGCCTGAGAAGCCTAAGGACCTATGTTCGATCCTCCAGGTTTATGTAAGCCAGGCGCACAAGGAGACGCAAGCACACAAGGTTGTACGTGTGCACAATGTGGCGCACACGTCTGGAGTTCGATTGCAGTGGCTGGAGGCCCTGGGATGCCAATTCTCTCTCTCTCTCTCTCTCATAAAATAATTGTGTAATTCACTGGATTTTTCTCTTCTTTTTTTTTTTTTTTTTTTTTGTGTGTGTGTGTGTGTGTGTGTGTTTGTTTTTCAGGTAGGGTCTCACTCTAGCTTAGGCTGACCTGGAATTCACTCTGCATTCTCAGAATGGCCTTGAACTCATGGTGATCCTCCTACCTCTACCTCCTGAGTGCTGGGATTAAAGGCGTGCGCCACCACGCCCGGCTTTCTCTTCTTTTGTTTTTAAGGCAGGGTCTCACTCTAGCCTAGGCTGACCTGGAAGTCACTGTATAGTCTCAGGCTGGCCTCATACTCACAGCCATCCTACTCTGCCTCCCAAGTGCTGGGATTAAAGGCGTGCACCACCACACCCTGCTAATTTTCTTCTTTTATCTAAGTAAATATTAACTTTGGTATCTAATTTTGGAAGAATATCCTTAAATTGCTTAAAGATGGCCTCCAGAAGCAACTTCCTTGCTATTCCTTCTGGAACATTCTTCTCTCTCCCAGCACTTGTCTTCCCATCTGATTCACGCTGTCCATCTTTCAGACAATATCACCTAAACTGAAAAGCCTTCTCTGGATCTGTCGCTCTGCCTCCCCCTCCCCCTCCTGCTCTTTCTCCCCCTCCCAACAGTCATATTCCTGTGTGGGGTGGAGCCCGGCATCTGAGCTCCACCCTCACCCTTCCAGCTCCCTCTGCTTTTCCAGCCTGGTTCTCCCGTGGCTTGTAAGGATTAATTTGTCTTATTTAACGTTACTGCCCTCCTGACCCTAAGGATAGCAGCTGTGCAAGTCGTACGAGGGTGGTAAGAACACGGGCTCTGAAACCACAGGCCCATGGCTTGAATCCCAGCTCTGTTACTAACAAATGTGGAACCTTGAGTCTTTTGGCCTCATGCTGCCTCAATTTCCTCATCTGTAAAATGGACACAATCATAGGGACTTGCATATTAAGTTCTGAAGCATAAGTAAGTTGATACAGATAAAAATCCTGAGAACCAGGGTTGGAGAGATGGCTTAGCAGCTAAGGTACATGCCTGCAAAGCCTAAGGACTCAGGTTCAATTCTCCAGGTCCCACGGAAGGCCATGGTGGCGTATGTGTCTGGAGTTCATTTGCAGTGCCTAGAGGTCCTGGTATGCCCATTCTCACTCTCTCTTTTTCTCCCTCTCTCTGTCTCTAAAATAAATAAATAAATAAATAAATAAAAATAAATCTTTTGAAAAAAAGTATTGAGAACCAGAACTGGCCCGGGGTGGATGCCTGACAAGAGTTAGCTACCATCCTCAGTGCTGCAGCTTCAAGGCCTGGCACCCTTAAAGAACTCAAACAGCCCTTTAATCAGAACAGTAGAGTCTGTGGAATGCAGGCTTCATGTAGTGGGGACGTAAAGAAGCTTGGAGAACATGCCATGGTCCCAAGCTTCAAGAAGCACATAGACACTGGCCTTGATAGCTAAACAAAGACAAGTCAGTCCTGCAAGCAATTGGGTCATTTTAAAGACATTTTTATTTATTTATTTATTTGCAAGGTGACGGAGATAGAGAGAGAGAGAGAGAGACAGAGAGGGAGAGAATGGGTGGACATGCCAGGGCCTCTGGCAGCTGCAAAGGAACTCTAGATGCATGCACCACATTGTGCATTTGGCTTTACATGGGTACTGGGGAATCAGACCATGGTCATTAAGCTTTGCAGGCAAGTGCCCTAATCACTGAGCCATCTCTCCATTCTACCTGAATCACTTTAAAATTTATTTTTGTTTTATGTATTTACTTATTTGCAAGGAGATAGAGAGAGGAGAGACATATGCACAGAGAGAGAATGGGCGCACCAGGGCCCCTAGCTGCTGCAAATGAACTTCATGCATGCACTACTTTGTGCATCTGGCTTTATGTGGGTACTGGGAAATTGAGCGAGGGTCATTAGGCTTTGCAGGCAAGCTCCTGAACCGTGGAACCATTTCTCTAGCCCTGGCTCATTTTTTAAAAAAATATTTATTAGAGAGAGAGAGAGAGGAAGGAAGGAAGGAAGGAAGAAAGGAAGGAAGGAAGGAAGAGAGAAAGAAAGAAAGATGTAGATAGAGAGAATGGGCATGCCATGGCCTTCAGCCACTGCAAATGAACTCCAAATGCATATTCCATCTTGTGCATCTGGTTTACATAGGATCTGAGGAATTGAACCTGGGTCCTTTTGCTTTGCAGGCAAGTGCCTTAACCACTAAGCCATCTCTCCAGCCCTGGATCATTTCTAAATTAAGAAAAAAAAAATAAAGTGGGCATGATGACATGGGAAGCTGAGGCAAGAGGATCACCACCGAATGGTCAGCCTGGGCTACAGTGTAAGTTCCTGTCAGAAAAAAAAAAATCATTCATTCATTCGTTTTGAGTCAGGATTTCATGCTGCAGCCCAGGCTGCCCTGGAACTCACTATACAGCCCCTGGCTGGCCTCAGATTTGCAACAATTCTGTATTTTCCCTCAAGTGCTGGAATTATGGGTGTGAGGTGTGAGCTACCACACCCGACTCTTTCCCCTTCGACTTTATGTCTGTATTGGCATGTCCTGACCAGATAAAACCGACCTGGGTTTGAAAGCTTCCATCACTTAGCTAGAGACACAATGGTGCCAGGTAAGAAATCTCAGATCTCCACAGCACATAACACTAATTATCTTCCTATAAGCAAATGCAGGAAGCTGGGCTCCGACTCATCCGGGCTCAAGAACCCTCCCACAGGAAGCAAGCGTGTGCGTCTCCACCACGGCTGGGCTGGCAACGCCTCGAGTCCACCGTACTTGTCCACTGCTTGCCAAGGGCCATTGGCCAACACCAGTCACACGTCCAAGCCCCACATCGGTAGACAAGGAAAGATAAATGCTGAATATTGGATCCAAATTAGCGTAGGATCTTTAGCCAAAATAAAAATTAGTGGAGGTTGAGCTGCCCAGAAGCAGGAGCGTTTGCCATCGCGCTCATTTTGCTCACCTTGTGTTTGGCCGCTGCGCCCGCTGCGCCCGCTGCGAAGGGTGGGCCTCAAGCAGATTGACGACTCAGACAGGCACATCGACGCCAGCACGGTGAGCACTGGTGAGCAGTTTGCTGGGCTGGGGCAGGAGGAAAAAAAAAAAGTAATGTAGATTATCACTGTGTTTCTCAAAAGGATATAAACACACCTGTCACATGGGATATATTGAAATTAGAAATAACTTTTTGGAAGCCGGGCGTGGTGGCGCATGCCTTTAATCCCAGCACTGGGGAGGCAGAAATAGGAGGATCACCGTGAGTTCGAGGCCACTCTGAGACTACATGGTGAATTCCAGGTCAGCCTGGGCTAGAGTGAGACCCTACCTCAGAAAAACAAAGTTAATAATAATAATAATAATAATAATAATAAATAAAAATAACTTTTGGGGGCTGGAGAGATGGCTTAGCAGTTAAGGTGCTTGCCTGCAAAGCCTAAGAACTCATGTTTGAATCTCCAGGTCCCACATAGCCAGATGCAGACGCAGTGACACAAGCATGCAAGGTCACACTTGCGCACAAGGGGACACATGCATCTGGAGTTTGTTCAGTGGCTGAAGGCCCTGGTGTGTCCATTCACTCTCTCTCTTTCTCTCTTAAAAATTAAAAAAAATATATTTTTGGGTTAATGAGTACTCTCAGTGGGTTGGCAAGACGAGAGCATGGTGTCACCCCTGATTTTTCAATCCTTTAGTTCAAGGTGCAAAGTGGTCAAGCTAGTGCATCCGTCTGTGTATCCTAGTGTCTGATGCACACTAGGGACATAAGAACATTAGTAGCCGGGCATGCTGGAGCACGCCTGTGATCTCAGCACTCAGGAGGCAGAGGTAGGAGGATCACCGTGAGTTCAAGGCCACCCTGAGACTACATAGTGAATTCCAGGTCAGCCTGGGCTACAGCAAGACCCTACCTCAAAAAAAAAAAAACAAGCAATAAATAAATAAAAACAGAAAAGAAAGTTCATAAATGGCAGTTGTCCAATTCTATGAGTATCTGACAATGGCATGAATGTGATGGCTGATTGCCTTACAGTCACTCCAAGGGCCTTTGCATGGATTGCATGTTTTTTTGTTGGGTTTTTTTTTTTTTTTTCATGGTAGGGGTCTTGCTCTAGCCCAGGCTGACCTGGAATTCACTATGGAGTCTCAGGGTGGCCTCGAACTGACAGGAATCCTCCTACCTCTAGCATCCGTGAATGCTGGGATTAAAGGTGTGCACCACTATGCCTGCCCTTTCCAATTAGTCTCCTGGGAGTTTTTTCTTTCTTTCTTTTAAAAATATTTTATTTATTCATTTGAGAGAGAGAGCGAGAGAGGAAGGGAGATAGAGGAAGGGCCAGATAGAAAAGGACACACCAGGGCTTCTAGCCACTGCAACGAACTCCAGATGCATGCGCCACCTTGTACATCTGACTTTACCTGGGTACCGGGGAATCAAACCCTGGTCCTTAGGCTTTGCAGGCAAGAGCCTTAACCAGTAAGCATCACTCCAGTCCCCCAGGAAGTTTTCTTATGCCCAGCTTGTTCATGAGCTTATCGATTCCTAACATAAGAAAAACCAGAGATTCAGGAAACAGCTAAAACCTGTATTTGAACTGAGTATGCATTATGAGATGGTAGGTCTGTGCTGAAAGGTAGTAACCCTCCTATGTACAGTTAGGGGGCCAATTGAAGATGAGTCAGGCGGGCACATGATATCCAGGGGGCTGGTACACCTTTATTTCTTGGGCCAGAATTAACATAAGCGGAACACTCAGTATGGGGAGGCAGCTCCAGATCACCGTGCAAATATGCGTTATCTGTTCCCATTGTCTCCCTCGCACAGTTTCTTTTATTGGATGGCTGCTCTAGGTGTGTGTGTTAAGTATGTCACCTGGCTTATCAGGTGTCTCTGGTTTGAAAATGCCCATTCTTGGGGCCCCTGGAGAAAACCCCTGGATGAGATCTTTTAAGCTAACGATAAAGCGTCCAGTAGTTTCCATTCTGGGAAGGGCCTAATTATATGTGATTTTTACAGCAGTATCTGTAAGTTAAACTGATAAGATGTCTCCTTTCAGTCTGGTGCACATCTTACTCTGGCAACTTTCATTGAATCATGACTGTTAACCTCCCTCGGCTGTGAAATTAGGGCACTGGAAGCTTCCATCCAGGTCTAGCTGTTGTCCATGCAAATGTCATTGTCGCTCTCCTGTCTGTGTTTTAGCCTGGAGACTCCACAAGGGAGGAACAGCAGTTAGGCAACCATGTGATAACAAAGGGTAGAAAAAAACAAAAGAAAAGAAAAAGAAAAAACTCAGCTTCTTATTGCTCTTAACTTTTTTGGTTTTTTTTGGGGGGGGAGAAAAAAAACATACTTAGGTAAATCTTTGATTTTACAGATAGAAACAAAAGCAAGAGGGTTTCTTGCCTTTTGACTTATGAACAATCTTACTGGCTCCGTTTTCTAAACTGCTAGTTGGCAGGACAGGAGCAGCTCAGAAAGCCTGACTTGACTTCCGAACCGAAAGAAAAGGGGCAGAGCTCAGCTCCCCACTTCCTGAACACAGAGACCATGCCTGGTGTCAGTGCGGAATTCACTGAGATGAGCGAGGGTCCCGCTCCCCTGCACCCCCTCCCCATGGCAAAGCAGGAGGGTTTCTCAATTCAGCTACGACCCACCAGAGAGCTGTAAGACCCCCAGGGCGGGCGTCACCAACCCTCCCCACCTTCCCTGTGGCATAGAAAGGACGGGGGGGGGGGGGACTGCGCAGCCCATCGCTAGGGAGGTCGGTTAATCCAAGCCAGCGTCGACTGAATTGAAAGGCAGCGGTGGAGGCCGTGGGATAGCACTGAAGCTCTGACTGTTTGCTTGAAAGCGTGCCCAGGGCAGACCTGACCCAGCCGATAAGCTTCTGTTGACTTTCCTCGGTTGAGACGGACAAACCAGTCAGGCAACTTTTTTTTTTTTTTTCTTTTTGGTTAGGACAGAATTGCATCACAGGCAGTAACCTGGGACTTCAGGAAAGAGGTTTTTCTCTCCCTCTAGGTTCTTCTGGGCAGAATGTCTGTATTTTTTTTTTATTCCCCTTAAAAAAAAAAAAACAAGCAAAAGAGAGGCTGTCTGAACTTGCCTGATTATCACTCTTAGTTTCCTGCCCCTGATGTTTGTAGCGGGGAGAGAAGGAGGAGGCGTAGGGATTTGTACAATTAAAAATAAAATAAAAATAACCCTTCTAACTGCTCTCTTCTTCCAGAATTCGCTCTGGGTGGTTTGCCAGCGTGCCCTGTCATAACTTTATCTGCCATCGTCGTCTTGTTAAGGAGAGAGCTTTGAAAATGGTGGGTAAAAGGGTAAAGGAAGGGAAGCCTGGCTTGGCAGAGAATGCATTTGGCATAGTACGTTTATTAGGCATTGCGCAAGCTCCTGATAGAATAGGGTTAGCGAGTCAGGGCGGAGTTAGGAAGGAGAGCAGGGAAGAGCGCTTCTTCCTGTCCTGCCCAGGGTGGGACAGCCTCACTCAAGTCCCTTCCCCCCTGTCCTTCCCCCTCCATGCGAATTGTAGTGGCAGCTCAGAGCCTGGGAGGAGACAATATCGTAAAATAAAGCAAGGGACACCTTCAAGGGTGAATCCTGTACCAGGAGGTGATTTCCAACTGCCCAGTTTCTTACTGGAAGTTGTTCTTCCAGTTTGGAGAGCGGGTTTCAAGCAGTGACCCCCCCCACCCCCCCACCCCGCTTCCTGCCAGGCTGTGTGTCCTTGGTGCTTTGAGGAAAAAAAAAAACCTGGGTCAGGATTTGAATGCTTCAAACACTTAATGTTCAATTAGCCCCTTTGAAATGCCTCTGACAGTGGCTTATTAATGTGGGTGGAAGGTACTTAAGTGGAACTGATCTCGGGAACAGGTAACGTAGTCTTCCGAGTACTGCGACACTGAGCGCCAGTGATTTCACAGAAACGGTCTTCGAAGACATGGAAATCGCATTATTCCAGGCTATTCTGCTCGATTCTGTTTTATAGACGTATGAACATTTCAGAACACAAAGCGCTATTATTTAGAGAGGATACTTGGGTGCTCTTTATAAAAGCTCCCTTGTACTTTCGTCGAATGTTTACAGGTTTCATAAGTATGCCTTTTCTTCACTGTTATGTTTTAAATGGCCCAACTATCGCTCCCTCTCTGTTTGAGAATCGTGGAAACCACTTGAATGGGGCAGGCACAGCCTTTGTAGCCCCATTGATCAGGAAACAAAAGATTCAGGGGGGAAAAGAAAAAAGTTCACTTTGCTGCTGAATGGTGTATGCAGATGAGCGTGTGGCTGGTAATTAAAGCAAGGCTCTGAAGACTTTCCTAAGGCTCAGGACAGAAAGAATATTCTTACGGCCTCGAGGCAGGTTTAAGTTGGCCCTCCGGTTTGCTTCGCACTGTTCTTGCTGTCTAATGCGGGGCCACTTGAGTCGCACGCCCAGACCTCAGGACTCGAGGACCACAGGCCGTAGAAGGGAGGCAAGCACCCACAGATGGACGGCGTCTCGCGTCGTTTCCAAGTGGGGTGTGCCCACGGACGTCATGGATACATAAGCAGTGCCCTTCATGAGTTCTCCCTCCTGCACCCCTGCCAGTCCTTCTACCCCCAGGATTCTCAGGATGTGTAGGTGCGGCTACTGCGGACTTGATCATTGTTTGCTGCCGGTGGGGAGTGGGGTCTGCCCTGGCATTGTGGGACGTCAACCAGTACTCCAGGTCCTGACCTGCTATAGATAGCTATTTCCCACTACAGTCGTGGCAGTCAAAAGTCGCTCCCAGCAGCACCGAACAGAAAACCAGTGTCCCAGAACTATCTGCCCTTAGGGCTTGTGAGAGGACAGACTTTCATTTGGTGCTCAGCCAGGCTGGTTTGGCGGAAGTAGTGATTTCAAACCAGAATCCACAGAGTTAAGAGCGGAAAATACGAAAGTCAGCGGGAAGAGACTGAACGAGGGGGTGTAGGGCTAGCTTTATCAGCAGTCCTTCGATTCCAGGCGAGGGCCGCGGCGGGAAGGACATGTAAAAGCTACGCAGTCTGTTTGACTGTGGGGTAATACATTCAAGGCTTGTTTATTTTTCTGTTCCTACGAGTTTACCTAGCAAAGTGTCCCCCCTACTGGCCAACATCTTAGCCGCAGCTAAAAATAGCGTGTCTCCGTATTTTTCCTTCTTTCCTTGAAGTACCTTGACTTTAGTTTTCAATGGATAAAATGGTCATGTTCTGTAATAATATATAGATAATACGTGATGTACTATTATAATAATAAATAAAAATTATTATAGTGACTAAATATGGCCATAAGAAGTTACTTTTACTTCTTCTTCTCCTCCTCCTCCTCCTCCTCCTCCTCCTCCTTCTTCTTCTTTTTTGGCTTTACAAGGCAGGGTTTTGCTCTAGCCCAGGCTGACCTGGAATTCACTGTGTAGTCTCAGGCTGGTCTTGAACTCAAAGCAATCCTCCGACCTCTACCTCTACCTCTCAAGTGCGGGGATTAAAGGTGTATGTCAGTATGTCTGGCTTAAACTTTATTTATTTTAAAGTTTTATTTTTATTCGGGAGAGAGAGAGAGAGAGAGGGAGGGAGAGAATGGGCATGTCAGGACCTCTAGCCACCACAAATGAACACCAGACATAGGCGCCACCTTGTGCATCTGGCTTACGGGGACCTGGAGAATCGAACCTGGGTTCTTAGGCTTTGTAGGCAAGTGCCTTAACCACTAAACCATCTCTCCAGCCCTTAAACTTCATTTTATGTTTTGATGCTGGGGATTGAACTCAGGGCCTCATGTGGGCTCAGCTCATGTTCTATCTTGTGGGTTGAGGAGATGGTTCAGTGGCTAAAATGTTTGCCCTGTAGTCATGAGGACCTGAGTTTGACCCCCCAGCACCATGTAAAAGCCAGGGGTGTTGATATGTACCTGTAATCCTAGCAGTTGGAAGGCAGAGACAGTAGCTCCCAGGGCTTTCTGGCTAGCTACGTAGATGAATCAGTGAACTTCAGGTTCAGAGAGATCCTGTTTCAAAAAATAAGGTAGAGGGCTGGCGAGATGGCTTGGCAGTTGAGGCGCTTGCCTATGAAGCCAAAGGATCCAGGTTCGATTCCCAGGACCCACGCAAGCCAGATGCTCAAGGTGGCGCATGTATCTGGAGTTCACTTGCAGTGGCTGGAGGTCCTGGTGTGCCCATTCTCTCCCTGCCCCCACCACCTCTCTCAAATAAATAAAATTTTAAAGAAAGGGTGGAGAGTGACTGAGGAAGACTGAGGAAGACACCTCTGGCCCGCACACCATGTGCACACACATGCAACTCATGTTTTTGCTCCTTTGATATGTGTGGTTCACAATGACTTCTTCATTACATATCTGAAGACAAGAAGCAAAGCCCAGAGCCACATAATCTAGTGCGAAAGCAGGAAGCTTAGTGACGGTGTTGATTTACTTCAACGCTGAGGATGGAAGCCAGGGCCTCGTGCAAACTAGGATAAGTGTCCTGCTATTGAGCTGCATCCCAGCATATGTTTTAGGGGTAGTGGGAGAGGATTTGATCATGGCATATTGTCTACACACATGGAGGCTGTCAATAAAACATTTAAAAAATAAGTTTTAAAAAAAACTTTACAAAAAGAAGAAAATGTTACTCTGGTCAAAGTGAGGGCAGGAACAGGGTGGTCACAGTGTGTCACGGGTGATGAATTCTTCTGCTCTTGTAAGTAACCTTTTGTCTTTTCAATTGTGGTATGATATTTAATATTTAATTTGTTTATCCATTCAAACGAAATATTTCAAGCAGATAATCATTTGTTCATCTTAAATAACAGTTTGTGTTTAGCAGAGAAAGATTTAATGAAGAAAACAACAATGGCCCCTCATCTATGGATCAGAGAAGCCTGGGTAACATTTCAGCAAACAGTGAAAAACACAAGAGGGCTGCAGATATAGTTGGTAGAGTCCTTGCCTGGCATGTCCAAGGCCCTGGGTTTGATCCCAGCACTGAATAAACTGGGTGTGGTCAGACACGCCTATAATTCTAGCACTAGGGAGGTGCGACAAGAAGATCAGAAGTCCAAGGTCACCCTCCAGTTCAAGGCCAACCTGATCTAGAGACCCTGCCTCAAAAGAAAACAAAAAACCCCAACCTCCCCAACCATGTTTATCTTTAGAAAACTCAGATTCACAGTGATGTATAAAATAAACAGTGAAATTCCTCTTTCTACTTTCCTAGTTCTTATCACAAAAAGAAATCTCTGTAACCTATTTCCTGCAGATGGTTCTGGAAAAATTTTCTTTGCCAATGGGTATAAATCTACCAGCAAAATATACACTCTCTTAAATGGCTTTAATCCCTCCCCCCCACAACTCTCTCCAGAAGTTCCTTGCACAACTTGTGTGGTTCGTATTCAGATATTTATTGGCACAGATATGTATGGAATATCCGTCCTCCCCCACCTGACTCCACCTGCCAGTCCATGGTTACACACACACACACACACACACACGCACACACACGGCAAACCCTATTACCTAGTCATTGAGGGAATAATTAAACGGGTGCACTTTTATCTGACAAGCATTACCACACATTTATTAATGCACCCTGACAGAAATAGAATTCTTATACCACTAGTGAAGTGATTTGAGACTCACAGTCAAGGAACATTTTAAAGAGTTAAAAAAAAAAAAAGCCCATGGGTGTGTTTTTAGGGAGTTTCATATGAATTGATCTTCAGCTAACCTTCTGAAGTGGCTGAATTCCTCTTCTTTAAATGAGGAAGTAGCTTCTCTAAGGTAAGATTCAGTGCTGGGAGAAGGCGGCTCGGGCCCTGTTTTACCTAGGGCTCAGCCCCTTTCTTTCTACAGACTGCTTGGCAGAAGGCTACCAGTGTTTGAGCTTAGCTCTGAATACCGAATATCCTGCACCGTCTGCTGAGGGAGTGGGCCCAGTAGTTAAGGCAAAGGGCTGAGACCTCCAACTAAACACCAACAACCCCCAAACCAAAGTCACCAACAAACATACCAACTCCAAACACAAAAGAAACCTCTGGGTGCTGTCAAAGCTGATGGACTGACCCACGGGGCTTCTAAGAGGCTGTTGGGGAACCAGGGATCAAAACACAGGAAGTAAGTTGTAAATGGAGCACTGAGATGGATGCAACCGAGTCTGAGGGATGAAACGGAATCTGTTATTTACAGGTCACCGTTCAAAGTGGGGAGCACGGCCGGGTCAGAACGTTCACCCAGTGGCCCCGTTTGCAATAAGAAACAGCCAGGAAATGACTTGGTTTAAAAAATTGAAAGTCACTGACATACACTTAAGATGGGTGAATAGTATGGTATGCAAATGATATCTCAAGCGTGAGAGACAGAGGGACAGAAAGGAGAAAGAAGAAGAGGAAGGAAAGAGGGAGGGAAGGAGGGAAGGTTAAATACTGTTTTATTTTGCTAGCAGTCAGTGCACAGTCCTCTATCTCCCCTCTACCCCTGTGTGTGTGTGTGTGTGTGTGTGTGAGAGAGAGAGAGAGAGAGAGAGAGAGAGAGAGAGAGAGAGACCAGGATGTGGGGGACTGCTGGCAGCTTGCTGATTAGTAGCACAAAGAAAACCTGTGGGCAGAACTAAAAGGGCCAAAGCGGTTCTCCAGGAGAAGGACCGCAGAGCAGGGCTCTTGAGAAGTGAGAAGTGGTTGAGAAGCCAGATTCCCGTCCCCAGGCCTCCGGCCTCTTCCTCCTCAGCAGCAGATGCCCTCAGGTGGTCCCCACCTGCGCCCGGCTATTCGTGGGGGTCCATTGCGAGGGGAAATGTCTTCCAAGAGAGATAATCCCAGGGACCCGGGCGGGAGGACCTGGAGTAGGGGAAGTTAGCTGGCAATGGAAGTTGTGAACTGACTCTTTAAGAAGAGCTGGGCAAGAAGATGCGTCGGGATGACTTCGTTCCCTGGGAAGGAGGGGAGGGACACACCAGCCAAACTGGCAGTGAACCACAGGCAAGCCCTTAGTCTAAATGGAAAAGATAACTGAGGTCTTTCTGCCCATCTCTACCTTAGTTTAGGGACAGCAGTGCAGCTCAACAGTAGCTTAAAGTTAGAAAAAATATGTATACATATGTATGTATTTTTTTCTGATTTATTTGAGAGAGAGAGAGAAAGTGTATAGGTGCACCAGGGCCTCCAGTCATTGCAAATGAACTCTAGGCACATGTGCCACCTTGTGCATCTGCCTTTCATGGGTACTAGGGAATCAAACCCCGGGCCACTAGGCTTTGCAGGCAAGTGCCTTAACTGCAGAGCCACCAGCCCTCCACCTCTTATTGTTAAGACAGGATCTTGCTAGGTAGCCCTGACTGACTCAGAACTTGCTGGGGAAACTAGGCTGGCCTTGGACATGTAGCAATCCTCCGGCCTCTGCCTCCCGAAGGCTGCAGGTTATAGACGCGTCACCATGCCTGACCCCTCTCCCTCTTGCTGGTCCCCCTCCCAGACTCCTTCTGTCTGCTTTTATGTCACGTATTCTCCATCGCCCTCTCATCCTCCTCCTTTGTTTTATTTTGAAGCAGGGTCGCATTCTAGCCCAGGCTGACTTGGAACTCATTCTTTTAATTTTATTTTTATTTATTTATTTGGCAGAGAGAAAGAGGCGGGAGGCGGGGCGGGGGGGGGGGGGGGAGAATGGCCATGCCAGGGCCTCCAGCTCCTGCAAATGAACTCCAGACACATGCCCCACCTTGTGCATCTGGCTTACGTGGGTCCTGGGGAATCAAACCTGGGCCTTTTGCTTTGCAGGCAAGCACCTTAACCACTAAGCCATCCCTCTAGCCTTGGAACCCACTCTTTAGCTCAGGCTGGCCTTGAGCTAGATTCCACATATGAGAGAAAGCATGCAACGTGTGTCTTTCTGAGTCTGGTTAATTTCATTTACCATCGTGGTAGCCAACCAAGAGTGAGAGCAGCTTGGGTCAAAGGGGGAATGCAAAGCTACTTGAGAGACTTTTGGTGTGCAAGCCCCCAGATCCAGGGTGTTGGTGGCAGGCACGGGGATCAAGCACAACCTATCAAAGCAGAAATCCAGAGGCTGCAAAGAAGCCAACACTAAGACTGCCCACAGGCCTGCTGTGGCTCAGGGGACTTTGTGGAAGAGGGGCGAGAAGGTTGTAAGAGCCACAGTGTGGGTGGGAACACCCAGAGGCACGGTCCCCCCATTATCACAATGGGACTGATTAAGGCCTTCATGACCCCACATTAAATTATACAACCCCACAGAGGAGGGCCTCAGGGAAACAGGAACAGGGGAGAGGGAATAAAAGGGTATAATCTGTTAAAAATAAACAAAAATATAATAGTAATCTTATACATAAACTAATGTATGTACATTCAAAAAAAAAGCCACTTAGGACTTCTCTGACACCTGGAGTATTTGTTACTTGTTCTTGATATCTGTCAGTTCCATGAAGGTGAAGCTTTTGTCCATTTTTTGCCTGTGCTGTATTCTTTAAAAAAAAAAAAAAAAATGCCGGGCATGGTGGTGCACACTTTTAATCCCAGCTCTTGGGAGGCAGAGGTGGGAGGATCACCACGAGTTTGAGGCCACGCTGAGAATACATAGTGAATTCCAGGTCAGCCTGGGCCACAGTGAGACCCCACCTCAAACAACAACAACAACAACAAAAATTGTTTATTTAAAGCCATACGTGGTGGCACATGCCTTTAATCCCAGCACTTGGGAGGAGGCAGAGGTAGGAGTATCGCCATGAGTTCAAGGCGACCCTGAGACTACATAGTGAATTCTAGGTCAGCCTGAGCTAGAGTGAGACCCTACCTCAAAAAACAAAAACAGAAAACAAAACCCCCCCAAAAATTATTTATTTGAAAGAGAGAGAAAGAGAGAGAGAGAGAATGGGCGCGCCAGGGCTTACAGCTACTGCAAACAAACTCCAGACACACGTGTCACCTTGTGCATCTGGCTTAAGTGGGTACTGGGGAATAGAACCTGGATCCTTAGGCCTTACAGGCAAGCACCTTAACTGTGAAGCCATCTCTCCAGCTCTCCTGTGTCATATTCTCATGGCAATGTCCTTACTAGCCCAGCAAGCCCTCCTAAACACACGCGAGTCCACCCATGACGCTGTCTCACTGTGTAACAGCACACGCTGAGGATTCAAGTCCTTGCTGAGTAAGTGAAGGAATGGCAGTGGAGAGAAATTTAGGGGCTGAGAGTGTAGATGGACCCCTTGCCTAGCATCTGCAAGGCCTTGAGTCCCCATCCTTAGCATTGCAAAATAAATAAATAAATACAAATAAAGAAAAGAAAAAAAAAACTACACTTTTTTTTTCGCCATCCAGTTAAGAAAGATCCACCCTGATCCACGGCGGTAAGAAAAGAGACTCAGTGTGTCCACTCAGCCTAACTGGGCAAAATCCACAGATCAGGCCATTGAAGGAACGCGTCCTTACAGCCTCAAGAAGGATAAACTTTGGCCCGAGAAAGCTGGGGTGGCTTCTTACTGGGGATACACTAAAAGGCAGAAGAGTTTGCAAGTGCTCAGGCCTGGAGCCCCGGGGTGGGTTAGTCACTTTCATCGCTTCCTAGGTCCTCAGGTGACTTGACACCTGGTTTCTGATGTTCACTCTGATGTTTTAGCCGGTGCCGGCTCAGACGCTTTCCTCCAGGAGCTGTGAAACCCCTAAACTCAGGCAGGCCCCGGATCAAGTCCTGCCGAGCACAGAGTGAATGGGGCCTGGGCTGGAATGTGACACCCCGTCCCCCGTCCCCCCGTTTGTTTTCTTTGCTTTTCAGTCCTGGGCACTGGCTCGCCACTGTGTCATTAAAATGTAGGGCTCATCCTAGGTTAAGTGGAGGATTTCCTGGAAAACAGCTGGCTGACTGTCCCCATGTATCTCAAGTAAACAGCCCCTTTGCAGAAAGGCTCCCTTTAGGGCCTTTCTGCCCAGTATCTTTTCTGCAATCCACATTCCTGTTTTGCATGACTTCTCAGAAGAAATCTAGAAAATTCAGGAGTGAAATAATAGGCATACTTTATTAAGTACATCATTGCCTTTACAATAGTCCCGGTAGGGCTGGGGTGATGGCTTAGTGGTTAATCGCTTGCCTGTGAAGCCTAAGGACACTGGTTCAAGTCTCAATTCCCTGGGACCCACGTAAGCCAGATGCACAAGGTGGATCATGTATCTGGAGTTCGTTTGCAGTGGCTAGAGGCCCTGGTGCGCCCATTCTCTTTCACTCTCTCTCTGTCACTCTCAAATAAATAAATAAAAGTAAACAAAACAACAATAGTCCCGGGAGGTGGGTTCTATTGTGACCCTCTGTTAACCAAGGGGGACTAAGGCAGTGGAATTAGGGTGTCCCATGTAAGTCAGTCACTAAAAACTGGCAGAGGTGGGGTTTAGATCCAGGACTGTCTGACTCAAGAACACACATGTGCTCTTCAGCACTGAGTCATCTGGCCCTTCTGACCCCACAGTAAAAGGTCTTCCCTAAACCCTAGTTTTTATAGCTGTGATCTGTAGACGTTGAGCCCAATATTTGCATACAGTTAATGTGTAGTGATAGGTTGCAAAGCACATTAGTGTTATCTAGTTTATGATGAAAAAAGTTCCAGGGGATGACCTTGAGTAACTCAAAGATGGGGAGGGTAGGGGCTGGAGACATGGCTTAATGGTTAAGGTGCTTGTCTGCAAAGCCAAAGGACCCAGGTTCGATTCCCCAGGACCCACGTAAGTCAGATGCACAAAGTGGCGCATGTGCCTGGAGTTCGTTTGCAGTGGCTGGAGGCCCTGGCCACACCCATTCTTTCTCTCTATCTGCCTCTATTGTCTCTCTGTCTCTCACTTAAATAAATAAATGAAATGAAAATTAAAAATATTAAAAAATGAAATAAAAATGAAAATATAAAAAAAGAAATAAAAATAAAACTATGAAAAGATGGTGGGGCTGGGGAAATGGCTTAACAGTTAAGGCATTTACCTGTGAAGCCTAAGGACTCTGGTTCGATTCCCCAGGATCCATGTAAGCCAGATGCACAAGGGGGTGCATGCGTCTGGAGTTCAAATGCAGTGGCTAGAGGCCCTGGTATGCCCATTCTCTCTCTGTCTCTCTGCCTCTTTCTCTGTCTCTCTCAAATAGATAAATAAATTAAATTAAATTTTTAAAAAAGTTGGGGAAGGTAGGATGAGGAAAGGAAAAGAGAAGTAGAGAAGGGGGGAGGGAGAGACAGACAAGAGTTAAAGCACTTTCACAGAGAAGAGGAGCAAGAAGCCCTCTCAGGAATTTTCTGCTGAAGAGAAGGAGCCAAGCAGACAGACCCCACAGGCACCCACTCACGTGTGGACACAACAGTGACCTCACGGAAGCAGAGAGACCAGTGGGTACCAGCTGTGGAGGGGAGGAGGCGGGCTGTCTTGAACTACGGCTACTTGCTACAAAACTACAGTTAGGTAGGAGGAATGCGCCCTCGGATTCTAGAGCATAGGAGGGAGACCAGTTCCCAGGTACTCATTGTGCAATTTAAAAGTGCTGGAAGAAAGGATTGTGGACTTCCCAACACCAAAATTGGTGAATAAGCTGGGCGTGGTGGCGCACGCCTTTAATCCCAGCACTTGGGAGGCAAAGGTAGGAAGATTGCAGAGTTCGAGGCCACCCTGAGACTACAGAGTGAATTCCAGGTCAGCCTGAGCCAGAGTGAGACTCTACCTCGAAAAACAAAAAACAAAAAGAAACAAACAAACAAACAAAAAGTGGTGAATGTCTGAGGAGGTGGGTATTCAAGCTACCTCATCTGATTGTTACACATTGTATACATGTGCCAGAATGCGGCCCCTGCCCACAGATAGATGGCATCAATGTGTCAATTAAAATTAAGAATAACAAGAATAACAAGAATGTAGTCTCAGGGTGTCCTCGAACTCAAGGCGATCCTCCTACCTCTGTCTCCCGATCCGGGGCCTTGTGGACGCTGGGCAAGCGATGTACCACTGAGCTGCACACCTCTGGTCCCAGACCACTCAGGTTTGTGGTTCACTAGCTGAGTGACTTTGGGCATGATATGAATGCTTAATGCCTCCGTTTCTTCATCTGTAACCTGGGTATAAAAATAGCCTACCTCCTAATACTATGGGGATCAACTGCATTAGTACATGGAATTGACTCATGGACAGACATATAGTAAGACTTTTACATTTTACACGTGTGTGTGTGTGTGTGTGTGTGTGTGTGTGTGTGTATCCAGTCTCACTGGTGATCAAAAGCCAGGCCAGCTGACCACTCTCACCATTGTTAAATGCACAGCTCAGTGGTCTTCTGTACATTCTGATGCTGTGTAACCATCATTCCTATCAATTTCCAGAGCTTTTCATCATCTCAAGGGGAGACTCTATCCATTAAAACATAAAACACTTTTCTCTGTGGTCACTGGTAAACTCCATTTTGCCTTCTTTCTCTGTGAATTTGCCCATTCTATGTACCTCATGTAAACGGGGTCATACAATATTTATCCTTTTGTGTCTTACTTCAATCATCACGCTGTTTTCAATTTTTATCTATGTGGTACCACATATCAGAATTAAAAATATATTTTTATTTATTTGTTTGTAAGTAGAGAGAGAGAGAGAGAGAGAGAGAGAATGGGTGCACCAGGGTCTCTAGCCACTGCAAATGAACTCCAGATACATGTACCACTCTGTGCATCTGGCTTTATGTGGGTACTGGAGAATTGAACCCAGGTCATTAGGCTTTGCAGGCAAGTGCCTTAACCACTGAGTCACCTCCCAACTCCACATATCAGAATTTTATTCTTTTTTACAGATGGATAATATTCCATGGTATGCTTATACCTATTTCTGCGTTCACCTGCTGATGGACTTAAAAATATTTTTATATATTATATTTTTATTGACTTTAATTTACATGAGAGAGAGAGAGAGAGAGAGAGAGAGAGCGAGAGCAAGAGCAAGCATGCCAGGGCCTCCAGCCATTGCAAATGAATTCCAGACACATACACCACCATGTGCATCTGGCTTATGAGGGAACTAGAGAATTCAGCCTGGGCGTGTAGGCTTCACGGGCAAGTGCCTTAACCACTAAGCCATCTTGGTAGCCCCATTTGGGCTGTTTTGACCTTTTAGCTGTTGGAGGCAACACTTGCATGGGCAATGGCGTATACACATCTGTTTAAGTTTCTGTTTTCAAGACTTTGGGCACATACCTAGAGGCACAGTTGCTGGGTCAAATCATATTCCTTGTGTCACCTTTGACTGTTTTGCATGGTGGCTCCCCCATTTTACATTCCCACCAGCAGTGCACAAAGATTCTACCTTCTCACTAGCATTTATTTTCTGTTTTTCTTTCTTCTTCTTGTTTTTAGTAATAGCCATCCTAATGGGTATGAAGTGGTATCTCATTGTGGCTTAGTTATAATTCCTTTTGATCCCTTCCAAAGCAGATTATCAGCGGCCACTCTTCTGTCTCTTTACCCCCACACTGTCATCACAGCTTGTCCCTGTGCTCGCTGAATGTTTGTCTTGCTGAGGAGTTAGCCAGCCACTGCCCGAGGCTGTGGGTCAAATCAAGCTGCCACTTGTTTTAATATAGTTCAGAGGGCCAAAAGTGGCTGTTACATTTTTAACTGGTTTAAAAAAAAATCAAAAGGAAAAGCATATTTCCTGAAATGTAAAAACCTATGAAATTTAAGTTTTATTGTTCATAAATAGTTATAATGGAACTTGGCCATACCTGTTCAACTTATGTGCTACCCGTGGCTGCTCTTGGCCAAGAAAGGCAAAGGGAAGAGATTGCAACAGGAACCATATGGCCTGGTGGATCTGAAACATTCACAGTGAGGCTTCTACAGGAAAGGTTTGCTGAGCGCTACCCTAACTCTGGATCTAGGGAGAGTAATCTTGCTGTCTCTATAGTACCTGGCTTTTGACAGGTAGCTGGCCATTGGTCAGGCCTTTCTCCAGTACTAATTCTAGACCCAACAATAAATTTGAGACGGATTGGAGAACTAAATGTAAAGACCCTGACTAGATGGCTGGGGAGGTGGTTTGGTTGATAAAGCTTGCTTCACAAGCATGAGGACCTGGGCACCCTCAGTGCAGGGGAGGAAGAGACAGGAGGGTCCTTGGAACTCAGTCTAGGCCAGCCTGTCTAGTTTAATTGGTGAGTTCCAGGCCAATGAGAGACTGTCTCAAAGAGAGGTGGATGGCATTCCTAGGGTTAATACCTAAGGCTGTCCTTTACCACCCCCCCGCCATGCACCCATATACCACACACACACACACACACACACACACACACAATATAGTCATGCAAAAAAAAAAAAAAAATTTCTAACTAGAATCTTCTAGAAGATGGAAGCATGTAATGCAGACTTGGACTAGGCAAAGATGTCTTAGGATACTGAAAGTACCTACTCATAAAATATAATTAATACACTGGTCGAAGTTTTTAGTTCCTTGTCCACTATTTATTCTGTAGTCAATTGCTCTGTCCCAGAGCTATATCCCTTCTCTGCTATTTATTCTGTTTAGCCTGATTAGATTCAAACTCCTGATCCTCCTGCTTTAGCCTCCTGGGATTACAGGCATGTGTTAGCTAGCACTCCCAGCTCCAAACATTAAAAATGTAAGTCGCTGTTCATTTAAAGATACTATTAAGGAGATAAACAGACAAGCCAAGACCTGGGAAAACTATTTCACAATATCTCTGTGTGATAACTTGCACTTAGAATTTACAAAGAACCATACATAAGAATAAGAGACAGTTCAGAGAAGCCCATAAGGCCCTCAAAACAAGGTAGGTCATTGTCAAAGTTCTTGGTTACTCACCAGAACTAGATGGTAAGTCCCTATTGCTGAAGTCACCACAGGGTGCAGTCCTAGGACATTGAGAAATCAAGCTGGAGCTGAGAAGGAAGCAACTCTGCTGGCTAGCTGTCATAGCACTGGGAAAATGCTGGGCAAGTTGCTAGGGAATGATGGGTGCCAACACAGTGAACAATCCAGGGGACCCTGCAGGCTACAAAATCAACCAGCCAGGCAAGGTGTATACTCTGGTGCAATAGTGGCACACAGGCTATGTGAGCAATCAACTACTCTCAGATTAGATATGAGGCCTGGGCCTGGAGAGGTGGCTTAGTGGTTGAGGCACTTGCCTGAGAAGCCTAAGGACCTAGGTTCAATTACCCAGTACCCACGTAAGCCAGATGCACAAGGTAACACATATGTCTGGAGTTTGTTTGTAGTGGCTGGAGGCCCTGGTGTGCTCATTCTCTCTCTATCTACCTCTTTCTCTTTCTTTCCCTCTCTCAAGAAGTAGGGATTTGGGCTGTAGGGATGGCTTAGCAGTTAAGATGTTTGCTTGCAAAGCCAAAGGACACAGGTTCGATTCCCAGGACCCATGTTAGTCAGATGCACAAGGGGATGCATGCATCTGGAGTTTGTTTGCAGTGGCTGGAGGCCATTCTCTCACTCTATATCCTTCTTGCTCTGTCAAATAAATAAATAAATATTAAAAAGGAAGTAGGGCTTAATTTTTTTGTATTTTTATTTTTATTTATTTATTTGAGATAGATAAATTAGATAGATAGATGATAGGTAGTTAGGTAGGTAGATAGATAGATAGATAGATACATAGATAGATAGAAAGAGAATAAGGTGTGCTAGGGCCAGCACCTGCTGCAAATGAACTTGACACATCCACCACCTTGTACATCTGTCTTATGTGAGTCCTGGGAATTCGAACCTGGGTCCTTTGGCTTTGAAGACAAGTGCTTTAACTGCTAAGCCATCTCTCCAGCCTGATTTTTTTCTTTTCATATATATATATATATATATATATATATATATATATATATACCTTTTATTGACTACTTCTATACTTATAGACAACAAACCATGTATTTCACTCCTCTCCCCTCCCCAGTTTTCCCCTTCATAATTCTGTTCTCCATCATAACCCCTCCCCCTCTCTATTAGCCTTTCTTTTAATTTGATGTCGTCATCTTTTTCTCCTATTATAAGGGTCTTGTGTGGGTATTGCTAGGCACTGTGAGGTCTTGGATATAAGGCTAAATTATATCCAGACAGTTGTATGTAAGGAGTGGTACCCTTCCTTTGGCTCTTATATTCTTTCTGCCACCTCTTCCGCAGTGGACCCTGAGCCTTGGAGGGTGTGAGGTGTTTCAGTGCTGGACACTCCTCCATCCCTTCTTCTCAGCACTATGTTGACTTTTGGGTCATCCCAGTGGTCATCGCCATCTGAAAAGAGAAGCTGAAGTGTAGTGCTTTCAGGGCAATTTGGTGGGCATAATATATGCACTCATTCCAGACAAGAGCAGGTTTTGTACCCCTAAGGCTCATGACCCCCTCTGCCATAGGCTTTTGACTAGGTTTTCAATACCAGGCATGAATTCCCTCCCATAGAGGGGGCCTTCAGTCCAATTAGAAAGCAGTTGGTTTCTCCCAGAGCAGACATTGCACTCATTTAGTCGTTTGGCCTATCTGGCCAAAGTTGAGGCTTCCAGTGTCCACTGTTTTCACTGCTGATGACTTCTGTCTCTCATAAGGCTGCATACAGTGCCGCTTTTTCCAGCTTTCAGTTGGCTGGGCTACAGGGAGAAGGTTTTCTGCTCAGCACCTAGCTTGATTTCTCAGTGACTTTGCTGTTCAGCCATGTGACGTCTTTAGCAATACGGTCTTACCATCTCTTGCTCATGGGAAACCAAGGGCCTTGTCCCACCTGACTTTTTAAAATTTATTAATTATTGCTTATTTAGGGAGAAATCACAAACTGTGGGGCTTATTTAAGGGAGATTGGGACCCAGGAAGGAGATCTAGTACAGTCATAAACACATGGGAAGAAGGAATCTAGGATATGTTGTAGAGAAACTTGGGAAGTGTTAAGGTTTGGGAGTGACCAAGACCACGGAGACCACTCTGAGGCCAAGATGGAAGCTTTTTTTTTTTTAATGTTTTTTTAAAAATTTTATTTATTTGAGAGAGTGAGAGGGAAAGAGGCAAAGAGAGAGAGAGAGAATGGGTGCGCCAGGCCTCCAGCCACTGCAAACGAACTCCAGACACAGGCACCACCTTGTGCATCTGGCTTACATGGGTCCTGGAAAGTGGAACCGGGGTCCTTTGGCTTTGCAGGCAAACGCCTTAACCACTAAGCCACAAGATGGAAGCTTTCACTTGGGAAAAGCGCGTGCTGCCAGGACTGACTCTCAAGAGCGGAGCACAGCCAACCTGAGAGTCCAGATAGTGGGCTTTATAGGGTCCCTCAGTTGGGGGAAGGTGAGGAAGGGAAAAGTTGAATAAACAAGGTTTCTTTAGGGGAGATCTAAGAGCCAGGGTGTGAGACAAGACCTGGGGGCATTGTTAGGCAAGCAAGGGATAATGGCTGGGCGGTTTCTTGAGGAATGTGTGTAACCCACTCCCTTATGTTTCTGTCACCAGTCTGCTGTCCTTGGTGACTGCATCTAGGGAGCCCATCCTGGCCTGGCAGGAAGATCCCGTATGGCATCTGCCATGTCTATGTAGAGAAATTAGGAGGGCAAATGGTGAGGCCCAAGGACAAAAGCTGAGAGGGCGCACGGTAAAGCAGAGACCAAGAGATTCAGAGGGAACTGAGTCATGAAAAGAGAGTTACACTCATGGTTACGTCGAGTTAAAAGAAATTACGCAAGGTGCAAGCCTAGAGTTGGTGAGAGCACCTGTGTAGTAGATCTGGAGTGTAAGAAAAAGATGCACATGGCAGATTCAGAAACCGCTGGAAATCACATATAATCAAATAGAGAAGTTATGCCACACTATAAAGCAGAGACAAGCAGAAAAGCCATCCAAACCAAGAAACAGTTTTATGCTCCCCGCCCCCCAGCCAGGCTGGGCGAGAGGGAAGCCATTCACATGTGTCCCTGTGGCCTTGGCGAAGAGAGGGAGGCAGCCGAGCAAAGAAACAGCTCAGCTGAGCAGGGCCGAGCAGGAACTTTTTTTTTTTTTTTTTTCCGAGGTAGGGTTTCACTCTAGGCCAGGTTGACCAGGAATTCACTATGTCATCTCAGGGTGGCCATGAACTCAGTGATCCTTCTACCTCTGCCTCCCAAGTGCTGGGATTAAAGGCGTGCGCCACCATGCCCTGCTGATTATATATATATATATATATATATATATATATTTTTTTTTTTTTTTTCAGAGAAAGAGGAGAGAGATAGAGAGAGAGAGAATGGGCATACCAAGGCCTCCTGCCACAACAAACGAACTCCAGATGTTTGCACCTCCTTGTGCATCTGGCTTGTGTGGGTCCTGGGGAATCGAACTGGGGTCATTTAGCTTTGCAGGCAAACACCTTAACTGCTAAGCCATTGCCTCCAGCCCTGATTTTTTTTTTTTTTTTTTCGAGGTAGGGTCTCACTCTGGTCCAGGCTAACCTGGAATTCACTATGTAGTTTCAGGGTGGCCTCGAACTCTCAGCGATCCTCCTACCTCTGCCTCCCAAGTGCTGAGATTAAAGGGGAGCGCCACCACACCAGGCTTCTGATTTTTTTTTTTTTTAAGAGAGACTACATATGAGGCCAGACCCATAGCTGCCTCTGAAGCATGGGGCTGGTGATGAGCATTGCTTAGCAAAGGGTGCAGGAACTTCTCTGGGCCTGTGAACATATCGTATAAGTTGTTTGGGATGAACACTAATTATAAAGTTGTATGTGATTGTCAAAACTCAGAACTGGGGCTGAGGAGATAGCTCAATGGTTAAAGATGCTTGCTTGCAAAGTCTACTAGCCCGGGGTTCGATTCCCCAGTACCCACATAAAGCTAGATGGTGCATGAGACCAGGTGTGGTGGTGCACACCTTTAATCCCAGCACTCAGGAGGCTGGGGTAGGAAGATCACTGGAGGTAGGAAGATGACCGAGAGTTCAGGGCCAGCCTGAGACTACATAGTGAATTCAAGGTTAGCCTGGGATAGACTGAGACCCTATCTTGAAAAAATCAAAACCAAAGAAACAAACGAAAAGTGGCATGTGCATTTGGAGTTCCTCTCCAGTGGGAAGAGGGGCATGCCCATATTCTCTCTGTTCAAAAATAAATAAAAATAGAAAGAAAAAAAAAAACACCCCTCAGAGTTAAGCACCTCAGAGCTATTCATTTTATTGGGTGTAAATGGTTACTTCCACCAAAATGTGTTCCTTTGTGGACCAGTGGGCAGTTTGTAAGCTCCTCAACTGCTATACTCACAGAGGTAGAAGAGAAACCACAAGCCCTGACATGTGTTACCTGTGAAGGGCCAGAAACTTGTGTTTCCTGTTTTAACCACAATACTCCTGTGGAGGAAAAGGATCAGCAACCCACGCCAGGAGCCCTGGGATTGCAGGTCTAGAAGGCCACTGCTTGGCCTTGCTCAGGACAGCAACCCCGGGCTGGTTGGGAACACCTACCTGTTCCTCTGGGAGCCCCAGCTGGCCAGCGTCCCCTGAGCAGCCACAGGGCTTTCTCTGTCCCTGACCAGCCGCATGCTCTTCCCTCCAGCAGGACTGGCAGACTTGATCAAGTATTTGGGTCCCCAGCACAGCAGGAGGCGG
Organism: Dipus sagitta; assembly: GCA_036346955.1. Lineage (NCBI taxonomy): Eukaryota > Metazoa > Chordata > Mammalia > Rodentia > Dipodidae > Dipus > Dipus sagitta. Next base: position 9,372,027 of record CM070779.1, on the reverse strand, counting down.
GGAGGGAGCGAAGTAGTGGTTAGCTTTGCGTTGCTAGAACACAATATCTAACGGAAGCCACTTAAGGGAGGAAAGATTTGTTGCCGTTCCGTTTCAGAGGGCTTCATGACAGGGTAGCTTAGTTTTTTTGCAGTGGGAACATGAGGCAGAGATTGTCCATGTCACAGCAGGCCCGGAAGCACAACGTGAGACAGGAAGTGGGGCTAGGTATAACCTTCCAAGGCCCTCCTCCAGTGACTCGTTTCTTCCAGCCAGGCCCCAGCTCCTCAATGTCCCAGAGCCCCTCCAGATAGCACATCCGCCGGGGAACAAGTGGTCAAACAGGAGCCTGTGGGACACAGCTCAGAGGCAAACCCTCCCAAGCAGTGATGCTCTTGTTTTCTTTTTAGAAGGTGGGTGAAGCCAAGTCACCCCCTAGGCACCAAGTGGTCAGGACCTGGTTTTCTTTTGTCTTTCTTTTCTTCTTCTTCTTCTTCTTCTTCTTTTTTTTTTTTTTTGTTGTTGTTTTTGTTTTTTCAAGGTACTGTCTCACTCTGGCTCAGGCTGACCTGGAATTCACTATGTAGTCTCAGGGTGGCCTCAAACTCACAGTGATCCTCCTACCTCTGCCTCCCAAGTGCTGGGATTAAAGGCATGCACCACCACGCCCAGCAGGACCTGGATTTCTTTTATTTATTTGTTTCTTTTTTTTTTTTCACTTCTTTAAATATATTATTTGTTGACTGTTTTATTGACAACTTCCATAATTGTAAATAATATCCCATGGTAATTCCTTCCCTCTCCCCACTTTCCCCTTTGAAACTCCATTCTCCATCATATCCCCTCCCCCTCTCAATCAGTCTCTCTTTTATTTTGATGTCACCATCTTTTTCTCCTATTATGATGGTCTTGTGTAGGTAGTGTCAGGCACTGTGTGGTCATGGATATCCAGGCCATTTTGTGTCTGGGGGAACACGTTGTAAGGAGTCCTACCCATCCTTTGGCTCTTACATTCTTTCAGCCACCTCTTCCGCAATGGACCCTGAGGAACCTGGATTTCTTACAGCCTCTCCCTCTTGACCCACCACATGAGTTTCTGTGGCTGCTATCTAACAGTTAGCTTCAAGGTCAGCTGATGAGTGATCTTAATACTGTTTCCCACCTTAATGTCTGTTGCCTTGCAAAAGGGAACCTATCAGAGGTTCTTGGCAACTGAGGCATGGGCATTCCTGAACAGCCGTTGTTCTGCCCATCATGCTCTGATGTTCAAGCCTGACTCTAAATCATGGCACCTTTATTCTCTTACAGTAGACCTGGAATGACAGTTGAGGCTAAGACTTTACTACCCAACTCATTAACTGTTTGTATATGGTTTCAGGTCACTTCTGTAAGTCCAAGTTCCTCCTCATCTGCAGCGATTGGCGTACCACTCATCATGTTTACCTCACCACGCTGGTGAACACCGACCAGAAGCAAGCTTGCAGGTCCAGAATGTGACTGTCACCACTAAGCCACTCTTGTGTGTCCGTTACTGAACCAGGCATGTGAAGAAATGAAGAATGAGGGGCTGGAGGGATGGCTTAGTGGTTAAAAAAGCCAAAGGACCCAGGTTTGATTCCCTAGGACCCACGTAAGCCAGATGCACAAGGTGGTACATGCATCTGGAGTTCATTTGCAGTGGCTGGAGGCCCTGGTGCACCCATTCTTTCTCTCTTTCTCTGCCAAATAAATAAGAATTTAAAATAGTTTAAAAAAATAAAAGCAAAACAATAACATAGGAAAGACTAGATCTGTGAGTACACAGAACAAAGAAAGAGTCTCCCACAAACAATGTCACGGAGACTCTGGAGACCATCCGAGCTGCAGCTTCGGGAGCCCGGACTGTCTTGCTGGTCTGTCCGCGTCCCCAGATGTGTTCGACCACAGCGCTCCTCACCTGCAGCCCTTGCTTTGCGTGACACATCATGACTTCCACCACATCTGCCTCTGCTTTGTATTGTGTTCACTTGCAGCTCTCTTTAAATCAACCCACGACTTACGTTTCACTCTATTTGCGTGAAGAAGAAACTCTGTCACTAGGATCAGTGAGGGGCTGGTTAACTTGCTGAAAACAAGCACACGATTATTAAAAACAATTAATGGTGTTTGAACATGCCTCGCTTAATCTTGTTCTGTGCCTAGATAACTTTCTCACTGTTGTGATCGAATACCTGACCAGAAGCACCCTAAGGAAGGGAGGGCTCCCTTGGGCACACAATGTGAGGTCACAGCCGTCACGGAGGGGAAGGCGCGGAGGCAGAGCTGGAGGCAGCGGCTCGCTTTGCACATGCAGTCAGGGAGCAGAGAGGGATGGACGCTGGCGCTCCGCTCAGCGTCTCCTTTTTATTCGGTCTATGACTCCAGCCCTTCGAATGCTGACACCCCCATTCAGGGTGGATCTTTCTCAAATGACCTAGCCTAGAAAACCTCTCACAGAAACTCAGTTTGCTAAATTCCATGAAGTTGACAAGATTAGCTGTTCTAGTACCCGGCCAGGGTTTGGCATGACATTCTGAGGGATGTACCATTCTTGCAAAATGCACTGAAGATCCTGCATCTCTTTTTAAAAATATTTTTAATTTTTATTTATTTGTTCATTTGACAGAGAAAGAAGGCGGGGGCAGAGACAGAGGGAGAGAATGAATGGGCACACCAGGGCCTGCAACCACTGCAAATGAATTCCAGACCCATGCGCCCCCTTGGGCATCTGGCTAATGTGGGTCCTGGGGAATCAAACTTAGGTTCTTTGGCTTTGCAGGCAAGTGCTTTAACCGCTAAGCCATCCCTCCAGCCCTAGATCCTGCAACTTTATATCCCTTTTTTGTTTGTTTTGTTTTTGGTTTTTTGAGGTGAGGTCTCACTCTAGCCCAGGCTGACGTGGAATTCACTAGGTAGTCTCAGGGTGGCCTTGAACTCACAGCGATCCTCCTACCTCTGCCTCCCGAGTGCGGGGATTAAAGGCATGCGCCACCAGCTGCATCTTTACATTCTCGAGGCTTGATGCTGTAGTTACTCTGTGTTGCTGGGATAAAACATCTGAAGGGAGGAAAGAGTTTATTTCAGCTTACAGTTTTCTGGGGAAGCTTCAGCAGGCAAGGAAAAGGATGGACGAGCAGAGGCTGCACATCACATCTGGCCACAGCAGCTGGCAGAAGGCATCAAGAGTGAGGTGAGGGCTAGAGAGCTGGCTCAGTGGTTAAGGCACCTACCTGCAAAGCCTAATGACTTGGGTTTGATTCCCTAGTGCCCATGTGGAAAACCAGATGCACAAGGTGGAGCATACATCTAGAGTTCATTTGCAGCAACTGGAGGCCCTGGTGTGCCCATTCCCTACATCCCCCCACCCCAGCTTGCAAATAAACAAATAAGTTAAATTTTTTAAAAAAGTGAGCTGACAGGGTCTAATGTGGAAGAGGTGGCGGAAAGAATGTAAGAGACAAAGGAAGGGTAGGACTCCTTACAATGTGCTCCCTCCAGACACAAAATGGCCTCGATATCCATGACCTCATAGTGCCTGACACTACCTACACAAGACCATCATAAGAGGAGGGAAAGATCATGACATCAAAATAAAAGAGAGACTTATTGAGATGGGGATATGATGGAGAATGGAATTTCAAAGGGGAAAAGGGAGGGAGGGAGGGTATTACCATGGGATATTTTTTATAATTATGGAAAATGTTCAAAAAATTGAGAAAAAATAAAATTAAAAAAATCTGAGCTGCAAAAAAAAAAAAAAAAAATGTGAGCTGAATCCGGTGAGGGAAATCTGGTTATGTCTTTTTTTGTTTTGTTTTGTTTTTTATTTTTCAAGGTAGGGTCTCACACTAGCTAGGCTGACCTGAAATTCACTATGTAGTCTCAGGGTGGCCTCGAATTCATGGCCATCCTCCTACCTCTGCCTCCCAAGTTGGTTATATCTTTTTAAATTTAGTTTATGTTATTTATTTACTGAAAGAGAGAGACAGACAGAGAGAGAGAGAGAGAGAAGCAAGTAGATAGACAAGGGGTGTGCCAGGGCCTTCAGCTGTTGTAGACAAACTCTAGACGCATATGCCACCTTTTGCAGCTGGCTTACATGGGTCCTGGGGAATTGAACCTGGGTCCTTTGGCTTTGCAGGCAAATGCCTTAATGGCTAAGCATCTCTCCAGCCCCAAACCTGGTTATATCTTAAGCCCACTCCCAGTAACACATCTCCTCCATCAAGATTCTACCCTCCAAATTGCCGCCAGCTAGAGACAAGCATTTAAAACACGCGAGTCTCTGGGAGACATCTGATTCAAACCACCACACTTAACCTTCCTGCTTTGCCCTTTCTTGCCGTGAGGAGGGCGACGCTGATCAAATAATCACCGCTATCGAGAGATGGCTGAACTAAGTCAGCACTTCACATCCATCTGGTCACTAAGGCCTCCCAAAGGTTCCACCACAGTGTATTCTTTTTTTTTTTTTTTTTTAATTTGTTTTTATTTGAAACAGGGAGAGAGGGAAAGAGAGAAAGCAAGATGAGATAGGAGAGAGAGAGAGAAAGGGTGCACCAGGGTCTCCAGCCACAGCAAATGAACTCCAGATGCATGCGCCACCTTTTGCATCTGGCTTATGTGGGACCTAGAGAATCGAACCTGGGTTTCTCACCTGAACCACTAAGCCATCTCTCCAGCCCATAGTGTATTCTTACTGGTTCTTCTGTTTCTGAAGAAACAGAGGCACAGAAAGGGGAAGTGGTTTTGCTCTGTTACACAGCTCAGGAGTAAGCGAGCTAGCATGGACGCAAGCCCACCAGAGCACACGGCCTGGGTACCCCACAGGTCTGCCTTGACATGCTTAGAGCCTCACGGGGCCCGGGCTGTCCACCTTAGAGACTGTATAAGAATCTGGACTGGGCGTGAGAAGAGAGGAGCGTATTTAGCGGAAGCTGTGTCTGGGTCAGCGATTCTTGGAAGTGCACTTTCTTTATTAACTCATCTGCATCAGAGGCGTGTGATTGTAGTATGGTCTTTATTTCCACCCTCTCAAAATGAGACTACAGAACTTTAAGCTTCTAAGTGGTGAACTTTGATTGGCACCTAAGGGATGAGGCACCAGCCAGTGTCCCTACACCTGATAAAAGCATGAAACATCTGTTTATGTCATCTGCTGGTGACAGTTTCAACTCTATAACTGTGAGCTTATCAGTCTGCCCCAGGCTCTTATCCAGCCCCTGCCTAGCCACACCTTGCTTTCTTTCCTGTCTAAAATAGAATTCAGATGACATTTTCCTTCTTAAAATATCGACCTCATTCCAGGAAGGAGCTCACCTGGGCGTTCATCTCACAACCCCGGTGCTGTCTGAGCCAAGCCCTGTGCTCCACGCCACAGAAATGAGTGCACTTGAGTGTGGCTAACATGGGGACATTGCCTCACAGGGACTGAAGGCTTACCAACTTTCCCAGGCTGTGGAACATGTTTCCGAACCCCCTATGCATTTATTTCCTCCTCTGCAAAACAAGACTATGGCCTGGCATGGTGGCACACACCTTTAATCCCAGCACTTGGGAGGCAGAGGTAGGAGGATCACCGTGAGTTCGAGGCCACCCTGAGACTCCATAGTGAATTCCAGGTCAGCCTGGGCTAGAGTGAGACCCTATCTCGAAACCCCCCCCCCAAAATTAACTGTTTGTGATAAATCTATAATAGATATGCTGAATATATATACAGACAGATAAGTGTTTCACAAATTTGGATTATTCAGTATATAGTTCTAACTCACAAGCCTCCATGGCTCTTTTACATTATCAAAAGTTCTTGGGCTGGAGAGATGGCTTAGCGGTTAAGCGCTTGCCTATGAAGCCTGAGGATCCCGGTTTGAGGCTCGATTCCCGAGGACCCACGTTAGCCAGATGCACAAGGGGGCGTATGCATCTGGAGTTCCTTTTGCAGTGGCTGGAGGCCCTGGCGTGCCCATTATCTCTCTATCTATCTGCCTCTTTCTCTCTCTGTCTGCCTGTTGTTCTCAAATAAATAAATAAAAAATAAATAAAAATTTTAAGAAAAAAGTTCTTTAAGAGCTGAGAGATGGTTTAGCAGTTAAGGCATTTGCCTACAAGGCCTAAGGACCCAGGTTCGATTCCTCAGTACCTACATGAGCCAGATGCATCAGGTGGCACATGTGTCTGGGTTTGTTTGCAGTGGCTTAGAGGCCCTGGCGTACCCATTTTCTCTATAGGCCTCTTCCTCTCTCTCTCTCTCCCTCCCTCCCTCTCTCCAATAAATAAATAAATAAAACATTTTTTTTTTAAATTCTTCAAACCAGGTATGGTGGCTCACATCTATAATCATAATACTTAGGAGGCTGAGGTTACAGGACTGCCATGAGTTCGAGGCCAGCCTAGCTACAGAGTGAGTTCTAGGTCAGCCGAGGCTAGAGTGAGACCCTGCCTCAATAAGCAAACCAGCAGCTGGAGAGATGGCTCAGGGGTTAAAGGTGCTTGCTCGCAAAGCCTGATGGCCTGGGGTTCAATTGCACAGTACCCCCGTAAAACCAGATGCACAAAATGGTGAATGTACCTGAAGTTCATTCTGGTGTGCTTCACTCTCTCTGTTGAAAATAAATAGATAAACATTAAAAAAATAAAACCAAGGGCTAGAGAGATAGCTTAGTGGTTAAGTACTTGCCTGAAAAGCCAAAGGACCCAGGTTCATTTCCTTAGGACCCACAAGGTCGCACATGTGTTTGGAGTTGTTTTGCAGTGGCTGGAGCCTCTGGCGCGTCCATTCTCTTCCTCTCTCTCTCTATCTGCCTCTTTTGCTCTCTCTCTCTGAAATAAAACTAAAAAAAATTAAAAAGAAATTAAAAAATAAAACAAAACTAAAATAAGATGAAAAAATTCTTAGCCAGGTGTGGTGACGCACATGTTTAATCCCAGCACTTGGGAGGCAGAGGTAGAGGTAGGAGGGTCACCGTGAGTTTGCGGCCACCCTGAGACGACATGGTGAATTCCAGGTCAGCCTGAGCTAGAGTGAGACCCTACCTCGAAAAAGAAAACAAAACAAAAAAAAATCTTCAAACACCCCATTTTTATGCTTATAAAATATTTTTAATGTGCAAGACTTATGCATAGAATCTTCATACAGATCATTTTAATCATTCTTTTGTGTGAAAATCAATCATTATTTAACATAATACCACATTGGACTTCTCACTCTCCCATTGCTGATGGCATTTGAGCACTTCATTGGATTCTAATGCTTGGGATTTATTCTGGAAGTGGAGTTATTTATTGAGTCAAAATATGCAAACTTTAAGAAATCTTTAATGTACACAATGAAATTGCTTTCCAGAAAACTTGCTCTGTTTTCTTTAGCTCCAGGATTTACATTTAGAATCGGAGTCAAATGACAAATGCAGCTAGCTCAGGATATGAGCAACACGCCTGGATAAGTGTGGCCCTCAGAACGAGAGCAAGCTGAGCTGGGTGCAGGTGGACTGGCCGTGGGCTCCAAGCTGAAGGGCGTGCGGGGTGTCTCCTCTCAACCCACTGTACCGCAGTCATCCCAGCATGCAGATGGATTGGAAACAGCTTAAAGCCATGTCAACACAACATCATCAAGCATGATTAACTTATGGGAAATGATGGCCGAGCCGGGAGCCCAAGAGCTGTGTGGCCGAAAGCCCCGGGAGGGGACGGTCTCCGTTTCCAAGCATGGAAAAGCAGTAAACACTGGCCAGCAAAGGAAACATGGGTGGTGTGTGTGTGTGGTGTAGGGGGGAGGCAGGGTGCATTAAAGGTAATGGGATGCCTTTGAACAATGGAGAGTCTAGACTCCAATCTCAAGAGGAAATTTCCTTGCTGTAGTTCTCGCACAATAATTCGCAGAAAGAATGACAGAATTCCCTTCAAATCGTTAGATAAAACCAGCAGACAAGGGCATGTGGGCGAGGCGGATCTATCAGTCTTCCAGCATGGGCGCCTTAGAACTTGATAGAAAAGGCCACACTCTCCCTTCTGGCCGAGTAACCGGTCTGTACCGTAGACTACAGTTAGGTGGAGAGTCTTCTTTTGGAGGAAGAAAATAACACATTTTCTCTGTTGGGGTTTGGGCAACAGGACAATGAGAGATCATGTAGCGTAGGGGCTACCTCCTGTGACAGCCATAGGGGACAGAGAATAGTACACTTGCTTTTCTGTGTAGGAACAGATGTAAATAGTTCCGATTTGGAAGGCCTCTGGGCGCCATGCCAGCAACCCAGCTGTGCCCTTGGAGACCAAATCAACATAGATAGATCTTCAGTGGAACGTGGGCATGGCTGCATCAATAAAACTTTATTAACAAAGCCAGGTGGTAACCAGGGTAGAGTTTACTGACCTCTAGCTCAGGAGGTGGGAGAGAGGTGGTATAGAAGGTTAGGGTTCTCACAGGACCAGCTTCCAGCTCCATCTCTACACTTGATGTCTCTGTAACCCCAGGCAAGTCAACTAACTTTTGGGGGCATCGATTTTGTTGACTGCAAAAAGGTAGTGGGGTTAATTGCAGTGTTTTACTTTGTATGTTTGCTCTACAGATCAAACGGAACAACGCCTGAGTAATGTTTGCCCTGGGCTTGGGTGCATGGGAGAACTGTACAGATAGAGAGGCGGGGGTTGGAGAGATGGCTTAGCGGTTAAGGCACTTGCCTGCAAAGCCAAAGGACCTGGGTTCGATTCCCCAGTACCTCTATAAGCCAGCTGCACAAGGTGGGACATGTGTCTGGAGTTCACTTGCAGTGGCTAGAGGCCCTCAAAAAAAGTTGGGGGGACTGGAGAGATGGCTTAGCAGTTAAAGAGCTTGCCTCCAAAGCCAAAGGACCTTGGTTCGATTCCCCAGGACCCATGTAAGCCAGATGCACAAGGGAGCACATGCATCTGTAGTTCGTTTATAGTGGCTGGAGGCCCTGGTGCGCCCATTCTCTCTGTTTCTTTCTCCCTACCTATTTCTGTATCTATTTCTCTCTGTCAAATAAATAAATAATAAAATATATATATTTTTAAAGTTGGCAGAAATATGGAAAGCAGGCTCGTTTGATTAGCATTCTTACCCCTGTGTATTTGGATTAGTGTCGCTCTTTGTCCCATCAGCACAAGCTTCCGGGGCAGAGGAGCCATGTCTTGAGCTGGGGCTGTAGCTCAGTGGTAGAGCATTTACCTAGCAGGTGCCAGGCCCTGGGTTTCCCAAGCACTAGACAACAAGCCCCATGCCTCTCTGAGGGTGGCCTCTTACAGGAGCCTCTGTACAGCGGTCTAGCAGGAGGAAGTTCCAAGGACAGAGAGGCAAAGGGTGCTGGTGGCTGAGCAGAGATGTTGCTCATCTGGATTTGAGGTTCAGCTTCATCCCACTGGACCTTTGGGGTCATTGTGTACCTTAGCGTCAGGCCCGTCTCACACCTCGGGGCAGTCAGCGACAGGTGGTAAGGGTTGTCCCCATTTCCCAGGAGAGTTAGCTCCCCTTGTCCATAGAGAGAGATGCTAGGATCTGTGGATGGTGAGTACCACAGCATCTGGGCACGATTCCTCCCCACAGGGACAGGGGGCACCCCGACAGTTCTGCAGGTTACGTAAAACCCCCACTTGCTCTCAGCCATCCATGAAAAAGCCACTTTATAGAAGGGAGAAGGGCGGAGCCAGGGCCACCAAGTCCTCGCCTGCCATTCCAGAGAATCTTTTGGCTTTGAGGCTGAACAGAGGGAGGGAGAGGCTGAGTTCTTGGAGGGACAGGAAGTGCTGTTTGGCAGGCCTTGTAAGTGTTTTCTTTCCCCAGAGGTGTGAGTGGCTGGGACCCTACACTGCTAGACTGGCACATGATAGTTATAAGGTGATAAAGTTAACTGCCTCCAGTGGCCAGAGGGCTTAAATCCTTTTTCTGCAACTTAAGCTGAATGACCTTGAGCCAAGGACCTTGAGTGGCTCAGCCTTGGTTTCCTCATCAGAAAAATGGGGACAACAATGTTTCTTAATTTGTAGGGTCTTTGTAAGCATTTGAGTTAATACTTACACATGATCAGTACCGTTCTTGGCACCTGATTTAAGAGTCTGTTTCCATACATGGCAATATCGTTTTATTAACTTCCTTTGTTACAGCATTTCTATTGTTTTGCATGGTTTTGTTTGAGAAATGGCATTATCTGGGTCCAGTTTCTCAATTGTCATTTTCATGTTACCTTGGACTTTTGCCCTATCTGTCGCCAGTCCTAAGTAAGTATGTAGGAGCTCTTAAAGCATTTGCATGCACTACAATAGCCGGCAGTCAGATGGGTGAGATAATGGTTTTGGATGGGCTGGTGTTTGGCACAGTGAACGATCTCATCTCTGATGTTGACATAGGGTGACTGTCGGGTTACACTCTACCTGGGAACTCAAATTCCCCCTTTGTTTTCTCTTCCTTCTGTGCCAAGCGAGCACGCTGCTCTGAGGTTCTCTTTTCAGTGGTTGTCTTGGTTAGGGATCTTATGCATAAAGCCAGAGGTTTTTTTCTTTCTTTCTCTGTTAAATGACTTGGGTTCTGACAGATGACCAGGAAATGGTTACTCAGAGCTGAGTGTTCAAAGCCGATGGTTGGGGAGCAATGGAAATTCCCCCTTTGCCTAAAATAACTCGAACCAGAGCCCAACAGTGTGAGCTTTGTCCGAGCCTGAAACAATATCCCTTCCAAATACATTTGGTGCGGAAATCCTTAGCGATGCGTGGTGCTGGTCCTCACTGACAAGTTAGACTAACGCTAGTCATTCTGCGTCCCATAGCTCAAAGGGCCATTGTTCCTAACAATGAGCCCCAGAGGACAGAAACTTAAGTCTGTGGACATAGCAGTGCAGCGCTTACCTGACTTCTCCCCGCCCGCCCCCACCCACCGCCCCGTTTGGTTGCTTACTATCACAGGAATCGAATTCCGGAAACAGATAAGTTCTCCATGTACTTGATGATTTTTATTGCTCGCCTGCTTGTGACAATCTCCCCCCCCCCCCCACACACACACTCCCAAGCAGGTTCTGAGGAAAGGAGAGGAGGAAATGCTGGAACCTTCTAGCAGGGGCCGAGTTCAGAGGAGCTGCCTCCCACCAAGGTCTGTGGCTTTAAATTCCACAGCAGTTTTTAATCCCATGCCCAAGCTGGTCAGATTTTCATAATTAGAGCAGGCACACGTGTCTGCCTGCAGCAGACCCAGGATGGAGGGCATGTGGGCTTGTTTGGATAAAAATGACACCGAGGTGATTTCTGACTGTTAGAGGCATTGTAGCAGACAGACGGATAGAGGGACAGACACGCAGACTGATAGACAGAATATTTTTTAAAACAGACTATAACAGACAGACCATCCATTATAATAGACTGAGAGGTAGACTGATGTGAAAACAGACAGATGGAGGCTGGAGAGATGTCTCGGCAGTTAAGGCACTTGCCTGCAAAGCCTAATGACCAGGGTTCGATTCTTCAGTGCCCACATAAAGCCAGATAACAAAATGCCTGAGAGAATTAACTTGTAAAGACCAAAAAACAGGTTTATCTTGGCTCACAGATTTGAGGCGCTAGTTCTTCTCTTTAACATGCGCATGTGTGTGTGGTAAGTATGTTCACGTGTGTGTACATGTGTGTATGTGTGCCTGCACGTGTATATGCATGTGTATGTAAGCCAGAGGTCAATATCAGGTATCTTTTATCCTTCCCCCCCCCCTTTTTTTTTGTTTTTCGAGGTAGGGTCTCAGTCTAGTCCAGGCTGACCTGGAATTCACCATGTAGTCTCTGGGTGGCCTTGAACTCACGGTGATCCTCCTACCTCTGCCTCCCGAGTGCTGGGATTAAAGGCGTGCGCCACCACATCTGGGTTCCCATTCTTGGACACCGGCCCCATTGCTTTGCCCCCGTGGCTGGGCAGCACTTTGTGGTGGAGTGCTCGGCAGGGAGGACTGCTCACATCACGGCCAGGAAGCAAAAAGATGAGGAGACAGGGTTACGTAACGAGATCCAGGTCAGCCTGGGCCAGAGACTCTGTCCTAAACAAACAAGCAAACAAAATAGAAAATAACTATAAAATAATAAGATAGCCGGGCATGGTGACGCACACCTTTAATCCCAGCACTCGGGAGGCAGAGGTGGGAGGATCACCATGAATTTGAGGCCACCCTGAGACTCCATAGTGAATTCCAGGTCAGCCTGGGCTAGAGTGAGACCCTACCTCAAAAAACCAAAAAACCAAAAGAACAGAGGACGATGCCGTGCTTGGCCAGTGAGCTTTACCTGAGCTGCGTATGAGTGTTATTGGGAAAATGTGTGTGTGCGTTTGTGTGTGTGCGTTTGTGTGTGTGTGTGTGTGTGTGTGTACACGCGCGCTTTCTTTTGGATTCACTGGTTGTGGAGTTCATGTTGCTCTGCCCGTTGCTCTGCCATCTCCGCAGTGACAGCCTGCCTCACCCTCAATGCCAGCATGGAGAAGGCAGCCAGGAAGAACAGAGCAGATCACACTTCTGGTCACCCGGTGCCATCCACATCCAGCTGTGCTAAAGTGAGCGACCAAACCGATGGCTCCGACTCGGTGGAGATAACTCCCTCCTATCCATACACCAGATCAGGTTATGTTCTGACATGAGTCACGTTTAATTCACCTGGTCATGGCTGTCACGCTGCTTCCTTCTCTGCTCTTTCTGCTTCACAATCATAGTCCTCCATCAGGGAGACCACCGTCCGAGGATCATGGGTTTAGGTCCAACCAGGCTCAAGACTGGACTTTCATTTTTAGAAAATGGCCTGCTCCAATCACAGAAAACTTGTCATGGGTATTCCAATAGAAAATGGGGCTGGAGAGATGGCTCAACGGTTAAAGGGGCTTGCTTGCAAAGCCTGATGATTGGTGTTCAATTCCCCAGTGCCCATGTAAAGCCATTTGCACAAAGTGGCGCAGGCATCTGGAGTTCGTTTGCAGTGGCTAGAGGCCATGGAGTGCCCATTCTCATTCTCGGACTCTCTCTCTTTCTCTCCTTACAAATAAAATAAAATATAAAATAAAGTAGCTGGGCGTGGTGGCACACGCCTTTAATCCCAGCACTCGGGAGGCAGAGGTAGGAGGATCACCATGAGTTCGTGGCCACCCTAAGACTACATAGTGAATTCCAGGTCAGCCTGGATTAGAGTGAAACCTTACCTCGAAAAACCAAAAAAATAAAAAATAAAATAATAATAATAAATAAAATAAAATAAAAAGTAAAATAAGAAAGCAAACAGCCTTTCGTAGTGTAATTTAGATTCCCCCAACACTTCAAATGCATGTGATGGGCGCAGACAGAAGAGCAAGCTCGCCCCTGAGTCACTGTTGGTGAGCAGTTCTTTCCCCACTCTGTGATGTCTCTTCACCCACATCCTCCCAGAGATCTGTGTTTAATGAGGCCTTGTGTAATCCACTGGCACGTGCGATGCCACCCCACAATGCTGTGGCCCAGGTATAACCAGCTGCCCGTTTCCCACAGCTGCCCGCTGAGCGAGGAGTGATTTTGCCATCCAAGGCACCAGCCTTCGATTGCTTTTTCCTGAAGACATGATGTTTCATGCCAAGTCATCCACACGGCAGTGTGCTAACAGGGACAGGGCTGAGCTGTGTAGAAATGCAAAAGGAAGATTTTGGAAGCCGGTTGCATAACCGTCACATCCTGTTCGAGCTTGTGCCTCGGAAGACTGTCTTGTTCCTTCAGCTCTGCAGAGAGCGGGGAGCCCCGGGGGAGCCGGGGGATGGGACTCACCGCGAAGCAGGGCCCCGGGTCACACAGATACTGTAGGGGAACCCCAGCCACACCTATAATGCAAAGGTCCTCAGGGCACACATGACTAGGAAGAGGTATCAAAACAAAGGTGAACAAAAGTCAGGGGTAATTTCAGTGTTTTTTTTTTTTTTCTAGGTAAGGTCTCACTCTAGCTCAGGCTGACCTGGAATTCACTATGTAGTCTCAGGGTGGCCTTGAACTCACGATGATCCTCCTACCTCTGCCTCCTGAGTGCTGGGATTAAAGGCGTGCGTCATCACACCCGGCTGTGATTTTAGTGTTTAAAGTGAACACTGAACACACACGTGTGCACACGCCACTACTGCTTATGGCATAGCGTTGTGCTGAATATAGGAATTTAGGACTGATAAGACATTTTACCTTTTGTTTCTTTCTGTGTGTGGTGGGGATGTGCAGGTGGAGGCCAGAGGACAACCTTGGGTGTAATTTTCAGAAACACCAACCACCTCCTTTGAGGCAGGGGCTCTCATTGGTCTGCAGCTTATTGATCAGTCTAGACTAGTCTGGCCAGCGAGCCCCAGGATCCTCCTGTCTCTACTCCCAGTGCTGGGATTATAGGCACATGCCACCACACTTGGCATTTTTATGTGAATATTGGGGATCAAATTCAAGTCTTCATGCTTGTGAGGTCACAAAGCACTTTACTGACTGAGCCCTTAAAATGTACGAGCTTGTATGAGCTTGGGCAACCTGCTTTGTGGATGGGGCAGAGTGAGTGTAAGGCTGTCCTACCTCGGCCCCCTTGTGCATGTGGGGGACATATGTTGGTGATGACACGAGGTCTAGGTTAGACACCTCCTAGACCCCTCATGGCCAGCTTGAGTACATGATATTAAATTAATAAAAATTGGGGCTAGAAAGAGATGGTTTAGCAGTTAATACATTTGCCTGCAAAACCTAAGGTCCCAGGTTTGATTCCCCAGGACCCACACAAACCAGATGCTCAAGGTGGAGCAAGTGTCTGGAGTCCGTTTGCAGTGGTTGGAGGCCCTGGTGCGCCCATTCTGTCTCTCACAAATAAACAAAGAAATAAATAAAATATTAAAAACTAAATTAGCCAAAGTTAAGGTTTTTAACATGTGGCTAAGATGAGTCTTGTGTCTCCTACCGTCTCAGGGCTAAAAAAGTAGGATGAGGTGGAACGAACGAACGGTCATTCCTTGAGGACTCAGGGACCGCAGTGCTTGTTTGTGACTTTGTCCCAACTTGCTGTGTGAGCCTGGTGAAGCCACTTTGCCGCTCTGGGGTTCCCCATCCACAACCAGGCAGGTGTTGGATGAAGGCCTTGCAAGCTGCTTCTAGAAGTTTATGAGTACGCCAGTTACATGTATATGGTCTCAGTCCTAGGGATGCAGTGGTAAGAACTCTCCACCTTACATAGCTCCCAACTCCGGCCAGGGAGCTCCCAGCCTGAGCGCAGATAAAGTGAGGAAGAGGATGGGCTGCTGGGGAGAGTAAAGGGGTGTCGACGTGTACTGCAACTGTCAGGGGTACCTGTGCCGGGAGAAAGCAACAGAGCCATGGAAGGAGACCGTATGTGGTCCGCAAAGGCTCCCCATATAGTAATAAGGGATGTGCCAAAGAGTTCGTGTAGCACTTGCGGGGCACAGGGGCTGTGGGAGGATCTGGTGGAGTCAGGAAGTGACTCCCTGGTGAGTCAAGACAAGGAGCCACGAAAGGAGGTTCCAAAGTCCTTGTGAGCTTGTCACACAGGTGTTCAGCGAGTCTAAGCCTGACCATTTCGCTGTGTGGCCACCGTCTCTCTGACCCTGGACGGCCTCATGTGTTCATGTGGAGTAGGAGGCAGCTCGTGGTGGAGGGGTGGACTGGGACAGGGTCTCCAAAGAGCGCAGCCCAGGCGGCGTGTAAACAGAGGCTCAGCTGGGAATTACTTTCTTTTCTCCCTGCCACTTCCGCTTACCCGCCCCCAGGCAAGCCCAGGAGGCAGGCGCTACTGTGACCCCATTTCGTGGATGAGGTAAATGGTTTCGTCAAGGCATCAACGTTAGTCATCACGATTATGTCCTCTGGCAACACCGTGGGAGGTTAAGGTGACCCAGTGCTTAGCAAGAAAGTCGTCAGCAGGGATCAGCAAGCAGCTGCTGAGTGGCTGTTTTTCTTTTTTCTTCTGGAGGGAAAGAAATCATATTTGACAGAAATGTATCCTGTCGCCCCAACACGCATGTGTTTTAGGGAGGTGTAATTTACTCACAGGCAGTGTACCAGCCCAAGTCTTGTGAATTGCCCGTCACAAATGCAGTCATTTAAACCGACGGCACCACGGTGGAAATCACTGTTTGCTCTGTCATTACAATTTTGCCATTTCTAGCATTTATTAGACATGGGAGCAGGTTTCTTGAGTGTTAATAATTCTGTCCATCATAGAGATATATTGTACTTTATTTACCTGTGGTTGACGCACATTTGGCTCTCTCTTGTTGCTTGCTATGAATAAAGCTGCTATGTGTGTTCAAATACAAGTTTTGTTTTGTTTTTTTTTTTCGAGGTAGGGTCTCGCACTAGCTCAGGCTGACCTGGAATTCACTATGTAGTCTCAGGGTGGCCTCAAACTCACAGAACTACTCCTACCTCTGCCTCCTGAGTGCTGGGATTAGAGCATGCGCCACCACTTTTGAAGAACTTGTTCATTCTCCCTCCACCCAACCCCAGTTGTGCTCAAATGCACCTCACTTTGGTGTGATGCTACTTTGTAATTACACATAGGTGATGCATTTCTAGCTGGATCATTGGAGGTAGAAGACGCACATCTGGAGACCCATGATGTCCATCTGTCTGTCACCAGCAACATTAGAGATCCTAAGTTGCAGGTGAGACACAGTGGAGGAGCAGAAGATGAGAGGTGGAAAAACAAGATGTGACTCAGCATTTCTTCTGTCCCTGAGTCATCCTGGCTGCTGATTCATCCCCTGGAAGCAAGGCAGGAGCGCATGCGTGCGCGCGCGCACACACACACACACACACACACACACACACACACACAGGCAGAGTTCCACTTTGCATTGTTCAACTGTCACCAAAATCTATTCTGCATAGAGGTCACTGAAGGAAACAATTTGGGAACTATTCGTTAAATTTGGAATTTCAGATTCTGCCTTGAGGCTTCCCATGCACTTACTACTTGCAATGATTGCGCTCCACTTCCAGGGTCAGTTGCAGTAGAAAAAGGTCTGTGAGCGTCGGCGAAGCTTAAGCAATGTAGAAGCCTTGGCTCTGCACCAGATGCCCGAGGTGTGTAACCCCCCCTCCCCCCCGCGCGGTGCACACCCCACCCCAGGTTAGCTGTGTCAGGACTCTGAGGTGGCCTGCAGGTAGGAAGGGCTCTAGGAGCCTGGTGGGACCTTCTAGTGTCCTGCCACAGTAGAGAAGTGCCAAAGACAGGTGTAATTCTGGCACCTGGGGGATTCTCAGAGGGCTTTGTTCTCTGGCCAAGTGTTCCCTTTGGTAGCAAACATGTATTGTGCGCCAACTGAGTGCCACATAGATTTTAAAAAGTATTTTGGCACACGCCTTTAATCCCAGCACTCGGGAGGCAGAGGTAGGAGGATCGCCGTGAGTTCAAGGCCACCCTGAGACTCCATAGTGAATTCCAGGTCAGCCTGGGCTAGAGTGAGACCTTACCTCGAAAACCAAAAAAAAAAAAAAAAAAAAAAAAGTATTTTGATTTAATTTAATTTAATTTAATTTATTTCTTTATTAGTGAGAAAGAGAGGAGGGCAGAGAAAGAGAGGATGGGCACATCAGGGCCTTCAGCTGCTGCAAAGGAACTCCAGACACACCTACCACCTTGTGCATCTGGTTATATGGATCCCAAGGAATCGAACCTGTGTCCTTTGGCTTTGTAGGCAAGTGCTTTACTGCTAAGCCATCTCTCTAGCCCAGATTTTGGTTTTGTTAACATACAGTTCTCTCTCTGTCTTTTAGGGAGTGGTGAGGGGTAAAAGCTTCCCTTTGGGTACATGAAAAAGCTCCTGTGTTTGAATGGCACTGGCTGGGTGTCTTGTCTTGAGGGATGGGTATGGGTCCTCCCATTTATGAATTGCCAAGTTGGTCAAATGAGGCTTGAACTCCGGGCTTCCACTGAAATGATTGGAAAAAGGAACTTTTATCTCTCGGAGGGTTTAAAAGTGAGAGGGTCTAAAAGTGAAGTCAACAGGGGTCACTGCAGAGAAGAGACCCACCCAGGCACGAGGCCAACAGAGGCGTGATGGGGCGGCTCCAGCCACGCGGTGATGTTGTCTCTGTAGCTTTAAATCATGAGTCAACTCTGGTTTACTTAAGTCAAGTTTCTGTCAATTGTCGTTGGAAGACCTTGGCTAGGGCAAAACACACCTGAAACTTTTTTCTTTATTTTTCTTTTTGGCAGTAAGCCTGGGAAGTTGCTTGATTTATAGAACATGGAACAGCGAAAGGAGAATAAAGGGGTGGTGTTGGGGAGGACGTTGAGGGAACCGTTGACCATGAGGACAAGGAGACTGACCATGCAAGCTGCAAAGTGGCCCTGTCTCATCCGCGGCGCCACCCCTATGACAGCCACCACCATTTTGTGGCCTGGCAGAGGTGCGACTTTCCTGATTGCGCAGCGCCCCGCCGAGAACCCACGGGTCTCTCCGGGGACGGGCACCTTTGCCAGTCCCGCGAGCTCTGGCGCCCGCCGCGCTGCCAGGGCCACGCCCGCTCCGCTCGGCGCCCCCTTCTTAATGAAGAGTTCTGTAAAATGGAGCCGGGCTTGCCGGCTGCTCCCGGGAGCTCGGCGGGGGTCCCTGCCCGGCTGGTCAAACTGTCACGGTTTGGCCTTCAGGTGACCTGATATACCTGGCATCTCGGATTGTAGCTCACACGGAAAAGTATCACCGGAAGAAAAATCTCCCCCCAGTGATGGTGTCAGCATCGTTCCCCCCCCCGCCGGGCCCCCAGAACCTTGAGCGCAGTGGCCCTCTGCTGGGCAGCGGAGGTCGGCGGCTGAGCGCGCGGGACGCAGATGCGGACGTGGTTCCCGGAGGGACGCGGACCCTGGAGGGATGCGGTCCCTGGAGGGATGCGGTCCCTGGAGGGACGCGGACCCTGGAGAGATGCGGACCCTGGAGAGACGCGGTCCCTGGAGAGACGCTGTCCCTGGAGGGATGCGGTCCCTGGAGGGATGCGGTCCCTGGAGAGACGCTGTCCCTGGAGGGATGCCGTCCCTGGAGGGATGCGGTCCCTGGAGGGATGCGGTCCCTGGAGAGACGCTGTCCCTGGAGGGATGCCGTCCCTGGAGGGATGCGGTCCCTGGGGGGATGCCGTCCCTGGAGGGATGCGGTCCCTGGGGGGATGCGGTCCCTGGGGAGACGCGGTCCCTGGAGGGATGCCGTCCCTGGAGGGATGCGCCCGCCCGCATCCTTCCCAGCATAGGGCCAGGTGGGGCTGCGGCGGGAGAGCGGAGCTGAAACACTCAACTGTCCGCTCCAAGCCAAGCGTTCATTTTGCGAAAACTGACAGCCAACACGTTCACTTGGACATTTTTCCCACCTCTTCTTACCAAAATGGTTGGATTTGATAGAGGGAGGGAGTCAGGGGGAACACAAGGCAGGAATTACTAACTTTTCCATCGAAACAAAAGGCCTGGGCTATCAGGGAAGTCCTCGAAAGCTCAAGGGCATCAAGGGCACGCAAGGGCAGCTGGATGACGGACCGTTTGAGAAAGAGCGCGTTCACGATGACCGAGCCCGTGGGATACAGAAAAGGCGCCTCCAATCAGACTATCTGCTCCACACCGTCCAAAAAGAATCTTCGAAAGCCAGGCGTGGTGGCGCACGCCTTTAATCCCAGGACTCGGGAGGCAGAGGTAGGAGGATCGCTGTGAGTTCGAGGCCACCCTGAGACTCCATAGCGAATTCCAGGTCAGCCTGGGCTATAGTGAGACCCTACCAAGAACCCCCCCACACACACACACAAAAAAGAATCTTCAAGAACAGTAAGGTTCTGTGTGAGCCCTGCCGGGGCCAGGATGGCAGCAGCCCCCCCCCCCCCCCCCCCCCCCCCCCCCCCCCCCCCCCCCGCTGCGTGCAGCCAGGGAGTGTTGGAACAGAGGCTGTGCAAGCGAGGAAGGGATTCTCTGGGCTTCAGTTTGTAACTTTGCATCTCACAGTCACGTGTAAGTAGCGGGTGACGTAGTGTTGGATAGTAGACCCTGGTAGTGTTCTTACCAGAGCACTAAGCCGTAGGCAGTTTGCAGGGAGAGGATCTTGGTAAGATCCACCAGTTAGTCTGTCTGTCTACCATCTAACATCATCATCATTATCTATCAGTTATCTATAGTCATTTATTTTTATTTTTTCCTTTTTGGTTTTTAGAGGTAGGGTCTCACTCTACCCCAGGCTGACCTGGAATTCACTATGTAGTCTCAGGGTGGCCTTGAACTCATGCTGATCCTCCTACCTCTGCCTCCCAAGAGCTGGGATTAAAGGCGTGCCTGGTTTCATTTATTATCTATCTATCTAATTTATTTTTGACCTACAGGGTCTCATTATGTAGTCCAGACTAGCCTCAAACTCATGGCAATCCTCCCGCCTCAGTTTCCTAAGCACTGGATTTTAAGGTGTGTACCACCATACCCAGCTAAGACTAACTGAAGAAAAATTCAGCCAGGCTCAGTGGCGCATCATAGTAATCCCAGCTACACCAGAGACTGAGGCAGGAATTCAAGGCCACCTGGGCTATAGAGTGAATTCAAGTTTGAAACTTTCTATCAGAACTAAAACGAAAGGGGTATTGGGGGTGTGGTTCAGTGGTAGAGCACTTGTTGACTACATTAGAAGTCCCATGTTCCAGCTCTAGCACTGAAAAAAAGAAAGGAAGAGAAGCCAAAAGAAGGAAGTTGGGCATGTGGCACACGCCCTTGGTCCCAGCACTTGGGAGGCAGAGGTAGGAGGATCACCACGGAGAGTTCGAGGCCACTCTGAGACGTCATAGTGAATTCCAGGTCAGCCTGAGCTAGAGTGAGACCCTACATTGAAAAACCAAAGAGAAAAGAAGAGAAGGGCATTAAAGTCACTATTCTGTTCCTCCACAGTGGTGGAAATTCAGACCCTTTCTGAAGAGACACATACCTTCCCCTGGAGACACGTCCAAGCCCAGTAACCTCTCACTGTGCAGGACAGGCATATGTCTTCAGAGGCACCTGCCCGTGTGACTCTGGCCTGGGTTGCAGGAATGGTTATTTTTGACTTATTTTCGGCACTCCCTCTGTAGCATCCTGAGGTTTCTCTGGCAACTTTTAAAATTTCTTTAATTGGCTCCTGGCATTGTAGAGTTTGCATTTTTGTTTCTAAATTATACATTCCTGGGTGATGCCATAAAGTTCCCAAAGACCCAATGGGACCATACTGAATAGAGAAAGACAACATACTAACAAGTTATCTGGAGGTGTCAGGAAGAGATGATTAGAGGCAGCACACTTGGGGAAAATGTTTTCCAGCCTGCTCTCTGGTTTCGGTGACTGCACTGGAAGAGATAAGACACGCCTGGCTGTTACAGGGAGTCAAGGGGTCTCCAGGGGACATGAGGCAGGAAAAAAGAATTGGGTTGAAAACAAGCAGTTATCACAGAGTCACGGAGGAGGTGACATGGTGGTTGAAGAGCCTTTGAGGGTGGGGGGCGCAACAGGCTCTGGGACAACTTGACTTCAACTGGATGGTATTTGAATAATCTGCTAGAGGGAAAACAGATTTAGCACACATGGTCATATTAGTTCCAAAGCTCTTGGTTTGACTGTGAGTCATGCGCGGCCATGCCCAGAGGTCAAGCCGACACTCAATTCAGAACAAGTGGGGAATTGAAACAATTATATTCGGATAATCCATGGACATAGCTACTGCTCGGCCCCAACTCCTGACATGGCCCAGAGACAGCGATGCTGTTATAAACCCGTTAACAGCTTGTGCAGCTATCCCGAATGTATTAAGGCGACGGGATTGCAGAATAATCTAGAATGTCAATGAGCATGCATTCAGGCTGAGTCATCCAGACACAGTGGGGAACTGAGGGCCTCCCACCCCTGACAGGAACATTTTGCTTTCAGCCAAAATGGAAATAAAAGTTTGGGTTTAAATTTTGCAGATGGTTCAGGACTCTATGCCACTGTTTTTACTTGCACAGCTGATATCTTTCATGTTGGATTACATTTAGGCCAAAAGGCAAAAAACAACAAAAGAAAACATTGGGAATGGTGCATGTGAAAAATTTTGAGATACTCAGAATGAAATGATACTGTCTACAGCTGTAAGTAATAAAACTTAATTAATGCCTCCCAGTGATTTTTAGTGGGCTAGTCAATGGGGAAAAGCTATTTATTTGTTGTTTCTGTTTCTTCAGTTACTGGAAGCAACTTTGAACAGAACATAGTTTACCCGTGTGTAACAGAAAAACCCGGATTCAGGCAGCTTTAGTAAGAGTTATTTTTTTCTCTCTACTGTGAAAACCTGAGATAGGTGATGGCTGAAAGGCCGGAATTTGAGGCCATTTTCTTAGATTCACAGGGTGTTCAGGTCTCAGGGAGGCCGATCACCTGCATGTCGCCATCCTAAACACTTCATGTTTGCAAAGGGGGCTGGGAAACTCAGTTTTAAAAGCCCCATCCACATGGAAGTTGTTATTCCCTCATCAAGAACAAAGGGAGACAGACAGGAGATGGGCGGGGTGTTAAGTAGACATTGCCACTTTGAAAGACTTAGTATGAATCCTATTGTTGCAGTCAGGTTCACATTGCTGGCAGAAAACACTCGACCAAGAGCACCTTGTGAGAAAAAAAAAAAAGGTTTGTTTTGGCTTAAAGACTTGAGGGGATGCTCCAAGATGGCAGGGGAAAACGATGACATGAGCAGAGGGTGGACATCACCTCCTGGCCATCACCACATGTTCAATAGCAACAGGAGAGTTTGCCAAACACCAGCAAGGGGAAGCTGGCTATCACACCCATAAGTCTGCCCCCAACAATACACCGCCTCCAGGAGGTGTGAATTCCCAAATTACCATCAGCTGGGGACCTACTATTCAGAACACTTTAAGTTTGTGGGGGAGGACACCTGAATTAAACCACCACACAGATAAAACCTAATATTTTCTTTTTTTAAAATATTTTTTGTTCATTATTTATTTATTTATTTGAGAGCAACAGACACAGAAAGATACAGAGAAAGAGAGAGACAGAGAGAGAGAGAATGGGCGCGCCAGAGCCTCCAGCCACTGCAAATGAACTCCAGACGCGTGCGCCCCCTTGTGCATCTGGCTAACGTGGGTCCTGGAGAATCAAGCATCGAACCAGGGTCCTTAGGTTTCACAGGCAAGTGCTTAACCACTAAGCCATCTCTCCAGCCCAAACCTAATATTTTCATCTACACTTGAAAAAGAAATCTTACTTGTTATGTGAGCAACTTTTATTTGTAACTCCAAAACTTTGCTATACACACGTGTGTTTTTGAAATATGTGTGTGTGAAAGCTTCCAGATGAGGTGGAAGGTGTGTCTGTGTCTCCGTGGCTTTGCTTTCTGTGTGTGTGCGATTGCTAAGTAAGAATGTCAGCCATGTTCTTATTGGCGAGTCTTCCCTAGGTTTCTCCCGGCTCCTTTGAATGAATGAGGTATGTCTTCATAGCCTGTCTCTCTCTATTTGAGTCTAAGGTGAGTAGGACACTCTCAATGACTAAAGAGTTTCTTAAATCTGAAAAGACTGTCTGCAGCAAGTTCAACTTCATTAGTGACTGGAGGAGAGATTTATTGAGCCCGAGGGAAGACCTCTCTGAATAGAGTCTGTCTACTTTGCTTTAAGTGACTAAAACAACCATGGGGTTTGAGTGGTGTTTGGATTCAGGTCTGAAGCAATTTCTTTCCAAGTCAAGTGGTATTAGTGGTGGAAGAAAGGATGGAGATGGTTGGGAAGAGAGGGTCAGATCTCCCGGGGTTATGCGGTGCAGTAACAGGCTGAGCTGTGGACTGTGGTTCAAGGCCAGGCGGTGACATTGGTGCACGAGGCTGGTTGAGATGAGGCAAAAGGGAAGTGAATGACCAGACTGCAAAGCACTTGTCGTCTCCCAGGGCCACGGTCACTACTTGGCTCTGACTGAGACCACAGCCAACCAAGTGCTACTAGCCAGTCAGATTTTCTTTCTTTTTTTTTTTTTTTTTCAGGAAAAACCCAATATCTGAATATTTACACGAAGTCTGATTTGATAAGGTGGGATAAAACGTTATGACACTGGGTCAAGTACTGAACAAAGGTGGCCACAGCTGGTCCCACTGCTTTGTGACAACATGTTGCTGCTGACTAGCGAAGCTCGGAGCACAAGACGTGGGCACTTCCTCCCCTCCTCCTCCTCCTCCTCTGCCAACTCCCTCCTCCTCCTCTTTCTGCTCTTCCTGCCCCTCTTCTTCCATTTCTTTCTCCTTCTCATTATTTTCTTCCTTCTTCTCCCCCTCTGACTCCTCCTCTTCCAGCTGCCTTCTTTTCCTTCTCCATTACCTCTCTTTCCTCTTTTCCCTCTCTTCCTACCCCCGCTGCTCTCCTCCCCCCCCCTCCCCACTCTGCCCCCCCCCCATGGCGGGAGGCTCTCTCTCTCTCTGTGTCTGGCAGCCCAGCTGAGGTGTCCTGGCATGGAAGAGGGTCCCACAGGCAGGCCAGCTAAAGGTAGCAAGTCAGTTAAGAAGCACTTGACAAGGTGCTCTGGTGACAAGATAAGAGTTGGCAAGAGATAGCATTGGGGCCGTGGTAGTGGTGACGGAGGTGGCAATGTCCCAGGCAGCAGCCGAGGGTTGTCCTGACTGGACAGGCACATGTTCCCAAGAAAAGGACGCGAGGAAGGGAGTGATAACTACCAGGTGGCCTCTTGGCATGGGGTACACGCCACGGGTGCCTTTTGTTGATCACATGGAATTAAATTTTTCTTAGATTAATTTTCAACTTTGAAGAAAATGGGAACTTTCACATTCATATCTAGATCTGCAGCATTTTTTGGAAAAAAATAATCAAGAGTATTAAGCATGGATTCCTGGATTCCAAGAAAGCAGTGGGAGCTATGGGTGGGGTTGAGCTCAGTAGTAGGAGAGTTTCGTGGAGTCTTCAGGGCTTTTTTTGGTGTTAATGTATTTTTTTTAATTGATAATTTCTTTTTTTTTTTTTGGGGGGGGGTTTTCGAGATAGGGTTTCACTCTAGCCCAGGCTGACCTGGAATTCACTATGGAGTCTCAGGGTGGCCTCGAACTCACGGCGATTCTCCTACCTCTGCCTCCCGAGTGCTGGGATTAAAGGCGTGCGCCACCACGCCCGGCTTAATTGATAATTTCTGTACTGTGTTTACCATGAATTTTTTTTGTGTGTGTGTCAAAGTCTTATGCACTCGAGTTAGCCTTGAATTTACTATGTAGCGGAGGTTGGCTTTGATCCCCTGACCCTCCTGTTCCTACCTTCCATGTGCTGGGATGATAGATGTGTGCCACTATGCCTGGATCCTACAAATATTTGAGTCTGTGACCCCTGAAGATCTGGTTGCACAGGCCATGGGTGTAAACACTGAGACAGAGCCAGAAGTTAGGAATTCCAGACAATGACCACATCTCAAGATGGACAGAGCAAGGGAACAGGACAAAGGGATTCGGGGAAAATGCATCAGAGGACGTGGAATAGGAAATAGCAACGGGGGAGGGGCTGGGGGAAGGCTCAGAACTTGCGTTCAAACCCTGATGGCCAGGGTTCGATTCCTCAGCCCCCAGGTAACGCTGGCTGCAAAGTGGTGCGTGCATCTGCAGTCCCAGCACACCTACAGCCTTGGGAGGCGGTGCCAGGGGAATCAGGACTTGGGGCCGTCTTGTCTGATGCTCGCTTCCTTTGCGGTGGCCAGACACGGTGTCTCGAAGAAGATGGAGCCCAGACTCCTCAGAGTTGTCCTCTGTCCTCCACACACACAACGTGACACTCTCACCCACCCAGCCCTAACACAGCGATAAATAAAAGAAACAGAAGAAGGGACTGGGAAGGTGGCCGGTGGGTCAAAGCACTGGCTGAGGAAGGCTGGCGGCCAGGGTTCACATCCCTAGCATGCGTGTGAAGTGGGATGTCCTCGTAGCACTGGTGTCTGTCATCCCAACACGCCTGCTACAGCGAGGGGAGGCAGTCAGGGACATCCGGGAGCCAGCAGGGCAGCTGGTCTGGCGCTCAAGGAGGC
This sequence comes from Dipus sagitta, assembly GCA_036346955.1. Lineage (NCBI taxonomy): Eukaryota > Metazoa > Chordata > Mammalia > Rodentia > Dipodidae > Dipus > Dipus sagitta. The sequence continues at coordinate 9,346,017 of CM070779.1, read as the reverse complement.
CAAACAACAAGGAAGACATGGTTTCAAACAAAGTGGAAGTTGAGGCCTGATGCTCCGAGGTTGTCCTCTGATCTCCACATGTGCCATGTGTGCCACACCTGTACATGCTCCATACACAAACATATACACCACCCCACACCCACACAGAGGCACACGCTCCATACACAAATGTATACACCCCACACACAAACATATACACCCACACACATACACACACAGAGGCACACACTCCATACACAAGTATACACACACCCACACACATGCACACACTCCATTCACAAACATATACATTCACACCCACATACACACATTCCATTCACAAACATACACCACACACACATGCACACATTTCATTCACAAACATATACACCCCACACACATGCACACATTCCATTAACAGACTACATAGAGAATTCCAGGTCAGCCTGGGCTAGAGTAAGACCCTACCTGGAAAAACCAAAACACAAAACATTTATTTAACTTGCTATTATTTTCCTCATTTCTCAAGGTGAATACCTGGATCAATGATTTTTTTTTTTTTCAGGTAGCGTCTCACTCTAGCCCAGGTTGAGTTGGTACTCACTCTGTAGTCCCAGGCTGGCCTTGAACTCATGGCGATCCTCCTACCTCTGTCTCCTGAGTGCTGGAATTAAAGACATGCACCACCACGCCCATCTTTTAAAAAAACTGTTTAATTGAAAACTTCACTATATGAACACACCGTAATTTGATGGTGTTATGATCCCATTGTCCTGTTCTGTTGCCTCTCCCTCCTCCCACAGGTGTGTTCTCTTCCGAGGTCGTCAGTCCTTCCTTCCTCTGCTTTGTCCCCTTTTCATTTTCATGTCCTACCTCTATATGGGTGCATATTAATTAATTAATTAATTAATTAATTTTGTAGGTTTTTTGAGGTAGGGCCTTGCTGTAGCCCAGGCTGACCTGGAATTCACTATGTAGTCTCAGGGTGGCCTCGAATACATGGCGATGCTCCTACCTCTGCCTCCTGAGTGCTGGGATCAAAGGTGTGCGCCAACATGCCCGGCTTGGGTGCATATTAATTTAAATCTAGATCCTACATATGAGAGAATATGTGTGGCCGTTGGCTGAGTCTGACTTATTTTGCTGCTCTGGAGGCTGAAGGCAGGAGGCTGGTAAGCTCAAGGCCAGTCTGGGCTTCAGAATGAGTTCAAGGCAAGCCTGGGCAGCTTAGTGAGACCTTACCTTAAAAATAAAGAGGTAGGGGCTAGAGAGATGGCTCAGCAGTTAAGGCGATTGCTTACAAAACCACATGGCCTGCCGGGCGTGGTGGCGCACGCCTTTATTCCCAGCACTCGGGAGGCAGAGGTAGGAGGATCGCCATGAGTTCGAGGCCACCCTGAGACTCCATAGTGAATTCCAGGTCAGCCTGGGCTAGAGTGAGACCCTACCTCGAAAAACCAAAAAAAATAAAAAATAAAAAAAAACCACATGGCCTGGGTTCAATTCCCTAGTACCCAAGTAAAGCCAGATGCACAAAGCAGCACATGCATCTGGAATTCGTTTGTAGGGGCAGGAAGCCCCGGCACACCCATTCTTTCTCTTTCTCTCTCTTTGCAAATAAATAAGTCAAAATATTTTTTTGAAAAAATAGCTGGGCGTGGTGGCACACACCTTTAATCACAGCACTTGGGAGGCAGAGGTAGGAGAATCACTATGGGCTCAAGGCCAGCCTGAGACTACATAGTGAATTCCAGGTCAGCCTGGATTATTAAAAAAAAAAACAACAAAAAAAAAACATAAGAAATTAATTAAAAAATTTTAAAAGTAGGGCTGGAGACATGGCTTAGGTTAAGGCACTTGTTTGAAAAGCCTGAGGACCCATGTTCAATCTCTCTCCAGATCCCACATAAGCCATATGCACAAAGGTGAGGCAAGCACAAGGTTGCACAGGCCCACTAAGTACAAGCACTAGGTTCAGTTGTAGTGGCTGAGGCTCAGGCATGCCAATTCTCTCTCTCTCCGTCTCACTCTCACTCTCCCTTAAAAAAAAAAAAAAGTAAAAAGAGGGCTGGGGATGCAGCTCGGCGGTAGAATACTTGCTTTAGTGTGGGAGAGGCCCTGGGTTCAATCCCCAGTAACACATATACACACACATGCACACACACACCACGATAGAAAAAAGGTCAAGTGTTTCCTACATACCAGGCATGTGCATAAGTGTGAAATGATTAATGTAAAATGATTATGTCAAAATAAGATTGTATCAGGGAGTTGGGATTGTGGTGACCATTTAGCATGTCACTCTAATGTTTTAAAAATAGCTGGATGGTTTCATCATTTTATTTGTTTATTTACTTGAGAGAGAGAGAGACAGAGAGAGAGACAGAGAGAGAGAGAGAATGGGTGCACCAAAATCTCTAGTCAATGCAAATGAATTCCAGACACATGTGTCACCTTGTGCATCATGCTTTATGTGGATACTGGGGAATTGAACCTGGATCCTTTGGCTTTGCCAGCAAGCACCTTAACCGCTGAGCCATTTCTCCAGCCCGGTTTCCTAAATGTGAAAAAAGCAAAGAAATATCTGAAACAGAGAACTGGTTAAAAAAAAAAAAAAAGTACAAATGTTGATTTTGTGCTAACTTGTTCCCAGGTGCTGCTCAGACAGTGTGAGTCCCTGTCTGGTTTGTCTCGATGATCGTATCAGTAATAATTTTACAGAGAAGGCACTGGGACAGGGGCTTCGTGTCAAGCCCGATATTGCAGAGCTGGTGTGTGGGACAGCTGAGTCCCGGAAACTACGTCCTTCACCACATCCCACCAGGGCTTTTACCCACCGGCACGTGGGGGTCTCCCTGGGGGCTTTCTTGACATTTCGCCTTTGGAGAGGGCATGGGTGGCTCCTACAATACCCCAAGTGTTCTCCGCTTCACCACTCACCATTTCCCGTCCAGCTGATGAATAAACAACCAATGTGGTTGTGTGACAGGCAGGCATGGGTAAGTCCATTTCATTTCTTTTTCAGAGGAGTCTGTCAGCTTCCTGGGAATTTCTTAGACCTTTTCTCCCCCTGTGTGTCCATTATCCCAAGCTGAGCCATGATACCACAGCCCAAGAGGAAGAAACAAACAGATAGGGTGGTGATAAAAACAGGAAGTAATTCACCCTGGGATCATTCAGGAAATCAAGTTTGAATAAGTGTTTCATGTTCAGTTAGACACAGGCTCACTCCTAAGTTGACTCACATATGTAAATACTCATGACTCCAGTCTGACTGCAGCACACACACACACACACACACACACACACACACTCCCCTTTCCAAATTGCTGAGTACACAATGAGTCACTCTTGATTTCAGAACCCCGGCTCCTTCCCCTCAACGCTGACTTCTCTGTTTCTCCAACAGATGCTCTGGCTCTGCCTGCTCCATCTCCTCAACATGCAGAACCTGATCATTCCTGCCAGTCAGAGTTCAAAGCATCTCAGAGCTAGAGGACAGCCCTGGTGTCTGCTGTCCCCTCCCCATTTCCTCCGCCGGGAGGCCTGAGCAAGGCTGTGAGCGTGCTCACTTTCTCATTGAAGACCTGACTTCCCGTCCTGCACTGGGGGCTGCCCGTGAGCAGGGACCCGACCTGCCTTGTTCTCTGGCCCCAGTTTCTGCTTGCAGCCGGTGCCCTCCCCTCTGCAGGTGTTGAACACACACAGGTGCATTCATTTTCTACTGTCACATGACAGGTCCTCTCAGAGATACTGCCCGGAAGCGATACCATTTGTGATTTTCTTTTCTTTTCTTTTCTTTTCTTTTCTTTTCTTTTCTTTTCTTTTCTTTTCTTTTCTTTTTCTTTTCTTTTCTCTTCTTTTCTTCTCTTCTTTCTTTCTTCTTTCCTTCTTTCTTCTCTCTTTCTTTCTTTCTTTATTTCATTCATTCTTTTGGTTTATCAAGGTAAGGTCTCACTCTAGCCCAGGCTGAACTGGAATCCACCCCATATTCTCAGGGTAGCCTCGAACTCACGGCGATCCTCCTGCCCCTGTCTCCCGAGTGCTGGGATTAAAGGTGTGCGCCACCACGCCCGGCACCATTTGTGATTTTCCCCTGGTTCAGTAATTCGTAATTCGGGAACCTGGGGCTGGGGAGTGAGCTGAGCCCTTGGCTTTGAGCTGCTCTTGGCTGTCATGGGTCATGGTTGCCGGTCTTGACTCTCTCGTCTGAGGCTTGGGCTCCTCTTCCAAGTTCACTGGTCTTTGTCAGGGCGTGTCCTTGCAGCTTCGCAGCTGGGGCCTCAGCTGTCCTCCGTGGGCTGCTGTGAGCCCTCTCCCCAGCAGAGCAGTTTACTTCCTCAAAGCCAACAGAACAGATTTGAGCTGCTGCCCCAATCTCCTACAGGGGTTGTTTTACTAGGGCAGGCCCACCTACTGTGTGCTTCCCTTAAGAAACTCAAGAAAGTCAACAGGGGAGACCTCAGTTACTCAAATTCTCCACCTTGGCCATATAGTTCACCCTAATCGTGACCATGACATTGCATTAATTCAGGTGTCCACCCAGTGTTCCAAGGAAGGGGATGACACAGGGCATGTGTACCAGGGAGAGGGCGGATTGGAAGACCAATGTAGAATTCCACTTACCACACTGGGAAACGTTTTATGTGTTAGGCTATCATGTAGGATTGGTGTCCCCTGAAATAGGCTTCTCCTTCAAAGCCATCAACCCACGTGTCTTCTACCAGAAGGATGCTCTAGACAAATCACTCTGCCGTGAGACTGAGCCCCATCTCAGGGGACAGGGTGCACTTGGCTCCCCACATTCACTCCATGATCTCCGAACTCCCAGTCTTTCAAGAGAACCATGGGGTCTGTTTCCTTGCTGCATTTGTTCCTCACAGGTGAGTGTGTCTTTGCCACAGTAGTAGGTGACCTCACACGCCACCTTCTTCTACCTTCTGGCGTGGACTGAAGAGCAGCAGCTCTCCAGGAGTCCTCCAGGCCTTCAGTGCTGGATTGGCACTGCTGAGGTGTCCAGCCTTGTGGACTGAGCAGCTACCGGGTTCTCAGCTCACCAGCGTGCAGATGGCCATTGTTGGACTGCCCAGCCCGTATCCCGTCAGCCATTCTAATAGACTCCCTTTGCAATATATGTCCATTCTATCGTTTCTGTGCCTATGGAGAGCCGCAACGAATACAGACTATAGTGAGAATTCTTTTGGGACTTAAATCTTGTAAGGAAACGCAGTTGAGGTTTAGTAGACGCCTTTGCTCCATTCCCAGAAAAACACATTTGTAGTTATGTTTGAAAATGGTTTGGGGAGTGATTCTTCTCTTTTGAGGCTCCCAAGTCTTCATGTTTGCCTTGGAACTGCACTGTGGGATATAAGTCATATGTCTGCAGGCCTCAGACTTTAGTGATTTTTTTTTTTCTTGCAACAGGAGGGTCTCATATACCCCAGGCTGGCTTCAAACTCATTATTAAGCAAAGGATAACCTTGAACATCTGATTCTTCTGTCTCAATCCCTCCCGCCCCCCACACACACAGTAGAGTCTCAGATCTTCTTTCTGTCTGCCATGTCCTCAACATCCAATTACAGTGTGGTGAGAAAACTGCTCCCTGACAAGCTGCCCGGGCCGGAGGGTCCTGGAGCAGGCAGTCAGGAGCGCTCTCCTGTGGGGAAGTTCACTCTTTCTGCAGAAAATCGCACTAATGGAATTTTAATTACAGAATCAGATCTTGTGAGAAGGAGAGTGACAGGTTAATCAACTTGGAGGAGCCCTGGAGAAACGTGTCTCAGGAACGATCAGACCCTGCCACTTCCCCGTGGAAAATGTTCTAGTACCTTCCCATCACAGTCAGGCTAGGACCAGGTCCCAGTTTGGTTACGGGCCTGTCTGGTCCATGACAAACTCCCCATTGTCCCGAGCGCAACGTTCTAAGTGACAAGAAGGTGTTCGGCCTCTCGCTGTCACAGCCATGCTGCCTGCCAGGGATGGTTTTCTTCTCTTGTCTGCATGTTTGACTCCTGACATGACCTAACTGTCCAGTTGAATGCAGGCTTCCAAAACACCTTCTTTGGTCCTGCTTACACTGTCCGCCATCCATCCATCCACCCATCCATTACCTATCATCTATCTATCTATCAATCATCTATCATCTTCCCATCAATCATCCATCTACATCTGTCTATCATCTTTCTGTCAGTCATCTGTCCATATCTATCATCTATTTATCATTTATTCATCTACCTGCCCATCCATCTATTCATCTATTATCTGTTTATCTATTCATTCACCCACCCACCTATTATCTATCTATCTATCTATCTATCTATCTATCTATCAATCATCATCATCCTTCTATCTGTATTTATCTATTTGTCTTTCCACATATCCAGCGACAGATTCTTGTTATGTAGGTCAGTCTGGCTTCAAAAACTTGGGATCTTCCTGCCTCCACCTCCCTAATGTGGGAATTACAGCTGGTGTACCCAAGCATCATTTCTCCACTTTTTTTTAAATAGCATGTTCTAGTTTTTGACATTATATACTGGTTTGTTTATTACCTGTTTTCTTCAGTAACATGCAAGCTCATTGAAGGTGGTCATTACCTTCCTATCTTAAGAAATTAGAACAATACTTTATAGGCAGTGGGAGCTTCAGTGTTTGTTGAAGGGATTCGTGTAAGGATAGATGGGCGAATGAGAGGTGGTGTTAGGGTTCAAGGAGAAGTGTTGTTTCTGAAGGGATGTTTTGTCATGCTTTTACTTTCTTTTCCAGAACTTTCTTTTTATTGTCTTCATTGCCTTCTTATTTCTACTTTTTTTTTTTTTTTTTTTTTTTTTTTTTTGGCTTTTCAAGATACAGTTTTGCTTTGACCCAGGCTGATCTGGAATGACTGTCAGGCTGGCCTTGGACTCACAGCAATACTCTTACTTCACTGTCCTAAGTGCTGGGATTAAAGGCGTGTGCCACCATGCCTGAGAGAGAAAGAGAGAGAGAGAGAGAGAAAGAGAGAGAGAAAACAAAAGACAATGGGTGTACCAGGGCTTCCAGCCACTACAAATGCACTCCAGAAGCATATGCCACTGTGCATCTGACTTTACATGGGTACTGGGGAATCAAACTGGTTGTTAGCCTTTATGGGCAAGTGCCTTAACTGCTGAGCCATCTCTCCATCCCCTTATTTCTACTTTTATATATTTAACTTGCTATTATTTTCTCATTTCTCAAGGTGAATACCTGGATTAATGATTTTTTTTCAAAAAAATATTTTTTTTTTTGAGGTAGGGTCTCACTCTAGCCCAGGTTGAGCTGGTACTCACTCTGTAGTCCCAGGCTGGCCTTGAACTCATGGAGATCCTCCTACCTCTGTCTCCTGAGTGCTGGGATTAAAGACATGCACCACCACGCCCAGCTTTTTCAAAAACTGTTTAATTGAAAACTTCATTATATGAACACACCATAATTTGATGGTGTTATGATCCCATTGTCCTGTTTTGTTGCCTCTTCCTCCCCCCACAGGTGTGTTCTCTTCCGAGGTCGTCAGTCCTTCCTTCCTCTGCTGTGCTGCCCCCTTCCTTTTGTCTAGCTCGTCGGAATGTCGATGGGCTTGGAACTGTGCAGTCCCGGTAACCATGGCTTCGGAGCACACCAGTGTTCATTCATGTTCAGAGGACAGTGCCCCAGAGCACTCCTCCCCACCTCCTGGCTGGTACATTCTTTCCCGCCTCTCTTCCACAATGTTCCCTGAGCTTTGGAGAGCATGGTAGAAATCCCACTTGGTGTTGAGCTCTTCACAGCCTCTACTTTCTACTTTGATGAGCTTTGAGTCTCCTCAGTGTCTGCTGCCATCTCCCTAGAGATGGTTCTCCGGCCAACAGTGACTTCTTTTCCTAATATATGCCTTTTAAAGATTTGCTCTAAAGTGTACCTTTACGTAAGTCCTCTGCTCTGGCATGTCAAATATTCGTTTAGCTAAAATAGTTTCTAATTTCCACTGGAATTTTGGTTTTCAGACCACGAGTTTTTCAGAATCACTTTGCTCAATCTCTAACTTGTTAGGTAGGTTCTTCGGTTACTGGTCTCTGTGGTGAGAAAATGCTGTACTTGTGTTTATACCTGTGGTTATTGTAGGTTTCTCGAGGTCTCCTCCACTGGCCAGCAAGCAGCATTTTTTGGTATATGTTCCATGTGTACTTGCAAAAGAACCCGCTCCGTGTAGCTGTGGGTTAGGGTTAGCTCTGTAAGTGTTGGTTAGGTCAAGTGCTGGGGTCAAAGGTGTGCACTAACATGCCTGGCTCTAAATTAGTTTTTAAGTTAGCATACAAAGTACTGGGTTTCTTTTTTTTTTTTTTTTTTATCTTTTTTTGTTTATTTGTTTTTTCAAGGTAGGTTCTCACTCTAGCCCAGGCTGACCTGGAATTCACTATGGAGTCTCAGGCTGGCCTCGAACTCAAGGCGATCCTCCTACCTCTGCCTCCCGAGTGCTGGGATTAAAGGTGTGTGCCACCATGCCCAGCTCCATATCCAAATCTTTACCCAGCTGTCCCATGGCCTCAGCTTCCTCGAGAGGACCTGAATGGACACACAGCCCTCCACCGGAACGCCGGATGCCGGTCATTCCTTTGGGAATGCTATGGCCCAGGGCGTGCTCCTGAGTGCATTACTACTGCGTGCACATGTATGGCTCAGTCCTGCTAAGGACCCCACACTGCAGGAACAGGGAGAGACCCCTGAGAGACGGGAAGTTCAGATGTCTATCTGCCACCTCCCATGGGGACATAAGATAGAGATTTCCAGAATGGCCTGCAGGTGGGCTGACCAAGGTCCCGTAGCCCCCGCAGACAGTTAGGAACAGAAGGAGCAGAGAAGGAGGGCCCTTTGAAATGGTCAGTGGTGGGCGGAGCTTCCTGGGAACTCAGATGGGCAGCTACAGTAGCATCCGCTGCCATAGCAACCCGCTCATATTGTAAAGCAGACACAGTCAAGGAAAGCCAAAGGCAGAGCTTCTGTCTCTGTGTGTCTGTCTGTCTCTCATCCCTCTCCTCCTCAGAATTTAAAGGCCCCTCAAAGACAGAATGACTTTGAGCCCATGGAAGAGAAGACCCATGCCCTTCCTGGTGCAGACGCCATCGGTAATGCTTGCTGTGTGCAGTGACCGCGGGCCGCTGAACTTGCACGCCCTAAGTGACTCCCCGTTCGCTCTGTCCAGAGCCGCAGAGGCACGAACACAAGCTCCTCAAGCTGAAGCAGCTTGCTCAAGGCCTCCGAGTCTTGGACTGCAGCCAGGGACCATCTGGGTGATGGTCGGGCCAGATTCCAACCACACTATGACACTTGGAAATGAACATTTCAATGTCCTTTTAATGGGTAAATCCATGTAAAAGTTTTCTCTGAGTGGGTGTTTCTTCTAATTGTTACATAAGCTTAAAAAAAACGCAAAGTGGTGCATCTCATAATCAGTACTTGGTGGACAGTGGGGTCACTCAGTGAATGTGAGTTGAATTGAGTTGTTTTAGACTCTACCTGAAGCCAAACTGTAAATCTAGCTGTCACCTTCCAGCCCACATCTCCTCCATGGCTTCTTCCTATTGCTCTCCAGAGGCAGAGAGAGAGAAAGAGAGAGAGAGAGAGAGAGAGAGAGAGCACATAGGTGCAGTGTTGGGGATCAAACCCAGGGCCTTACACGTGCTAAGTGTGCTTCTCACCGCTGAGCTCCATCCCCAGCCTCTGGAGACAGTCTCACCCTCTTACAACACTCTGCACACGCTGGATGATCTGTCGGCACTGCCTCCGGCCTCTGTCTCTCTACATCATACTCCTCAAGCCATGCTAAACTACGTGCTGTTCTCTCTGGGAGTTCTGCGTCCAGGAACTTCCCAGTACAGTAGGAACCCCGTGGCCAACGCTTCTTCATTCTTTGTGAGTTAGTTCAACCATCACCTCCACAAGACGTCACCTCGTCACCTCACCTCCACTTGCATATTCCCTTAGTCCCATGACATCCTGAAACAGTGCTACCATTGTCTTTTGCCCACTTCTCCCACAGGTATGAAAACAGGCCTATAAGAGCTTAGGTTGGGTTTCAATCCTGGGTGAAATTGCTTTTTCTCCCCTCTGTGACCCTTAATGTTCTTATCTATAAAATGGGCAGTAAGCAGGGCATTTTGTATATTGCCCAATACCTGGCTTCTAATGAGTTTCAGTGTTAGTTTTTTAAAAAAGTTTTAAATTTTATTTATTTGAGAGAGGGAGGGAGAGAGAATGGGTGTGCAAGGGCCTCTAGCCACTGCAAATGAACTCCAGACGCATGCACTGCCATGTGCATCTGGCTTACGTGGGTACTGGGGAATTGAACCTGGGTCCTTAGGCTTCTCAGGCAAGCGCCTTAACCACTTAGCCATCTCTACAGCCCCAGTGTTTGTTTTATTTGCTATGTATCTTCAGAGCTGGTCTCTGGACCAAGTAATTAATTGGGCACCATGAAGTGGTGCCTCTCCCTGGACCAGGGGCTTTCAAAGTTACTCCTGCATGAGTTCCCTGGACTTGTGGGGACATAGGTGGCTAGGTCCCATGTCCAGAAGGTCTGGACCCGAGTGTGAGAATTCACACTCCTCACGTGCTTTCCTGACACCGTCCTTTGAGGACCACTGAGCTGGCTACCCTAGGAAGGAAAGTATTGATTCTTTACATTGATTGGACATTTAGAGTCAAACCCAGCTCTTTCTAATGGTGACCTACTTTCAGGGGAAGTGGCCGTAGAAGATTTCTGTATCAATTTCTCCATTCCAACGACGTTTACTGACTATGTACTAAGTCTGGGCATTGTGCTAGACTCTGACAATGGTACAGACAAGAAAGCCCCTATCTCGCCACGCCCACAGCCCAGTGCGCCTGCTTCAGAAGGTGCCTTCCTCGTCACACAGGTCAGATGATCAAACTTAATTGGGTTCTGCTCTTAACGATTGCTCTCCGTTTTATTGCAATCCTTACTTACTGATTTCATCAAAATGGTTAGGTGAAACTGATGGCAATAATCCCATAATCCCCTTGCCTGGAACTGCACTGATCACCTGTCACTAGTTTTAGGATGGAGTAAACCCACAGAACAAGAGTCTCAGGAGATCCAAGGCAGGCTGTGTGGCCCAAACCCCGGTCCCATGTAAAGACACATCCTTTGTGGTATCATTGAGAACAGTCTCAGAGAATCAGAGCCAAGGCTGTTACATAGCCCTGTGTGTGAGACGATCACCTTATCTGCCAGATAGTAATTATTACTAGCAATGTGAGCAGGGGTTCCTGTGATTCTGTGCTGGAAGATCCCCTCATTCACAGAGTGCAGACACCTCTCTCCAAGCTCCTCACAACCCCACCCACAGGCGTCCTTGCCTTCTCACTGTTCCTGAGGGAAGCCAGGGGAAGTTGAGCCAGGGTGGAGGGGGAGTCAGAAGCAGGAAGGGTCGCTGAAAGGGTTTGCAGTTGCATATCTGTCTTCAAGCTTCCGTCAGATGCAGCAGACAGGAGCGGCCACATCGTCTTTTCCTGGAGGGTTGAGGATCTGAGGAGGCGGTTGACTGGCTCCGCCGGGTCTTCCAGTTCTCCTCATGCAATCTGTGTGCTTTCTAGAACTTCATCTGCAGACACACACACACACCAAGTGCTTTGGTCCAACTTCCTGGTTGGGCCTGTTTGGAGGTCACAGAACGCCAGGTCCTGGAGCGCCCCCATGTGGTTGGATGCAGACAAGGCAGTCCATCCCTGAGAGCAGCTGAGCCCGTTGCAGCAAGAAATGCACTTTTGACAACAAATCCGGCCCAGGTGCCGACCTGTCCGCCCCAATGAACTGCAGTTAGGGATGTACCGCTGTAAGCTAGAGCACTCCGAAGACGTGCTGCTTCCGCCTGGCAAGTTAGAGGGCCCGGGGTGCAGAGGAGAGGGGGACCTCCTTGTTCTAGAGGAGCTTGCAGAGATCAAAGAGTTAAACTCCCCAGAAAAGTAATTCAAAAGCCAGGACGGGCGTCCCTGCCTCCACTATGGAACTGGATTGCCGATGTGCAGAAGTTCCTGTCATTTCTTTTCTTCGTAATGGGTCCTCACTTCCTGGGGGTCCCTACCACTTCATTTTTACTGCAAGAGGAAACCAGTCTTGACCAAGGAGGGGCTAGATCTACTCACTGTGCAAAACTGCCTTTTTAAAAAGGCTTTAAAGAGAGACATCCAGAGGGTGGTTGAAACCATGCCTCCTGAGCTAGCAAGATGGCTCAGTGGTTAAAGGCGCTTGCTTGCAAAGCCTTGCAGCCTGGATTCAACTTCCCAGTACCCACATAAAGCCAGATGCACAAAGTGGGGCATTTGCAGTTCGTTTGCAGTGACAACAGGCCCTGGCTTGCCTATGTCCCCCCCCCCCACCCCGTCTCTTGAATATAAATACAAATATTAAAAAGAACCAAAAACTCACAGGGTTGCAGAGCCCATCCTCCACCTCAAGTGTGCAACTTCAACAGGTGAGAAATTGACATCATTTCCCTCTCCTTCCCTTCAGGTGAGGATGACTTTTCTTTAATTTATTATTATTGTTATTGTTATTGTTAATTTGCAGTACTGGGGATGAAACCCAGGTACTTGATTGTGCTAGGCAGGAACTCTAAGACAGAGCTACACCCCAGCCCTAGTTTTATTTTGTAAGGATTAAAACCAACCTGTGGCTGTGGGGTCAGAAGAAAACAACACTGTGAAATCCTGGTGGCGAAATCTCTTTTCCTAGCACTTAGAAAGGGAGGCAGCCTGGAATTCCAAAGGACCCCAAATGCATCCAGACTGTCTGCAGACAGGCAAGGACAATTCAGCTTGTGTGTGTGTGTGTGTGTGTGTGTGAGAGAGAGAGAGAAAGAGAGAGAGAGAGAGCAGAGAGATCTGTTTAAATCCCTAATAACATGTTTGAGCAGCAAGGGACTATAAACAAAATTCGTAATTTCATGGGCTTTCCCTTTTCCTCCTATTTTTGGCATCTCTTTAGGTATGATGAATCCAAGAGGGCTCTCAGGGGCTGCTGGGAACAACTGTTCCTTTGAGTGATTCTTTTTACCGAGATCAGTCAAGAAGTCACCGTCAGCTGGAAGTGGAAGGCACAGTGGAGCGTGCGTGCACACGCGTGTGTGTGTGTGTGTGCGTGCGTGTGCACTCACGCAGGCATTTCTCCTCACTAGCTCCGTTCTTTGAATGGCCATGTCTTCTTGGCAAGGGAGAGGAGACACTTCCCCGTGCACCTGAAAAGAAATCAGTGAATCGGTGAAGGAGCCATCACCCCCGTGGTGCCCTCCGCTTCCTGACGCCTTCATTTCGCTTTCTTCGGGAGTGCCCCCCCCCCCCCGGCGTTTCGCGGCCCGCAGGCTCTGCCCTCCTCCACCCGAGTTTGTTCGGTGGTGTCCCTGGAGGCCTGGGCATGAGCCCTCAGCCCTCTCTGTACTATGGAGCTTCTGCTGTTTTTTCACTAGGGCGTCAAGAGGTGTGGCGATTAGTACATATTGTAAATGCATCAGGAATGCGATTGCAACTAACAAGAAAAGCTCAACAAAACACACGGAACACGGAACACGCACAAAAAGCACAAAAGCAGAGTTTAAATTTGTTTCTTTAACTACAACTGGGTTTAGAGTCCTCACAGTAAGTCTTTTTTTTTTTTTTTTTTTTGAGTTCTGTCTGAGGATTAAATTCTCTTGCCTTAGAAAAAAAGTGAAAGTATTTCATTAACAGATTTTTGCTTTCTTTGGCATCGGAGGAAGGGGACAGAAACCAGGTATAAAAATCGGTGGCTTATTTTCCTCGGTGGCCCCCTCCCCCCCTTCTTTCTGTCTTTTGTTTCCAGGAAGGGGGAGGGGAGCCATTGTATGGTGACTGGCCTTAGTCCCTCAGTCACTTCTCCCTGTCCTGCCTGGGGACATTTTTCATCTGAGCCAAACCCTTGTTCCCAGCGAAGGGGAACTTGCAAATGATACTGTCACCTTCCTCAAAGGCCCAGGAGCTCAAGAAGGTTGAAGCAGGCAGCCCCCCCCCCCACCTGCCCCCAGGCATTTGTGCACCAAGCTCTGGGCTGCTGCCTGGCTCTTTGCAATGATGGTATAGAGAGAACGCCCCCCCCCCCCCACTCACCAAGGGGCAGGATGAAGGGGTCCTGCACGGAATGACATGCATGATGGGACTCCGAACAGAACGGGGAGCAGGGTGACATCTGGGTCTGGTTAGAAGGACCCAGGAAGGGAACCTCACTTCAAAGAAAGAACTTTTGTCTGTACTTGAAACCTAGGATTCAGCAGCCAGCCGGGCATGCCAACAGCATGCCACTCTCTCTACTGCTCCTGCCAGGTTTGGGTATTTACAGATACCCATTTCCCAGATGCCTGCTTGCCAAAGGCATGTCTCCCCACTCCCATCCCCGGTTCTAGTCCATGTTAGGACAGTACACTCAATGTCTGTTTCTGACCTGACTCAGATGGACCCTATATGTGATAATGGGTTTGTTGGAGCCAGTGTACAGGAGGGTCTGCATGTGGCATGTGTCATCTGCCTGGGTGACTATGGATGTGGGCACACATCCAATTCTTCCTTGTTCACACATGTTTATAAATATGAATGCACAAGCATGCAGGGGTGGCTAAAAATACATATCTGGACAGGACTGTGTGCATCTGTTGTGGACATCGCCCATGAGCTCACCCTCCAGCTGCCTTTGAATCCCAGCTTCTCACTCTAGGGAAGGCAACTGCTGGCTTTACCAACTCCCAGGGCAGCTCCGGGCTCAGGTCCCAGGGCACGGGGGTGTTCTGTGGAATGTATTTCCTGCACCAGCCGAGACCAGTTTCTGTCCAACCTCTTTCTCTTATTCCTTGCCCCCAAGTCCACTCTGAGTATATCACATGTGTTCAGATCTCCAAAACCAGACCCAAGGCAGAATTTTCTTTTCCTTCCTTCCTTCCTTCCTTCCTTCCTTCCTTCCTTCCTTCCTTCCTTCCTTCCTTCCTTCCTTCCTTCCTTCTTTCTTTTCTTTTTTTTTTTTTTTCGAGGTAGGGCTTCACTCTAGCCCAGGCTGACCTGGAATTTACTATGTAATCTCAGGTGGCCTCGAACTCATGGCGATCCTCCTAGCTCTGCCTCCCAAGTGCTGGGATTAAAGGCGTGCGCCGCCACACCCAGCTCCCAAGGCGGCATTTTCTCTACGTGCCGCACACAGGAGGCTTTGGGAGAGAATTACCTTCCTAGGCAGACGGGGTGGGGTGGGGGGAAGTGCATTGATCTTACCGAGTAAGATGAAGCCCTCTCAGACAGAGCTGCATTCAAACTTGGGTAAGTAAAAGATACTCTAGAGGTAATTTTTTTTTTTTAAAATTAAACCAATAAAAAGGTACAGTGGATATGTCCATGACTGTCGGTCCATTATGAGCTGCCTTCGATGGAATCTTAACAGACTCACAGCCTATTTAGTCCTTCGTATAAGAATTAAAAAAAAAAAAAAACACCTCAGGTATTTGAATAATTTGTAAATTTTTATTAACAGGGGTTACGGGGAGGGTTTTATCAGAGCACATCCTGAGAACATTAGGAAATTACAGACAGACTTGAGATACGTGTCAGACAGAACAGATGAAGCAAGCCCCTCAGCCATCTGAGAAAAATTAATAATGTAAAATTGCGGAGACCAAATCTTTGTTAGGGATACAGCAGGATGCAGGGTAAAAACGGAGGCCTTAGCGCCCCTGGTGTTCAAAGTAAACTTGCAGCTTTATTTTATTTTACTTTTTTCTTTTTTAAAGTTATATGTAACCCGCGTTGCCCTCCACAGCCTCAAAAATAATTGTTCTCCCAAATCATCTCGACTCCTCTCCATCCAGTCATTGTCCCCTTACCCATGGCTTTCAAGTCCCTATTTAAAAAAAAAAAAAAGAACGACGAACTCTTAACTCATTCCTCTTTATACCCCACACATCATTCCATTCCAGGAAATTGGCAACCGCCCAACCCCAAGCCAGCCTCAGATCTCCTCCCTTGAAGTGTTGGATGTAAACAAACGGGTTTTCCCCGCCCCTCTTCAAGCTTACAGGGTGAGCATAGTTTGCTACAGAGCGGATTTCTTTTTCTCCTCACAGGCATTTCCCGCCAGGCCCCCCCCCCCCCCGAACTTACTCATCATCACCATGTTTTTTAAAACTTAACCCAGACGCATTCCTCTGCCTCCTCCCTGCCTGGTTAACCTGATAACCCAGTTTTTACTCTTAGTGCCCAGGAACGACTGGGTCAGAAACGTAAATAATACACCTGGATCTACAACAGGTCGCCTGGATTGGGAGGCAGAATTTCCCTTGGTGGCCAAGAGAAGAGCAAATATATACAACATAGATGTGTTTGGACACGAGACGGGGCGGAGGAAGCGTCTTGGAGGAGGACCTGTAGGGACTGTGGTGATTGGTTTACTTGGATTTTCCAACAGGTCCGATGGAGACGGGATCTGTTTGCACCTGAGCATCTGACATGCGCTTTGGCCCCTGGAGAAAAACAAAGCAGTTGTTCAATACCCAGAACTCACATTTGAGGAAAAGTCAAGGGGATTGGAGAGATGGATTAGTGGTTAAGGTGCTTGCCCCTGAAGCCTAACGACCCAAGTTTGACTCCCCAGTACCCATGTAAAAGCCAGATGCACAAAGTGGTGCATGCATCTGGATTTTGTTTGCAGCACCTAGAGGCCCTGGTGTGTCCATTCTCTCTTCTTCTTCTCCTCTCCCCTCTTTTCCCCTCCCTTCTCTCTATCCCCCAGGTGTGGTAGTGCATGCCTTTAATCCCAACACTTGGGAGGCTGAGGTAGGACGATTACTGTGAGTTCAAAGCCAGTTTGAAACTACAGTGAATCCCAGGCCAGCCTGAGCTAGAGTGAGATCCTACCTCGAAAAACAAAAAACAAAACAAAACAAAAAAAATCAAGCCCAGTGGTTGGTATGCACTTGCCATCCCAGTGCGGGAGAGGTGAGACATGTGGGTTCCTGCAGCTTGCTGACCAGCCAATCTGTTCTACTTGGCAAGCTCCAGGGCAGTGGGAGACCCGGTCTCAAAAGAGATGGGCAGAGTCAGGTGTGGTGGCGCATGCGTGCCTTTAATCCCAGCCCTCGGGAGGAGGCAGAGTTAGGAGGATCGCCATGAGTTTTGAGGCCACCCTAAGACTGTATAGTGAATATTAGGTTAGCCAGGACTAGAGTGAGACCCTACCTCAAAAAAAAAAAAAAAAAAAAAAAAAAAAAAACCTAAACTAAACTAAAAATCCCGGAGGCTATGGGGGACACTTTCACCCACACCACCGCAGCGCCTCTCTGCCTCTGCCTCCCTAGTGCAGGTATTACAGGAGTCCATCAGGGTTCCAGATCGGGCGGCTACCCTGGCCAGCAAGCATTTAGGCCAGGTATCTGGCTGTCCACGTGGAGCGGGGCTTCCACCCCAGACTTGCCTGAGCCCTGAGCCCACTGGCTATGCGGGGCTGCTCCTGACCTCTGGGCTGGCAGACGTGCCTGCTGCAGGGGTCTCAAGGCTAACCCTCGCCAGCTCCCCCAGGTCCCCCTGGACATGAGATAACTGGACCCCTTTTCTGCTGTGGCCCCTGGCGGCCCTCCCCTTTGCCAGCAGCAGCTGCAGCCTTTACAGGTGATAAACAGCAACCGGGCGATTTGACGAACGACCATTAGCAGCTTCCTGGGTTCTGTGGGGCTCGGTCAGTTTTCTTTGCCCAGCCTGGGCGAGCTGCTCCCTGCCTCTGCTCCAGTCTAACCTCCTCCCATTATCCACACCTCTCTCCACTGCACACGCACTAAGCTCCCCGAGCCGTTCCAACCCCAGGGTCTTTGCCACGCTGTTCTTATTCCACCAAGAGTCCTCCTGGCTTCCTGCCTGGGACCGCTGGTCCTCCCGTGGGCCCTCAGATCTTGCCTCTTCAGACACCCCTTCTGCAGCTGCCAATCAGGGAGCACCTTCCCCCTACCCAGGCCAGTGCCACCATGCCAGCCCATCTTCTGCCCCGCACAGCTTTCCACACTTACACTCTTGTTTGCTAAGTTTTAAATATTTTGTTCATGGATGTGTAGAAGGATGGAATAAGGGAGGAAGGAAGGAAAGATACGAGTTGTTTCAAAATGTAAATCACATCAATGAATGACCCCCCCCCCTCAGGGTTTCTGTTCACAAATGGACTTTCTAAAATATATCTACTTACTTATTTAAGAGAGATACAAAGGGGCAGGCAGAGAGTGAGTATGGGTGCACCGGGGCTAGCTGTCACTGTCGATGAAATCCAGATGCACGCACCACTTTGTGCATTTGGTTTTATGTGGGTACTGAGGGATCAAACCCAGCCCATCAGGCTTCGCAGGCAAACATCGTTAACCACTGAGCCATCTCTCCAGCCCACGAGCGGATATATTTCAAACATGCAAAGAGTCTCAAGCGTGGGCCATTAAAGTTAGGTGTGACAATACAGAGTAACAACTTCAAGCGATTTATTCTGGTCTCACGTATAGTATTTTTAAAAAATTAATTATTTTCTGGTGGGCAGCATGTGTATGGTATACGCATGGGTGTATGCAAGTGTGCGTGGAGTCCAGAGGAGGACATCAAGTGTCCTCCATGGTGCTTTTCTACATTGTTTCCTTGAGTGGGAGTCTCTCATTGAACCTGGAGCTGCTGGCTGGTGAACCCCGGTGATTCTCCTATTTCTACCTGCCTCAGGACTAGGGTTACGGTCATGCATGGCCATGTGCATGCTGGGGATTGAACTCATGTCCTTTTGCTTGTGCGGCAAGTGATCTTATCTGCTGAGCCATCTCCCTAGCCCCACATATAGTATTTTAATGTCATAATGTCATATGTATGTGTGTACATATATATATGATATTTTATTTATTTGAGAGAGACAGACAGACAGAAAGAAAGAGAGAGGATATGGGTGTGCCAGGGTCTCCTAACACTACAAACTCTAGACACATGCACCACTTTGTGCCCCTGGCATTACATGTGTACTGGGGAATCAAACCCAGGCCACTAGGCCTTGCAAGTGAGCACCTTCACCTAACTACTGAGCCATCTCTTCAGTTCCCATAATATTTTCGTCTTATCCATTCTCCCCTTTGTTATGGTGGTCGAAATGAATATACTGCACCTTGGCCAATCTGCCTCAGACTGTAGCTGTAAAACAGAATTCTTCTATACCCAGCAGCCATTGCTCCTGCTGACCAGGAAGCAACACAGCAGGTCTCCCCTTGCTAGGTTAAATGAGCAAGAGACCAGGACTAGTGTGAGGCTGGCTCCTTACCTAAGTTCCTGTGTCACAAGCCACAAGGCAACTCAATGTCCATGTGAACCAGAACCTAATTTAGGAATATAATGTATGTAACAAATAGTAAAGTTTCAGTCAATCACAAGCCACGGAGCTTTGGCCAATCATAGCCAGTCAGCGGATTACATCATGCCCAAATAAGGTCAGTAGCTCTTCCTCAGATGTCTACAGCAGCCAATCAGGTGAATTCTGTAATTTGCATCTGTCCAACTTACAGAAGCTGAGCTCTAGGAACCTCTTCTAGTTCCCAGTGGGCCTGATTCATGGTCATTTGTTGCTCAAATACCATCTCTTAAATTTGTCTAAAGTTTTTCTTTTAACACCCAATAGTTGTGTCATATAAGGCAATAATACAGTAGGTTCACAGAGACCTACTCCAGGTCTCAGTTAATGGAGGAAGACAACTTGTTGGCAGTCATAAAACACAGTTCAAAAACCCAGAGAGGGTTGGAGACTCTGGTGCACCCATTCATTGTCACCCATTCATTCTCTCTCTCTCTCTGTCGCTTTCAAATAAATAAATAAAAATCTTAAAAAAAAAAAAAAAGCCCCAGAGAGATGGACAGAGGGCCCCAGGATGAGGACACATGTTTAGAATCTGGGGAGCTGACTGGGGAGAGGGTCTCAGGATGTGGGAGAGAGCTGAAGGAAGGAAGAGGGCAATCCTCCCAGTGGGTGGGTGGGAGGACACGATTGATCAGAGTCCTGATCTCGCTGGGGTGACAGACTGAGGCACAGTCACCAGGGACCCAGATCACAGACCATGGAGATGGCAACACCCACCCTTGAACCCTCACTGCGGGCCGGGGTGCTGGACCAAGCGGTTTATATGTCCACTCAGATTCCCACAGGAATATTAGAATAGTAGCTGACAGGTGCGGAAAGTGAGGCTCCGAGGGACGAAGTGGCTCAGCTAAGGTCACTGGCTATGAAGGAGCAGGACTCTTACAAGCTGCCCGGGCTGGCTTGGAAGCACAGCCCCAGCTCCCCTCTGTCGCTTCTCCATGGTCCTTTCGTCCTTAGCACCTTCAGGCACTGGACGATCTTCCTGCGCCTGACCTTGGGCTCCAGAATAGCCAATGCCTCTCTTGCCCACTGTGCCTAGCATAGCGGGTCACGTCCCTAGCCTGGCACTGGTAGGTGCTCAGTGAACAGTTGTTTGCCAGCCCCCCCCCCCCTTCGGAGGTGGAAACCACATCCCTTCCTCCTGAGCACCCAGAAGGAAGAAAAGGCAAGAGGCATCCACTTACCAGGCCCTTAAGGAAAGCCCCAAGGGGCTGCCGCTTCTCAGGTCTCTTTAGGGACTTGTCCCCGTTGGGCAGCGAGCTGGCCTCCACGGTGGGCGGCGCGCCCTGGGCCGACTCTCTGACCTCCTGCTTGCTGCTTTTGTGCTTGTTGGTGTCGGCCACTGACTTCTTGTCCTTGGAGGCGCCCTCCTTGCTCTTCTGGGCTGTTCCCCTGGGCTCTGGCTCTGGGTCTGTGGTGGTCTTCTCCGTGGAGTTGGATGTCTACAGCAAGGTCAAATAAAGCCCCCTTTCAGTGGCTACAAGACAGTTCTCAATGGCAGGGGGATAGACATGTTAAGGCAGAGATGTTCAAGTGTTGGATGGGATCTACGGTTTCATGAGTCTTGGGCAAAATGGGAAGAGAAAGAAGGATAATGTGGAAAGTCATGCATGGCAGGGGATATTGATTTACATATCTACTAATCAATTAATTTAAGCCTTCCCTGTCAGCATTGTTTCTCCACTCTTCTGGGACTGGAAACTTGAATTTTCCTTTAGGAAACCACACGACTCTCCTTGACTATTCTATGAAGGGCAGACAAACTAATTCTATCCCTGGATTAAGGGCGTGTGACTCAGTCTTGGCCAATCGGAGCATTGCACAGTGTTTGGGCTGCTGTGATTGGTTCAAGACAGAAACACGCTGAGTTGGAAGAATGGTCAAGAGAGGCTCTGTCTCTTTCCACTGGATGTGAGGCTCTGAGCACGGAAGCCTGGGAAGTGCAGAACCAATACCACCCCTAGAGAAACCGTGCCTGGACTGGAAGTCACCCCAGAAGAAAGCAGAGCCCAGAGACAAAGACAGACCGGTACTCAGCAGTATTTGGCACCCCTGAATCTAGCCCATCCATGTTAAGCCAACACTCACCACATGGGACTTCTTGGGGGTACCCATTGTAAAAAACTGTGATTTCATCTATCTTAACTTTTGACGTAAAACCATCCTTTTTTTCTAGTACCATAAAATCCATAAAATGGTAGTAAAAAAATTAGATGAGGGACTGGAGAGATGGCTTAGTGGTTAAGGCACTTGCCTGCAAAGCCTGAGGAGCCATGTTTGACTCTTCAGGTCCCATGTAAGCCAGACGCACAAGGTGATACAAGCACGTAAGTTTTCATATTCCTACAAGGTGGCTCACATGTCTGGAGTTCAATTGCAGTGGCTGGAGAGCCCGGCACGCCAATTCCCTTCCTCTCCCCCCAACTCTCTCTCTCAAAAAAAAAATTACATGTGGGCTGGGGAGATGGCTTAGCAGTTAAGGTGCTTGCCTGCAAATCCTAAGGACCCAGGTTTGATTCCCCAGGACCCACATAAGCACAAGGTGGCACATGCGTCTGGAGTTTGTTTGCAGTGGCTGCCGGCCCTGGTGCGCCCATTCTGTCTCTCTGCAACTCTTCCTCTTTCTCTCTCTCTCAAATAAATAAATAAAAATAAATAATTAGATGAATGGCTTATGTTTTGAATGTATATCTTTCTGGATTTTCCAAAACGAGACACATTACTTGGTTCCTACACTGTAGAGGGTTGAGGCTGGAAAATACCCTAATACTGGAAGAAACTGGGCAGATTGTAGATATACAGTTACAAAATCCAAACTCTGGCAGGAAGTAGAAACCTTTTCCTCATTATTATTATTTTTTTTCAAGGTAGGGTCTCACTGTAGCCCAGGCTGATCTGGAATTCACTATGGAGCCTGAGGGTGGCCTCGAACTCACGGTGATCCTCCTACCTCTGCCTCCCAAGTGCTGGGATTAAAGGCGTGCACCACCACACCTGGCGGAATTGTAAATTCTTGCCTGAGAAACCAGAAAGAACAGTCTTGTCCCATCACATCATTGCCATGTGACCTGGAACCAAGCATTTTTGTTTTTGTTTTTGTTTTTGTTTTTGTTTTTTTGAGGTCCGGTCTCACTCTAGTCCAGGCTGACCTGGAATTCACTATGTGGTCTCCGGCTGGCTGCGAACTCACGGTGATCCTCCTACCTCTGCCTCCCGAGGGCTGGGATTAAAGGCGTGCGCCACCACGCCCGGATTTTTTTTTTTTTTTAAACTGGTTCATTTTGTTTACTTTGGCCAAGTCGTTTTCCATGTGGGTATCAGTTTCCTTTTTTCCCCATTCTATTATTATTATTATTATTATTATTATTATTATTATGGTTATTGGTTCCCTGATCTGAGAGGGAGAATTACAAGAAAAGCCGCCTTATGGCGCAGTGGGAATTACGTTAGTCAAGAATAGAAGGCCTGTCTGCTCCCATCCTGGCCCATGCGAAATGTCACTCACGGGGTGGCAATCATCTTGGCTTTTCCTGTGGGGAGGAGGTTTCAGGACATGGAAGTGACGGTTTGACATCTAGGAAAGTCCCGGGAAAATGGGCGAGCAGTCACCCTGGCTTAGCATTGCCAGTGGTTCCTCTTTTTCAGAGACTCTGTGGCTCCGAGGGCCGTGTGCGCTTGAGGCTCCAGGAAACGACTGCCCAGTGCAACGTGTCAGCAGCTCGTGGAGTCCTTGATCTGCCCTCTGCCACACGGACGCCGCCCTTCCGAGCAGAAGCTCATCCTGAGAACCGGGTTCCATGCTCGCCTGCTCCCGCCTGGCCGATGCCGGGGCTTGGATGTCGGTAGCTGCCCTTCGGTCAAGCCTCACCTCCTGGAGAACTGCTGTCTGGAAGCCTGGCTCTCCTCGTGCTGAGCACTGCTCTCTTTACACGTCCTGCTAACACTCCCCTGGGGTCTCCTTGCTCCCTAGGGAACTTCTGTCCTTTTCCTTTGATTGCAAGGAAGAGTCCCACGAATCAGCTGCGTCCTGCCTGGCCTTTATCCCTAGCCCCAGAGAAGAGTAGCCACAGAGGAAATGTGGGCAGTGTCCCAGCAGGTCTCTTTTCAAGTGACCCCAATGTATAAGCCTCCCCGAATCACTGTGGGTCGGAGTGGGCAGAATGGAAATCCAATAGTTTCTCATATATGTTTTTTAAAACAAGAAAGAGCTTTGAATTGATTTACTGGGTGTCTCTTCCCTGTCTTTTCACTGACTTAGAAACATTTATTTGTTAATTACTTACTAAGGATCTGATTCTTCTGGTTGGAGAGATGGCCCAGCAGTCAAGGCGATTGCCTGCAAAGCCTAACAACCTGAGTGAGATCCCCCAGTACCCATGTAAAACCAGATGCATAGAGCAGTGCATGAATCTGGAGTTTGTTTGCAGTGGCCAGAGGCCTAGGGTGCACCCATTCTCCCTCCCCCACCCTTTCTCTGCTTGCAGGTAAATAAATAAAAATATTAGAAAAAAGAATCTAGGGCTGGAGAGATGACTCAGGGTTAAGGCACTTGTCTGCAAAGCCAAAGGACCTGGGTTCGATCCCCCAGTACCCATGTAACACCAGATGTACAAGGTGGCACATGCATCTGGAGCTCATTTGCAATTGCCAGAGGCCCTGGCATGCCCATTCTTTCTCTTTCTATCTGCCCCTCTCTCACTCTCTCCCTCTCAAATAAATAATAATAAATAAAATATTTTTTTTAAAAAAAGAATCTCTTAATCTGTGTCTTTTCATTTCATTTTATTTGTTTAGTTAGTTATTTTTGTGGTGCTGGGAGTTGAACCCAGGGCTTCATGCATATTCAGCAAGTGCTTTACCATTGAGCACAGCCCTTCTCAAAAATTTTAACTTTTGGGATAGGTTATTATTGCTAAGTTGCCCGGGCTGGCCTTGAACTTTTAGTCTTCCTGCCTCAGCCTCGCGAAGGAGCAGGGACTCCAGGACTATAGGCTTCGTTTAACTGAGGGTGACACTTGCCTTGTTACTAAGTGCAGAGGACGTGAAACCCTTGCTTGGGCTTGACTGTCTCAAAACTTCACGCAAACAGTCACGTCTGAATCCTCCAAGGAAGCCGCCAGAGCCCAGCAGCACTGGACGGAAGGCCAAGGCAGAGGCCGAGGGTGCTTGATTCCCACCTGAGGCTGGGAGTGTCCCGGCTTCTAGAAATACCAGCTAAGCCTTTATAACCCTGGAAGGGTGAATCTCCCACCCCGCAAATTAAACAAAGCCTCTGGGGGAGGATTTCCCTGCAAGGACATACGGTTCTGAAGGCCAGGTCTGAGACCCTGGAAGAGAACGCTCAAGGCTCTCAGGTAAGCACAGGAAGAGGCTCGCTCAGAGTGCCACATGCCACTGCGATCCTAGGACCTCTAAAACGATTGGCATGAGAGTCCCATGTAGGGTTCCAAACGGTACAGTCGTATGTCAATCTTCCTCGATGAGTAGAGTCGTATGTCGTGTTTCCAGGGTGCTAATGGTCAGAAGTTGGGGCTCCAAAATGGTCTAGAGTCTTGTAGGCTTGAGGCCAGGACACATCAAGAAAACATGCAGATGAGTGAGGGAGGAGGGGCACCTAATGTTCTCTGGCGTCTTCACACCATACCCCCCACTCACACACACAAAGAAAAAAAATTAAAAGCACAAAATACTGTATAGTAGGGCTGGAGAGATGGCTTAGTGGTTAAGGTGCTTGCCTCTGGAGCCTAAGGACCCATGTTCAACTCTCCAGATCCCGCATAAGCCAGATACACAAAGGTGACGCAAGTGCAAGGTCACACATGCCCACTGGGCGGCACACGTGTCTGGAATTCGATTTCAGTGGCTGAAGCCCTGGCATGCCAATTCTCTCAAAAAAAAAAAAAAAAAAACATTAAAAAAGTCCGGTGTGGTGGTGCACGCCTTTAATCCCAGCACTTGGGAGGAACAGGTAGGAGCACCATGAGTTTGAGGCCACCCTGAGATTACATAGTGAATTCCAGGTCAGCCTGGGATTGAGTGAACCCCGCCCCCCCCCCAAATGTTAAAACTGTATAATAAGCTGGTTAGTATAGAAAGAGAAACATCCCACAGAGTTCAGGTAGTTACTTCTGTGCTGTGAGTGATGAGAGTGCGTGTGAGCAGTGAGCAGCATTGCACGATGGCAATTTCCTATCGACAGTTTAGTCAGAACAATAAATAGCAGTTGCAAGGGGCTTCGTGGTGGTCTCCAAATTCATGTCCAAGTCCTAACCTGCCATGTGACTGCATTTGGGGTAAGGAATTGATGTTAAATGAGGTCCTAAAGGATCGATGTCATTATGAGAAGTGACACCGGAAGGTGCCCTCCTCTTTGTCCCTCCCACCCTCTCTTCTGCCATTTGATGGCCAGGGAAGAAGGGAGCCACCTGCCAGCAAGGGAGAGAGCCCTTACCAAGGACCAGACCATGCCAGCACCTTCGTCTTGCCCTCCAGCCTCCAGAACTGAGAGAAAACATACATTTCTGTTGTTGGTTGAGCCATGCAGTCTACAGCATTTTAGTATGGCTGCCCAGGCTGACGGAACAAGTAGTTTCAAGCCCTCCTTACCAGGGATGTTCTCAGTGACTTATCTAAGTAGGAAACTCTAGGAGGGGTTATTTACTACCCCCCCTTTGCAAAGCTGAGGAAACTGAGGCAGTGGGAGATTGATAATTTACCGAAAGTCACACAGCTAAACTTGGCCATCCCAGAATCAGAGCTCAAGACACTAGGCTTGTAAGCATTGTGTCTCTCCACTGGTAAAGTTGAGACAAGATATACAAGGTATTAAAATACTTTTTTTTTCCTTCATTTATTTATGAGAGAGAGAGAGAGAATGGGCAAGCCAGGGCCTCCTGCCACTGCAAGCAAACCCCAGATACATGTGCCACCATGTGCATCTGGCTTACATGGGTTCTGGGGAATTGAACCTGGGTCCTTAGGCTTTACAAGCAAACGCCTTAACAGCTAAGCCATGTCTCCAACCCTCCAAGGATTATCTTTAAATTAAAAAGAGTACAGATTATAAAACTGTTCATGATCCTGTTTTTAAAGTACATATTCAGTTACGAAACATTCACAGCTCTGATTGAAATGAGGACATTATGGAAATGGACTAGGCGACCCCATGGCCCTCACCCTACTTCGTGCCAGGTCCCCCGCAATGCGACAGAGAGAGGAAGAGTGTAGTCATTCCATCATGTTCCGGGCAGGCTGGGGAATCACACAACTTGTGCTAAGTGCCATCAGGGGAAAGAACGAGACGCAGCGAGGATGGGTCTCTTTGAGGAGGTGACAAGTTTGCTAAAACGTGAAGGGTGGGGAGGGCTTTCCCGTGTGGAGAGGGATGAGCAGGTCGAGGTGGCCGTGAGTTCCACAGAGCCCCGCACAGAGCGTGGGGCACAGTGGGCGCCTGGTGGGTACCGAGTGATTAACCTCAACCCAGTGTCTGTGAGATGTTGCACGAGGGGGCTCAGGCCGAGCGTTGCACTGAAAACAAGGACGGAAAGAAGTGAGAACACACCAGCTGAAAACCCACCACCAACGTGAGTTCAAGGTCACTTACTTGGTCGCTGGGGTCTTTTCCGTTTACTTCTTCTGAGTGGCTGATCCCTCCATTCCCTTTCACTGACTAAAATAACAAACAGACAATAGCCTTTGAGTGACCTTGGCACCGTGAGCTTGGAGACTGCAAGACGTTGTGAAGCAGGTGACGGCAGCCCCGCGTCTTGACCTTAAGGATCACGAGCGACGCGGAAAAGCGCTGCCGATAGAATATGGGTCTCCAGATGTGTAACCGGAGCGGTGAAATTCAAGCGTCGATCCCTCCCTCCAAACAACAAGAGTCCTGAAACCTGGGATTATGCAATTCTGGGGTTAAACAAACATGATGAAGAAACATGTTGAAGCTGGCTATGGTGGTGCATGTGTAATTCCTGAACTTGGGAGGCTGAGAGACTGGGCTACGTGTGATTGTGCTGTTGAAGAAGGGGGTGGAGGAGGAGGAAGAGGAAGAGGAGGGTGGGGAGAAGTGGGAGGAGAGGAAGAGGGGGAGAAAGAAGAAGAACAGGAAGAAGAGGAGGAACGGAGGAAGAGGAAGAGAAGGAGGAGGAAGAGGAGGAGACAGTGTTGGAATGAGGAGGTGTTTGGCAAGATGAATGAATGAATGAACACCTGAATGAGCCACTGAGCCACAGTATCTTCCCATTGGGACGCTTGGCTGGTCACTGTTCTGCGATGTTTTCACCCAGTAGAGACGTGAGGTGTCTTCAGTGGTCAGTGGTACGCATGGCAGGCTGCGTGCGTGGCGTCTACCTTGCAACTGTGGTTCCTTCTCTGGTGAGTGGGGCTGAGGGTTGTTCAGGCACAGTAGTACCAGTTTCTCCTGGGGCTCATTAGGGATGTGAATTCTATTTTTTTTTTTTCCAGATAGGGTCTCATTGTACCCCAGGCTGATGTGAAATTCACTATGTAGTCTCAGGCTGGCCCGAAACTCACAGTGACTCTCCTGCCTCCACCTCCTGAGTGCTGGGATTAAAGGGGAGGGCCACCATGCCCTGTGGGCTGTGAATTCTTAAGAGCGGCCCCAAGTCCGTGGAATCAGAAAGCCTGGAACCGGGCCCCGCGCTGTAACAAGTCCCCAGAGGTTCCCAGCACACTGACTGGTGAGCGCCCATGCTGACTAGCTAACTGGCCACAGTCAAGTCCAGACACATCTGGGCTCTGTAGTTTTAACTGTGCATTTAGTAATGCTGCGTTCTTGATGCCTGGTACCCAAGTAATGTGATAAGGAGTTGCTCAGGATTCATCAACAATGCCACCTTGGGTCTAGCCCTGAAAGTGTGGTCATGCTCAACCTCTTCTCAGGCTGTGCAGGGACTGGGGTTGAGCAGGGTGGGGCGAAGAGGGAGCTGAGATGGCACTGTTGAAACGTGGCCGGTCTCTGAGCAAGCACGCGCACCAGGAGCAGTTAAAACAAGCAGACGTGCAAATGCATTTTGAGATATGGTGCTTGTGTTATTAGAGACAATAAAATCTACTTTTTTTGGCGGGGGGAGTTGTTTGAGGTAGGGTCTTGCTCTAGCCCAAGTTGTAGTCTCAGGATGGCCTCAAACTCCCAACAATCTCATACCTCTGCCTCCTGAGGGCTGGATTAAAGGCATGTGCTGCCATGCCTGGCTGAAATCTATTTTTAAATTTTTTTTTTAATTTCTGAGAGGGGGGGCTATTGGCATGCCAGTGCCTCAGCCACTGAAATAAAACTCCAGATGCTTGCGCCACCTAGTGGGCATGTGCGACCTTGCACTTGCCTCACCCATGTGCGTCTGGCTTACGTGGGATCTGGAGAGTTGAACATAGGTCCTTAGGCTTCGCAGGCAAGCACTTTAACTGCTGAGCCATCTGTCCAGCCCTGAAATCTATTTTTTTTGTTGTTTTGGTGTAAAGGATATCTTAGGTTGGAGTGACAGGCACTGCGCTAAAGAGAATAACTTACATGGTTTATTTTATCTGAACCTTAACACAGAGGAATAATTTTCTCAGAGATGCTGGGTGGGATCAGGTTAGAGAGGTGTGGACTGAGAGCAGGCTGTGTGTCCATGCTCCACACTCTAGAGTCTTAGTAACCTCCCTGTCCTGCCCCTAGGAAGAGCAGGCGCTGCTCAGTAAACCTGCAACGACTGCCTACCAGGAAGTTACTGGATGTTAGCGTGCTCACGAGGGCTTGGTAAGATGGAGGCTCATTCAGATGGTGTGGAACAGGCCCAACTACAGGATCAGCGATGGGCAGTAGTCTTCTTAAATACTGCTCGGTGCCCGTATAGATCACTCCGATAAGTCAAAATTTCCCATGTAGAATTATTCTGATAGTCAAAATTCTAGCAGAATATTTCATGGTCAGTTCTTTTTTTTTTCTTTTTTAGAAAGGGATAAAAATGGATTTGAATCCTTCAGCCAAAGATTATTAAAAAAAAAAAAAAGAAAGAAAGAACTGGGGGCTGGAAAAAGATGACTTAGTGGTTAAGGCACTTTCCTGCATGCACAGCCTAAGGACCCAGGTTTGATTCCCCAGTACCTATGTAAGCCAGATGCACACACAAGGTTGTGTGTGCATCTGGAGTTCGTTTGCAGTAAGAGACCCTGGTGCACCCATTCTCTCTCTCTCTCTCTCTCTCTCTCTCTGTCATTCAAATAAATAAAAATAAATTTAAAAATCTTTTAAAAAATGAAAGAATTGGGATGAAATAAGTGTGTAAATGTCAGCAATAGTATTTCTAAACTCAACCTCATGACCTCAGATGAAGGAAGTGGCGCTACCTTCAGTGTCCAGGGTCCACAAAGGTTATGAATCCTACTTTTGTATTTTACCAAGACGTTCATTTGCAGTGGGATTGGCACAGTCATATAAGTAACCCTCCTGAGGTAGAGTTCATCTTAATCACAAGCCTATTCAAGAAACCTATATCCAATCTTTATAAGCCAGGTACTAATTTTCCTCTTTTGTCTTCTTGTAATTTTAAGACCAACAGCTTAGCACATAGCAACCATGTTTGCATAGAAAACCTTAACCAAGGGAGCCACGAAAATGCAGAGTATCATTGTCCCACCTGCACATACTGTCAAAACTTTCATCTGCATAGAAAGCAGTGACACGCCCCTCGAAGGCCATCTTCAGAAACAGCCAGAACAAAACAAACCCCGTTGGCCCCACCGGCACCTGTTCTGGGGTGGTCGGCACATCCACTTAAGCCCTCTTGGGTCTCTGAGT
The DNA here is from genome assembly GCA_036346955.1 of Dipus sagitta. Lineage (NCBI taxonomy): Eukaryota > Metazoa > Chordata > Mammalia > Rodentia > Dipodidae > Dipus > Dipus sagitta. Next base: position 9,315,816 of record CM070779.1, on the reverse strand, counting down.
CCTGGTTCCAAGAATGTCCATTTCAGAATGTCCTGATGGAGCAGGCCTGTCATCCCAGCCACACAATAGGCGGAGGCAGGAGGACTGACAGTTTAAGGCCTGCCTGGGCTACAGAGGAGTTCAAGACTACCTTAAGCAACTTAGCGACACTCTCCTTACTTTTTTTTATTTTAAAAAATATTTTGTTTATTATTTATTTATTTATTTATTTGAGAATGATAGAGACAGAGAGAAAGAGGCAGATAGGTAGAAAGAGAGTGGGCATGCCAGGGCCTCCAGCCACTGCAAATGAACTCCAGATGCATGTGCCACCTTGTGCATCTGGCTTATGTGGGTCCTGGGGAATCGAGCCTTGAACCTGTGTCCTTAGGCTTCACAGGCAAGCGCTTAACCACTAAGTCATCTCTCCAGCCCTAGTTACACTCTCTTAAAAAGCAAAAGGAGGGCTGGAGAGATGGCTCAGTGCTTAAGGTGTTTGCCTGCAAAGCCTAATGTTGAGGTTCGATTCCCAGAACGCAGGTAGAACCAGATGCATAAAGTGACACATACTTCTGGAGTTCATTTGTAGCTGGTGTGCCCACTCTTGCTCTCTTTCTGTCTTTCTCTGCTTGCAAATAAATGAATAAATTTTAAAAATATTTTAAAAAATTGTAAAAAGAAGTAGGGAGAAAATAGGCTTGAAAGGAAAAAAAAAATGTAAAAAGTGGGCTGGGGTGGAACTCAGGAGTAGAACACGTTTGTAGCATGTGAATACTTGGGTTCAATCCCCAACATGGGATGTTGGCATCATAGGGTTTCTATGTTAATAATTAAGATCCCCATGTAGCCTGCTTAGGCCAGCATCTACTGTGTCGTAAGCACTCAGTGAGTGAGTGAATGAATGAACGGTGTTCATTGTTCCCGTGAGAGCCAATGAGAGCTGCTAGTCACTACAGAGCCCATGTAAGGGAGGTGAGAAGGGGGAAGGTGCATCACCGACAAAGACAGAAACTGGCCAAATTAATGTTTCTTTCAGAAACGGTTCCTTAAAGAGCAAACCATTATTGGTATTTTAATACCCAGGGGGAAATCTGAGGCCTAGAACATTCCTGTGTGTTCTTTTAAAATTTTCATTGTAGACCATCTTCCTTTCCCCTGCAGATAGTAATTTTTTTTTTTTTTTTTTAGTTTTTGAGGTAGGGTCACTCTCTAGCTCAGGCTGACCTGGAATTCACTATGTAGTCTCAGGGTGGCCTTGAACTGAAGGCAATCCTACCTCTGCCTCCCAAGTGCTGGGATTAAAGGCGTGTGTCCCAATGCCCGGCCAGATAGTAATTCTAAGCAAGCATGTTTAGACTTATTAGACAACATAAGCAAGAAGAAACCTGGTCTCATGACTGTCTCCTATTTGTCTCCTCTAATTGGCCCAATATCGAAGCTCACAGTTGCTCTACCTGAGACTGTTAATCCAATCGAGGTTTTCTTGTAAAACTAATGGTCTAAAGAAAGATTCCCCAAGGAGGGTTAGATGGAATAATGTGGACGAGAAAGTGCGGAGGAGGCTCTTACTCTTCAACAGCAAGGTGCAATTGCACTGACAGGTTATAAATCTGAAATCTGCATATTTCCATCTCCTACCTTCCTGGCTTCCAATCTGCCTGCCTGGTGGGTGGGTACATCCATACAGCACTCTGCCCACTCACTTTATAAAAATACACCAGCACTTCAAACACCCAAGTCTTGACATATAGCTGAATTAATATGTATAAGAATCCTTTTCTATTTAGAGCGTGATGGATGCCTTAGATGTTTCTGGCAATGGTTTCACAATCCCGTAGGAACCGGTAGGACTTTTGCAGCGGGATTTGTCTATATACGTGTGGAATGCAGTGCTAGGGAATGTGTCTTCTTTTAACTTCAGATGTAGTTATATGAGAAAATGATGTTCTTCCTGCTTTAATAAGAGGTTGATTTATGGGAAGAAAATGCTGTCTCTGGATGAATAGGGCAAGTCAGGCATAGTGGAGCACACCTGTATTCTAAGTACTTGGGAAGGTGAGGCAGGAGGATTTTCACTAGTTAGAGGCCAAACTGGGCTACACAGTAAGCTTCAGATGAGCCTGGGATATGGTGAGATTCTGTCCCTCCCCCAAAACAAAGAAGTAAAACAAAAAGGTGAAATAAATTAGATGAACTGGGCTATCTATTTATTTTGGGGAGAAATGTCATGGAACAATAAAATATGTTATCTGAAAGGAACAGGAGCCACACAGGCTAGAAAACCAATCATCTAATGACTACCGAGGTCTAATACAAGCAAGAGGTTTTACCATTGACTTTTCTACTCAATAAAAATTTAAATAAATTTACATTATCATAAACTAAAATAACTTTAATACATTCAATTATTTGGCTCAAAAAAAAAATCCCTCCAAACCTTTAATGATAGACTACAAGCTGTCTATATTTTCCAGCCCTTAGAGCAGGCTGTTTTTTCCCCTTGCAAAAATCCAAAGACTTTAAATCAATTTGGGGGGAATTCATGAGCACACGACCAGACTTTTTTTTTTTTTTTCCTGAAAGTGATTGCTAGAGAGCTGACTCCCAGGAGACTCCCAGGAATGTCCCCTAGGGGGAAATTTATATACATGCTTAAATAAAAGTGAGTGGAGGCACTTCATGCAGGCTAGGGAAGTGATGGAGATAATGTGTGTAAGACGCTGGGCGCAGGCTGACCGACTGAGCACAGTCTTTACTGGGTTTCATTCCCCATGAGGACGGAACCATGTGTGCTCACCATTGAATCCCTGGTGTGTGGAATGTAAATGGCACTCAATAATTTTGTTGAGCAAATGAATAAATAAAAACCAAAAAAGCTGGAGACATCTCACATGTCCATCGATAATGTAATGGTTAATTCGAGTCCACTCAATGTAGGCCAATGAAGTTACTAAACTGATGAGGTGGGGGACTATATGCGAGTTTCAAACTCAAACATCCACAGGACCTATAACATGAGTGAATGAGCTGGGTTGGAGTAACAACAGGGGCTTGTAGGGATAGAGATGAGCTGGGAAATTGTGTCTATCATACAACTGAATCAATCACAAAGGTAATAAAATGCTTCAAGGAAAATAAAATAGGAAAAATGACAATAATTAGGATGACTGGGGGCTGGAGAGATGGCTTAGCAGTTAAGGCGCTTGCCTGCAAAGCCAAAGGACCCAGGTTCAATTCCCCAGTAACCACAAAAGCCAGGTGCACAGGGTGGCACATGCATCTGGAGTTCATTTGCAGCGGCTGGAGGCCCTGGTGTACCCTTTCTCTCTCTATCTGCCTCTCTCTCTCTCTCTCTGCCTTTTTCTCTCTCTTTCTCTCAAGTAAATAAATAAAAATAAAATATTAAAAAAATTAGGATGACTGGAGTTTGGGGAACATTCTCACCATCATGAAGGAGTGAAGAACATTGCAGTCACCACATAATAAGAGCAATGACTAGCGACTAAGAGCGTGTCCTCACTCCTGTCTCCCTATCCTGTGAGGGTCAGTTACAAAGGACCCTTCTGCATCCATCACCCTCCTCCAACTATTCAGACTGTCTGTTTTTTGTTTTTTTCAAGGTAGGGTCTCACTCTAGCCCAGGCTGACCTGGAATTCACTATGTAGTCTCAGGGTGGCCTCAGACTCATGGCAACCCTCCTACCTCTGCCTCCTGAGTGCTGGGATTAAGGGTGTGCGCCACCATGCCCAGCTCCGTCTGGTTTTTTACTTCTAGGAAGTCAAGTGCTTTTGGGGATGTGTGCTGTGAATGGTTCTGAGGTGTTTTTCTTTTTTAAGCTTTCTTTGGAGTTTCTTGTCTTTTCTCCTTTTATAAAAAGATTTTTTATTTTTTTAAAAATTTTATTCTTAGAGAGAGAAAGAGAATTGATGTGACAGAGCCTCAGCCATTGCAATCAAACTCCAGACACTTGCGCCACCTAGCGGGTACATGTGACCTTGCGCCTGCCTCTCCTTTGTGCGTTTGGCTGATGTGGGATCTGGAGAGCCGCACATGGGTCCTTAGGCTTCGCAGGCAAGCGCCTTAACCTCTAAGCCATCTCTCCAGCCCAAGCTATCCACACTTTACTTATTTAAAAGAGACAACGATTCAATTTACTATAATTTCTGTAGCTCTCAACTTTATGTGGACATAGGAACACTGATCACCTCATAACGTCAGTCATGTTGTGAGTCGGTTATCTGGCGAGGGTCAGTTACAAAGGACTCCTTGGAGATCTCCCTGGTTATTCAGACAGTTGTCAGAAACGGAACCAGTGGGTCTTTTCTAGGTGTGAGCACCTCAAATCTTGATCCCAATGTCGGTACTACATGATAGAGCAAACGGGCAGCCACAGGGATGGGGGCTCAGCCACAGGGACTGCCCAGCTCCTTCCCTCCTTCCTCCAGAGAACCCGTGGTTCCCTGCCAGCAGTTTCTAGATGCCTCTGCTCCCAATGGCAAGGCTTTCTTGTGCTTGATTTTGTTTGTGGAGGAGAAAGACCTCTGTAGGAGTCTGACCTTGTGAAATGGGAGAGGATTAAACTTCTCAACATGAAAATAAAGGCCCATGCTAATGGAATTCTTGTTTTTCATTAAAAGAGAATTAAATCAATGGCCTTTGTGGTGGTGGCCAGCCTGGGACTACATAGTGAATTCCAGGTCAGCCTGGGCTAGAGCGAGACCCTACCTCGAAAATTCACAAAACAAAAAAAAAAAAAAACCAATGACCTTTGCCATGCATGGAATTTTGCTTGTTAGCTAAGTGATATTAGTTTTTGTGGTGTTTTTAAAATGATGTTCTTGGCTGTTTAAAACGCCTGATGTACATAACTTTTTGGGCGTGTGTGTGGTGGGGGAGGGTAGAGGCACGTGTGTGTGCAGAAGCATGGGCCCTTGCATTTGCGTGCAGGGACCAGAGGAAGACGTGGGTGCCCTCCTCTGTCACTCTTCTGCCTTATTTCCCTGAGCAAGGCTCTCGCTGAACCTGGAGCTCCTGTTCTTTCTTTCTGGTTGGACTGGCCGGCCAGGGAGCCCCAGCGATGCTCCTGCGCACCCTTGGTTTCAGCGCTGGGCTCACAGGCCTGTGCAGCCATGGCTGGCTTTTAACGTGGGTGCTGGGGCTTGAACCCAGGTCCTCAGGCTCGAGCAGCAGGCGCTCTTACCCAGTGAACGTCTCCCCAGCCCCTAGAATACCCACCACTCTTCACAGGCACCAAAATAGTTTTTCCACTCTACGTAAATTAACAATAGCCTTGCAAGTTCACCATCAAAGCTATATATGTGCATTGTAAGAATGTCATGTTCCCATGACCTTATGTGAATGATCCATGTCAGCTCTATGCAAGTCTGTGTCACTCGTCCGTCACCTTTGGAATTTCTCAGTCTATAACTTGGGCTTTTTGTTCTGTTTGACACAGCCTTACAATGTAGCAGGATCCTTCTGCCTCGGCCTCCTATGTTGGGGTCACAGGTGTACACCCCCATGTCCATCTATAACTAGGATGGTTTAGTATTTAAACCTTAATAAGGACTTGTACTCTTCTTTTAAAGGTCTATTTTAATTTGTTAGCATATCCTTATACTCTTTAAATATACTCCTTCAGTAAGTGCGTCTTAAAGGGAACATCACGTCGCTACCATAATGAGAACAGCAGAAGCATCTGTCACCGGCTGAAGGCACTTTAAGTAAAATTAAAGCCAGTAGGAGAACTAAGTGCTAGGTGGACAGTCTTGTCTGCCCAAACCGAGAACGCAAGACCTCTTGTTTTGTTAAAAAGAAAAGGAACTAGCAATGGTTAAGGAGGAGTTAAGGAATATTAGCAAGGAACTGAGACCCTCTGACTGGGAAATTCACTGTCCACCAACATTGCCTGAACATCGTCAGCAACTGTGGCTCAGGTGGCAGCAGCCCTCTACTCTCAGAGGCCGAGGAGGAGCCCTCACTCCACGCGGGAGGAGGGTGGCTTACCATTTGTCTGAGCAGTGCCATCAAGGGGGTTCGCCGCGCTTTGCCATCCTCCTTGGGCTTTGCATCCTTGGGCTCGGGCGGAGCATCTTCACTGAGATCCACGGTCTCTAAGGTGGACTCAACTTCCTCGCCCTGTACAGTCCTTACTGGCGAGTCACACACTGCCTGGATTATTTTGCCAGGTGACAAGAAAGTGAAAACAAAAGCAAAACCCAAACCACAACGTTCCCCTGCAGCCTGCTTTAGGAAGGGGTTCCCGTGGTCCCCTGTCTGTGGACGGACTAGTGTGGTTAGCTAAGGACCATTTCCATGCAGACAACTCTTCAGGGACATGCAGAAGGGTATAATGCGCTCATAGACAGCCAGCTGCCAATCACCGGACAGACAGACAGAGGTGGAAATGATAGATTTTTTTCCCCATAAGGGTGCAAAGCTTAGACAAGAGGACTGCCCTTCCATACTAGTAAGCTCAACTCTGGTCTGCCACAAAGATGAATTATACCTGGCCTGTGTGGAAAGCAGGATTAATCATTTCCCTGAGCCCAACTATAGTCACCATGACCTTGACTCTACATTTGAATCCTCTTGCGACTGTCCATTTTGGTTTGCATGTTGTCCCAAATTTCCAAATACGGAGGGACCCTCAGCTTTCCTATTGTGAATTGACATGGAGGGGTCAGCATGCAGAACACCTGAGGCTTAGCACTTAAACCACAGTAGTCTATTTCTACCTAATTGTCCTTAAGATAGTGACACGATTTTCTAGCATTTTCCCTCATTCAACAAAGCTTCAGACTAGAGGATTATAAGCTCCAAGGGCTCAGGAGGCAAGACAGGAGGCCGTCACCACGAACTAAGCAGATATAGGAGACAAAAGAACAGAAATGAACTGTAAACTGAAGTCAAACTGTCCCACTGAAAGATGGTAAGAGAATAAACATGCTGGTTTAGCCAGATGTGCTTGTGGGAAGGGATCTGTGGCCGGCTGTTGCGCTTTGACCCTATGCTGGCTTTAGGAAGATACACTGAGACTGGAGCCAAATATCACACTGGGATTCCATGTTAGGCCTGGTTTAATTTAATTGCACCTCTGGAAAAATATGTCCTTGGGTGAGCCCTGGGATGCAGGCTATGTGACATAGAGTCACGGAGCTCAGCTCTGGAGTGAGCTGCCTGGGCTTAAGTCTTGTCGCTACTCCTCACGGGTCCTTGTGGGTTTTCCTGCTGTCCCCGGGGATCAGTCGTGCGCGCATCAGAAGGCTGTTCTGAGGACTGACTCAGGCAATCCCTGTCAGGGTCTCAGGATGGGGCCTGGCCCACAGGAAGCACTTAGTGAATACTAGTAGCCGTTATTGGTGTTAATTCAGGCTTATGCGCTCCAAGCTCACCCAACACACATGCCCATTATTTAGAGATGGTCATTTTAGTGACTGTTCTTTCTCTGTGTGCCATCATGCAGGGCACTTTTTCTACATGACCTCACAATACAGTTGCCAAGATAGCGTGGATGAAGTATGCAGAGTGAAATGACCGGGTGAGAGTCACTCTAGCAGGCGGCAGCTATGTTACGGAGGAGGGTATTTTCAGTACCCAAGAGTGGATTGAAGCACAAGGACACGGGACAAGAAACGTGAGAACAAGCCATTCTCAGACTCTGGATGCCTCTAGGAAGCTCTTTCCAGCCTCTGGCTCATCCTTGGTTTGCCAGATATTCATTCTGTGTTTTCTTCCCTCCTGGCCGTATGTATGACTGCGGCTACAGTTCCAGGCGTCATACCCTCATTCACCGTCCTTACTTGGCAGGTACCTTTCTGTCATTTCAAAAGATTTGCTCCAAAAGAACTGCGGCACTTTGATCCCCTACCTCAGGGCACACAGAGAGCACCGGCCATTAGGCCACTTCCTTCTCCCAGACTGCTAAGTGGGGTGTGGTGGTTTGATTCGGGTGTTCCCCTGTAAACCTGTGTTCTGAATGCTAGGTCCCCAGCAATTTGAGAATTGGAGCCTCCTGGAGGCAGTGTATTGTGCTGGGCTCATGGGTGTTATAGCCAGCTTCCTCTTGCCAGCGTTTGCCACACTCTCCTGCTGCTATGGTCCATCTGATGTTGGCCAGGAGGTGATGTCCACCCTCTGCTCATGCCACATTTCCCCCTGCCATCATGGAGCTTCCCCTCAATTCTACAACCCGAAATAAAGCCTTTCCTCCCTCAAGCTGCTTTTGGTCAGATGCTTTCTGGCAGCAATGAGAAGCCTGACTACAACACAGGGAACCATCACAAAGTACTTTGGGGATGGTAGCTGCCAACCTTGCCTATGATCAAGGTCGAGAAGGGTGGAAGGATGGGGGATGTTTTGTAAGGAAGAAAGAAAAAAGGATAAAAGATGGAGGGAGGGAAACGTAAATAACAGAAATGAACAGATTTGAAACTTTTTTTTTTTGGTTTTTCAAGGTAGGGCCTCACTCTAGCCCAGGCTGGCCTGGAATTCACTATGTGGTCTTAGGGTGGCCTTGAATTTACAGTGATCCTCCTACCTCTGCCTCCCATGTGCTGGGATTAAAGGTGTGTGCCATCATGCCTGGCTAGACTTAAAAAAATTTTATCCAAGTAAGAATCATAACAAATCTAAGGGAACAAAGAGGACAAAGGGTGGGGGGAGGAGGAAGAGGAAAGGAGGGGCTGGGGGAATACCCTCAAAGTGCATTATATACTTGTATGAAATATCTTTGTGTAACCCGGCACTGTGTATAATGAGTATACACACATGAAAACAAAAATGAAAAAATAGAATCAGGGCTGCAGAGATGGCTTAGCAGTTAAGGCACTTGTTTGTAAAGCCTAGGGACCCAGGCTCAATGCCTAAGGACCCAGGTTTGATGCCCCAGTACCCATGTAAGCCAGATGCACAAGGTGGTGCATGTGTCTGGAGTTCATTTGCAGTGGCTGGAGGCCCTGGAGCACCCATTCTCTACCTGCCTCTCTCTCTCTCAAATAAATAAATAGATAGATAAATAAATATATTTTAAAAATAGGATCATAGGACAGCCATTCTAATTCTCATTTCCTGTCATGGAGAACATTTCTGGAACATATTTGGATTTCGGCATCTGCTTGGTTCCAGTAACTAAATAAAATAAAGACACACGTCACGTATTGTCTATGGTAAGTAAACCAGAGACACCAAAAGGGTCCATGAGATGCATTTGACTTTGGCAGAGTGGCCGTGTGCCATCACCATCCCAGGAAGCTGTAGACTTGCTCATCTGTAAAATTTGTATCACCTGTAAAATTATCTGAGGAATTCTGTTCTTCCCAGTTCAGAGCTGCTGTCTTGGGCCTGAACTTATGAGCCCCGTGTCTTGATATCCCTGGATTCTGTTCTTAAACTACACATTTCTTTGTGTGTGTGTGTGTGTGATGTCTCATATGGCACTATTCCTTTGAACATGAACAAACTATTTTGAAAAATTTCACTACTTCACTGAGGTCAGGTAGGCAAAGAGCCAGGTGTCAGGGGCGTATCCCTGGAGTCGTCTTTCCAACTCAGGGCATCTATTCCTGTAAGATGTCCTCATGTCTGGTGCAATGACCTGGCCTGAGTACCACCCAAAGTTAGTAAGACTCTGGGTCACCATGGAAACAGAGATGAAGGAGCAGTCCAGGCACAGGGAAGCAGGAGGCGCAGCATCCTTCTCCCCCAAGGATGTGCAAAGCCATTCGCATGTGGGGTAGACTCTTTCAGCCCCTGAATGAGGACAGATAAACATGTGCTCTCCCTGGGCACTTAGTTTGCATAGATTCAACAGAATTTACAAAACAAAATGGCATCCAGTGCTGATGCCCCTTGGTCTCCCATCATAAGAAAGGGCGAAAGAGCCTACGGCGGGTGACTACCACGGGACATGCAAAAACAAAGGGTCCCGGAGCTGGCGATGCCCAATGGCCCAACGCAGCAGGGACGAAAGCGGGATGATTCAGAGGTGGCATGCGTCACTTACGTTCTCTTCTGCACCTGTGGGAACCGAATCCTCTTTAACTGACTAGAGGAAGACAAAATAGAAGGCAGAGTCAAGATGTTATCAACGTAAAGTCCACGGAAGCACAGCGTTATCTGGGCTAGAAGCCCAGGAGGAGCTGCAGCGAGCAAAGGCTTGTTTTAGCAAGAACTTGAAGGAGCCTTCCACAGGGGCCAACAGTACAGCAAGAGAATACCTGTTCGTGCTTTGACTTGTAACAAAGGACAGATAACTATACAGTCCCAGCTAGGATATACGCGGACCAAGGAGACCCTTGCTCTAGAAAACACACCTAGTGAAGTCTTATTATTAATTTTTTTTTCAAGGTTGGGTCTTGCTGTAGCCCAAACTGACCTGGAATTAGTCTCAGGTTGGCCGTGAACTCATAGTGATCCTCCTATCTCAGCCTCCTGAATGTTGGGATTAACGGTGCAAGCCACCACACTCGGAAAATATATAGATTTAAAAAAATATTTTATTTAAATCCGGGCATGGTAGCACATGCCTTTAATCCCAGCACTCAGGAGGCAGAGGTAAGAGGATCACCGTGAGTTCAAGGCCACCCTGAGACTACATAGTGAATTCCAGGTCAGCCTGAGCTAAAGTGAGAACCTACCTTGAAAAACCAATATATATGAATATGTATATGCATATATATATATATATATATATATAAATTATTTATCTGGGGGAGGGGAGAGAATGGGCACACTAGACCCACCAGCCACTGCAAACCAATTCCAGACAGACATGCCACCATGTGCCTCTGGCTTTACATGGGTACTGGGTCCTTAGGCTTTATAGGCAAACACCTTAACCACTAAGCCATCTCTCCAGCCCACAGCCAAGTCTTGACTATGGGCAAAGAATATCTTTGCACTGTATTTTCTAGGAGAGGGAAATGATGGTGATTTTGCGACAGATTCTTTTATATTCCAGGTTGGCCAAGGATGATATTGAACTTCTGGCTCTCCTGCCTCTGCTTCCCCAGTGCTGGAATGGCAGGCATGCCTGGCTTCATGCAGGGCTGGGAATCAGGCTCAGGAGGCAGATTAGATGATGTGTCTCATCTAATCACTGCAGGGAAGCGCTCTACCGACCGGGATCTATCCTCGGCTCAAGGTAAACATACACAGTCAATGTTAGGTAAAAAGAAATTCACTCCAGATCTTTTTGGAACAAGCAGGCACCGTCATTTGGTAAAGCAGAGTCCCCAGCCTTATCTCTGGCCAACATTACAGGCTGCCCCCCTGCATCAGCCCAGTCTGTGCCAAGTTTGAGGTGCTCCGGTTCAACTGGGGTGAAGCACTCCAGGAGGGCCTGGAGGAGGGTTCCCACCCACCAGACTCTAAACACTGTCTTACTCCTGGAAGCGAGCCCTTCCCCAACTGGCTCGGGAGGCGTCCAGATTCCACTAACAGACAATGCCCTCGCTAGATAGCTACAACTCTGGAGGTCTTTGCATCTTTCCTTCAGCATCTTTCAATCCGTGGTGTGTGTGTCTGGAGCACTGTGGAATACAGACCATCTCTCATGAGCCAAGCATGCACAAGTGGTACCTGTGTGTCATGGACCTTCTTGTATTTTGTTTCTCGGACTCCACGTTAAGAAAGTTCCCTGTGTGCTGGGTTGAAGGCTCAGTGGTTAAAGGCACTTGCTTGCAAAGCCTGCAGGCCTGGGTTGGTCCAGGTTTGATTCCTAATACCCATGTAAAGCCAGATGCACAAAGTGGTGCATGCATCTGGAGTTTGTCTGCAGTGGTGAAAAGGCCCCGGCATGCTAATGATCACTCTTTCTCTCTCTCTTCAATAAATAAATACAATATTTAAAAAGGTTTCTCTCTATGCGTTTTGTTACTAAATCCTGCTTTATTCTCTTTAAGAAATTTAATGGGACAAGAGAAGGGACATAGACAAACACACCTTTCCGGCACCTTGCAGACCTTATCTCCCTTAACGTGCCCCAAACAGCAAGTACTGTGGTTCCCATTTACCCTGTGAGAAACAGGTGTACAGAGTATAAGTCACATGCTATGTTAAACAGCCAGAGAGCAGAGGAAGTAGGTCCCCAGTTAAGTCTTTCCCTTGCCAGAATGACTTTAAGGATCTCTCTACCATCCGTTGTGCATCCACTTATCTAGCTAGCTATCAATCATCTCTCTATCCATGATATATCTTTTCTTTTCCCCCTTTGGTTTTTATTTTTCTTTTCTTTTCTTTTCTTTTCTTTTTTTTTTTTTTTGTATTTTGAGGTAGGGTCTCACTCTAGCTCAGGCTGACCTGGAATTCACTCTGTAGTCTCAGGGTGGCCTCGAACTCTCGGCGATCCTCCTACCTCTGCCTCCCAAGTGCTGGGATTAAAGGCGTGCGCCACCACGCCCGGCTTCCCCTTTGGTTTTTCGAGGTAGGGTCTCATGCTAGCTCAGGCTGACTTGGAATTCACTATATATTCTCAGGGTGGCCTCGAACTCACAGTGATCCTTCTACCTCTGCCTCCTGAGTGCTGGGATGAAAGGCGTGTGCCACCACGCCCAGCTTCCCATCATCTATCTATCCATCATTTTTGGTAACTTGTGTGAACTTTCTCTAAGAGCAGACTTGTGTCTTTCCTGATGAGATCACTAGCCTGGGACATTTGTTTCTGTTTATCTTCTTCCTGTACTGATGTTTGCCTGGGCACAGGAGGACTGCAGCATTTCTGGAAGCTTCTGATGATCAGGAAATATTACTGCTTTCAGAAGGAATTTGCAAGGAATGCTGCTTTCCTGGAATCTTCTCAGGCAAGGCTGCTTAATCTTACACACGGGCAAAGAACCAAATAGTGTTTTCCAGAGCTAGACCCTTTCAAGCCTGCCTTCCCCCCACAAAGCTTCTGGGTCAACCCACCCGAGAAAACACTCCCACTGCTGAAAACTAGATCTCATAGATCTCAACCCTCTCTGGTGTCCTAGCAGGCTGTAAGGCTGTTGGTGTGTATCTGGGTTTGCTTGTCCACATAGTTCCTGGGTGCGGGTGGCTCGCCAAGAGGGCACTGGCAACGTGGTGTAGGTGGCAGAGAGGGGCAGAGGAAGTTGATTCTGAACAATGATGTGTCCTTGATCTTCATGGTAGCTTCCAGCTTCAGATCTTTTTTGCTGTTTTTTTTTTTTGGGGGGGGGGTCGGTTTTCAAGGTCTCACTTTAGCCCACACTGACCTGGAATTCACTATGTAGTCTCAGGGTAGCCTCGAACTCACGGCGATCCACCCACCTCTGCCTCCCGAGTGCTGGGATTAAAGGCGTGTGCCACCTTGCCCGGCCTCTTTGCTGTTTTGAAAACTGGCTTTATATATATTGTGTGTTCTGAAAGAACTTGCTATGTTATGCTTTTAAAGGCATGCTACCCGGCCAAATAGTCTTTATTTTAAGATTTAGCCCCACTGAGTATTTCTTGGACTTCAATGATATTCACAGCATCTTCCAGGTCCTGACCTGCTCTGGACCACCTGAATTTACTTGCTATTTTTCTTTAAGTTGACTGTTGTTTTACTTTTACATACTTGAAGAGAAAATGTCTTATTGCAGTAAGTGTACCACCAACATATTTGCTGAGTAAATAGCAGTGTAGATTAAACCAAATGAAACGAATAAAGCGAAGAGACTCATTTAAGTTCTAATTGCGGGTAAGATTTTGTTCAAAAGGAATTCTAGGAGCCGGGCGTGGTGGTGCACGCCTTTAATCCCAGCACTCGGGAGGCAGAGGTAGGGGGATCGCCATGAGTTCGAGGCCACCCTGAGACTCCATAGTGAATTCCAGGTCAGCCTGGGTTGACATTGCGATCCATACCTGTCACCCTAGCTAATCAGGAAGTTGAGGCAGGAGGATTGCAAGTTTAAGGCTAGCTTGGGCAACTTTGCAAGAGTGTATCTGAAAACACAAAGCACAGAGAAAATCAATAAAGGCTGGGGATACGGCTTCGTGGGAGAGCTCTTGTCTCACACGTACCAGATCCTAGGCCTGGCCTCCAATGCTCACACGTGGTGGCTCAGCAACAAACTCTACTTACTGCTGAAAAGAATTTTTCCTCTTAATGTCACCAGAACAGTTGGAGCAGAATGGAAAAAAAAAAGAGATAACAGTGCAGCGTGTAATCACTTAAATATGTTTTTAGGACTGTGTCCAAGAACCACCGAAATCACTGTGAACGTTTTGTACATTCGTAATCTGGCTGCAGGTTCCCAGCAGTCACGGAGATACTCAGTCAGCACCAAGATCGAAAAGGGAGACCGAGAGGAGAGGTCCAGTCACCCCTTCACATCTGTCACACGCAACAGAAAGTCAGCGCAGACCCAGAGCCTGGGATCCCGAGACTGCGGAGTCAGGTTCACATTCCGTGTTGGTGCTACGCGGTCTCGTTCAACTTCACACTTCCGTGATCCCCCAGTTCACTCACCCCAGTGTTGACTACTGGACTGTTTGCCAATGACTTACAGCAACAGGTTGCTTTGAGGGCTATGCAATCGCAAGCTGTGCTCCTTTCCTCTGAGGGGCCAGGAGAACCAGCTTCCGGTTCTCCGGCCAGTGGGTGGTCGTGGAGGGTAACATCTGAGGATGAGGCTTCGCTTTGATCATCTGCCCCGAGAGCGTGTTCCCCAGGGGACCTGCACAGGCAGGATGGGAAACTGCACCTCGAGGCCGAGGAGGCTGCTCTCATGGGTGCAAATGAGAGTGGAAGTGGGGTGCAAGTTGTGCACAGTGAGCGGTGTTTTCTAGGTCTTCAGTCTCTTGGGGACAGTCAGTAAACATACAGTGTGAGGTTATCATTCAAATCTCAAAAACAGAAACCCTGGCTTGGAGAGATGGCTTAGTGTTTAGGGCTCTTGCCTGCAAAGACAAAGGACCCAGGTTCGATTCCCCAGGACCCACACAAACCAGATGCACAAGGTGGCACATGCGTCTAGAGTTCATTTGCCCATTTTCTCTCTCTCTCTCTCTCTCTCTCTCTCTCTCTCTCTCATCTGACCCCTCTCTAAATAAAAATAAATAAATAAAAATATTAAATAAAAAAGGAAACAGAAACACCCCACTCTCCCCCAACCATACCTGGCTATTATCTGGGAGCCTGAAAATAGTCCAGCCCAAGTGAACAATAAAAATTCCAGCATCAAATCTGCAGGTTCCTGTCTGGACTTGTGTGTGGCTAAGAATGAGGAGCAAAGCAGCACAGAACTCCTCAAATGAACGGCAGGGAACAAGGGCCCCTTCCCTTTAAAAGGCGCGTTCATATGAAAGTTTCTTTCACCTGGTGACATCCAACCCAAGAGCCCATTGGCCTGTTCCTGATGGGTCTGGTTTGGTCATGTGACAGCTGTCTGAGATTGCTGGTGTCCCAAGACCCCTTAGACCTACAAAGCCTAGATTTTTCAGCTCATCTCTTTAAGTGTTTTCTGAAATGTCTGGCCATATGCCTAGGTTTCCTTAATCAGAATCTGTACAGGGAAGTGCAAAAGCGTGTTTGAAGCTAACAGCCCATGGCTGGGGCGTTGAAAGTGCTTACTTGCAAAGGTCGCTGGCCTGGGTTCAGTTCTCCGGCACCTACGTAAAGCCACATGCACAAAGTGGCATACACATCTGGAGTCTGTGTGCAGTGGCAAGAGTCTCTGGAACACCCATTCTCTCTCTCTCTTTCTCTCTGTCTGCTTGCAAATAAATAAATAAAAAATATTTTATAAATGAAAGTAACAGCCCAGACTACATCTATGTCACCCAACACTGATTGTTCCCATTTCTGATAGCTTTTAACATTGTAACTTGAACCCTGCAGATTACAATTAAGCTGTAGTTTTTTGGGGGGGGGGATTTTTTCAAGGCTAGGTCTCCCTCTAGCCCCAGGAACTCACTCTGTAGCACGAGACTGGTCTTGAACTCACAGCAATCCTCCTACCTCTGCCTCCCCAGTGCTGGGATTAAAGGCATGGGTCACCATGCCTGGATCCCTTAAATTTATTATTAATTAGTTAATTTATTTATTTTTGGTTTTTCAAGGTAGAGTCTCACTCTACCTCAGGTTGACTAGATAGTCTCAGAGTGGCCTCAAACTCATAGTGATCCTCCTACCTCTGCCTCCTGAGTGCTGGGATTAAAGGTATGTGCCACCACGCCCAGCCAACCCCTTAATATTTGAAATAAGTCTCTCATTGAGCCTAGAGCTCAGAGATTCAGCCAGACTAGCCAGCCAGCAAGCCCTAAGGAGGCACCCCCATCTCCACTTCCCCTGCATTGGGATTAGAAGCACATGCCTGGTATGTTAGGTGGGTTCTGGGGAACCAGACTCAGGTCCTCACGCATGTGTGGCAAGCACTTTACCCACGGAGCCTGCCCTGTGGCCCCAGAATTCCCCTTTCACTCACTCCTCCCAACAACTGTAAAGGTAGATTCAGGAGCCAGTTTTATTCTGAGGAACCTGCTAGAATGAAGACCGCCAGAACGGAGATTAGATGATGTGTCTCAGTGAGCCCATGACTGTTGCACTCCAGCATCTGTCCACCCCAAAATGGCAGGAAAAGGGTGATTTTTAAGGTAGTCCACATGGTGTTTATTAGCCACATGCATGTATGCATACATGGGTGCATATGCATATCATGTCTCGTCTTCCACTTGTACCAGAAGTCCCGCATGGATGTTGCATCATGACCACACTGAGAGAGATGATGCCATGCTAGAGCATGCTACGCTCTGGTGCTTAATTCTTGGGTTCTCCTAACAACCCTGTGAGATAAACACAGGCCTTATTTATAGACAAGAAGCCAGGCTCTCCACGGAGTGACAGAGCTTGTCCAGGCCATGGCAGAGTGCTGATCTGACTCTCTGTGAGAAGGACAGTTCCCATCATGTCTTCAGCTGCCCCTGCAGTGCTAATGTTGAGGCCCTGTTTGCCCAGGTGGCTCTTGTCACTGACTAACACTGTGGGGTACTGACTATGCATTCCTGTCCAGCTTGGGGCTCTCAGCATGGATGTCTGTAGCCTAGAATTCCCTGTGCTTTGGCCAGCACCAGCCTGAGCCTGAAATTCGCAGGTGTCCTTCTCTCAATAAATCTCTTGTTTACTTCTGTTTGAGTGTCACTGGAGACTCCAATGTCATCATTACTTAATGTCAATGCCATTGTGTATAATACTTTCCTTTCATTGGATATTATTTTTCCTTTTTTTTTTTTTTCTTGAGTTACGGTCTTGCTGTCGCCCAGGCTGACCTGGAATTCACTATGTAGTCTCAGGGTAGCCTCAAACTCACAGTGATCCTCCTACCTCTGCCTCCTGAGTGCTGGGACTAAAGGTGTGCACCATCATGCCCAGCTTCAATGGATTCTTCTTTTTGAAGTTGGGTCTCACGCTAGTCCAGGCTGACCTTGAACTTACTCTGTAGTCCAGGCTAGTCTTAAACTCATAGCTATCCCTTTATTTCTTCCTCCTGAGTACTGAGATTATAAGCATGTGCCACTATACCTGACTGATTCCTTTTAAAACTAAATATATTTGGCCTGACCTGAGTAAAATCTATGTTAAATCTCAAGTTTGATATGCTACCTAGGGCTGGAGAGATGGCTCAGAGGTTATAGGTACTTGCTTACAAAGCTTGATGACCTGAGTTTGATTCCCATGTAAAACCAGACACACAAAGTGGTGCATGCAGCTGAAGTTGGTTTGCAGTGGCAGGAGGTCCTGGTGTACCCATATTTCCTCTCTTTTTCCCTCTCTCTCTGAAATAAATAAAAATATTTTTTTAAATGGGCTACTTTGGGCTGGAGAGATGGTTCAGCAGTTAAGGCGCTTGCCTGCAAAGCCTAACGACTTGGGTTCGATTCCCCATTATTCATGTAAAGCCAGATGCACAAAGTGGCACATGCATCTGGAATTCATTTGCAGTAGCTAGAAGCCCTGGCATGCCTATTCTCTCTCTCTTCTTGGAAATAAATACATAAATAAACTATTTTTATTTTATTTATTTATTTATTTATTTGTTTGTTTTTGGGTTTTCGAGGTAGGGTCTCACTCTCGCCCAGGCTGACCTGGAATTCACTATGTAGTCTCAGGGTGCCTTCGAACTCATGGTGATCCTCCTACCTCTAACTCCCGAGAGCTGGGATTAAAGGCGTGTACCATCATGCCTGGCTAATAAAAATAAAAGGGCTATTTAATAAAGTTTGCCTTAATAAAGTATAAATATATGCATAATTACATGTCTTTATGTAGATTATACACATGTATGACACATGTTATGATCATATATGTACAGGTATGATTATATAATTATTTAAACACAAATATTCACATGTGGGTCACTGAAGTCATCTCCCATCCTTAGCTAGAATATATGCATATGACTGACATAGCAATTCTTCTCTATTGAATATTGTTGGCAAATTTTCTAAAATAATCAAAGATATCTGGGGAGAAAGAGGATTAGAAGAGAATGGCAACTGGCGTTCCAAAGTTTTCATGAACTATGGAAGTTAGCATTCGGGGAAGAATCTAGAATGAAGATTTCTGTGCAATAGGAAATACACGAGAAAGGGGCCCAGAAATCCCGCTGAGTTCTAGAAAGCAGATGCCGTGGTGACGCTGGGAATTACCGTCTGCTTGGCATGGCATGCTAGTGGCGTGGGGTTTTGATGAAGTGACTGTGTGAGGTGTCTCCAGCTCTCTGAATCTCCACCGCCAACCTCTTGCTCATCTTTTGGTGACATTTGAGCAGGGCCAGTGTTCTCAACACATGTGGAGCTGGCGTGTGCTCGGAGCTGAAGCTTAACGACTGACTCTCAGACCTGCTCAAGTCCTGCGCTCCTTCTCCATGCAGTGTACGTATTCCAGCCGCTCTGTTCTAGAGGGAAGACCAGACCCTTGTCTACTTTCCTGTCACAGGGTGCAGTCTGTGCTCCTGCTCGTGACCTGGTGGACACCTTTCATTTTCTAAAAGGGGATTGAAAGCTGGTGGTTTCCAGAGACTGGATCTGGGTGTGGAGGTGTGAAGACAGAGTATGCAGGTGGGTCCTCACATGCTCAGAGGAAGCCGCTGTGGGACCACGAAGCCAGGAGATAGCAGCATCCCCATCACAACACTCCCTGCTGCCCCTCCCCGTCGTTCAAATGAAAAATTCCACTTGTTCATTTCCTTCTCTTCCCCATAAAGCCCATCATTTATAACAATGTCAGATATATCATTCGGTCCAGAACAAGAAGTCATTGACTCAATGGCAAGTCGAGTCATGAAGAAGGAAGCGGAAGAAGGGCTGGGAGATGGCTTAGTGGTTAAGGCGCTCACCTGCAAAGCCAAAGGACCCAGGTTCGATTCCCCAGTACCCACATAAGCCAGATGCACAAGGTGGCACATGCATCTGGAGTTCGTTAGCAGCAGCTGGAGGCCCTGGAGCATCCATTCTTATTCTCTCTCTCCCTTTCTCTCTCCCATATAAATAAATAAAAATAAAATATCTTTTAAAAAATGAAGTGGAAGAAATCTCTATGTATCATTAATTAAACCACTGGAAATACGTCCTCTCCAGCCCCAAGGGCTCTGCAAGCCTTACCTTTTTCCAGAACAGTTTTCCCAGAGGCAGTGAGGTAGGCCCTGACTTCTCCTTGCCACTTTCCTTTGCTGAGTCACCAGCTGTCACCGGTGGCACGTGACCTGGTGGGCTGCAGCCTTTAGGACTCTTGGATGCTCCTTGTGTCTCCTGGGGTATGACGTTGCCTTTGTCTGTCTGGAGATTGGCTGAAGTAGTGGGTGACTTTTCAGCACCCTACAGAGTAAAAATTAAAGTAAAACTATTCAGAATGATTTCACAATTTCAAAAGTGAAAGATTTTTTTTTTTTAAAAAGCATGGGCTGAGATGATGCATGTTGTTAATTTTCTTCTTTGTAATTTTATGTTTTCCTCAAAACTTTGTAGTGGATTTGTGTTCATATCTCCAGAAAAGGTCAAGATGTTTTCCTTTCGGAAAGAAAAAGTTCAACAGAGATGCATTATTGATAATGTTTGCACCAGTCAGTCATGAGGAGCCAGGGTGAAGGGAAGGGCGTTTCGCTGTTAGAGGGAGGGGTTGGCACCGAGACCCGGGATCTCCAAATGGTTTTGCTTTCTCCCTTCAGTAAAACCACTTTGAATAAGCACTCCCAACGCACACATCTTGGTTTATGCGTGGCTTATAAACATGCATTGTTTTACTAATCCAAATGAGAAATTAAGGGAGGGTGGAGAGAAATACAGTTATCATAGAAGTTCAGTTGCATTTCTCCCACACTGCACCTTGGAGACCACTGGCCCAGGCTACGGAGGGAGTAGAAGGCAGCTAGGCTGGAGCTTGGTGAAGGCATCTGGTACTGGAAGAATGTCCCCAGGCCCCATGCCTTCACCTTTAGGCGCAGTCTCCACACCCCATGGTTAGAACCTCCTCGAAAATGATTCATCGTGTCCCTGTTCCTTCCCTCTTCCTCCCTACTGGCTGTGTAGTTCCAAGTCATCTGATTCCTTTAGGGAATTCCTGTTGGTTTCTATTCTCTGTGCCTGCTGCCCCCTCCCCCCACCCCAGGCACCGCATAGAGAACTGGGGCCACAGTTTATCTGGTCGCAAGTGAACGTTAGCAGTGAAATGTCAATACCTGTTTTATCTGACCTGACCTCGTCATCTTAAGTATCTTCCTTTTATGAATTTTGATCTCAGGACTTGTGACTAAATTGCTTTAAATTCTCAGACTAGGTGCTGGGGGGATATTTCAGTTACACAAAGACTTGAGTTGGACTCCCCGGTACCCACGTAAAATACTGGCTGTCATGGCACATCCCAGCATTGTGAGGGCCGAGATTAGTGAGTCTCTGGATCTCTCTGACCAACAAGTCTAGTTCAACTGGTGAACTCCAGGCCCATGAGAGGCCATCTCAAGAAGAGGCGGACGCCTTCCTCTCTGCTTGCTCTCTGGCCTCCACGTGCTCACACACACATGTGCATGTCCAGCTGCACACACATCTGTATCTATGCACATAGAACACACATACAGGCATGCACACACACAGAAAAGCAAAAACAATAAAATAGAATGAAGTAAAAGTAAAGAAAAAAATCTGTCCGTGAAAATGAGGTATAGACAAATTCAGAAAATGTCAGTATGATTTTTTTGGGGGGGGTGCTAGAAAGATTTTTTTCTTGTATTTTATTTTGAGACAAGGTCTTTCTATGAAGCCCCAGGTGGCTTAGACCTGGCCATTCACCTGCCTCAGTGTCCAGAGTGCTGGCATTAGAAGTATGTACCGTCACACATCACAGCCTGTTCAGCCTCGTTTGAATTTTCACATGAGGAAACTGAGGGCCATGCTCTGTCACCGCTGAACAGGAGCATCACATGACCTCACTCCTGGGTCTGGCCCCTGGGGGCGGGCGGGGGTGTGTGTGTGGCTCTTACACATGGCACACGGCCCCTCTGAAAGCTCCTGGGACAACTGTCTTATGATGGACATGAGAGTTTGATGGAGGAGGGAGAGCATTATTGAAGAGATTCGAAGATCACATGATACAGGACTCCCACAGGGAGAGGGACGGTACTGGGGTAAGCCCAGTTCCCTTCAAAAGCGTGCAGAGCCGCAGGGCGCCGGAGCTGACACGATGCTCCACGTCGCCTGCCGAGCAGTGGAGGGGGTCCGGCTCTTCGGCTTGTTGTGTGAAGAGCATGTCTAACGGCCGCGAGCACCTGGAACTATTATATTATATTCCCGAGAAGTGATTAGATTAAAGGAGACTAGTTAGAGGAAAGATACCTTCCTCTCTCAGTGAACTAGCTTGCTCTCGAGAATTTTGTTTTCATAAAATTGTACTGAGTGCTTTCCATGAGCTGCGATCTGAGCTAAGTGCTTGGGTCACATGTTCTCAAGGAGAGAATGACACCCAAATCATACATACATATGTACATACATATGTCAATTCAGCTGTGATACATTCCAGTGAGGCAGGGGAGGATTTAGTGCTACAGGGCAAAACCCAAACGCCTAAATCAGAGACTCACATCCGTGCACGACAGTCAGCTTCCCGAGACAGGCAGGGCTCTTTTGAGCGTGGCTGGAAATTAACCAGGGAAGGGGGGAGGGACCCCATGCACAGGGCCCAGCGCTCCAAGGCCCTTGGCCAAGAGGACCTGTGGGAAAACATACCAAGACCTGCAGGGATGTAGACAGAGCACTGCATGGCCAGGCTTGGCCAGCTTCCCAGCATCAATCTTCCTGTGTACCAGGGAGAGGCCCCAAGTGCTCCAGGGGCCATTTCTATTTCATCATCATCATCATCATGTGTGCATGCTGTGTGTGTGGAGACAGGGGAGAGCATCAAGTGACCTCCTCTACTGCTCTCCCACTTTAGTTCCTTGAGATGGAGTCTCGCACTGAACCCTGAAGCTGCTGTTTCTGGTCAGACTAGCTGACCAGTGAACCCCAGGGGTTCTCCTGCCTCTGCCTCCTTCAGGACTGCGGTTACAGGCATGTGCCGTTGTGCCTGGTTTTCTGGGTGCTGGGGATTGAGCTCGGGCCTCATGGGTCCTCTCTCGGGTCCTCATGCTTGTCGAGCATGACGGTCTTAACTATAGGGTCATCTCCCCAGACCAGTTTTTTACTTACTTACTTTCTTTCTTTTTCTGTTTTTCGAGGTAGGGTCTCATTCTAGTCCAGGCTGACCTGGAATTCACTATGTAGTCTCAGGATGGCCTTGAACTCACGGTGATCCTTCTACTTCTGCCTCCCAGGTGCTGGGATTAAAGGCGTGTGCCACCACGCCCGGCCTTACTTTCTTTTTAATCAATTAATTTTGCACACGTGTAGGCATGTTTGCATGTGTGTGGGCGCACCTGGGCATGCGTGTGCACGGAGGCCAGAGGCTGACATGGGTATCTTCCTGAGTTGCTCTCTGCCTTATTTTTCAAGACAAAGTCTCTTGCTTAAGCTGATTTGGTTAGAGGAGCTGGCCTGCAAGCCCTAGGAATCCTCCTGTTTCTGTACCCCAGCACTGGGATTACATGCACCTACCATCCTGCCTGACTTTTAAAATTGTGGACTGGAGAGATTGCTCAGTGGTTAAGGCACTTGCTTGCAATGCTTGACAGCCTGGATTTGACTCCCCAGTACCCTTGTAATGCCACGTGCACCAAGTGGTGCATGTATATGGAGTGTGTTTGCTGCTGCAAGGGGCCCTAGTGTGCCCATTCTCTCTCTCTCTCTCTTTATCCCTCTCTGTCTTTCTCTCTGTGTTTGCACATAAATAAACATTTTTTTAAAATTAAAAATCTTGAAAAAAATAGGGCTGGAGAGATGGCTTAGTGGTTAAGGTGTTCACTGCCTGTGAAGCCTAAGAACTCATGTTCGAATCTCCAGGTGCCACATAAGCCAGACGCAGTGCTGCAAGTGCACAATGTTGCACGTGAGCACAAGGGGGCGCATGTCTCTGGAGTTCATTTGCAGTGGCCAAAGGCCCTGGTGTGCCCATCCTCTGTGCCTCGTTCTCGCTCGTCTCTCTCTCTCTCTCTCTCTCTCAAATGAATAAATAAGTAAAAATGATTTTTAAAACTCTTGAAAAAAATAGAAATGTTGCCAGGTGTGGTGGCACACACCTTTAATCCCAGCACTTGCGAGGCAGAGGTAGGAGGATCACTATGAGTTCGAGGCCACCCTGAGACTACATAGTTAATTCCAGGTCAGCCTGGACCAGAGTGAGACCCTACCAAAAAAAAAAAAAAAATTAGAAATGTGGGTACTGGGGATCCAAAGTCAGGTTTTTTTTTTTTTTTCTTGCATGACAAGCAGTTTATTAACTAACCCACCTCCTCAGCCGTGGGGTTTTGTTTTAGACCAAGAACCCAGGAGCCTGGGAACTTGCCATCTCTGTCTCCGTGGAAGAAAGAGCTTTGTTTGGTTAGGCCAGTCACCTGTCCTGCCCGAGCCCTGGTGTAGACTCCATCATTTCATGACCTCATACCTCATACCTCATAGTATTGAATTAAATCCTGTGGCTTTTCCAGTTTCTATGTAGTCGGTTTGTCCGGATCAAGGCTTCTCATCATCGGGTCATATGGAGCGGGAGTTCTAGAATTTTCTGGCACAACTCCAGCACGTGATGCATGACATGCCGGAATTTTACCATCCAACCTCCCTATGCTCCCTCTGTGAATCCCCTTGGGTCATTATTGTGTCTTCCAGATGCAGTTTCTGACGTTAAACTTTGAACTAACAAAACAAGGTGCTGTGTGAGCAGCTCACGTTTGGACGCTCCCAGGAGGGAGGAACCAACCGTTACACCCATTTCACAGACAGAGAAGTTTAGGAGCATGATGGTGAAGAGCAATCTAAGGTGCCTGGTCCCCAAGTCCAGGCATTAAAAGTGGGACTGTTTCCAGTGAGTCGTGGATGGGGCTGTCTGTACCAATCCTTTTCAAAGGACGTGTGTGCTCACCTCTGAGTACCCCTGACCTTGGGATTTGGCTATCGAAAGAATCATGAAACATGAACAGGTACACAACATATTTGTTGGGTTAAAACTCCTCTGGGAGAAAGGTGGTTGGGGGGTGGTAAATATCTCAAAGGGTTTTGGTGGGGACATCCCGATGGAGAGGCAGTTCTGTATGGGTTAGAAATGACCAGTTCTCTCTTCTTTGCATTGGGAGAAACTCGGACACCCATGGAAAGTATTACAGGGGAATGCCTGTACTATGTTTACAGGAATGTAACGTTACTATAGTGCATTTGTGTGGCTGTTGAGGAGGTACCCCTGCTGGACGTCCAGCCATTAAGTCTAAGTGAGGGGAGTAGAATCTTGATCGCTGTTAAAACTATGCTATTTCTGGTTTCCACTAGGCCCCGTAACTGACTAACTAATTTAATAGCTAACTAACTAACTAACTAACGAAACCAATTTAATATACAGAGAGACAGTAAAGGACACACACACACACACACACACACACACACACAAACACTGGATCCTGCCAGGGCCCATTTCCATCCACCCACCCCTTCCTTCCTGGCATTGGGCCCAGCAGAGAGCCCTCTTTTGTTTCATCCCCTGCCCACCCCCTTCTTGCTTCCCAAAGAAATCCCCCAAATGGTATTCTGCCAGCTAATTTAATATCCTTTGTTTGAATTCTTTAACAGACTGTGAAAAGTCTAGTCGTGTTTTCAGAGGCAGGTTCAAGGGGCCAACAGCCTTAGTGAATGAAATGAGCTTGCCTATTAAATGTGAATTTCAGATGCAGTGTAAGTATGTCCCAAATATTGTATGGAATGTACTAATATTTATAAAAATCTTTCTTTTTATTCATATTTTAAGTTATTGTACAAAATAATGAATTTTATTATGACATAAAGTTATTTCTGGGCTGGAAAGATGACTCAGTGGTTAAGGTACTTGCCTGCAAAGCCTAATGACCTGAGTTCGATTCCTCAGTACCCACATAAAGCCAGGTGCACAGGATGGTGCATGCATCTGGAGTCTGTTAGCAGTGTCTGAAGGCCCTGGTGCACCCATTCTCTCTCTCTGTCTCTCTTCTATCTCTCTCTGCTTGCAAATAAATGAATAAAAGTATTTAAAAAGTTCTTTCTTGTTTATCTGAAATTTGAATTAATGGGGCACTCGGTATGCTATCCGGTGACCCTACTCAAGTAATTCCAGTGTACTTGGAGACTGCATGCCAAAGGACCTTCCCCTCTTAGTAAGTTGTTTCCTTGTTTTTAGTTCTGGGTGTGGGACATAAGAGGTGTTAGCAAGAGTTAGTAAATGTCCCAGCCAGAACCAAAAAAAATGAGAGTGTGGCAGAGTCACCCCCGAGTCATGTGGGCTGGCTGCTAATAAGACCTTCAGCTGCTTTACTGAGTGGGTGCTGGTAAAACCTTCCGGGGGTGAAGAGCGAAGCTTGGCTGATGTGCCCATGCTGTCACTAAACACATGACAAAGTTTGATTCGGTGGCATCACAGGTCATTAACCCAAGAAAAAACGTTTGGTTCAGCAAGGGAAAGCTGCGGTTCTTAATAATTATAACAACAGCCTTTTGCTCATAACAACAGCATTTACTAATTTCAACTTTCATCATTTTAAAGATAAAGTTTACAAGTTTTATTGGATTGTAGATAGAATTCAAGAGAAGGAAGGAGGACAGAGCTCATGCCCAAGAGGCAGGGCTGGTTTCTCAGAAATGAGGAAGCCTAGAGCTTAAGAGAAGGAAGGAATGCAGATCTCTACCCAAGCAATAGCGAGACGGGGAGTTCCAGACATGGAATAACCCTTTCCTCGTCTTTAAAAAAAAAGATTTTATTGATTTATTTATTTGAGAGACAAGACAGAGGAAAACATAGATCTATAGAGAGAATGGGTGTGCCAGGGCCTCCAGCCACTGCAAAGGAACTCCAGACACATGTGCCACCTTGTGCATCTGTCTTACGTGGGTCCTTGGGAGTTGAACCTGGGTCCTTGGGCTTTGCAGGCAAGCGCCTTACTGCTAAACTATCTCTCTAGCCCTTTTTATTGCATTCTTTTTTTTTTTTTTTTTTTTTTTTTTTGGTTTTTCAAGGTAGGCTCTCACTGTAGTCCAGGCTGACTTGGAACTCACTGTGTAGTCTCAGGGTGACCTCGAACTCACGGCAATCCACCTGCCTCTGCCTCCCAAGTGCTGGGATTAAAGGCATGCACCACCATGCCCGGCTTGCATTCTTTTTTATTTTTTTAAAGCTTTCTTTTTGATGCTTTTATTTCTTTATTTTATTTATTTGAGAGCGAGAGAGAGAAATAGGCAGAGCGAGCAAGAGAGAGAGAGAATGTGCACACCAGTGCCTTCAGCTACTGCAAATGAACTCTAAATACATGTGGCACCTTGTGCATCTGGCTTATGTGGGTCCTGGGGAATCGAACCTGGGTCCTTTGGCTTTGCAGGCAAGTGCCTTAACTGCTAAGCCTTCTCTCCAGCCCTGCATTCTTTTTAAAACTATTTTTTGAGCATTGATTTCTTTATTTAAAAGAGGAAGAGAGAAAGGCAGACAGAGAGACAGAAGAAATCCACTGAATTGATGGTATCAGACAGGTGTGTTCACACTGGGATCTGCTTGCAAATGGGAGAGTGTGTCTCCAAAGCTGACCTCACGTTGTTCTAACTTACACGTAACACGGTAATGTGACTGGCATAAAGCTGGGCTCCTTGGTGGGTTTAGTATAAGCTTAGTCAACAGTGTGGATAGGTGGAATAGACCACAGAAACATAAAATTGTTATCTTGAGGTTAGAAGTGTATTTCCCAAAGGGTAGGCAGCATACCACCATTGACCAGAGGTGACTTTGGAAATCCGATATGAAATAAAATTCAAAAAGTGAGAAGAGTTTTCCCTCTCTAACTCTGCATCATTTGTCTAATCACATTCTTGGGGAAATGCTCAGTGTGGGGTTGAGGTGGCTTTAATATTCTCTATTCTCTGCCTCTGGACAATTGCTTTATGTGCAAAGCCAGAGGAGCTCGGGATCCAGAGCTCAGCGCAATGGAGGTCATGAGAATGTCACCTTTTAACGTTCGCTTTTCTTGTGAAAAATGATTCTGTGTTGCCACATATGATTGACTGTAAAGATTCTTTTAAAGGTACATTTAAACAGGAAATAGTTCATTTCAGTAGTTTGACGAAGTAATTAATAGTATATTTAACAAAAGAGATGAGGGTGGTGTGCCAACAACCAACACTTGGGAAACACTGGGTAAGAAGAATTTCAGGATCCTGGTCTACACTCAGAAGAAACCGGTTGGAGTTGTTCATAACTGTGGGGCCTTCAGTGCCTGAAGTTGGGGTCACCATGTTTAATCACCCCTTTCTGGCCACAGCCTCCCAAGCCTTGGGCTTCATGAAGCTGACGGGGACAGAACATGGCATCTGAGGGCAGACCAGGTTCCTCTTTTTCTTCCTGCAGCAAGGAGATACAGACCTTATGCCTAAACATCTTTCTAAAGGCGAGTCCTATCCTGGGGCTGTCCACGTGCTTTTTCTTGCCTCTAGTGGGCACCTCGGACATCTTCTGACCAGCTGGTCCGTCACAGACACTGTCCGCTTTGGATGCCTTTTGGATAACAGCGGTCACAACTTAGAACTTTGTCTTTACCCAAGAGTTTTTTTTTCCTTTGTTTTAAAGTGCATTTAATTGCTGTGACAATTGATTACTGGTATACTGTTCCCGCCTCCCAACTACAAGATCCCATGAGAATATTCATCCTTTTAAATTCTCAGAGGTGATTTGTGACAGCATTCACAGCAAATTTTAGGTTCTCAGTGATTTTCAACAGGGTCACATAATTAAATGAATGATATTAACACATCTTAGACTCCCCCCTTCCACTGAACAATCCAAAACATCCTCTCCCACATCTCTATTTGTTTAAGATGGACATTTAAACTCTTTCGACATGACTTAAAACATCCAAATGAAGACAGAACCCACAATAGCCTTAAAAATGCAAATGCAGCCAGGCCTGGTGGCACAAACCTTTAATCCCAGGCAGAGGTAGGAGGAGTTCGAGGCCACCTGCAGACCACATAGTGAATTCCAGGTCAGCCTGGGCTAGAGTGAGACCCTACTTTGAAAAACCAAAAAAAAAAAAAAAAAGCAAATCCTATTGTCACATGGGGAAGTAAAATAGTTCCTACTGACAAGAGATGCAGTTTTGTGTCCTGGTTTAGTTTTCTTGGCAAAATACTGTCACCAAGTGGCTTTTGTCCTCAAACAAACTTCCTTTGAGTCAGCATTTGAACGCACATGAAGCAGCGTCCCCCACAAACATCTTAGCTGACTCCAGGTGGGCAGATTTCCCCCACAAAGGAAGAGTCCCAGTGTGGGCCAGTTCACGGAGTCAACAGGGACGGACCTCAGAACCAGTCACCCAACTACACCCGCTGAAAATGGGTCGCTCAACTTACAAACGGTGTGGTGTGCTAAAAATCACGTAGGACCAAATGGGACAGAGATAGAGCCTTTCAAAAATACTTTAAGAACTCCAGTAGAAAAAGATACTCAAAAAGCAAGGGATAGAAGGAAGAAGGATATCCCAGGATGTCATGAACAAACTTATATTCAAAAACTTTCATCTAGAATTCAGGTCCCCAAGAACTCCTCGGTCCCCTGAGCAGGACAGTGAGATTTTTATCACTGTGATGTGCTCAGAGGGGGTCACTTCTGCTTATAGAAGGGCCTTGGTGCACGACCAGATAAACAGAGTGCATCAGGTCCCTTGGAAGGCCACCCAGCACATCCACACGCCTCACTGTTCATAGCCCATTGTGCTGACTATGGAGCCTCAAGACACGCAGAGCCCAGAACTAAGGGAGAAACATTTTAACTCACCCATTCATTGAATGTGACCTCGGCTGCCTTGTAGCAAATTAATGGTTTTAATGATAAAATGCACGCAGATGCCTTGGAAATTTTTCAATGGGGGAAGAAAGTTCCGGAGGAGACAATCAATGTACTGTGTGACCAGGGGAAGGGGGTTGTCTACGGAGCCTTTCGGCTTGCCAGGCATTGCGGTACCTTTCCTTGACCCCGGGGCTCTGGAAAGACGGTTTTTACTGTAACCATTTTAGGAGCATGTAGACTGGGCTTAGATAAACTAGGATCACAGTGCCATACGCAGAACCTCCCGAGTCCCAGAACTGGAATTCAAACACAGGCTTTCGGGAATAAAATAAGAGGAGTTTAAAAAAATAACTTAGTTCCTGCAAATAGAAATAGCCATATATTTGGTCCTAACCCCTGTTCACGCAAGGACACAAGACATGCATCTAATGCCACACAAAACTCTGCAATGGCTCCTGTGAGACCTACATCACGCAAGCTCCACCCCAGTTCACCTGTCTTGTCAGATTGAAGGGAATATCAGGTCTAAGAAAGCATTTGTTTCAACCCAAATTTATCTTGAGGGGAAATGGATGAATGTCTTGAAAGACTGAAAACCTGCAGCCTCCGTGGGAGTCCTCCACCTGGCCCTTCACTAAGCCGGTGTCCCATGGCAACTGTTTAGTTTCTAAATCGCTTTTACAGTAGAGATTGCTTTCTTTCATATATTCTTTCATATTATGTGAAAATGAAAGCACATTAAAAAAAAAAACACGCTCACAACTCTAGCTGCTCCCTTCCACTTTAAAGGAACTACTTTTTAAAAGCTATATTCTTTGGGTTTCTTCTCTAAACACAATGACAGACTAAATATTATGATGGTGACATGATCATGAGTCACCTAAACTTATTCCATGCCAAAAAAAAAAAAAAATTGGGCATTGTGACAGTATTTCACCAGAATTGCCATTTGTCTCAAGCTCTCCACTAAAATTCCCATTCATATGCCATTAACCAAGCCTGGGATTGTAGGCAGTGGTAGAGCCCTTCCATGCCTGGCACAGGAGAGGCTGTGGGTTCAATCCCCAGCACTGACACAAACGAACGAACGAGTGACCACACGTGACAACAAGTCCTTGGTCTCAATGGAGTGTTTCCAGGACACCCCAGCAGCAGTGTTCTAAACCGACATCCGTGTCTACCCACGTCACACAAACAGGTAAGATGCCAACGCCAGTCACGAGACATCCAGACCCAAATCTAAACCCAGCTCGGTACAAATGCAAGCGCGCACCCCACAAGCTACCTACCCCGGCTTCTGAGGCCTTTTTCGTTTCAGCTTTGTTAGGTGACACCTTAGAAGTTGAGAAAACCAAATGTTAGAAATCATAATTCATCAGAGCACTTTCTTTTATTTCCTAGAGACATCACGCACGGGGGCTGTCTAGCTCATCAGATTGAAAAAGTAAGAAATGTGAAGTACTTTTGGCTCAGTAGAGATCCAAGGACCATTAGCAATAAGCTTATAAAGTTAATATTTTATTCTGGAACATATCAGATTATATACATATACCAAGAGCTTGATTACATTCAGAATTGCCTGCTGGAAGGCCTCAGACATTGCTTCAATTTCATGAGCGTTACTCCAAACAAGGGTATCTGAGACACACTGTTGTTATTTTATCTTTGAAGTCAGCCTTGATATTTGCATGTAACCCAAACACATTTGGGGCTGGTTAATTATACATTCATTCATTCAGCTCTTTCTTGGCTGTCTAGCAGCACCAGGCTATGGGCTCTGCCCCGAGGGGTCAGAGATGAAAGATGTCTTTTCCTGTAGCCATCCAATTAAAGTGGCAGATGCAGATGCAGCAAGATAGAAAGTGACTTGCACAGTGTTTTACTTGCCACTGGAGTGGCAAAGTTACTCTGCGAGGTTGGCTGAGAACTCAGGGAGTATTTTCCAATAATTTTTATGACTAATGACCATAAGACATGAAGTGCAATAAAATTCCATTATGATACAACTCATGGGCCACAGTTCTGGCCCTCCTTGGCCTGCACCGTTAGGTTCTGTTAACAAAAGGTGCGTGGACACATCCCCTTTGGAGGCACTTTTTTCTTAAAAAAAATATTTTATTTATTTGAAAGAGAGATAGAGGGAGGGAGGGAGGAAAAGGCAAATAAGAGAATGGGCACATCAGGACCTCCAGCCACTGCAAATGAACTCCAGATGCACACACTACCTTGTGCATCTGGCTTTATGTGAGTACTAGGGAATTGAACCTGGGTCCTTTGGCTTTGCAGACAAGCACCTTAACTGCTAAGCCATCTCTCCAGCCCAGGGAGGTACTTTTATATGGCCCAGCTACCCCACACTGATAATCCACACAGCACCACAACATTTGGCTATGCCTCGTTCTCACAACATTTGGGCAATCAAATCGGCGGGAAAGAGAGAGGACACTACTTACTAGAGTCTTGAAGAAACTCATGATGGGATTGTTATTTTCGGTTAGATCTGTCGCCTGGGTGTCCTCCTTTGACAGCTCCAGTTTCTCCGAGTCCCCAGGGACCGAGGAGCTCAGCGTTTCAATGTCTTCTCTTCCCTCACTGTCGACCGTGTCCTGGGAGTGAGACAGAGTTTTCACAGTTGCGACTTGTCAGATGTGGATGCTCAAAGTCATATTTTTGCTTCACATCCCTCTCCCCCTCACACCCTAATTCCAGTCGTGCCTCTTCGGCCCACGGCCATGCAGAACAATCGGGAGCTTATGAGAGTCTTCCCCTCCCCCCCGCTAACATATTCGGCACTTGCAGTTGGTTGGAGAGACACTGTACTGGGCCACTGAGTGACAAACATGGCAATAGATGTCACATTCCAGAAAAACAAAAATAAAATAAAATAAACCCCTTTCTCCCAAATCTGCTAAAAAACGGCATGAGGAGCTAAGGGTTTCTTCCCTGTGGTCTCCTCATCTAACCAGAAGCTTTGCCCCATTTTCTACAACCCCACAGCAGTGAAGCCCGACATGTGCACGAGACATGTGCACCTGCGTGCACACACATGCATAGTTCAAGTGCACACCCACACCCCACACCACACATTCCACACACACACACACACACACGTGCGCCACCTAATAAGTCTGCAACGTTTGCACGCTTGAGAGATGAGTGGGCAAATCAAAAGTTCACGCAGGTGCGGCAGGGCTGTGTGTGTGACACGGAGAGAGGGTGGAGGCCTCTATCTTTGCCTTTGCCAAGCAGCCAGGCCCTGGCATTCTGATGTCTCCTGCCATCTTTATTAAATGGTACAGCGGTGTATTATTCATAGTCCGGTATCCTTATTGAGGGGCACTGACGGCGTCTGTGGTTTTTACATCTGGGATAAGCAGCGTTAATATGAACACACCGTCCTGTACTTTTTAACAGTGTTTGTGCGTGCGGTTTGCACGTGCACACGCCCTCCCGGGGCCCCACGGGCTCGTCTGCGGCGGGGGCTGCTTGCCCGGGGGCTGGAGTGGAACGCCAGGTCAATCTCTCCATCACTGCTCTCCGCCTGGTCTGCGCGCTTCCCCTTTAATTGCTTCCCAATGCGCCCTCGTGCCGCAGCGCCCCCCTGTGGCCAGGCACTGTCACAGGTCTCTCATCGCCATCTTGGCGGGGACTGTGGACACCATTTTACCAATGAGGAATTCGAGGCCCGAGAAGCCAGAGGTTGCATCCGAGGTTACTCAATTGGCAAGTGCTCTCCACAACTGGGAGCTTCCTGCCCAGCATTCCTCGCTCCTTGTGACCACAGGACCCTGCTTATGCTTGGAGAACTCTCCCACTCAGTCCTTTCCCATCTCGGCTTCAACCCTTGTGTGTTTTATCTTTTCCCTAAGTTGGTCTGCTGGAGCCTCAACGGTCTTGTTTTAAAAATTTAATTTATTTATTTGAGAGAAAGAGATGGAGAGAGAGAGAGACAGAGAGAGAGAATATGGGTGTGCCAGGGCCTCTAGCCACTGCACACTAACTTCAGATAAATGTGCCACCATATGCATCTGGTTTACGTGGGTACTTGGAAATCAAACCTGGGTACTTAGGCTTTGCGGGCAAATGCCTTAACCACTGAGGCATCTCTCCAGCCCCTCTCCAGATAATTTTGATGACTCCTGTCTCACTAGGAGCCACAGCACTGTGACGTAAGGGCTGTGTTGACTGAGGGCTCCCCGGGACAGGTGCCGAGTGTGTACTCTGTCTATACGACCTGTGTGGCTTCTGTCTGTGACACAGGTCCACTTCTTGCACACTGACAGTTCTCAGGCACAGAGCGTCTCAGCCTCTGAGCGTGGTCTCCTCATATCTCATGGGTTAACAGTAAACTCTATAGAAGGCAACTTGCTCTGGAGGGCGTGTGTGGTATATGAGATTTTGTGCATGTGAGCGCATGTGTGTGGAGACAGAGGTCAACACTGGGTGTCATCCTCAGTTGCTTTCCACCTTGTTAATTAATTAATTAATTTTCTTGAGGCAGGATCTCTCACTGAGCCTAGGGCTCACTAATTCAGCTAGACTTGCTAGCCAGCAAGTCTAGGGAATTCTCCTGTCTCTGCCTCCCCAGCCCAGATATTATAGACATGCATGACCATGCCTGGCATTTTTACATGGGTGCCAGGGAGCCAAACTCATGCTTCTTCCCTGAGCCTACATGCCTGTGGGGAGTGAAGTTGGGGGGGGGGCGGGAGACTGGCGGGGACCCAAGGGCCATCATTCATTCTTGGAGAAGGAATTAGTATGCATGTTTAAGAGGATGTGAGCTTGACATGTTAAACATGAACTGAATTGGACTTTGAGTCACCGCATGCTTGGGGATCTGCCAATGGTTAAAATCATTAAAAACTACCCTGTTCATTTAGGAACTGGGGATACAGAGGTGAGGGCAGGGATGCTATAAAGGGAGAAACAAGCCAAACGGAAATACAGAATGACTGACCAATCTGGCGTGTTCTCAGGCATGATGTGGGCGGGGAAGGAAGTGAAGCAGGCAGAGCTTGGGGGTGTGGGGAACAGGCTATGTCTGGTTGTCAGTTAAGTGTCACGCTGAATGGGCTGCTCTGAGTCCCAGCCCATAGTTTCACATATCACCAAGAAAGGAAGGAGCTCATTTAAGCTATTCCTGACTCCTGCTGAGTCTGGGGTTTGCTGACAAAATTTCTTTTTTCTTTTTTCTTTCTTTCTTTCTTTTTTTTTTTTTTTGTTTTTTTGTTTTTTTGAGGTAGGGTCTCACTCTAGCCCAGGCTGACATGGAATTCACTATGGAGTCTCAAGGTGGCCTTGAAGTCATGGTGATCCTCCTACCTCTACCTCCTGAGTGCTGGGATTAAAGGCATGAGCCACCACGCCAGGCCAAAAGTTTTGATAACAATGATTTTACGAAGAACGATGGGATTTTGTTTTACAACCACAACTGCACCAGAATTGAAAGGCTCTATCCTGAGAAATCCCCCACTAAAAGGATGGAAAGATAATCTTAAAAAGTGGGAGAAAATATCTGCGAACCAGATAGCTGACAGGTGTGTGGAATGCGTTAGAACTCTTAACACTCAGCGGCAGAGCTGGGGGATGGATCGGCAGTTCAAAGAGCTTGTTTGTGAAGCCTGCTGTCCCCAGGTCCATCCCCCAGTACCCAAATAAAGCTGGGCACAGAGTGGCACATGCGTCTACGATTCTTGTGCAGCTACGTCAATGGGAGGCAGAACCACCGAAGCTCAAGGGCCAGATAGACTGGCATTTGTTTTTGGCAGAAAGAGACCTTGTCTCAAAGAACGTGAGGAAGAGCATCACCACCCCAGGGTCTCCTGACCTCCACATGCCCACCATGACATGCATGCATCCTTATACACACATACATAATATGCAAATACATTATAAAACAATAAAATGAAAATGGTAAGTACTTAACCAGTGACATTGGTAGATAAGTGCACCACTTGAGATGTCTGGTTTGGAGCCAGGTGAATACATTACCTATTACAATGAAAATTGAAACAGAAATGGACTTGCAGCTGGAGGGTCAAACCGAACAGAGCGGGAAAGAAACTCCAGCTTCTGGCCCAGTCCCTCCACGTGTCCCATGCAGAACCTTTGCCCTTGACTGCAACTGTGTCCCTGTTACACTCCTACCCTCTGTCAGGACCCCCAGCTCCCTCTCAGACAACGGACTTTAGATGGAGCAGAAATGCTGCTTGGGAAGCGCCTCCTTGTAAGCAAGCAGCGGTGGTGCTGGGCTGTCGGCTCACCTGTCAGGAGCGTTTGTAATCCCGCACCTTCCTGCTGGCTTCGAAGAGCAAACAGGAAGGGGCACTAGTTAGGGGATGACAGCCTGTCATGTTGGACGACAATGTTGTTTTCTCATAATCTGACCGTCTGTAGTCAGGTCCGTGTGGACATCTGTAAAGTGGGTTGCAGCCTCTGTTTCATGCAAGGCCTTAGGAGGAGCAGGATGGTGATCCTGGCTGCTAATTCATCCACCCTTGCTCACTGCTCATCGCAATCTTGGTACTGAGAACCGGAGCCTCGAGTACCAAGTACCAGCATCCTGCTGAAAGCCCATCACCAGGCTCGCTCCATCTCTTAGAAATTCGAGCCCCATGCTACCCGGGATCAAAGGAAAGAGATGAGTCTCACTTTTCTCTCTCTCTAGGATGTCACAAAGGCACCGAAGATTTAATCTGCTAGGCAACCAGGGTCTCCAGAGAATCATAAGAGCAGAGCCTTCACCTGCCACGGTACCACTGTCACATTCAGGCTCGGTTAATCCTTAAAGATGGACTTTCTCCTCGCATTTGCCAGAAAGGCAAATAAATTAGCAAGAAGGTTAAAACCAGTGCTAGAAGCATTTAACAGACTTTCATCAACCGTTTGTGATCTCCCCACCTTCACCATTATTATTATATTATTATGAAGCTAAGAGTCACCCAAGGAAAGTCAAAACTGTGTATCAGTGTAGGAAAATTTTACTTTTACTTCCCCCATGATGCCTATCCAATTCACAACTGACAATTGTGTTCTCATCTTTGAAGTTCCCAAGGCTGTCATGACAGACAGACATGGAGACAGAGCGGCACGAGCTACACGTGTGTTTAAAATGCCGTCGTTGATTGCGAGCTAGGAACTGCCGGATGGACAAGCACTGGGAATTGCAACTGGGAACTGATGGGAGGGAAACGCAACCTTGTCAGAGCCACTGTGAACTTCGACTCTGAGCAGGATGCTTCAGCCCCATACCGCCGCCTAGTGGACGGATCTGGGAAGTGCTACACTGTGGTAGATGGTTCCCTGACATTGTTCATTTTATAAGAAAAGCTGCAAATGGGAGAAAAATGAGATTTTTGTCTTTCTGGGCCTGGGTTACCTTAAAGGTGAGATAGAAAGGAAGCATGAAAGAAGAAAGGTGACTACTGTGGCATGAGGGCACAAGGGAGGAGGGAGACGGGGGAGTATGGAGGGGTAAGGAAAATATAAGTAAAATTTGTTTGAAAAACACCATGATGAAATCCAGTTCTTCATGTTCATGTTCAAGGTGACATGTGCATGTGGCTTACGTGGGTACTGGGGAATCGAACCTGGGTCCTTAGACTTTGCAGGCAAGTGCCCCAACAGCTAAGCCATCTCTCTAGCCCTCTATTGCATTTTTAATATTTTATTTTATTTTTTTGAGACAGGGCTTCGTGTAGCCGAGGCTGGCCTTGAACTTCTGACCCGACGCAACCCTCCTGCCTCCACAACCTGAGTGCTAGTCTGACTGGTGTGCACACCATGCTTGGTTTTATGCAACGATGGGGACTGAACGCACAGTGCTAGGCAAGAAGTCTACCAACTGCCCCTCGCTTTTGCAGTTGGCGTCACTCATTACGTTAGAGCTCTGCCTAGGGACTCAGGAGTTAGCCCGCTCATGTATGAAGGGTGCGAGATGGAAAAAATAGCTTTGTTGCTGACAAGGTATAGGCAGGCCATGCTTACAGGGGACAGGGAGCTGTGGGCAGAACAGGCCAGTGGGGGAGGAGGCCGACCGGGTCTGTGGAAGGTACTGCTGACCGATTTGTTCCTCTGGGCTCATAATGGCCTTTCCCATTTATCGGAGGAAAGCCACACATTGCTAGCTGCTTCAAACTACCCAAAAGAAACCCGCTATCTAGAGTGGGCTTGTCATCTGTTTAGTGGAGACCTCCTATTAGCCAGAAAACAGCTTCTGTAGACTTTCCTTAGAATTGGTGAACTTTCCTCAAAGAAAAAGGAAACAAAACAAACAAACAAACAACAAAACCAAAACAACAACAAAAAATGAGGTGTTTTAGTGCACACCTTTAGTCCCAGCACTGAGAGGCAGACGTAGGAGGATTGATATGAGTTCAAGACCACCCTGAGACTACATAGTGAATTCCAGGCCAGCCCACCTAGAGCGAGACCCTGCCTTGGAAAGACAAAAACAACCAAACAAACAAAACCACCTAATTTTCCCTGTATTTTCAGATTTTTCTTTCTTGCTTCTCTTCCCAAACTGATCTCAAGTGTCACGACCAAGTCTTTGTGGGAATTGTTGGACTGCTACCTCAGGTGGTAGGTGGTTCACTTACACAGTCCGGGGTACAGCGCCTGCCCATGGGCATGAGGGTCTGAGCTCAGTCCCAGCACCCAAGTGAAAAGCCAGGCACTGCGCTTCTCTATTTCATAATATACTTACTTTTATTCATACTTTCTTTTCTTTTTCTTTCTCTTTTTATTCTTTTTGAGGTAGGGTCTCACTCTAGCCTAGGCTGACCTGGAATTTGCTACATAATCTCAGGATGGCCTCAAACCTCCTACCTTTCTCTGCTTCCCAAGTGCTGGGATTAAAGGTGTGCACCACCACGCCTGGTCTATTTATAATTTTTTGTTTTTTTTTTTTTCAAGGTAGGGTCTCACTAGCTCAGGCTGACCTGGAATTCACTATGTAGTCTCAGGGTGGCCTCAGACTCATGGTGATCCT
Organism: Dipus sagitta; assembly: GCA_036346955.1. Classification (NCBI taxonomy): domain Eukaryota; kingdom Metazoa; phylum Chordata; class Mammalia; order Rodentia; family Dipodidae; genus Dipus; species Dipus sagitta. Next base: position 9,277,437 of record CM070779.1, on the reverse strand, counting down.
CCTACCTCTGCCTCCCAAGTGCTGGGATTAAAGGTGTGCGCCACCACGCCTGGCCCGATGGTCATGTTTTGACAGGCTCCATCTTGTGCAGGAGCTCACAGCTGCTGTGAGTTCATGAATGTGATGGGCATGCCCTGTCCACAAGACAGGGTTTCTACCCTCTTCCCTGTTCTCTTGCTCTTGCATTCTTCCTACCCCCATCTTGAGCAGGCCTCTCTATCCCTATGATCTTGTTTAAGTTTATTCCTAGTATGTGGCATGGTCAACTCTCCAGAAATCAGCTGTTAATATAACCTTTGAAGAAGTGAATCAGGCAGGCTAACCCTGCAGGAGGAGATTACTGAAAATGTTTTGCAAATTCATTGCGAAACATAATTCACTAAATTTCAACCACAACTGGCATATAACCTGCTAATGACTGAATTAAAAGAATTAAAACAGGGGCTGAAGAGATGACTCAGTGGGTAAGGTGTTTGCCTGCAAAGCCTAATGATCTGGGATAGATTCCTTAGAACTCATGTAAAGCCAGCTGCATAGTGGGTCATGCATCTGGAGTCGTTTGCAGCAGCTGGAGGCCCTGGTGCACCCATTCTTCCTCTCTCCTTCCTATCTCTTCCTGCTTGTAAACAACTAAATAAAAATTTAAAAAGAAATTAAAACAACACATGATACAAATATATGAGCCTACAGTGTATCCATGTGGAAGCACGTATAACACACACACACACACACACACACACACACACACATTTTTTTCTGATGTAGGGTCTCACTCTAGCTTACATTAGTCTGGAATTAACTCTGTAGTTCTGGGTTGGCCTCGAATTCACAGTGATCCTCCTACCTGTGCCTCCCAAGTGCTGGGATTAAAGGTGTGTGTTACTATACCTGGAAATACACACACACACACACACACACATTTTAAACTTTAATTTCTTTGTTTGTTTTTTTTTTTCAAGGGAGTTTCTTACACTAGCCCAGGCTGATCTGGAACTCACTCTGTAGTTCCAGGCTGACCTCAAACTCACAGTGATTCTCCCACCTCTGCCTTCCGAGTGCTGGGATTAAAGGCGTGCGCCACCACGCCTGGCAACACATGCAGTTTTGAAAGCGTCCCCTGTGTGGAGTTGTGTTAAGAGAACAGAGAGTATCCCATGCTCTATGCCAATGTTCAGTCTTTATTCATAGCAGGCTTGTTTCACAAGGGTGACTGTGTGCCCATGGGTGCCAGGCATCAGCCACACTCCTTTGTATAGTAAATAGTTACATCCCTGGAGATCACTGTCCCGGTGTGTGGAAAGGGTCACCACGAGAGAACAGCACATGCTGTGGGTTGTGTTCATTGGTAGCCTGGCAGATAATCAGACAGGGGCTGGAGAGATGGCTTACTGGTTAAGGTGATTGCTGGCAAAGCCGAAGGACCCAGGTTCAGTTCTTCAGTACCCAGGTAAAGCCAGATGCACAAGGCGTCTCACACATATGGAGTTTGTTTGCAGTGGCTAGAGGCCCTAGTGTGCCCAATCTCTCTCTCTCTCAGATAAATAAATAAATACATATTTTTTAAAAATAAAAAATAGGGTTGGAGAGATAGCTTAGCAGTTAAGAGCTTGCCTGTAAAGCCTAAGGACCCCGGTTAGAGGCTCAATTATCCAGGACCCACGTTACTCAGGTGCACAAGGGGGCGCACATGTCTGGAGTTCGTTTGCAGCGGCTGGAGGCCCTGGCGTGCCCATTCTCTCTCTGCCTCTTTCTTTGTCTGTTGCTCTCAAATAAATAAATAAATAAATACATAAATAAATAAATAAATAAACAAAATAATTAAAAAATAATTAGAGTAGAAAATATTACCAGTGTTACATACTGCAGGAATAGTATTGTTTTGTGAATTCTTTATTCCATGTATGTGATTATGTGACGTACATCCTGTCAAGACGTAAAATATAGCCCCATCCCCTTCTCCTCTTCTTTTCTTTATAAGCTTTTTATTGAAAACTATAAATATAGACAATATACCATGATCATAATCTCCCTCCTACCCTTTTCCCTTCCAAGTCCCCCCTCCACTGAATCCCTTCTTCTTTACAACTAGTCTCTCTTCTTTCTTGATGTCATCATTGTTTTCCTCCTACTAGGCAGGTCTTGTGTAGGTAGCGTCAGGCGCTGTGACGTCATGGATATCCAGGCCACTCTGTGTCTGCAAGGCAGTATCGTAGGCACTCCTCCCCTTCACTGGCTCTTACATTCTTTCTGCCACCTCTTCTGCAATGGTGCCTGAGCCTTGGAGGGTGTGACAGAGATGTCTCACTTAGTGCTGAACACTCTGCTGCCACTTCTCAGCTCTTGGCCATTTTTGAGTTACCTCAGTGCTCACTGCCATCTGAAAAGAGAAGCTTCTCTAACGTAAAATGAGAGTGGCATTAGTATAGATGGCATAAATATAAGCATTTTAGGGCAGCTTGGTGGGCATAATGTATCCATTTAGCTAGACAATAGTAGTAGTTCCCTGTCTGGGGCTCATGACCTCTTCAGCCATAGGCTTCTGACAAGGTTTTCAGTACCAGACAGGAATTTCCTTCAGTGGAGTGGGCCTCAAATCCACTCAGAGAGCAGTCGATTTCCCTCCAAACAAACATGCCATCATTGCACCAGCTGGCACATTTGGCCTGGCTGGCCAGTTACAGAACTTTCAGGGTCCGCTGCTGGTTAAGACTGTTGATGACTTTTCTCCCCCAGCAGGCTGCATAACTCTTTCCAGCATCATGACAGTTAGTCGACAGGGAGGAGGCTTCCAGCTCATCTCCAGCTTGATTTCTCAGTGACCTGCAGCCCAAGCATGTGGAGTCTTCAACAATAGGATCTTACCATATATTTGTGGCGGGCAACCAAGAGCCGTGGCTGTAGCCTGTAATGTTTTGAGGGGGCATCAGGGGCCTCACTGGCCAACAACTTGCTGGAAGATATCCCACCCCTGGACTGAAGTTCTTTTAATAACAACCTATGGCTTCTGGGAATAGCATCTTCCACCTCCACGAGACACTTCTGTTCTTTCTCCTTCCTTTTCTTTTTTCCTTCCTCTTCTTCTTCCCCTTCCTTGTCCTCCTTCTCCTCTTTCTTTTCTTCCTTCCTCTTCACAAGGTTATTCTATGCATCCCGGGATTGTCTCCAACTAACTATATACCTCAGACTGACCTTGAACTCACAATCCTCCTGCCTCACTAAAGTTTATTTATTATGATGAGAATCAAAGTCAAGTTTGAAGCTCGTGTCCTGAGGCACCGCAGTGAGTAATGGCCAGAATGCGGTATCAGCCTCAGTTGGGGCTGGGGAGACTGCTAAGTGCTTACCTGCAAAGCCTGACAGCCAAGGTTCAACTCCCCAGCACCCACGTAAAGCCAGACTCACAAAGTGCACAGGCACGTGGAACTCATTTGCACTGTCAGGAGGCCCTGGCATGCCTGTCTTCTCTGTCTCCATAAATTAAAAACAAAATTCTACTGTGCCATCTCTGAGTTGGGCAGATCCTTGGGGCTCACTGACCAGGCAATCTAACCTACTTAGCAAGTTCCAAACCAGTGAGAAATCCAATCTAAAAAAAAAGTAAAAAGATGGATGGTATCTGAGGAATAACACCTGAGATTATCCTTCGACTTTGTATGTGTGTGCGCACACACAGAATATGAGAATATGACACACTGCATCAGACTCCCCTGAAAATAGCCCCCCGAGGATATGCACTGGGACCCCCGGGACTTGACACGCAGCATCAGGACCACTTTGAACAAAGCCTGAACTGTGAGCTTGCAAGGCAGAAAGAGGGGAGCAAGTGAAAACACCAAATGCAGGGTGTTGCTCACATTTGTAGCCCGGTGAGCCGGAGGGTCGAGGCCCTTATCACAACATCCCTTGCACACGAATGGCTCCGACTACAGAAGCTGCCCGGGAGGGACTAGGAGTGACTTTTGCATTTTCACACTTAGCCTCACACAAGGCCGGTCTCTAAATAATAGCTTCCGAACTCAGCTGAATATTGAAGAGAAAAGAAGGCTTCTCCTTGTATCCTGCAAGACCACTTGGGAACCTTTATTCATCCCCACCCTGCCCCTCCATCACAAAGATACCTCTGGAAGTTCCATGTGGATAACAGAAACGTACTGTTTCCATTTTATAACTAGTGAAGGTCAAATTTGCCATTCTATGATCACTTTGTGTGCGTGTGATGAATCTCTTAGGGGCTTATCTAAGAACTCTGCTTCAGTTGGGGTGAGAGAGAGAGAGAAAAAAAAAGTCTCACCCCTGCCAAGTCACTGGTGTGGGTGAATGACGGCTCAGTCCAACCTTTCAGGCATATCATTTATCTTTTCTTCGGCCTATGGAGTAAATGCTTCGTTTGTTCATGAATTCTCGCCTTGTTTGAGTTATGCTATGCTCTGAGTGTAGTTTTATGAGGCACAAAAATCAGATTGTCATTCTGCAAACAGACGATTTGTGTGACTCCTCAGGGTGAGGAGGTGGCGCCTCGTCCCAGTGCGCAGCTCTGTGGGCTTGTGGCGGCTGTGCCAACCCAGCGAGGAGAGTCCAGTGAGCGCGGGGCCCGGGCACGGCGTGTGAGAGGCTGCTGAACCACAGCTGACACCACAGAACCCAAGGCGTGATTTACCCTACGAATTCTGAATCAGTACTTTGACGTCCGTCTCTGTGTAACAGTCTTCCCAGCAAGAGCATTATGGCTGGGAAGTGTCGTTTATGCTCTGAGAGCTGTATTCCCTCATTGTACTTATAGGACAATTGCTTTTCCTCGGGGAAACTTGCCAAGTAGGTTTAGACACAGGACTATGCAATCAGGGGCCAGATGAGAAATCTTTACACATCAGAAGGCAGCATGCGTATATTGAAAAATCTTTGCTGATATACATATTTGAATATCCACACATTTGCTGGCTGAAGTCTATCTCATATCCTTTAAAATTAAAAAAAAATATTTATTTACTTGAGAGACAGAATAAATATGGGTGTACCAGGGCCTCTTGCTATTGCAGACAAATTCCATATGCATGTGCCACTTTGTGCATCTGGTTTTATGTGGGTACTGAGGAATCAAACCCAGGCCAGCAAGCTTTGCAAGCACCTTTAGCTGTTGACCCAGCCCTCATATCCTAGTCTTTTTTTTTGGTTGTTGTTTATAATTTTGAAGCAGGGTCTCACTCTAACCCAGGCTGACCTGGAACTCATGCTGTATGTAACTCAGGCTGGCTTCAAACTCAAGTCAATCCTCCTGCCTCAGGCTCCCAAGGGCTGGGATTAAAGGTGCAAGGCAGTGCTCCACTTCTCGTATCTTTTTTTTTTTTTTTTTTTTTTGAGGTAGGGTCTCACTCCAGCCCAGGCTGACCTGGAATTCACTATGTCGTCTCACGGTGGCCTTGAACTTATGGTGATCCTCCTACCTCTGCCTTCCAAGTACTGGGATTAAAGGCATGTGCTACCACACTCGATTCACTTCTCATATCCTTTTAAAAATGTTTTATGGGGGATGGAGAAATGGCTTAGCTGTTAAGGTGCTTGCCTATGGAGACTAAGGACCCAGGTTCTATTCCCCAGAACCCATGTAAGTCAGATGTACAAGGTCTGGACTTCATTTGCAGTGGCGGGAGACCTTGGCATGCCCATTCTCTCTCTCTCTCAAATAAATAAATAATAAAAAGAGCCATAAACTTAAAAAAAAATGTTTTATGGGCTGGAGAGATGGCTTAGCAGTTAAGGCACTTGCCTGTGAAGCCTAAGGACCCAGGATCAATTTTCCCAGTACCCACGTAAGCCAGATGCACAAGGTGGTACATACATCTGGAGTTCGTTTGCAATGGCTAGAGGCCCTGGCACACCCATTCCCTCCCTCACAAATAAATAAATAAAATATTTATGAGCCGGGTGTGGTGGTGCATGCCTTTTATCCCAGCACTCAGGGGGCAGAAGTAGGAGGATTGCCATGAGTTCGAGGCCAACCTGAGACTAGAGTGAATTCCAGGTCAGCTTGGGCTAGAGTAAGATCTTACCTAGCAAAACCAAAAAGAAAAAAAAAAAAAGTTTTAGATGTGCATAGTGCAGGCTGGGTATTGACTATTTCAAATTCCCATGGCACTGCCAAACTGAAACAGAAAAATCTTAGTGTAACCGAAATCCAACTAGTGTTTTCTTAGTGAGCCTGAGGTGGCGAGCTCATTCATCCAGAGAGAAAGAGAGGGGACAAGTTTTGAGCACTCTGAAAGATTATTGTAAGTTCCAAATATCACCCCTGGGTTTGATGGCATTTAGACATTTGCCATGCGTCCAGCCCAGGCTGCGTCTCAGAACAGACTGCATTGAAATCAGGCTCTTGTCCCCAAGGGTTTCATCTTCATAAAGTCAATGAAGTAAATGAAGTATAAGTCGAACTTTCCCTCCCCGAGTTTTCTGAGACGGAGGTGGATTGAGTGTACCGGGCCCTCTGTGGTTAAATACCTTCAAGGGTCGGGTGTCAGAGGCTCAGCTGCTTGTTAATTAAGATGCAGGGTTTGGCTGAATCACTAGGCAACAGAGCAAAGATGGGCAGAGCACAGTTCTTCATTCTCCTCCCATAAATAGCTCAACCTTTGCCTAACTCAGACAGCAGAATGATTTTGGGTTCCCGTGCAAAGAGACAGGACTATTAAAAAAAAAAAAAAAACACCAAAAACTTCACAACTTCAGAATGGCTTGTGGAGCCCACGACCCATGATGAAAATTCAACCAGATTTTCTTGCGTTCGTAAGCAGTTTCTGACATGTTCATGAATATTCATGACTAGTGTATAGTGCCTGGACTTGTGGCTTTCTGGATCCTGAAGTGTGAAGTGAGGCTGATGGTCCTGTGTCTGCACTGCCTCTCGACACACGACTTCCCCAGTACCCCTGGCACTGTTGCATTGCAGCCCCCCCGATTATTCATGTCTCTTGGCACCGCAGACCCATGAAGGCAGAGATGCTGCCCCCTGCCCAGCACCACAGCCCCATGCTCACTTGTGCCCAGCACAGCGTCACACTCATAAGTAACATTTCCTGCTTGTCCATGAAGATTTACTTGTGAATTACAGAAAAGCCATTCAGTTGGCTCCTTGGAACGGTAGGTTTGGGAAGTGTGCATTTGAAGGGAAGCACTAAATTTCTGACAGAAATCAGGGACATATGCTTTTGGGGTCAAAATATATAGAAAATAGCATCAGTATTGATAGTAGAAGCCTCCAACATGCTAGCTTTAGTCTAGGCTCCTAATTTCAACTGTCTAGAAGTTTTGGCTGGTATATATTATTCACATATAGTTCTGTCTTTGTTGTTGCTGTTAGAGATAGGGTCTCATGTAACCCAGGCAGCCTTGAACTCTCTCTGTGTAGCCAAGGGTGACCTTGAACTCCTGATAGCCCTGCCTCCACCTCCTGAGCACCGAGATTACAGGCATGTGCCGCCACACCCAGTTTTGAGTGGTGCTGGGGACGGAACCCAGGTCCTCATATGTGTTAGATGAGGGCTCTGCCAACGGAGCCACACTCCAAACCCTTAAGTATCATCCTTAATGCCACCCTAGATTGATCAGGACCCGCAGGCTCATGCTTCACTCATTTTAAGGGAAGTGAGCACACAGTGCTTAGAACAGAGCCTGGCATACGTGAAGGACTCATGGGGCTGCTCAGGGCTCAGGGTTATTCACACCTAGGCAGTAAGTTGTTACACTGTTACTAAGACACAAATATAATGAATAACAATATGCAACTGTACCATAAGAAATTGAGCCTATCTAATTTTTCCTCCTTCAGAAACACACTAGATAGAAGTTCTTTACTTTATTCCTATATATATATATATTTTTTTTTGGAGGTAGGGTCTCATTGTAGTCCAGGCTGACCTGGAATTCACTATGTCGTCTCAGGCCTCAAACTCGGTGATCCTCCTACCTCTGCCTCCCGAGTACTGGGATTAAAGGCGTGCGCCACCATGCCTGGCTAATTCCTAAATTTTGAAGAAAAAAAAAAACCCAAAAATTTGCTGTTTAAAAGTCCGTTAACCAAGGGCATGGTGCCTTAAGACACCATATATCAACTTTTATTTCCTTCTACAGTGAAGTAGTTCTTTTCCTGCTTGGAATGTGAACAAGCTCTCAGTTAGCTGTTCTTTTTTTATGTCAAAAAAAAAAAAAAAAAAAAAAAACTTGTCTTCTTTGCCCAGGAAACAGAGTAGCTGATTCAAGATACTCCTTAAAAAAAAAAAAAAAAAAAAGTCTTTTTTTTATAAAAGAATTACTCTGCCTTGTTGGAGAAGGATGAGTATGCACAGCAGCCTCCAGAGCCCTCCTTAGCAAAGACAGTGGAGGACCACTCCTGGTTCTTAGGAAAAAGGAAAGAAATGCCTCCTCCTAAGGCCTGTAAACCATACTGTGTGGCCCACCTGCAGCTGAAATAGCGAGATATTTCAGATATCCGCATCACTTATTCCGTGAATGCTTTTCTGTCCAGACTCGTAGATTAGCAATCAATACGGAGCGTGTGCTCTGGCCTTTGATACGTGGCAGGAAAGAGTCATTTCCATGTAACTCACCTATTTTCTTTCCCATAAAGCAGACGTCAGAGCTGTCACTGTTATTCATCAGATCTCATCATGTCTACAGAAACGTGGAGGTGACCCCACTCTTCAATCTGCTGCTGGTTCTAGAAGGATCAAAGGCTTGATGCCTGCTCTAGGACCTCGGGTGACATATGATGTGGGGACGGGTCTCACCCCGTCAGTGCCTCCCCCCGGCATGCATGAGGGATGACACGGATGCCCTTTGCACACTCACCTCTGCTACAGGGCCACCACGGGACCGCCCCGGTGGCGCATCGGCCGATGTCCCTTCTTGATGCTCTGCTGTCTGCTGGCTGTCACCCGGGGCCTTTCCCTCTCCCCTGTCCAGTTTGAAGAATTTGTCAAGAAAACTGGAGTCCTTGGGCCTGGAGGGGGCTGCTGCCCCTGACTCGGGGGGCAGAGGTGCTGGGGGCCAGGTGGCTGAGAGAAGCTGGTCCTTGCCTGGGGTGCGCGCGGGGGTTTTATCTGGAGCCGGCCCCGGGGGAACTGTGTCTGGAAGGGCCACGCGTTCACTCGGGTCTTTGTCTGCAGGCGCTGCGCTGGGACTGACGTCAAGCCTCCCCGGTGCAGCCCATGAATCCGTGCCTTGGTCCCCGGGACGTCCTGGTACAGGCCGAGAGAGGGTCAAGAAAAATCGCGATTTCGCAGCTGGTGCCTCGGGTTTGGCTTTCTTCCCAAGAGTCTTTCCGCCGGCGCTGGCCACGGCGCTGGTCTCCATGGCCTCGGGGGACGCAGTGGCCTCCTTCTCCTCCGGGATGCTTATTCCTAAATCCACTGCAAACACAAACACACACACACACAGCAGTTATTCAATGAACCAGGGGGAATAATGGACCCAAACGTCTGATGCACAAAGGCCAGACTGCAGACTGGGACTGCCTTGTTCTCGGCTGCTCTGGGGAGCAGAAGTTAGCTGTGTAGGCCTCTCCCGACGTGGCCCTTCCGGGGAGAAGGGTGGAAGGCTGGTGAGGAGGGAGGCCAATGGAGAAACTTAGCTATCTGCCACGATTGTGATCAGTGCCAGCTGTCATTTTTACTTCTCGGAACCCAACAGAAGGAGAGAATAGGCTTCCAGGTAAGAGCCTGACCTCTGACACTGGCCGGTCTCTTAGCTATGACACTGTTGACATCTGGGATCAGGCTAGTCTTTAGTATGGGTTCCCATCCTGGTCTGTAAGATGCTTAGTAGGTCCTCTGCCTTCTCCCACTGAGTACCCACAGCACCCCCATGTTGTGACAAGACACATCTCCAGACATTACCAGATGCCCACCCGGGAAGAAAATCCTTCAGTTTTGAGAACCACACTGTGTTAGATTATCTCTTTGAATTCAAATGATTTCATTTCCCTCTGTCATGACTTTAAAAAAATATTTATTTATTTATTTGAGAGAGAGAGAAAGAGGGCAGAGAGAGAGAGAATGGGCATGCCAGGGCCTCCAGCCACTGCAAACTCCAGACACAGGTGCCACCTTGTGCATCTGGCTTCCGTAGGTCCTGGAGAATCAAATGGGGATCCTTTGGCTTTGTAGACAAATGCCTTAACCGCTATGCCATCTCTCCAGTCCCATCTTGACTTTTGGGTAAAATGATGCAAACATTAGAACCTCCTCCTCACTTTTGTCAGGAATGTAGCACAAGTTAATATGTCCAAAGTACCCAGAATGGTTCCCACCAGATCCAAAGCACTCAATAAATGTCATAAATGTTAGCCATTGTCATTACAGTAAACTGATCAACCAGTAAACTCAGAGGGGGCCAGCCACCTCTCCCGGGATCCCCAGTGAGCTGGTAAAATAGCCCAGCCTGGCTGAGAAATCGTCTTAAGTTCATGTTCTTTCTGATTTATTGAAAGGCTTCTATTAGCATAGATTGTTAGGAGACCCTAAGGCTGAAAATGCAAGACTCACAAAGCTTGACCTCTTCTTTGAACTCATTGACTCCCACCCATGCCCAGATATTTTGCATGTCTGTGTTTATGCATTTGAAGGTGACTGGGCTCACGTGTGTGTGACAAGGACACATGCATCTGCTCTCCTCAAGACCAGAGAGATTGTCCCCCAGGTCTCACTCCGTCAGGTGGCCCTGATTTCTCCATCTGCCCATGGCTCTTCCCTCAGGTGTCAGTGCAGGAAACTCCTTCTATTCTCATTCAGGATGTTATCAGCACAAGCCCCTTGCTCCAAGGGGAACCTTCAACTCAATAAAATGATTCTGTATGTATGTATGTATGTATGTATGTATGTATGTAGAAAAATTAAGGAATTCCCCTTTAAGAACAATTGACTAGGAACAAAAAGGAAGATATTAAGTTTAGAAACTTCTTACCCAGTTGAAACAGACAGGCTTTAGCTTCTGAAAAACAATGTGTTCTATCAGATAAATCATGCTAGGCTCTGCCGTCCATCAGCAGTGAGGACTGAGCCATTTTCTTAAAAAAAAAAAAAAAAAAGAGTAACATGATAAATTTGCCAGAAAGGAATTAAATAAAGAGAAAATGAGGCATTTTTATCTCCCCAAAGATCTGTGAAGCTTTAGGGGGAAATACCCAGGAGGGCAGATCTGATCGGGTACACGGCAGGGACACACAGTCAGGCAGGACCGCAATGGCAGTCCATTTTACCCACAGTTGCCTCTCCCCTTCACTTTCTCACTCCCGCCCTTCACAGCTGCTGTCCTTACAGCTCCCTCGCGGGCAGCACGGACGCCGCTGTCCCCCTTTCGCAGGTTAATCTTGGAAAGCGTCGTTTCCTTGCCAGGGTCACACAGCTGGTGAGTGGCAGAGCTGGGGCCTGCGATCAGGTTTGTCAGAGCCTGTGATGGTTTGAATGTAAAATGTGCCCTGTAGCCCTGTGTGTTTATGATTATACCTCGGACTTCATCTCCAGCTGGTAGAACTTCCGGGAGGTGGAGCCTTGCGGGAGGAGGTGTGTTGCTAGGATTGGGACTTGGCATTACAGCCCAGCCTCACTTGCTGCACTTAGCTCATTCTCTCTACTTCCTCCCAGCGGATGTGGAGATGCGATGTCTGGATCCCTGCTCCTGCCACGCTTCCTCTGCCACGAGGAACCCTCCCCTTGAAACTGTAAGCAGGAAATGAACCATTTTCTGGTGCTTTGCCCCAGCAACAGGAAGGTGACTGCTATAGATGCCAATGCAGGTGTGCACTGCTGTGCCAAATGACCCCAGACTCTGTGCTTTATAGTTTCAAGGGTCATTAGTGAAAAACAGGTTGTCATCTAGAGGACGCTGGGCTTCCACACCTGTCCACCATCCTGAGGCTACCTGTCCACCTTGGTGCATGGCCTTGTCTCTACAGTGAAGACCAGCAGCTAGGGGCAGAACATCTTTGTTTCTCTCTCTCTCTTTTCTCTCCAGCATCACATCTTTTCCTACTCTGCTCCTCCTGCGTCACTCTTTGCAAAGACTCTTGGGATGGTAGTGGGCTGCCTGAAGAATGTAGGACCTAGTCTATCTGAAGGTTGTTAATCACATCTGTAAAGCTGGCTTTTGCCAGGTGAGCTACTGTGCCTACAGGTCTCAGGACAGACCACAGTCGCCTGTGGTGGGAGGCGGGAGGTCACTATTCTGCCTACCACAGCCCTTGCCTGCCTTGCTCTGTGGCTTCGTGAATAAATACACTGCAGACAGAAGTTGTGCCTTCAGTGTAAGCACTGTTAGTGTGTGTGTGGGGGGGGGAGGTGGGGATGCTATTGATTGACCCCAAGGGGGAAAAATTGGTTCTAAGTTGAGGAGATAAAAAAAACTTATTCTTTGCATGTGAGGAGCACAGACATGGACTATACACAGACATGATTCGACTTATCCGTGGTGTCTCAGTGTATGGGTGGGATCCTCTGACCTCCCCTCGCTGACTCCTGGAAGCCACCTGCAAGGCCAGTGAGTCCTCCCCACCTCCCCACACTCTTCTTCCCTTAGTCCCCGTCCCAAACATCAGATTCTGTTTGAGTGAGATAGCAACTCAAACGTTTTTCTCAAGAATAGATATGCCTCTCTCCTTTTATGAGTCTGTGTATGTGTGGCAGATGTGTCTCTGGGTGTGGTATGTGCGTGTGCTGAGTTCATGTATGTGGAAGCCAGGGGAGGACACTGGGTGTCCTTCTCTAACGTTCTTCTGTCTTATTTCCTTGAGACAGAGTTTCCCACTGAACCTCGAGTTCATGCTGTTTGTCAGTTAGACAGGCCAACTTGTGATCCCAACTGATCCTCCTGTCTTCACCCACCTTAGGGCTGGGGCCACGGTTGTGTAAGGCTATGCCCAGCTTCTGACAGGAGTGCTGGACCTTGAACTCTGGTTGGCATGCTTGTCTAGCAAGGCTCTTCCCCACCGAGCCATCTCCCTGCCCCACCTTTCTACTTATTTATTTTTATATTAGTTATGTTATTATTATTTATTTATTTGAGAGAGAGAGAGAAGGAAAGAGGCAGACAGAGAGAGAGAGAGGGAGAGAGAGATAGAGAGAGAGAATAGGTGAGCCAGGGCCTCCAGTCACTGCAAATGAACTCCAGATGCATGGGCCACCATGTGCATCTGGCTTATGTGGGTCCTGGGGAATCAAACCTGGGTCCTTTGGCTTTGCAGGCAAGCACCTTAACCACTAAGCCATCCCTCCAGCCCGCAGGCACCTTTGTTAAAGCATGTTTTCTTTTTGAGATGAATGATGTCACCCAGAATTATCTGTGCTTCCACAGAGCCTGGCTTTTTGGAATCCTTGCCAAACGGCTCCTTGGGGAGATGCACGGCCACCCTTTGCAAAGTCAAGTTAGAACTCATTGATCTCCCAAGGTAGTTGAAACCTCTACTGCTTCCTTCCCCAGTCCCCCCCCCCCCCCACCGGCTCAGGGCTGATCTCCTCCTTCTGGTTTCATGTGACAAAGGCGGACCACAGCTGGCTTTCCGCTGTCTTGCGGGGTGGAAAGTGTGGGGGAGTGGTGGCCTCTCTGTGGCCAGCTTCTTACCAAACGTAGCACCTCCTTCTCCTCCTAGGATGATTAAATGGGTCTGGCCTGGAGACGGGTGCAGGGGCTGTCGAGCCTGTCCTTGCTAAGCTGCTGACCCCTGGGCTGGTGGAGGTTTTGTTTTTCTCTACAGTTTGCCAAAGCCCACGTGTAAACAGACACACGCGGAGGGAACCCTTACACTCAGCAAAGGCGTGGCAAGCTCTCCTGTGAGGCCGGGTCTGCGTCAACGACTGTCTGGACCGTTGAGGTCCAGTGGATTCATGGGTCCTAAGTGTCACAGTCACCTCCTTGCTGGTCACACACCCAGCCAGAAGCAGCTTATGGGAGGAAAGGGTTGATTTCAGGCTCACAGCACCCAGGGGAAGTTCCATCATGGCGGACGAGGCTGGCTCACCCCATCGCACGTCCACAGCAGAGGGAGAAAAACCAGCACCAGCACCAACAGCCAGTGAGCACGAACAGTCCGGACTCAGACTGCTCTTTGTACACTGAAGAGCTGCCCCCCAGTGACACACCTCTTCCCCAGAAGGGCTCTGTCCCCTGGAGACCTGAGTTACAAGCTCCGTCTCTAAAAAAATTTTTATATCTTTTTTATTTATTTGAGAGAGAGAGAGAGAGAGAGAGAGAGAGAGAGAGAGAAAGAATGGATGCACCAGGGCCTCAAGCCACTGCAAACCAACTCCAGACTCATGTGCCACCTTGTGCCTCTCTGGCTTATGTGGGTCCTGGGAAGTCAAACCTGGGTCCTTAGGCTTTACAGGCAAGTGCTTTAACTGCTAAGCCATCACTCCAGCCCAAGGTCAGTCTTAATAAAACACCTGAGTCTAAGGGGCCATACATTTAAAACCGCCACACTAAGTGTCCCATGACACACCCCATGTCGCATGGCCAGTCTGCTGTTAGCCAGGGCTTCTGAGCTTGGTGTGTTGCACCCAAAAGCCCTACTCACAGGGTCCTTCCTCTGCCATTTACACCTTGTCTACTGCAAATTCTCCTTCTCTCCCAGCTGTCACCTGTACTCAGAAGAGAATGAGCGGTGTTGACACTTGAACTGTGTCCTTACAAAGATGCCGAGGTTGGGGTCTCTGTGACTGTGAGCTCATTTGGAAACAGGGGTCTTTGCAGACGATCAGGACGGTGTCGTGAGAAAAGACCCTATTCCAATACAACTGTTTGCTGATAACGACGGGACTCTGGGTGTCAAGACAGACCTGCATAGAGGAGGAAGCTACGAAGGTGTGGGGAGAGGCCGGCCACCCACGAGACAGGGGAGGGCCCTGCAGCAGATTACCCCACCCAAGTCCTCAGAGAAACCAACCCTGTTCGGACCTACATGCTGGGGCTCCAGCACTGTTGTGCACGACACCAGGCTATGGCCCTGTGTCATGGCGGCCCCAGAGGGTGAGGCTGGCTTCACACCTTTCCGTTCCATTTGCTGTTCGTGGGATCGGGGACCCGCCCTGACCCCCCTGAGCAGCTGCCCCACCCAGCACTCACCTTCATCATAATGTTGGACCACATGGGTAGATATGATCACTGGCATCCCGTTCTGGCCACACTCGCTGTCTGATATCACCTGTAACAGAATGGGGGCATCAGAGGTCATCTTGGGGTGGAGGGGCTGGAAGACCCTCAATAAAATGAAGCTGAGCAGCTGTGTTTGTAGAAGCTCCCAGCCCCCTCTCATGCCTCAGGGTAACAGAATGACGCGCCCTAGGGCTGGGTTCTTGTCCTCACGAGGGCATCGTATAGGTGATGCTCCGTATCATGAGCCCATAGCCACAGGCAGGCCTCATCCCCACGGTATTGGTGGGACACTGAGGCTCACAAGGTACACTCATCTAAACAGGGGGGCCAGGCAAGAACTTAACATGATGGTTCTATAGCCAGTTAAGGTGAATCTCACTCACTTATCTTGCCCACAAAATGTAACGTGAGCCATGCCTTTAGCGAACGCACTTGCCAGGTATGTGTATGTGTATGTGTGCATGTGTGTGTGCATGTGCCTGCATGTGTGTGTGTGTGTGTGTGTGTGTGTGTGCACACGCTCCATTCCCTCATCTTCACTGTTGCAACCTCTTTAAAATTCTAGGACACTGTCCTGACTTCTTTCTCTTCTGTTGTTACAGATATACACATACACATGCTCACGTAGAGAGAAAAGAGCTAGAAAAGAATGTTGTGTAATGTCATTTTAGTGTAGAATAATCTTAATTATACTCTCTAACTAACATGAACTGACTATTCACTATGTGCTAAGTAGTTTATATGTAGAGTCTTGGTCTGCTACTGATAGTCAGGAATGGGGGGTATTAACAAACGCAGACAGAGGAAAATCAAACAGATGAAAAGCCAACTCCTAAAGGTGGGAACCTCTTGTCTGGGGGGAGATATAGACGGCATTTCCTTTATTTATTGAAATAGTGGCACCTGTTTCAAATGAGTCTACATTATTGAATTTTGTCATTAACCATGTGGCATGACCATTGCAACTGTTACCACCAGGTCCATCGTTGCACACATTTGATGGGACCACTCAACAGAGTCCTCTCGGTGTTTTTTAATCAGTTGTCAGTCTTTAACCACCACATGTTATGCACACTGCTTTCCAGTTCCTGAAGAAGAGCAACAATGTGGAAGGCTAGTCACCCTGTTGTGCCCTCGGGCTGGGGTCTGTGTTCTCCCACAGCCCCTCCCTCGTCACTCGTGTTTCATTATTGCATCCTTCCTGGAGGCCCAGCATTTCCAGCTGGACATGGCATCGTCTGGAGAGTCCGAGAAACTGATGCCCACCCTGTGGGGAGATGGCCCTCATAGACGCCGGGCGTTTCCACAGAGTCCCTTTGATGCTAACAGGAAGCCAGCATTTGCTTCCCAGGCTTTCTGCCAATCCAGCCTTCTATTCTGGGTGGGCATTCCCTCTGTTGTGCGGTCAGTAGTAGCGCATGGCCATGTCTCCTGTAGGGGTTTCCTTGTTTAGCACCTCTCTGGGTCTCAAGCTGATGAGAGTAAAAAGCCCTGATGTGAACATTAGCTATTCTGTGTTCTGGGTAGAAGGTAGAGATCTGGAGGGAATGCTGGGTCTTCTTGGCCTCAACTGTCTCTCTCTCACGTGTGTGTGTGTGTGTGTGTGTGTGTGTGTGTGTGTGTGTGTGAGAGAGAGAGAGAGAGAGAGAGAGAAAGTGCTTATGTGTGGAGGCCAGAGAATAGACTCTGGTGTCATTGCTCAGGCACTGACCATCGTTTTGGGATTGAACTCAGGTCCCAGGCAAGCATTTTACTTCCTGAGACATCTCCCTAGCCCCTTGGCCTCAGTTCTTTTTTTAATTTTTAATTTTTAATTTTTTAAAATTTATCTGACCGAGAAATGGGGGTGGGGGGAGAGAATGGGTACGCCAGGTCCTCTAGCCACTGCAAACGAACTCCAGATGCGTGCGCCCCCTTGTGTATCTGGCTAACGTGGGTCCTGGGTAATCAAACCTTGGTCCTTTGGCTTTGCAGGCAAGCGCCTTAACTGCTAAGGCATCCCTCCAGCCCGGCCTCAGCTCTTGACCAACATTTTCTTAGAAGGACCCTAACCAGTAGGCTTCCACCATGGCTGCATATTGTAGTAACGAGAAGTTTTAAAAGTCTCACTGCCATATAGTTTTGGGTTTAATCATTCTACTCACCATGGCAGGAATTATGGTTTTGGAAGTTTACCAGAGGTTTCCAATGTGCAGCTAAGGTCTTGAACCACTGAGTCGTACCTGGAGTTCTCAAGCTCAGCACAATGAACCTTTTCCCCCGGTACCTCTTTGCTCTGGTGTGTGTGTGGGGGGGGGCATCCGATGCCCTGGTGCTCAGCAGCATCCTGGCCTCTGCACCAGATGCCGCAAGCATCCCTTCTCTAAGGTTGACCACTAAAAGTATTAAAAATATCTCCAGAGATGGCCAAGTATCCCTAGAGGGGATGGTGAGGGACAAACGCCTATATTTAAGAACTTATGGGCTGAAGAGATGGCTTAGCAGTTAAGGCATTTGCCTGCAAAGCCAGAGGGCCCAGGTTCAATTCCCCAGGATCCACGTAAGCCAGATGTACAAGGTGGCGCATAGCATCTGGAGTTAGTTTGCAGCACCTGAAGGTGTTAATAAATTGGTTTCCTGGAAATCACCTATTGAGGTCTGCTTCATTTTTAAATGGGTCATTAGAGTTCACTCTGAGTGTGTGTGTGTGTGTGTGTGTGTGTGTGTGTGTGTGTTTAAGCCAGAGGATAACCTTGTCCGCCGCCCACTGTTACTTGAGGAGAGGTCTCTCACTGGCCCAGGACGTGCCAAGTAGGTTAGTAGTCCCAGAGGTTTGCCTGCCTCTGCTCCCCAACCCCCGCTCTGGTTACAGCCTCATGGCTTCCACCCCTTTTTAATGTGGGCTCCGGGGATTGAGCTTGGGTCCTAATGCCTGCAAGCAAAACGCTTTGCCAGCTGAGCCATCTTCCCAGCCCCAGAGCCTGCCTTGTTGACCAGCTCCTGGGTGGACTCCAGAGGTTCAACTACACTGACCAGCAGCGAGAAGAGCCCCCCCCCCCCGCCATCCCCATCCTCTCCAGCAAGCCATGTCTGATCTCCTTCCCACTCTTCCCACTCAGGTCCTACGTCCCCGACAGAGATAGGGCTACCTTGTAAGTGCCTGCTTCTGGTTCATTCTCTTGGTCTTCATTTCTTTGTGGGACACTCATTTGGTTACCCATCGTTCCTGCAACAGAGAAGCGGGAGAAAGAAATTGTGGTGGTTTGAATCCAATGTCCCTCATGTCTTCTGAGTGCTAGGTCCCCAGCTGATGGCAATTTGGGAGGTGGAGCCTTGCTGGAGGAGGAGTGTTGTTGGAGGTAGACTTCGGAATGTTCCAGCCAGCTCCCCCTTGCCACAGCTCAGCTCACTCTCCTGCTGCTGTCCCACCCGCTATGGCAGAGGTGACGTCATTCCAAGCCGTCCCCCGGCACCCCCTCAAGACCAGAAGCCAAAATAAAAAGCTTTCCTCTCATCGGCTGCTTTTGGTCAGTGCCTGACCCCAGCAACAGGAAGGTAACCACCCCAAGCCAAAGTCTCACACCTACATGGGAAGTTAAGGTGCAAAGACCCGACAGCGTGCCAAGTCCAGGTCAGAACACTCTGCTAGTATTTATTTCGGGGGAAGGATAGACGATATCGCAATGAAATGAAGCCCAAGTACAGTTACTTCAAAGATTGAATTTCAGGGCTGGAGAGATGGCTCAGCAGTTGAGTGCTTCTTGCACAAGCATGAGGGGCTGAGGGAGGCTAAGACAGCTCAGTTTGATTCCGCAGGACCCACATAAATAGCTAGACGTGGCCACACATGCCTGTAACTCCAGTCTTCTGGGGCACATAGGCCATGGTCATCGGGGCTTATGAAAACAGCAAGCTCCGGGAATAAGGAAATGGGCGGTGAGCAGTGGAGGAAGACACCAGAAGTTCTCCCCTGGCTGCCAGGCATGCACAGGGTGCTGCATTTACACATACATGCATATACCACACACACTACATCACACCTGCTACACACACACACACACACACACACACACTTGCATTTTATTGCTGGTCGAAAATCTTTACCTTTATGAGCAATATATTCAGAATAAATAATAGTTTTTTCCGTTAACTGGATTCCCAGCTGTCAGTTAGTCCTTAGAGTAAAGGTAGTTGAAATAGAACTTAACAATTTTCGGCTTTCTCTGATCCACAGATTGAATTATTTCCCATTTATCCTCTCATAGTACTGGCATTTTCCATAGTGCTTAACGCTGCTTTTAATTACATATTTATGTGACCAAGTTTCATTCATCCATTGCATACTGAACACAGCTCCGTACCAAATGTTGCATCAGGCGCTGGAGTTACGGCTATGAATTAAACCACGGAACACACATCACTGAGATGAAAACTAGTGGCAGGTAGGCAATCAACAGATAATGAATTTACAAAATGAGCCACTTCAAGTGTGCAAGACACGTGGTTACAAGTATGGAGCTTACAATAAGGCTTCATGGGTTTGAATCCTCCCTCTGCCCTTGTTATAGCTGCGAGTCTTTGGGGGAGGTAATTAGCATCTCCGTGCCTTACAAAACTAACAGAGCCTTCCTGGGGCCACACTGCAAAACTGACTAGAGCAAGCCGGCTCCATTCTGTCATGGCAGAGTGGAGCGGTCGGCACCGAGCAGATGTGGCCTGCAACCCTCTATGACCCTCTACAGGAGGTTTATCCCACCCTGGCCAGGATCCTCCGGGGTGAGTTGTACCCATTTACTGAGATTTATTTATCATTTATTATTTATTTATTAAATTTTTTATTGCTTATTTATCAATTTATTTATTAAGATACCTGAATGATCAGGCACTTCCCCAGGTAAGAATGACCAGGATTTCAGGCCACTGCACAGAAAGAGAATGATGCTACCCTGCACTGCCCTGGTAAATCATAACCATGGCACTGGGTGAGTGCTTGTCCTTCTCTGTGCAGGAGAAGCTTCACTCGCAGTAAAACTTATCTACTCATTCTAAGCCAGGCGTGGTGCCTTTAATCCCAGCACTTGAGAGGCAGAGGTAGGAGGATCGCCGTGAGTTCAAGGCCACCCTGAGACTACATAGTGAATTCCTGGTCAGCTTGGGCCTCAAAAAAACAAAAACAAAACAAAAAAACCCAAACAAACAAACAAACAAAACCTTATTTACTCATTCTAACCAATCAGCAAAGCTGTGGAAATATTGTTTTGCAGACAAGGATACTGAGGCACGTAGGGTAAATGACTGGGTCAAGGTTTTCCATGAACTCATGCTTGTGCATTTGCACACACAGAGCACGCCCATCCTCAGGCATGCGCACAATGTCTCCATCTTAACTTAGGTTCTAACAGCGTGAACATCGCCATGTAACAATGGGCTTGCAAACTTGTAAGCTACTTTTACTCAATTTGAATGTGCTATTATTTGGGAATAACTTAGCTCTTTTATGAAATTTTATTTATTTATTTTATTTATTTATGTGTTAACAATTTTACACATGCATGGGTTGTGTTTTGATATCAGTCGGATCACCTTCTCTTGATTCCCCCCCCCCCCCCGCCACTGAATCCCTTCTTCTCAACTGGTCCTTGGTGGAATGTTTCTTTTTTCAATTTAAATTTTATATTTGACACTTTCACACATGTATGTAATGTATTTTGATCTTATTCCCTCCCAATTACCCTCTCTTACCCCTCCCCTTAAACTCCTCTTTCTTTCCAACTAGTTCTTAGGGCGTACTTTCAATACTCATTTGATGGTAGGATGCATCTGGGGCTGGGAGATGAATGATATCTGTGGGCAGGACACAAGCTGTCTGTCTCACCTTGTGGAGTTGGGGAGCCCCGACCCTTTCATTGCCTCTCTGCAAGTTCAGGGGAGTGAAAGAATATAAATCCAGGAGGGCTGGAGAGATGGCTTAGCAGTTAAGGTGCATGCCTGCGAAGCCTAAGGACCCAGGTTCGATTCTCCAGGTCCCACATAAGCCAGATGTACATGGTGGCACATGCATCTGGAGTTCGTTTGCAGTGGCTAGAGACCCTGGTGTGCCCGTTCTCTCTCTCTCTCCCTCTCTCTGTCTCTACTAAATAAAAAGGTAAAATAAAAAAATCCAGGACATGCCTTTTTCTGAGACCATGTGGAATCAGAAAACACTGCTTCTCGCCAGCAATAATTACGTGTTTATGAAATTGCCCCAGCCTGTCCATCAAATGTTTAAATCACAGATTTAAACGGAACCAAAGCAAAAGGTTTACTGCCACCTATTGGTGAAAATAAGTACAACAGCAATGAATTCCTTCAGCCCAGGGGTTAGGTTCAAACAAGTGGAAGGATAGAAGCAACCTTTCCATGGTTGACAAGGACACATTCTGCTGGCAGATGGCAAGAGGGGAGGAAGTCTTCCAGTGCCCATGGTATTGTAACTAATAAGTCAGTAAAGAGAGCCGTGCCTGACAGGTCTGGGGAGCTCGCCACGGCGGCCCAGGGCTAATTCCTTTAGGTCGAACATGCTGAGACACAGTATGGGAATACGCGTTCTGAGGGCAGTCAGTCCCTGCCCACTGCCCATGCCATCTGTGGTAGGGTCCCCCCAGTGGCCTGGTGACAAGAATCCACTGGCTCCCACGATCCTCTCACCCCACAGTCAAGTCGAGTGACCCCCACAGCAGGTTAGGATGAAGGTGGGTCATGAGAGGACCTCTGCGATGCTTGGCTGTGGTCCTGGGCCACGTCTGTGCGTCGTCACAGACATGGTGACTCATCAGGGCGCCACTCACGCTGGTGCTCTAGAGCATCTGGAGGCAGAAATCCGGAGCTCGTGTTTTGAGCAAATGCTCCAGCGAGTCCCACACTCGGGTGTCTGTAGAAAAGACTTCAATGGAGACTCTTGTCCAGATCCCAGGAATGAGGGTGTTCAGGCATCCAGGGCTTTCATGCTAAACCCCAGAAAGTCCTGGGCAAGCCAGCATGCCTTGGGCACTCCCTCACCACTCAAGGTCCCCGCCCCAGGGCTCTTTCTAATGCCCATTGAACTAACGGGGAAAGTTAGGAACAGGCATCTCAGACATTCAATCTGTCTGTGGTGAAGTTTCCTCTAGTACTTCAAATGAAGGGAAATAAACCATGGAATTTTTCAAGGTCAACTTAACTAAACAATGAGGTAGTTTTTACTTAAAAAACGTGAATGTGATTTTAGAGTGTCTTTTTCTCATGAATAAATGGTATTGTATTGTTTTGATCTTATTTGACACTAATTGCATTACTTTACCATATGGCAGGAGGTTTTGTTTTTAATATAGGACTTGTACCTTTATCTGGCTAAATGGGTATATTATGTCCTCCAAACTGCCCTCTAAATATTTATGTTTCTGTCCATATAATAATGTTACCCCTCACTTTTTAAGTTAGAAAAGCTCTTTTCAGGTGGCGGTGTCCACAGGGCTACTCAAACCTCACCAAAGTGCTAGAAGAAGAGACAGGGGAGTGTTCAGCCCTAAGTGACACATCTCTGTCACACCTTCCAAGGCTCAGGAACCACTGAAGAAGAGGTGGAGGAAAGACTGTAAGAGCCAAAGGAAGGGGAGGAGTGCTTACAATACTGTCATCCAGACACAAAGTGACCATCACATTCATGACCTCATAATGACTGTCACTGCCTACACAAGACCTGCATAATATGAGGGCAAAAATAACATCAAACTGCAAAAGGAACGAGTTGGAAAGAAGCAGGGGCTCAGTGGAGGGCGTTGGGGGCACAGCAGGGTGATGGGAAGGGATTGTGATCAGGGTACATTGTATAATGCATGCAGGTTGCCAATACAAAGTTTTAAAAACTGGAACAGGACTTGGATTGGACTTCCAACACTGTGAACTCTGAGAAAGTAAATATCTATCATCTAACCCTCCCCCGCCCCCGGCTGCTCTGTGGTATTTTTTTTTTTTTCTGCTATCATAGCCTGAACAGATTAACACAGTTCATCTCCTAGAAAGTAGCAGAAACTCAGCTTAACCCCAGAACCTGACTCCAGACTTAGAACTTTCTAATTGTCACTGTCTTTGACTGTAAGTTACATTACAATCTTATTTGAATATTTTATTATTTACTTATTTGACAGAGGACGAGGGAGAGAGAGAGAGAGAGAGGGAGAGACAGAGAAAGAATGGGCGTGTCAGGGCCTCCAGCCACCCACCGCAAATGAACTCCAGACGCATGCGCCACCTTGTACAGCTGGCTAACGGGGATCCTGGGGAATCAAACTTGGGTCCTTTGGCTTTGCAGGCAAACACCTTAACCGCTAAGCCATCCCTCCAGCCCTACAATGTTATTTAATATTTACAGGTAATATGATTATAAAAGAACGCAGCATATAAACTGTTCATGGCACGTCTATTTCTTGTAGTAAAAACTTCAGAGTGTCACTAGTCAGGGAGCGTGGTGTGGTTGGAAGTGAGGAAGGCAGAATGGAATGGCCACCGATAATTTTAAGGACTGAATACCAGGTTTGACATGAGTCAGGCACATAAGTGAATAAGCGCTGGCTAATAACTAATATCACAACGTCATTAATAAACGCGGGTTATCACCAGTACTATTTATTCCCCATAGTAGTGTTGTGATCTCAGCAGCTCTCTGTTCTGATTCATGTGGATCTGCAAACCTGGGTGTTCCATGCGACGTCTTTCTTTGACACCCACACCAGTACTCTGTCCCCTTGTTTTCTGCTACAGAGTAGTAGCGACCCTGCCTCCTGGAAACAGGGTCAACACACACACATGCACGTACGCACGCACACACACACACTCACACACACACATACCAGTCAGCCTTGCCACAGGAAAAGAACACTCTGAAACTTCCTTGCCGGCAGGCAGCTAAGCGACTGAGTGGAAGGGGAGGTTCTGGAAGGGTGGAATGGCGACAGGGTTAGTCACCGAGTAAACAAGGAACACCTTCGATCAACGCGATGGAATGCGGGCAAACCATCGCTCCTCACCACCCAGCCCACAGTGATGCCAACATGGCCAGGCTGGCACACGCGGCAGAATCAGCCTGGGCCCCCAGGGTAAGGTGAATGTGCGGGTGAGTAGTGACCGCTGCCCACCATGTTGAACCCCACCGTCGTGACCTCTCTCCCTGCGTGAACACTGGTGCAGGCTGTTTCTTATTCCAGGGGCCCAGGGAGAGAAATCCGCCTTCATTGAACCCTTCACCGCGAGTCCTGGGTGGGACACCTGGAATCCAGGGGAAGGTTTCCGATTAAGTATTACTGGAATGTTTGGTGATGGAAGCATCATTGTTTGCATAGCTGGTGGCTAGTCCTAGAAGGCATATAGCTCTTTTGTTTCCTTCCTTCCTCTTTTTTAAAAACATTTTATTTATCTATTTTATTTATTGATTTGAGACAGAGAGACGGAGAGACAGAGAGAGATAGAGAGAGTGGGAATGGGCGCGCCAGGGCCTCCAGCCACTGCAAACGAACTCCAGACACATGTGCCACCTTGTGCATCTGGCTTACATGGGACCTGGAGAATCGAACCTGGGTTCTTAGGCTTTGTAGGCATATGCCTTAACCGCTAAACCATCTCTCCAGCCCTCCTTCCTTTTTTTTTTTTTTCTTAAAGCACTACTAAGGATTAAACTAGGGCCTTGCACATGTTAAGCAATGCTCTACCACTGAGCTATGCCCTCTGTCCCCTTTTTATTTTTTAAACATTTTAATTTTTATTTATTCCAGAAAGAGACGGGGAAGAGAGAAAGAGGGAGGGAGAGAGAGAGAGAGAGAGAGAGGGAGGGAGAGAGAATGGGCACACCAGGGCCTTTGACCACTACAAACAAACTGCAGACACATGTGACACCTTGTGCATCTAGCTTATGTGGGTTCTGGGGAATTGAACCTCGGTTGTTTGACTTTGCAGGCAAGTACCTTAACCACTAAACCATCTCTTCAGCCCTCTCCCCCCACATTTTAATTTTTATTTTGAGACAGGGTCTCACTGAGTTGTCTAGGCTGGCCTTGAGGTTTGGTTCTTCCTGCCTCAACCTCCCTCTCCAGAGGCTACGGATCCAGATTCCCAGCCTGCACCACCAGGCCCAGTTTAGCTCACATGTAATCCAAGGATTGAGCCAAACATCTTTTCGTTAAAGATGGGAGCAGGTTACACTAACTGAAGGTGTTAGCATTAACTGCAGGAGTCCTAGTGTGGTGGTTTGATCCAGGTGTCCCCCATAAACCCAGGTGTTCTGAATGCTAGGTTCCCAGCTGATGGAGATTTGGGAATTAATGCCTCCTGGAGGCAGTGGATTGCTGGGGGTGGGCTTATGGATGTGATAGCCAGTTTCCCCTTGCCAGTGTTTGGCACACTCTCCTGTTGCTGTTGTCCACCCTGTGCTCATACCATCGTTCCCTGCCATCACAGAGCTGCCCCTCAAGTCCGTAAGCCTAAATAAACCTTTTGTCCCCACAAGCTGCTCATGGTTGGGTGATTTCTGTCAGCAATGCGAACCTGACTGCGACATCTATGTACCAGTCAGGACTGGGGCAGACAAAGCCGGGGACAGACCGGGCAGATGCTCGGGAGGGGGGGTGCCCCCCTGTAGCTTGCTCCAGACATTCTCTTTTCTCACCTGTCCTGGCCGTGGCACGGCGGCCACTTCCTCCCTTGTCTCTGCTTCCTTCTCGAAGGCCACCTGTGGTCTCTTCCACAGGTGAAGAAACCGAGGTTTGCCTCTGCGGCCCCTCCTGACGTGATCGGAGCTCCGAGGAGGCAGCCTGTCGCTTGAACCGCATGCACACAGCCAGGCCTCATTTCCCAAAGTCGAGAAGACGTATGCTATGGGGTGGCCGACGGGGGATTTGAACCCGGGTCTGTGGGATGCAGCACAGGCCTTGACCTCTTTGCCGCATGGTGCCGGGCTGAGGGGTGGGAGCGGCCACTGCTGTGACAGACATGAAACCAGCACTCAGGGGCTGGCTGCCTGTGGGGGGTCATCTCTGGAGCGCTGTCCGTCTGTCTGTCTGTCCCTCTCCCAGAGCATCTCTTAGAAACCCACCAGGACCAGTCGGCGTGCCCACTGCTTTCCCAGACAGATGTCTCTTTCTGAAAGAACACAGTGCACCCGGGAAGCCTGGCTTGGTGGTACATGTCTGTCATCCCAGGAGTCAGGGGGATGAGGCAGGAGGATGGCCAGTTTGAGGCCAGCCTGGTTACATAGTGAGATATTGTTTGCAAAACAAACAAACAAACCCCAAAATGCTTTCAGGGTATCAGAGCCCAGTTTGGGAACTAGAACTCCCCACAGTATGGAGTATTGGTTTGGACCCCAACTCCCCCTTAGGTTGAAAATGACTGCAGCGTGTCCATTTCTGTCTTGTCTTTGTTTTGGAAAGAAATATACGGCACACGGCTGATCAGATCACAACAGGTCTGGAGCCAGGGTGAGGTGGGTGACGCACTGGCTCCAGGAACAAGCAATGCCAGAAAACTCAGTCAGGGCTTAACACTTTTGTTTCCTTGAGAAAGAGTCTCACTGCGTAGTTTAGGCTGGAACTCGCTGTGTAGTCTCATGCTGGCCTCGAACTTCCAGCAATCCTCCCACCACAGCCTCCCAGGTCCTGGAATTGCAGAGGAAAACCACCTTGCCCGGCTTTAACGCAATTGTTAAAAACCAAGGGCTGTGAAGCTTAAGGACCAAGGTTCAACTCTCCAGAACGGAGTTCAACTGCTGTGGCTAGAGGCCCTGGTGCACCCATCCTCTCTTCCCTTCTCATAATTAATAAATGACTAACTAAATAAATAAATTTAATAAAACACAAAATGGGTGCCCCTATTGATCTTATTTCTCTTCATGTAGCCCTGGCTAGCCTGGAACTTGCTACGTCAGCTGTCAGAGGTCCTCCTGCCTCTGCCTCCTGAGTGCACACCACACTTTAACGTCATCTCGGTGGCTGGAGGTTTTTGGAGTTCCTTCAATGTTGCACTCACTTCCTCTCCTTCTGAGCCTTCCATGGACCCCACAGCATCTCTCCTTGGGGCTTGAGAACCAGTTCTGCTCTTCTCCACCCAGCCTAAGTCTCTCCATTGGAAGATGGACATGACATGACACCCGGGACAAAACCGTAGCTCAAGCTCAGTCCCCAGGAGTTCACAGGCATGGGTCCCCTGAGTTCTCTGATTTCAGTGCCGTGACGATGCCCATCTCACAGATGAGGAAACTGAGGTCCACATGGCTGAAGGACCTGTCTCAGAAAACCCAGCCAGCCTGTGGAGTGGGCCTGAGACCACCCTCTGTAATTGTCTAGGCATCATGCCCCCACCCCCAGCCACCCCAGGCACGAGTGGCTCAGAAGGTGGCATAGATATCTGAGGATTTAAGTCTGGTACCTGCATCACTGGGCAGTCTTGAGTGTCTGCCACCAAGACCCTTCCTGGAAAGAGTCATGCTCGCAGGAGACACTCCCCGAGCCCTTCCCCAGCTCTCCTCAGCTCTTCAGACAACACCCAGGCTCATTCTCAGCGTGTTTGACCGTGGAAGAGGCAAGTCCTGATACTGTTCTGCAAATGACCCCAGCACCCCCTCCTTGCGCTGACTTGTCCCCACTGCCGACATCTGCGATGACCCTCAGTGGCCACACACAAACCACAGCTTCTTATTATGTCGCTCCGGACCCAACCCTGCCCACACTGCCACCCAGTCCTTGCAAAATGAAAAGCTTATTCAGAGTGCTACCTTTTGTCCATTTTGCAGATGGTAAAACCGAGCCCGCACACTCAAGGCCACACATGGAGTAGCAAGAGAGTTGGGGTTAAATTCAACCCTTAGATTCCCCCAGCCTCTATTTCACTCTCCACCACACACAACAGACCCTGAAGCAAGCTTCAAGATTCGGGGGACAGTCACCTGTGAACGCCTGGTGGGAGAATCTTGGGTCCTCTGATATCCCAGCAGCTGTCCTGCTCAGGGTCCGGTGTCTCCAGCCGGTGCTGCTCAGTACTGGACTATGAGCCAGGCCTGGCCCCTGCCCTCTGCTTCCTTGTTGGGAGCCTGTGGACAGAATACACAGAGCCAGCAAACACAGCCGGGAGGAGTCCTCCCCTCCCTCCCCGGCGGCCCTGTGGAAACAGGTTCTCTTCCTGGACGCCGTGTCTCACCTCCCAATAAAAACTGAGCACCGGAATTCTCTTACATCCCTGACTCCCCGGCCTCCAAGCATCTTGCCCAGTTCCCCTCACCCTTCGAGACGGCCCAGGTGGACCCTTCCCCATACACAGGGGTCATGGTCAGAGCAGGTTGAACGTGTTCTGCAAGATCTGCAGCCTTATCTGCCTTTTGCCAGCATTGAGTGCAGACAACCATCTCCACTGTGACACAGCCACCGAGTCAGGAGAAGAGTCCCCACCTACTACCGCACTGCCTGGCCCCATCAAGCCCCATTCGTAGAGAGCTTTGGACGCTGGGAACCAGCTCGACAAAGGGTGGCTTGACACTCTGAAGCAGAACACGATATTGGAAAGGGCATTTGTCTTCTCTGCAGACCAGAAGTTACCCATGTATCTTCTATATCTGTCTGAGACAGGGTCTTCTGTACCTAGGCTGGTCTTGAACTCACGATATAGCTGAGGGTGGCCTTGAATTTCCAACCTGCTCACCTCTTACTCCCCAGTGGCAGGATTGTAGGCATCCACCACCAAACCCAGTTTATGCGATGCTGGGGCTTTGTCCGTGCTAGGCAAGCTCTTTAACAACTGAGCTCTGTCCCCAGCCCAACATGGCTAAGTTAACCCCTTCCATTCCAGCAAGGACATATGCCACGAAGGATAACAGTGTAAGTTAAAATATCTTAAAAGAAGACACAAAAGAAAGGTGGGTGGGGACACCAGACAGAAATGAGGTTAAAAAACAAAACAAAACAAAACAAAACAAAAAATGTACGCCTGTGAGTTTACAAACTTGTTAAGAAGGCTTCACAGGTCTGACTCTGAGCTTCCCAATTGCACGTGCAGAAGGGGACCGGGTTATAGTCCTCAGCTTCCGAGGAAACACTCGAGAGAAATGTAAACCTGTCATTATTGTGGCTTCAGTCAATAGCACGCCCGCCAATTGCTCACGGCAAGTATTTGCTGAGCATTGGGCTATATATAGTCCTATATATATATATATATATATATAGGACTGGTTGGAGCAAGGTGAGTACACAGGAGGGTCTTGACCCCTTGGTGGGACTTGTCATTGGGCACAGAGTCCTTTAACATAAATGCCAGCACATAGAGTGTGAGTCTCATTAGAAAGTAACAGCCTGGCCAGCTGAAACACAGGGCTGGAAAAGCCCTTTGTTAGAAAGCACGGTTAGGGGGCTGGAAGGATGCCTTTGCCATTAAGGCGTTTGCCTGCAAAGCCAAAGGACCCAGGTTCAATTCCTCAGGACCCACATAAGCCAGATGCACAAGGTGGCGCATGCGTCTGGAGTTCGTTTGCAGTGGCTGGAAGTCCTGGAGCACCCATTCTCTCTCTCTTTCTCTCTGTCAAATAAATAAATTTAGGAATATATTTTAAAAAAGAAGGCACAGTTAGGGGCCTGGGGAGATGGCTCAGCAGTTAAGGGCACTTGCTTACAAACCCTGCCAACCTAGGTTCAAGTCCCCAGTACCCACATAAGCCTGACACACGAAGTGGTGCATGTATCTGAAGTTCATTTGTAGTGGCAAGAAGCCCTGACACACCCATACTCTCTCTCTCTCTGTCTCTTGCAGGTCCAGGACATGCACATTTTACATTCAGCTTGCCTTTGACTCTGAACTCCCTACTCTCTGTGAAGGGACTCACGAGCTGTGAACTGTGGAGCAGGACTCGGAGCTATGAGCAGACCGCATCTGTCGAACCTCGCATTGTGTGTCATGTCCCCCTGGAGGGGAGTTTTGCACCTGCTGTACAGGAGAGGACGAGGCTGAAGGACAGGAGGGACTGAGGTGACAACCACTCAGGTTGTGGCGGAGCTCTTGCCTGGCGGACTGGAGCCTCCCGTCAAGTGCTCACAGGTGGAGACGGGTGCACTGCTAGGGGCTGGTTTCTCATCACTACGCTGAAATACACTGAAATACCCGAGGCATTTTGCTTATAAAGAGAAAAGGTTGGGCTGAGGAGATGGCTCAGTGGATAAGATGTTTGCAGTGTGAGTGAGAATATCTGAGTTGGGATCCCTGGATCCCAAGTAAAGCTGGACCCTGTAGGCGAGTGTCTGGAATCCCAGCATGCCCAGTGCAAGAAGAGAGGTGGAGATGGGAGAATCATCTGGAAGCTTGCAGGCCAGCCAGCAGCGGTGAGCAATGAGAGACCCTCCAGCAAATAAGGTGGAAGGGAGGACTAACGACTGAATTCTCTGACCTCTCTGACCTCCATATGCATGCGTGCGTGCACACACACACACACACACACACACACACACACACACACACACACAGAGGTCTCGTTTGGATCATGGTCTGGTGGTACCAGTCCATGATAGGGTAGCTCCATTGCTTTGGGCAGTACACCACTGGGCAGTGGGAGTGTGATTTAGGAAAACTCCTCTCTCCCTACAGCAGGTAGCAGAGGAAGGGACAAGGGTCCCACTGTCCCCTCATGCCTTCCTAATGACCAGTAAACCCGCAACACCTCCCAATAGCATCAGCCTGCGGAACAAGCCTTTATCCTGTGCGTCCTCAACGGACACCTATCCAAGCCACCATCCGCTTGCTGTATGGTTGGAGGACAGTGTAGAGCGGAGACGAAGGGTCCCCTGTTCTAAAAATACAGTGAAAGGCATGAAAAAAGGAGGGTTTCCCCTTTCTTCACACTTTCTCTTTTTACTTGTCTGTGTGCATGGAAGCTCCCAATAAAACGTTTAAAAAGAGAATTTCAAAATGGTGGCCGCAGAGCATGAAGTGAACTCCAGTGCCCTGGAGATGGCTCAGCAGTTAAGGGCGCTTGCTCACAAAGCCTGCCAACCTGGGTTCAAGTCTGTGGTACCCACATAAAGCCAGACGTGCAGAGTGGGTGGAGGCAGCCGGGAGCCTTCAAAAGCACGGACTTCCGGGGGGGGGGGATTTGCCTCCCAGCGTGGACAGATCAGACATGCAGCTGAACCGCTCTCTGCGTAGACTTGAGGTGCTCTCGATCACGCCCCAGGCCTGATTCACCTCTTAATCTTCTCGCCTGACGATCTCCACCCCTCCTCAAATATTGACAGACCCATGCAGCTGTCAGCTCCTGTCCTGAGAATCTGGATGGGGCTGGTTGCTGAGGGAAAAGTCACCAGGAATCCGACATCTCCCAAGACCTTCTCCAGGCCAGTCTCTGACGGTCCTGCGCACACCCCGTTGTCCTCTGCAAAGACCCTGGCCTCCTCTCACTGAGCAGGTAGCAGCTAGTTTCCATCACGGAGCTGCAGGGCCACGAGCCAGGTGTTGCAGTGCGGCCACACATACGGGACCTGAAGATGGCAGTCCGCCTCCCGCCTGGCTGGGATGCTCAGCTCCTATGGCAGAGACAGTAATCCTGGTGGATCCGAGCAGGCGAGCTCACTGGACAGAGAAAGGAGCAGCTTAGAAGATTTCCAGCCAGGACGGCCAGGCAATCATATTACTGAGGAAATCTCTCTGTGGGCTGGGAAGCGCCTCTCATCTTGACTCCTGTCAAGATTAGCTTAGCTCAGGGTTGGAGAGATAGCTTAGTGGTTAAGGCACTTGCCTGAGAAGCCTAAAGACCCATTTTCGACTCTCCGCACTCCACGTAAGCCAGACGCACAAAGGTGAGGCAAGCACAAGGTTGCACATGCCCACTAGGTGGCGCAAGCATTTGGAGTTCCATTGCAATGGCTGAGGCCCTGGCATGCCAATTCTCTCTTTCTCTCATGTTTAATTTAGCTCATATATATATGTACATACTTAAGTCTGCCTTAATTTAGCTCATATATGTAAGCACTTAAATCTGTCATGAGCCCAGCATGGTGGTACACACCTGTGATCCCAGCACTCAGGGGGCCGAGGTAGAAAGATAGCAAAGTCCAGCTCAGCCTGGACTACGTAGTAAGACTATGTCTTAAATAAAACAAAATCTAGGGGTTGGAGAGATGGCTTAGTGGTTAAGGCGCATGCCTATGAAGCCTAAGGACCCAGGTTTGATTCTTCAGGCCCCACGTGTGTGGAGATTGTTAGCAGTGGCTAGAGGA
The DNA here is from genome assembly GCA_036346955.1 of Dipus sagitta. NCBI lineage: Eukaryota > Metazoa > Chordata > Mammalia > Rodentia > Dipodidae > Dipus > Dipus sagitta. The sequence continues at coordinate 9,245,071 of CM070779.1, read as the reverse complement.
CCTGGCGTGCCCATTCTACTCTCTATCTCTCTGTCTCTCCCTCTCTCTATCTCTAATAAATAAATAAAAATAAAACTTTAAAAAAACTAACAAAACAAAACAAAGATAAAAAGAAAAGAGAAAAGATAAAAGATAATGAGATAAATGAAATCACTCCAATCACTGTTAACATATTTGATATTTATATTAAAAAATATTTATTGGGCTAGGGAGATGGTTCAGTGGTTAAAGGCACTTGCGTGCAAAGCCTGTGTCTTGGCTTTGGTTCACCAGCACCCACATAAAGCCAGATGCACTAAGTGACACATGCGTCTGGAGTAGGTTTGCAGTGGCAAGAAGTCCTGGGTATATCCTTTCTCTCTCTCAAGAAATATAATAAAAATATTTTTTAAATTATTTAAAAATTTTATGTGTGTGTGTGTGTGTGTGTGTGTGTGTGTGTGTGTGTGAGGAGGGCATGCCAAGGTATGCAGAGGTCAAAGGACAACTGCTGGTTCCATCCTTACTGGCCCTGGGTTTCTCTCGACCCCACTCTGCTGTTGCTACTTCTGTTGTGCTTCTGAGAAATTCTGTGCCTTCCATCTGAGGGCCTGATCTCCTTCTAGAGCGCCCCATGGGACTGGCAGGGGAGGGGGAGGGGGCTGCGGTGGAGGTTGGTGCACGCCGAACCCCTGCCCTGGCTCTACTGTCCTGCAGGGGGCGCTCCAGATCAACACTCCGGTCACATCTTGTCCGCCCCTTCCCATGGAGCCAATCTTAGACAATGCTCTTTTGAAAGTCTCCCCCCGCACCACCACCACCCCACAGTAAGGTCTCGCTGTAGCCCAGGCTGACCTGGAATTCACTCCATTCTCAGGGTGGCCTTGAACTCATGGCGATCCTCCCACCTCTGCCTCCCAGGAGCTGGGATTAAAGGTGTGCGCCACCATGCCCTGCCCCTGCAAAACTTTTTTTTTTTAATTGAAATGCTCATGGGGTAAACAAGAAATAAATAACTCAAAAGGTTCTGTAAACAAATATTTTAACATAAGGCAAAAAAGATGGAGTCATTAGGCAGCTATCCTAGGTTACACATGAGCACACACTACTGTCTTTATATAGTTTTGAGCACAATTTAATGCAGTGATGTTTAAGTGATGGTCCACAAATCCCACATGTTCCTGACCCTTTTAAGGATTAATGAACTCGTTTGATCTCAACAACATGAAGATGTTATTGGCCCTGTTCACTCCACTTCTCTCATAGGTAGAGAAGGAACCAAGTCAGTTGCTAAGATTTCAGATTTTTTTATGGTACTCTCCCCCCCTCACCCACAATCTGCTGCAGGGTATGGGACCAGGGCTTTGCACATGCCAACCAGGCAAGTACTTTGCCACTGGGCGACACCCAAGCCCTGTGCACCACGTTAAGAACTTGCTAGTTTGGGGGCTGGGGAGATAACTGAGTCGGTGAAGTGCCCAACTTGCAGGTGTGAGGATCTGAGTTTGCTCCTCTGTACCCACATAAGGTGGCAGGTGGGCACAGTGGCATGTGCTTGGAGTCTCGGGTAGGAGAAGTTGAAGACAGGCAGAGCACTGGAGCTTGCTGGCCAGCTGGGTAACCTACGGTGTGTCCCAGGCCAGTGAGAGACCCTGTCTCACAAGGTGGATGGTACGCCTGGGGAGTGGCCGCCCAGGCTGTCCTCTGGTTTCTACATGCACACGCACACGCACACACACACACACACACACACATATGAACAAACACACTACACGCAAAAAGATGCCAGTTTTGATATGACGGTATGGAAAGTGCTGACAATTCCTGGATAGGACCATTGGAATACATCCTGCTGGGCTGGCGAGATGGCTTATAAGGTGCTTGCCTTCAAAGCCAAAGAGCCCAGGTTCGATTCCCCAGGACCCACATAAGCCAGATGCACGAGATGGCGCATGTGACTGGAGTTCGTTTGCAGCAGGTAGAGGCCCTGGAGTGCCAATGCTCTCTCTCTCTCTCTCAAATAAAATAAAAAATGTTCCCCTTTTCAAGCCACATACCTGTGAACAGTGAAGGCTCCTATTCTTCATGATTTTAGACACAGTGATGCATGACAGCAGAAACCAAGAAGAGAATCCGGCTGTCTTCTATCAGCGCACTCAAGAGACTTGAAAAGGTGTTGCACCAGACCATTGTTTATTGTTTTGGTGCAAAACAGATAGTTGGGCAGGGCTCATGCCCATAATCCCAGCACTCGGGAGGCAGAGGTAGGAGGATCTGAGTTCGAGGCCAGCCTAGGACTACAGAATTACTTCCAGGTCAGCCTGAGCTAAGGTGAGACCCTACCTCAAAAAAAACCACAACAACAATAGATAGTTGGAAACCTATTGGAAAAATAGTTGTATTTTATAATAATGTTATTTTTGTTAGCAAGCAATGAATTTATTATAATTTTAAAATCAATGTATTAATATTTAAAAACTATTAGTTCTAATTTCCAACATGGTAAATGCTGATAGGGTTAGCTTGAGTCAACAAAAATTCCTTGTGGTCCTCAGTCATTTCTCCAAGTGGTAGACAGGTTTGAATTTGAAATGTGCTCCACAGCCTGGTGTTTTGAATCTTTTGTGCCCAGCAGGTGGCGCTGTTTTGGTAGGCTGTCAGACTTTGAAGAAGCCATGTCTTGCTGGAGGAAGAGTGAGGTAAAATAAACTTCATCCCTTACATCATGTCTGTCATGACAATGAGCAAAGTAACTAATACACCTCTAGAGAACAAGTTCAATTGGAATACACGATAGTGATGAGTGTTTTGTAACACATACAGGGAGACTGGGGACAATGGATTAGTAGTTAGCAGTGCCTGCTTGGAAAGCATATCTGCCCAGGTTCGGTTCCCCAGAACCCACGCAAAGCCAGATGGACAAAGTGGCACATGCGTTTGGGCCATGTTTGCAGTGGCTAGAGGCTGTGGTGTGCCCATGCTCTCTCTCTTTCTCTGTCTCCTTGTCTCTCTCTGCTTGCAAATAAATAAAAATATTAAAAAATGTGGTGGTGCACACCGTCAATCCCAGCACTTGGGAAGCAAAGGTAGGAGGATCGCTGTGAATTCAGGCCAGCCTGGAACCACACAAATGAGTTCTAGGTCATCCTGGGCTGGAGTGAGACCCTATCTTGAAAAAAACAAAAGCAAACAAACAACAAAAATACCCACAGTAGACGGGAGGAAGGGGCTCAGCAGTGGATAATTAGCATGTGATAGGCCCTGGGTTATCCTCAGCATGATGCAAAAATAATTGTATGCAAAACCAGAGGATTGTAATCTACAATGCTATTTTTGAGAAAATCCTCTTTTACAGGCTGGAGAGGGTGGCTTAGCAGTTAAGGCGCTTGCCTGCGAAGCCTGAGAACTCATGTTCGAATCTCCAGGTCCCATGTAAGCCAGATGCACAATGGTGCAAACGTGCAAAGTCGCACATGTGCACAAAGGGGCACACACCTGTTTGCAGCAGCTGAAGGTCCTGGTGCACCCATTCTTTCTCTCTTTCTCTCTTTCTTTCTCAAAATAAAAAGAGAATATCCTCTTTTAATAATTCTGTCCTTCACACAATGTAACACATATGTTACTTATTCTAAAATAACTTTTTTTTAGAACCATGGCTAGCTTTCCTCCCCAATTACATATGATGCTAAATACGTCATTTAAAATAAGGGTTGGGAGCTCTGGGGCATATGTGCCCCAGACAAGTTAAGTTCATATCCATGTTGTGTATTTGGTTGATGTCTGCTGTTACAAACACAACAGAGATGCAGGTCTTTGCAGAAATACTGCTGAAGCCACTTTCGGGATCTTTCTCTTAGATGACGCTATCAGATGTCAAAGTGTGGTCATTAGAGGCATCTAGTACCTGCGGCCAAGTTCCTCTCCAACCGGAGAGCCTTCCACAAAGCCAGGGGCTGGCTTTCTGCCACTCATGTTCACACTCTGGATTTACACGGTTGGGTGGATGGATGGATGGATGGATGACTCTGTGAACAAGAAAACTCCTCTGAACTCAGATGAAAATTGGGTGCTAATAGTAACTAATTATTTGGTATGTTCTTAATTTGTACCAGATTTCTCGTCAGGATTTCTGTTGCAGCTCTTATTTCCTTGGGGACTGTGACATTTAGAATGTCACGTTATATCTTTGTCTTTACCCCTTGTCAACAGCCAAAACGGCCGACCATGACACCCAGTTCCTTTCATCTTCCTTCAGCTGGGCTCTCGCTGGGCAGTTTTCATTACTGCACGAAGCCAGAGGTGAGATTAAGAGACACGAGGGCCAGACCTCTGCGACTAATCTCCCATGATGTGGCCTGAGGAGATTTTTTTTTTTTTTTTTGAGGTAGGGTCTCACTCTAGCCCAGGCTGACGTGGAAGGCACTACGTAGTCTCAGGCTGGCCTCGAACTCACAGCGATCCTTCGACCTCTGCCTCCTGAGTGCTGGGATTAGAGGTGTGCACCACCACGCCTGGTGAGTGTGTTTTTCAAAGCAAGGATTAACTGACAACATTTAATAATTAGGGGACCTTACATGAAAACTTAGGGCTCTGACATCTCACTCAAAAATAAAAGGGGTTGGCAATATTCTCATGTCATAGCTGACCAGAACTGGGACCTGGCTGCCCTTTTAAGGGATGCGATTTTCTCACTGACCCTCCCCTTTCTGGCTCTGTGTCCTCACAGCTAGTTCTCCTTTGCTTCAGTCACTTCCTCGGGGTAAATTTACACCATCAACTCCACAGGCTGTTCTTTCTGTACAAATTTCCATCAACAGTATGAAAAGGGACAGAAACTCTCACCTCTGTGAAAATGCAAGGGAGCTCTGTAAGTGAAGTTATGTCTTTCGCACTTCTCATGTTTAACGTCATACTGTCATGATGTCAGCTGGTATAAATATAGGTGCAGATAGTTAAGTACAAACCGTGGTCATGTTTAGAACAGAAAATGTGAATTTTTTCCCATTCAATAGACACACTGATCATTTTACCTGGAGAAGCGTGAGTTATTCCTGGGGAAGTGTGAGTTATACCCGGAGAAGTGTGAGTTATTTCTGGAGAAGTGTGAATTTCTTCGAATCCCACAATGTGGGGACTCCTGCACTGCTTCATCAGCTGCCCCCTGAAAGCATCCACTTGGCCAGCCTATCTATCTATCTATCTATCTATCTATCTATCTATCTATCTATCAATCTATCATATCTACCTATTTATCTATCTATCATATCTATCTATCTATCCACTTACTCATCCATCTACTCAACCATCCATTCACCCACTCACCAGCCCATCCATTCAGCTATATATCCATCCACTTTATCTATCTATCTATCTATCTATCTATCTATCTATCTATCTATCCATCCATCCATCCACCTATGCATCTACTTTATCCATCCATCTACTCAACCATCCATTCACCCACTCACCAGCCCATCCATTCAGCTATATATCCATCCACTTTATCTATCTACCTATCTATCTACCTATCTATCTATCTATCTATCCATCCATCCATCCATCCACCTATGCATCTACTTTATCCATCCATCTACTCAACCATCCATTCATTCAGCTAACTATCCATCCATCCACCCCCTTATCCATCCATCCATTTACCTATCCATCTATCCATCATCTAGCCACTATCTATCCATATATTCATTCACTTACCAACCAATCCATCCATCCATCCATTATCCATCATCCATTCTTCCTATATCTACTCACCAAAGTATACATCTAGCCATCCACCCACCACACATCTAGTCATCCATCCACCTGCCCACCTATCCATTACCTAGCCATCATCCATTCATTCACCATCCATCCATCCATCCATCCATCCTTTCACATACCCACCCATCAACCTATACACCCATCCAACCACCCACGCACACATCCATCCATCCATCCATCCATCATCCATCCCTCTCTTCCACTGTTTATTAAGCTCTCACCGTGCCTGGCCCAGAATGTTAAGCTTACAAAGAAGCAGGACGAGATAAGAGGACATAGTTCCTGTATCCTCACGAACACGGAGGGGAGACAGGTGTGCACGGAGACTGGAAAAGTTCCACAGCAATAAACAGAGAGGGAAGCTGAGCAGGAGGAAGAGACACTGCACCTTGCCTGGGTGCAGGAAGGGCTTGTGGAAGGAAGCGTCTTAGAAACTGAGAGTTGACTAAAGCACTGGCCCTGGTCTGGAGGGCTGGAGCGAGGCACGTCCTGCCTGTTCAGCGTCCTGTCTGAGCACCCGGTGCAAACAGTGTTTCTGGCGCCCACAGCCCCCCAGCAGCCCATCCCGAGGGAGCCGCTCCAGCCTTGGTCAGTCCTCCTGCGTGTCAGATTCTCGCTTTCTCTCTTCCCGCCAGAGGAGCTGCGTTTTTGGCTGTGTTGGCATCCTAATGTCGGATGAGTCTGGGCAAATATTGGTCCAATTTGGCTGGCATCAGGGTCAAATGCCACCGTCTCATTCAGAAGAATTAACCTCTCATGTTCAGCCAGCATGCCCACCCTGGCCCTGGTGAGCAAGGGCCCTGGCTGCCCACGAGATCTTTTCTCTTCCCCCGGGGCTGCCCGCAGGTAGACTTGTAGCCCAGTGTGTTGGTCTGCAGACAAGTGGCGGCTCTGGCGGGAGTCCGAGGCAACAGCCAGGCAGCCTTGGCTTCCTGCGGCCTCCCCGCATCCCTCCTGGGGCCGCGGCGGGGGCCAGGAGTGGAGCGCGTGTCTGGTTCTTTCACTTTTCGCAAAAGACACAGCGTGACAGCATGGGCGACCCTCATCCTTTGCGCGGACAACAGTGGACAGCTCAGTTCTGTCACTCAGAATGCTGTGGAGCCTGAAAAGAAGCGAGAAGGAAAGTGTGGTCTTAGTTACCTGACGTTTCTGGCCGTCGGCGTTCTCCACCTGTAACAGAAGTCACGGTAGCAAGTAGGCGTTGCTGCGGTTCCCTTCGTGTCGCTGGGACAAAGCACCTGGGAGGAAAGGGTTTATTCTGGCTGACAGCCTCCAGGTGGAAGCGCTATGATGTCAGGGGACAGCTTGGCATGAGCAGAGGCGGGACATCACCTCTGCCACGGCAGGTGGAAAACGCACCAGCAGTTCCCCCCTTTCTGAGCACCCTGGAATGCCCACTGAGCTCCGCAGAAGGGACAGGACTCCTCCCATAGTCTTGGGGTGCAGGTGGTTTTGACTCTGTCCCTTGATCTGCCCACATTTTTGCTAAGGGGCAAGGACAGCGTGTGAGCGCCTGTGTGCTTCTGTCCTGCCCTTTCCATGTCCCCAGCAGACCTGGAGCCAGCACATGTCGCTCTGACTCCTGCTTCTAGTACTTGGTGCAGTGAGTCCCCCCCCATTGACCATAAGTTCCTCATCTGTAAAATGGGGCCGATAGCCCCTCTGATTGCATTGTTGAAGATCAAGTGAGGCAGGGCACATGGCTAATCCTGACCCTCACCTTAACCTTCTTTGATGTCTGTAATTCCTTCCCTGCTCTGCTTTTTTAAAGATGTGCATGTGGGCACGTGGCATGCATGTTTGTACATGCTTGGGCACATGTGTGTGCATGTGCTTGTTGCGGCCAGGGCTTGGCCTCAGGCATCTTCCTAAGTCTACTCATTCTTTGAGACAGGATCCTTCGCTGAACCTAGAGGCCACCGCTTCAGCTAGACCAGCTGGTCAGCTTGACCTGGGGATCTGCAATCTGGGCTTACGGGCCTGTGTCACCATACCCAGCATTTGTGTGGGTGCCAGGGATCCCAAGTGAGGTCCTCCCGCAGCAGTCTATACGCTCTCCTAATGAGCCATCTCACCAGGCCGACCACACTCCTTTACAATGCCCGTAGGATTCAGCACATTCTCTTTTCTCTTTTTGCTTTTGACTCCTCATTTTCTATTGACAATTTTCGTACATGTACATATTGTATTTTGATCATAGTTCTCTCCTGTTACCTTTTCTATCTCCCCTCCTCTGTCCCTCTTCCACTGAACCCCTTTCTTTCCAGCTAGTCCCGTTTCAGCTTTGATTTTCTTTTTTCACCATCCATGACAGAATGTTGATGGGCCCAATGTTGTGCAGTGACAGTGACTATGAGGTCGTGAATCCAGCCGGCACTTTGTGACTAGAAGAGTCTTCCAGAGCATTCCTGGGCAGCCTCCGGCGCTTTCATTCCTTCTGCCGCATCTCCTGCAGCGTCCCCTGAGCCCTGGCAGGTGTGACACTGGTGTCTCACTCAGCACTGAGCACCTCGCAGTCACACGTCCTCAGCACTCCGACGAGGGTTGAGTCTCCCCAGCAGTCACCACCAACGCAAAAGGAAGCTTCTCTGAGCAGAGGCGAGAGCAGCGCTAACCTGTGGCCATGAGCATAAATATTTAGAGGGTCGTTTACTGGGCATAACATATTTATTTAGCCAAACAACACAAACAGCTTTTCCCCTTAGGCCCTAAGACTTCCCAGCCATAATCTATGGCTGACGTTTTCAGCATTAGTCATGAATTCCTCTGGTGGAGCGAGCCTCAAGTCCAATCAGGGAGTAGTTTGTTTTGCCTCCCAACAGTCATGCCACTATTGTACCAGTGGGCACAGATTTTTAAAAATATTATTTATTTGTAAGCAGAGAGAGAGAAATAGTAAGAAGAGAGAGAGAGAATGGGTGAGCCAGGGCATCCAGCTACTGTACATGAACCCCAGGTGCATGTACCACTTTGTGCATCTGGCTGTATGTGGGTCCTGGGGAATCAAACCTGGGTCATTAGGTTTTGCAGACAGGCACCTTAACCTCTGAGCCGTCCCTTCAGGCCCCGAGAAAGGGTTTTTGAAAAGCAGGGCCTGCTGCCTCCTTGCCCCGGGCAGCCTCCTCGATGACACATTTATGGCTTCCCGGGAACCATGTGTTTTCTTGTGTGAGCTCCAGCGTGCAAACTCTCTTGAGGACGCGGGCCTGGGGGAAGAGCTGCTCAGGAGACGTGTGTTGGAAGAAGCATTGCAAACAGTTGCACACCCTTCTTGCTGAGTTTGTTTTCTGAAGGTGGTTTGGGATTCCTGATGACACCTGGTTCTGAAAGGGGAGGTGTCCGTGTTTGGATACTCCCCACCCACCTCCTATTAAAGGGGAGGTGTCTATGTTTGTATACTCCCCACCCACCTCCTATTAAAGGGGAGGTGTCCGTGTTTGGATACGCCCCACCTACCTCCTATTAAAGGGGAGGTGTCCTGCATGAGTACTGTCCACTCCTTTCCTCCTCCCGTGGTCAGGAATTTCGAGTTGCTATGATATAGAAAGCCATCCAGTTGTACGTCAGTCAGGGTCAAGGAAACAGGAGGAACCCACCGATGTGAAGGTGATTCCAAGATCGATTCTCTGAGCGAGCACACGGGTGTTGTTGGGCGTGGCAATGCAGGACAGTACAGAGGCCCCCAGGTAGAAGCGATGCCCTCAGGTGAGTGAGCGGAGGGTGCTGGTTCGTGTAAAAACAGACTCTTTTTTTTTTTTGGTTTTTCAAGGTAGGGTCTCACTCCAGCCCAGGCTGACCTGGAATTCACTCTGTAGTCTCAGGGTGGCCTCGAACTCACGGCGATCCTCCTACCTCTGCCTCCCGAGTGCTGGAATTAAAGGCGTGCGCCACCACGCCCGGCAAAGTTAAGAACAGTAACTTTTTTTTTTTTTGCATGTGTATTCGTGTGTAGTGTGCATGCATGTATATATGTGTGTGCATGTGTTTGCCTGTGTGTGCATGCGTGTGTATATGTGTTTGTCCGTGTGTTCATGCAGAGGCCAGAGGTCACTGGGTGTCTTCCTTAATCACTCTCCACCTTATTAACTGCAAAAGGCCTCTCAGCCGAACCCAGAGCTCACTGATTTGGCTCGTTTAGCTGGCTTACGTTGTGAGGTCCCCTGTGTGTGCCTCCTGCGCGCTGGGATTAGAAGTGGGCCACTATGCCTACCTGGCATGTTCGTGGGTGCTTGGGACCCAAATTCTGCACAGCGGGTACTTTAACCACTGAGCTATCTCCCCATGCCTCCATTTGAAACAGGGTCATAGCCCAGGTTGGACTTGAACTCTCAACCCTTCTGCCTCAGCCTCCCCAGTGACGGAACACAGTCCTGAGCCACCACGCCCAGCACAGGAGCAGGGACTTTCTGTTGAAGGCTGCTGACTCTCCGAGGTCCCCCCACTCTGTGCCCGGGGTCTAATCTCCTGCCCGAGATCCCTGTTGGCACAAAGGACCCCGGAAGCTCTAGGTGACGCAGGTCACCACTGGGCGCAGACAAGACCCCTGTGGATCGGCTACGGGAGGAGAAAGCAGGTGGACAGGGCCGGGAAGTTCCAGCCAAGCAAATGGAACAAGAACACAGCAAGCGCGTGCAGGACAGGGATCTGCCTGGATTGGATGAAGCCTGGGCCTGTCACATCAGTCATATCATTGGTGGACTGTGGAGCCTGCGACTCTAAGAGCTAGTTGAGATTGAGAACATCTTCAAAACAGCATGAATATCATGCACATTGCAATCCAAAAAAAAAAAAAAAATCACAACTTGTGAGGAAGTTCATTGCAAAACTTGGACTCCTTTAATCCTAGCATTTGGGAGGTAGAGGTAGGAGGATCACCATGAGTTCAAGGCCACCCTAAGACTACATAGTGAATTCCAGGTCAGCCTGGGTTAGAGCAAGACCCTACCTTAAAAAAAAAACAAACAAAAAACAACCCCACCAAAAATATGATAATTATTGACTACAGTTAAGCACGTCTTACTGCTCCCTTTCCTTACAGGTTCGCTGGGCTCATGAGCTCATTCACTCAGGAAACATATCCTTCCTTTGGTTGGGTACAATGACCTGTACAACTCTGAGGGTATCCCCAGCAGCTGACAGCCCCCGGGGGGTTGGCAAGTCTATGATCTGGGCATCCTTGTTCCCACCTGCTGAAGTCTTTGCTTACTAGGATTCACTTATTTGCACCCCTGATCCTGAAGTAAATACCAAACATCTCAGAAAACCAACAGTATCAAAAATAAAGCAAATTTCCATGCCAGTGAAAATTCAGTTAAATTCCTTGGGGGACAAAATTCAGCTAAGGCCAACTATTCAAAAAAGAAAAATCATTTCCGGGGCTGGGGAAATGGCTCTGCAGATAAAGGACTTGTCACACAAGGGTAAGTCCCTGAGTTTGGGCTCCCAGAACTCCCAGAGAAACCAGATACAAGAGCTTATGTCTGTAATCCCAGCACATCTGTGGCAAGAAGAGAGGTAGAGGCAGGAGAGTCTCCTAGAAACTCGTGGGCCAGCTAGTCTGGAGAACGCAGGGGTGAATGAAACCCTGCCTCACATGAGGCACAAGTGAGGCCTGATATCTGAAAGTTGTCCTCTGACCTTTGCAGGCACACCGTCACTCACTCACACACACACCCAAAACGTTAAGGTATGTGCCGAGTGCATACCCGTAATACCAAAACCCTGGAGGCTGAGGCAGGAGGATGGTGGGTTTGAGGACAGTTGGGCTACATAGAAAGGCCTGTCACAAAACTAAAATGAAACACTGTCGGGCTAGCTGTGAACACGCACATGATAGGGGAAGCCTGGCGCGGGGGGGGGGGGCGGGGTGGGATTCTTATAATTTGCACCTGTCAGTCACGTCCGCCCACGCCCACAGGTGGGGCTCCGAGAACAGCACCCAGGCTCTTGGTTATTTTTGCCTTGGGAGATTTTCCGAGAGCGGAGTTGTATTCTGAAGGTGGTTGTTAACACAGAGTAGCAAACTAGAGTTTTCATGACCTGGAAATTGGTACATCCCAAGTCTTTCCTTACTCCCTTTGCCCTCTTGTACCTAAGGGGCGCCTGGGAAAATTCCTTCATTGATAGCTTAGAATTCCAAGGGGTGGAATATGGCCCTCACTTCTTACCTGAGGAAGAAACTTGACATAGACCTCTGGCCTCCACATACATGCATACATCTACATATGAGTGCACATTTGCTCGCACACATAGACGTGTACACACACACACACACACACACACACACTGTCTCTAACAAGCACTGGTCACCCCTGAGCCAACTGAGGTCATTGGCCACCTGCACACAGCTCACCCCAGTATGATGCATCAGCGCATGGCCACACGCTAGGATTGGCCTGACAGGATCAGGGTCATCCCCTATGGCCCAAGGATCACTGCCTGGGAAAATAAACAGGCTCTGTTTGCAAAGAAGTGGGCAACCAACAGTGCCTGCCGGGTGGGCTCGTTGCCATGGCAAGGAAGGGCGAGGAGACATTTGCTTCAACTTCAGAGTTCTGAAATTACAAGGGCACCAAGAAAGTAGCCAGAGTCTATGTCTACAGTTTGCATTCCATGGACAAGATCAAAGAGAGAGGTTTCTGGTCGTTCCAAAGACAACATGGAGGCTTTACCTAGGCTCTGAAGATTCGCACTCAGGTCTTCGCACGCAGTGTGGCAAACACTTTACCCACAGAGACAGCTCCCCAGCCCCCTTTATGATGGACAGCTGTCAAGCCCCACCCCACCTGCCTTGGACACAGTGGTTCTCAATGCTGGCTGCATGGTAGAGCTGCCCACCCTGGGATTATTAAGAGTCCAAACCCCAGGCAGGTCTGAGTGGAGGTACTCTGTCTGTTTTAAAGTCTACTCAGAGGACTTACACATGTGCTGAGGCCGAGATTGAGAGAGAGAGAGGGACAGAGAGGGAGAGAGAATGGGAGCACCAGGACCTCCAGCCACTGCAAACGAACTCCAGACACATGCGCCACCTTGTGCACCTGGCTTTATGTGGGTCTTGGGGTATCAAACTTGGGTTCTTTGGCTTTGCAGGCAAGCACCTTAACCACTGAGCAATCTCTCCAGCCCAAGGCTGGGAATTAGGAAGGAGAAGTCTTATCAGTGCTCACTTCTTCCTTTTTTGGGGTAGGCTGAGGTTGCCAAGCAGGCTAGGGCCTTTATTATTATTATTATTTTGCTTTTTTTGAGGAAGGGTCTCACTCTAGTCCAGGCTGACCTGGAATTCACTATGTAGTCTCAGGGTGGCCTCAAATTCACAGTGATCCTCCTACCTCTGCCTCCTGAGTGCTGGGATTAAAGGTGTGTGCTACCACGCAAGGCATGGGGCCTTTATTACCCAAGATTAATTGCTAAGTATGAGCAGACACAAGGCATATCATTAAAGCAAGCATGCGTGCAAAGCAGTGTTCCCTCAAAGGCAGTACTGTTTCCCTCGCCCCTCACTGGCCCACAAGCGCATAATTCCACTGGATAAAAGATTGTGGGGAGGAAATATGAAATGCCTGCTCTGGATTTGGTTTGGACTCTGCACACTTTCGATCAACCTTCTTGGTACAAGAAAACAATACCTTCATTGAGTGGGACTTGTAGCTTGAAGTTGACTTTGCTTTAATAATCCCTGCTTTCTGTCTGTGAATAATTATTTAAATACCCTGGGTCATGAGGTCTGCATTGAAATTGGAACACTGCCTTATTCTCCCATCGAGAGCATTAGAAGCCAACGAATATAGCGAAATTGAATTTCCTCCTCAGCATCGAGTGAGGAATTTATGAATTCTAAGTCGCTTCTCCCGCAAGTCATTCTCAGAGCAAGGTGACTGGCCTTCAGGGATGATGAAGGGATCTGTCCTCAATTAGGCAGGGTCCATTTCTTCCCCAGGAAGAGGCGTCCCGAGGTCACTGTCTGTTTATTTCCTGGTGGGGAAGAAAACATTCACATCAGAGCACCCACTCCCCACTAGACTTAGGCAGGTTACAAATCAGAACACACGCGCTCACCTGATTTCTGGACGGGGCGTGCAGGTCATTTGGAGATGTGTGAAGATGTGGGGGACTTCGTCGTGATGGGAGCCAAAGAAAGATCAGCATTCTCCAAGAAGATGGCAGAGGGAATGCCAAGCTTGAGAGTGACCTGGATACTCACGGCTTCCACCCTTCTCTGGCCTCTGTGTGTGTGTGTGCTTGGGTTCCTCAATGGCTCTCTTTTTCCTTTTTAAAAACTCTTTTTTTTCCTTCCTTCCTTCCTTCCTTCCTTCCTTCCTTCCTTCCTTCCTTCCTTCCTTTCTTCCTTTTTCTTTCTGTGTATGACAGACCATTGGCATGCCAGAGCTTCTTGTCCCCACAAATGAACCCCAAGATGAACGGGCACACCGCTTGGTGCATGGGCATTCCCGTGGGTGCTGAGGAGCTGAACTGTGGCCATCAGGCTTTGCAAACACGTACCTTTAACCGCAGAGCCATCTCCTCAGCTCCTCCGCGTCTTTCTTTGAGACCGGGTCTTTCGCTGAGCCTGAAGTGCACACTGGGCAGCCATCAGGTCCCAGAGGCCCCCTGGTGGCTGCCTCCCCCGTGCTGGGAAAACAGGCACACAGCAGCTCTTACATGGGTGCTGAGAATCTGATCTCGGATCTTCAGGCTCGTACAGTGTACGAGTTACCTCGTCACTGTTGTGACAAAACACCGCAGGAAGCAGCTTATGGAAGGTTTTCTTTCTTTCTTTCTTTTTTACAGGGGTTCTGGGAATTGAAGGGAGCCTTGGTCCCGTCTCCACCGCAGCACGAGGGGGCTAGGCAGCACTGGGCAGTGGGGCTGGGCTCTGACACCCTGAGGCCTCCACCCAGTGACCAGCCGGGGGTCAGGTCTGAGGCTTGATCACAAACACAAGCGGCTAAGGGGGGGGGCGTTCCACATTCAGCCCCCCACATGTGGCAAGTACTTCACCCAATGAGCCACCGTCAGCTCCGCATCTCAAAGACACAGTGCCGTGCCCCGTCAGAGCGCGTGCTCATCACAGACCCCTCGACTGGAGCCCCGCTGCGTGCGTGGTGTCCTGCCACCTCCTCATGCAGCCTATTTCATTTTAACCCAGCAGTAACCGCGTGCACTAGGAAATGGTATTAACCCCCCTTTTCAGATGGCAAGATGGGGTTAACAACCTGTCCCATGTCATCCACCCATAAGTACCATGGCTAAGAGAGGCACACAGGTGCCAGTGTCATGTCTGCCCACACAAGAGGAGATGCCACTGGGCCAGCATAGGATGTTTCCAGGCATTATACAAGTAAATCTCTCTCTCTCTCTCTCTCTCTCTCATTTTCTCTCTCTTTCTGTCTCTGTTTCTCCTGGTGATTGAACCTGGGGTCTTACCCATGCTAGGCAAGCACCATTCTACAATGAGCTACCTCTCCAGTCCTCTTTCTACTTTCATTTTGAGGCAAGGTCTCACTAGGTTTCCCAGGCAGGTTTTGAACTCATGATCCCCTCACCTTAGCCTCCTGAGTAGCTGGGATGACAGGCTTGCACGACCGAGCCTGGCTGAATTCCACGTATTTAAGTTGAATAAATCTAATGACAATTTATCAAGTAATGCCATCACATGATTTGTCAAATGTTACTTCCCGGGACAAGCAAGAGTCCGGACAAAGCAATGAATGGATGAATCACAGGAAGACATTAGCCGAGTGGAGCACGTTGAACATCTTAAAGATTAATTTGTACAAATAGAAATTGTTTTCAAAATGACACAAGAGAGAAAGTGGCACATCTTGGTAATGTTCTTAAAAGTAGTTAATTTATTACTTCTGAGATCGTAGGTGCCCCAATATGATCATATCCCCTAGTTGTCTAGGCATTCACAATTCCTCTTCATACAGGAGCAGCAGCCCA